>CM075659.1:64505971-65711522 GCA_037954105.1 Canavalia gladiata
AAATATATATTAATTTTAATAATTTAAAATAAAATAAATAAAAAATACTTTCATCCTCACCTTTCACGTTCGATGAAATTAAAATATTAAAATTTATGTAGACTTTGGAATTTTTTTATTTCATAAACAAGCTAGAAAAAATTTTCTTATACTTTTTCATTCGTATGGCTATGAAATGATATTTTGTCATTTTCATTTTTTCCACAATTACCCTCTCTCTTGTAGATGTATTTATTCCTAATGTTTTAAGGATAAAACAAAATTAGAGCACGAAGTGTAATTGTAATTATATCGTAAAGAAGAAAAAATACGTGAAACTTTAATTGAGAAACTACAGATCGTAATAAAATAATCTTCCTTTATAACAAATCGTTCAAAGAACTAATTTCTGAAAAATTGTCACGTCCAATTGCCTTTTTACGAGTGTGGTTCATTTGTCTTTGTCCTAATTCAAAATTTTAAGCCATGGATGATTTGAATGGAGAGACATTTGAGGTTGACGCGCTTGGAAGTTTATGCAGTATTAGATATTTAGATCCACGGTAGAAAGTTTGGGAGGGGGATATGATGTGCTTTTTGAAAATTATTTTAAAAAATAATATTTTTAAGTTTTTAAATTAAAAGAACTAAAATATTTCATGCCATTTTAATTTTATATTTTAGTTTTAGTTTTATATTTTTGTATTATTTTTTCATTTATTTTTTATTAAAATAGTTTCTGAAAATATTCTGCAAAATAATTATAAAATTTGAAAATACAATCAAACGTTCTAATATTTTAATAATAAATTCATTTGGAAATGAATGTGTAAAAACTTTTAATTTAGCTAAAAAAGATAAATATTCAAAATTAAACTGAAATATTAATTTTTATTAAAATAACTGTTTCTTTGATTAATGAAAATTAGGTCATGAATTTTTTTTTTGTTATTTACCTAAAATTCAAAGATAAGTTAAAAACGTAAAGTATAATATTCAATACTTTAATTCCAATTATCTTAAAATATTTCTCAATTCATACCATTTCTATTTATCTATATAGTTATTAAATAAATAAAATGAATGAAAATGGTAATATTAATAATTTATTTCAAAAATTGACCGTATTATGAATTATTAACTAAAATATACATCATTATATTAGTTAAAATATTGAATGTTAAAGTTATTTATGGAAATATTAATTAATTTTTATTTGAAAAAACATTATATAAATAATAAATTAAAAAATTATTTAATTATTATACAATTTTACAAATTTTGATATAAATAATTAATATTAAATAAATATAATTTAATAATTACATTGAAAAAATCACATTTATAAAGAGTCAACAAATAATATAAAAATGTCAAAATTTGACTATTGCAAATCAATCCTATAAATGAATTTGTATGTATATAATGAAAAAGTTACTTTGATATAAAATGACCAATATATATATATATATATATATATCATATCTATATGTGATTTATTAAAATTAAATATTATTTAAAAATGATATAATTATTTAAAAATTATATAATTTTAAAGATAATTTTATAAAATTATATGTTTAATCCCAGTTTATGTGATCAAATTTAATGATTAATTATTTTTTAAGTTTTTACATAAGAACTTTGATACACACATATGTAGAATGTACTAACTTTAGTTAATAATAAACGACTTCAAATATTAATACAAAATTGATTTGCAATAGGTGTATCTATAATTTTAACAGGACTTTGTTCAAATTTCAGAAAACATTTTATCGAAAATATAAGTAGTAGTATGATCAAAATTTATGAATTTTAAAATGAAAATATACAACATAAAATTTACATGTCATAAAAAGCTGCCATGAAATATCATTTTTAATTATTTTACAGTAAAATTATTAAATTATTCAATATATCTAAATTTAAATTGTTCAAAAAATATTATGATAACAACGAAAAATTCGTATAGTTATTAAATTTTGAATACATTTACTTAATATTATATTTTAAAACTTATCCTTAAGTTGTATTTATTTTTATTAAAAAAATTGTGTAATATTATTTTTTAAAATAATAAAATATTTTAACATAAAAATTTACTAAAAAAATGAATGAAATTTAAAATTTAAATAGCATGTAAATTTTAAAAATAAGACACACATATAACTATAAAAGTTTAACATAAGTAAACATTTATTGTTATTAGTATCATTTTTTGAAATGGTAAACACTTATTATTATTAGTACTACCGTGTTAATAAAAAATGTAATTAATAAATACGTTGGGGAATTTTTGTTTTATAAATATAGAAAAAGGACAACAACGCAGTGCAACGATGCGTTTAGGGGATAAACTTTAGAAGAATCAAGAACGTTGAGATGCGGCTAATATTGGGTGAGCTGTTTATTTCTTTCGCTATCGTTATCGTCTTCTTCCTTTCTCCGTCGAACATCCTCTTAGGGTTTGCACTGTTGCACTCTGCTTTCAGCGGCGCCCACATATAGCAGCCTCCATTCACTGCATCACAACATTTCTGCGTTAAGGTACCTCTTAATTATCATTCTATCGCTTAGTTTTCAACTTTTCTTGGTTACGGGAAGAAGTAACACTCGTTCAATGCTTCTTCCGCTTTCCCGATATTGAATTAAATTACAGGGATTGATCTTGTGGAAAAATTAGCATCTGTTCTTTTTTTCTTTTAATTTAATGAATTACTTCCTGGTGTAATTTAATTTCATCGGTGATGATACGTTGAATGATGTGGTTGTAGTGGTTACTGTGGGATATATGTTGTTTATTTGTCATGTGATTTGTTTGTGTCTCTCGCTGGTAACGTGTTATGAACTGTTTCAGGTGTGTTTGTTTGTGTTATTTATGGTTAGTGATACTAGTCTGGAATGTCCAACAATTTGGTTTCAGAGCCGATGCCAAGCATGCAGATGGCTCAATTGATTGATTCATCAGGGAGACAGATGGAAATGGGACTCTTGGCTCCTGTATCCAGTGGTCTTGTGTCGCAGCCACAGACAACTTCCAATGATCACGTTGGATTATTGAGAGCTGTGCCAGGTGAGCCCAGGTCTCGTGGATTTCCCCTGTCGAGCATGCATAGTGGGCGGGTAGAAGCACAATCAAGTAATCCGGGAACGCACCAGCTTCTTTCCCCTAATGGACAGTCTGTGCAATTGGGGACAGGGCCACAGCAACTGCCAATGACTCCCAAGCGCAGGGCACCCTTGGAACTATCATCCAGTGGCTCCATGACATCTAACAAGCGAGTTGCACAAATGGGAAATAGACCTTGGTTGCAGCAGGTACCCAATGCATCAAATAAAGGTTCTCCACAGATGCAGTCCCTGTCAAATTCCTCCAGGACACATCATTCTGCAGTTTCTAATAAGAGAAAAACACAGATGGACAACACTTCCAGTAAATCTGGGACACCTAGGTCGCTGAATTCCAAAAGTCAGAATACACAAGTGAAACAATCATCCAAGGTTCAAACTGAATCATCTGAAAGTGTTAGGTCCAAGATGAGAGAGTCATTAGCTGCTGCTCTGGCCTTGGTTTCTCAGCAAGGTAAACCTCAGCTCCCTAACAATAATACACTTAACGATGCTGCCGATACTCAGGGTAAATTAGAGAACAGCTCTCAGTCAGCATCTGCATCCATTGATACTTCTCTGGAGCAAAAGCAGGATGTTTCTCAATCCATTAATTCCTCTTTTGCTGAGGCTCAGTCAATTGACCATGTGGTGGGAGAGCATAGACAGAGTACATTTAATGAAGATTTTTCAGAAAAATGCAAGGACTATGAAGTGGGATCCACGAACGCAAACAATGAAAATATACTGAGTTCTATGCAAGCCTTGAACTGTGATAAGCAAGACTTCCAGTCAAGTTACACTTTGACAACTGATGATGTCCCTTTCAGTGACAGTTTCTTTATGAAGGATGAACTTTTGCAGGGAAATGGTCTTTCCTGGGTATTATCTGATATGGTGGACGTGGGAAATCAAAGGGAAGGTCAATCTAATTTAGAACAGAGATCAGAACCCAAGGAAACAGCTGGAGATTGTAGGGAGGAGGCCCCTTTGCCTGAACATTTAGCCTCAAGGATAGAAGCAGAACTCTTTAAACTGTTTGGAGGTGTGAATAAGAAGTACAAGGAGAGGGGGAGGTCTCTTCTATTCAATTTAAAAGATCGCAATAATCCTGAACTTAGAGAAAGGGTTATGTTTGGTGAAATTCCCCCAGAACAGTTATGTTCCATGACCGCGGAGGAACTTGCTTCAAAGGAGCTCTCTCAGTGGCGGCAAGCCAAGGCCGAGGAGTTTGCTCAAATGGTGGTTTTACCTGATTCAGATGTTGATATTAGACGTTTGGTCAAGAAAACACATAAAGGTGAATTTCAAGTAGAAGTTGAACATGAAGACAATGTCTCAGTGGAGGAAGTTTCAGCTGGCACAACCTCAGTTGCTCGAAGCCAAACAATGAAAAAGGATGTGGAAAGCACTTCTTCCGAACCTGATGTGATCAAAGGCAATGCAAACACTGATGCTGAGAAGAGCAATCTAGAGAAGGATAATACATTTTCCATTACCATTTCTTCCAATGATGGGACTGATCCCATGCAAGGGCTTATGACAGATGATGCTTTGAAGGATCCTGACTTTCTTCCACCAATTGTGTCTCTTGATGAATTCATGGAATCCCTTCATTCCGAGCCACCATTTGAAAATTTACCAGTGGAATCTGGAAAAGCAACACCTATCTCCGATAAGGATGATTCTGGGGTTGGATCCAAATCAAAATCTTCTGATTTAACTCCAAGCAAGCAAGCTGTTGTCATTCCTGATAAGTTTCAAAGCACATCTGTAAAACCAGATACTGAAGAGGTAAAAAAGTTAAATGCAGAATCTGGGGCCATTTCATCTGATACAAGATATAGTGAGAATCAAGCTGACATGAAGCCGACTGATGGTCGTACCAAGGAAAGGTCAACTAATGATGTGAAATCTGGTTCCAGTGATGCTGAGTTGACAGTCAGTCAGTTTCATGCGGAAGAGAGATATGGTATTGGTAGTAATAATACTTACCTGAAAGCTGCTGTTCCTGCTAAGGGTGAATGCCTCTGGGAGGGAATGCTTCAGCTGAATATCTCTACCACACATTCAGTCATAAGCATCTATAAGAGGTAATTTACTAATTGTTTGAGTATATCTTTATGATTAGTTGCTACTTTGTTGTGAGCTTCTGTGCATGGATTGATGATGTTTTGGTTGTTCTATTTCTGCATTTTTCATCTACCATTTTACTATTCACAAAATGAACAGTGAAATTCTATTCTTCCAGTGTCTGAATCTGAAGCATATTTTCTTAAACTGTGAAGGAAAGGGGTAAAGATCAATAATGGGCCCATTTGTGTTTTTTTTACGTGAAGCACCTTTTTAATCAATTTTTATTTTTATTTTTTTAAAATTCTGTAATAGTTGTTTTATGAAAAATAGCAAAAATCTAAAAAAGTTGTTTTAGTGCTTTTCTCAAAAGTTAAAAATAACAGCTTCTGTTTTTTAACTATCATAAAATCATTTTTACACTTAAAGAAACAGGCCAAATATTATGGAAGATATTAATCTGTCCATATATGGCAGCCAGCACTAATGGAGAGGGCTGGGCCATTTTGTGAGTTTTACTTTGGATTGTTTGATCAGGCATGCAACATCCTTTGTCATGCAGATTCTGCTTCCAGTTCCCCACTGATATTGGAATTTGGAACTACGCCATCCTTGTCCATTTATGCTTCTGCCTTTTTCAATTTTCTTTGGCATTGACTTATTATAATTTTGCTTAAGCCTGCATATAATCTTGCATTAGACATTTTGTATCCTTTATTTAATGTGGTCTGTTGTGTTCACTTGATCAAAATTTTATATTCAAAATCATCAAGTTTTTTTTAAAATAAAAAATTATTGAAATAATTATAAATTTATTTATATAATATTTTTAATAGAAATATATAAAAATAAAAATAAAATAAAAAATATCATCCTTATTTTTAATATAACAATTTAATTTAAATAATTAAATAAATAAGTAATAAAAAATTATAATATTTAAACTCAAGTTTAATGATTATATTCTATTTATCATTTTATCTTTATACAACTAGTTTTACCAACACTTTTTACTTTAATCAACAAGTTTTTTGATTACTAGTTTTCAGCTAGCTTTTCAACTGCTATTTATATTTTCAGCTTCCAGCTAGTTTTTCAGTTTTTAGCTAGTTTATCCGCTAGTTTTATTAAACACACCCATGATCTTCTATATGTCATGGAGCATTTGTCTGACAGATAACTAAATATCGGTTTAGAATCTCGCTCCCCCCAAAAACAAATTGGGGTGGTATTCACAAAATAGTAGTTACTCAAATTTTTAAGTCTCTTTTAAGCAGCTAAAACAGTTTGGTAATTGTTATTGATGCCAACTTTTTTAAATTTATACGGTGAGTAGACATGTTAAATTTGGAATATATATCATCCTTCTGTGCTTTTTTATGGATTTGTGTATATGCAAACTAAACATGTTTAAACATTGGTTTCTGATTGTCTTGAATCTCTTGATAATTGTGAATAGCATTGTCTCTAGTGTTGGATTTTTTCCCTCTCTTTTTGACCGGTTAGGTCTGGGTGGTGGAGTTGCTTTGTTATGCTGGGGTCCTGTATCCATTATTTTTGTACTTTATTGAAAATTGTAGTTTTGATATGTTTACTGTTTTGAAGAGAATTAATACTTTTCAGCGATTTTTTTTCTGATCTTACGTCATGTTCTCTCTGAAGTGGTGAGAAAACTTCTGCTAAAGACTGGCCTGGGTTTCTTGAGATCAAGGGAAGGGTTCGACTTGATGCATTTGAGAAATTTCTGCAAGAGCTTCGGCTGTCAAGAAGTCGTGCAATCATGGTATCTCAAGTTTCCTTTTGTTATGCTAGGGCTAGGCTCAAATTTGTCTGTTTATCTCACCATACATCCGGAAAGCAATGGTTAAAAAGGGAAAATAAATATGTTGCAGTTTGATGCTAATGCATTCTTTTAACCATAAGTTTTAAAGTATCTTGAGTTACACAATATGTTTGCTTCTCTTCCTTTGCTGATTAGATAAAGGAGGCAGTGAGGTGGCAGGTGGTTGTGTATGATAAATGACGAACAGTTTCTAAAAATTTGGGATAGAAATTTGGTGTGACAAGTTATGAAACCATGAAATTTGGGGTAGAAATTGAAGGTTTGGATTGTATAGCTTCTAAAAATTTGTCAATGTTAAATTGTGTTGAGAGATTAAATTCTTTTTGGTAAATATATTCTGATATCTGGTGACTTGAATACAAAAATTTCTTATCCTTTGGGCTATTGTCCCCATGCTACGAAAATTTCGATATACATAATATTTTGACAGTGAAAAATTGGGGTGAAAAACTCCAGACCGAGTTTTATACTAAAAACAATGCGAAAAATTACCCAAAAATTCTCTCCTCATTTTAAGTTGGATAAGTTTCGATGAGAGGCACGGGACCATAATGATGTTGTAACATGGAATATAGATGAGTGTGGTTAACTGATTTGAATACGCTGCATGACTGAGGCCACTCGCTGCTTGATGTTAATATTACGCTTTCTGAAGGAAAGCCGTGTAACTGATGAAATTCTCTTCTCGTCACCCTTTTACGGCTGTTATGTAAAACTCAAAGCTTCTTTGTATTGCAGGTTTCACATTTTGATTCCAAAGTGTCATCCCCCGACGAGCAATCGATCCTCCATGAGGTAATAATAATGATTATTTTGGTTCTTATCTCGACTTTTTAGTGGCGGATTGTCTTTGATACCACTTTACATGCAGGTGGCTGACTCGTACGTTTCGGACGAGAGAGTAGGATTTGCAGAGCCTGTGCATGGAGTTGAACTTTACTTTTGCCCACCTCATAAGAAAACAGTTGAAATGCTCAGCAAGACACTTCCAAAGGAACAAATTGAAGCAGTTAATTCTATTGATAATGGTCTAATTGGTATTATTGTATGGAGAAAAACTAATTTAACTACGTCTATATCACCCACCACTTCATCACACCACAAACATAGCTCTAAAAGACAATACTTCAGTAGGAGACAGCAAGATATAAATGTGAATGTCAATTCCAACCCCAAAACAGTGCCCTCTACGGGTTTTAAGACCACCGAGATTGGACCCCCATCTGATAATGATGATGATGATATTCCTCCCGGATTTGGGCCAACAGTGGCCCGAGTTGAGGATGACCTCCCAGAGTTCAATTTTTCTGGAAGTTCAAATCCATCACACATGGTGCAAAAACCAATTGCACCAAGCATGGCCCCAATATCCTCGGTTAATCAAGCCCCACCACGCCCTGTAGAACAAATGAGAGAACTTGTACACAAATATGGGCAAAATAAACCAACTGTATCCTCAGTTAATTGGCAGGATAAATTTGGAGGGACAATTCAACCCTGGAACGATGATGATGATGATATACCCGAATGGCAGCCCCAAACCGCCCAGAATCAGCTTCCTCCCCAACAGACAATGCACAACTTTCATCTTCGACCTCACATCTTGAACCAATCATTTGCGGGTTCACCACAACAGTCAATTTTGACAAACAATTATCTGCAACCCCCAATGAATGTGACGCATGGACAACGAAATTTTGGTCCTCAGTGGGTTCCTTCTACCCAGGGTAGTAACCTACAGCCAAGCGGTGGACCACCCTATGGAGCGCCGGCACAAGGCACCACTTGGCCTCAACATGTGTCTAGAAGTAGGGGATATTAGTTTCTTTTGGTACAAAGTTTAGTTCCAATTTTATTTAATTTTTGAAGTCTATCGCATCTGTAGCGTGTAAGCTTATTATAAAGTGTCAAGCTTAATCTTTCTGTAGCATCAATATCTCGTAGATAAAAACGAATGACTTTCTCCTGTTTTAGTTTGCCAACGGTAGGTGTTTCGCTAAATAAATATGATAACAATTTTGCTTGCCTTAATATTTACGATGGTTTGTAACTTTCAATGTTGATGTCGTTACATGCAGCGGCTACGTGCGACCAACGCCTAACAGAATTATTTCTGCAAAAATACTCAATATACATCCATACAGTATTTTACATTTGGATGGATGCAAGCTGTGCCGTATTTTTTTTTTTTTAAATTTGAATCAGAATGTAATGAAGTGTGTAATATTTTTTGTGAAAAAATCATTACTCTTATTCCTGAACTGTTTGAAAATAATTAAAATGTCTTAATTTTAGCTGTAGATTTATATTGAAAAGCGTGCTTTTTTTAAGAAAAAAGTATGAGAATTATTTTTTAATATTAAAACAAACAGCTGTATAGTCTTTGAATTTCTTGCATCTTGCTTGATCTTTGGGATGTGTTGCTTTTTACATGAAATCTTGCACCGCAATAATGAATGAAAATAAGGAAGTTGTATTTGCATTACAAATTATGCAATATAGAGAGAGAAAAAAGGAAAAACCGTGAGATGTCTTAAATAATATATCGCATGAAAATAACGGTGATGATTATCATTATTGTAGTTTTATTTGTGGTTCCTAAAAGCCTTTCTTATCCATTTTTCACTTTAGTGTATGAAGTGTTCTTAATAAAATTTATCCTATTCTAAGTTTTTTTTAAAGATCATAGGTTTTTTACGAAAGATAATTCTGAGTTGAATACATTTAATATTACAACATAATGAAGTTAGTTCTCTTAACAACAAATTTTTCCTTTTCAATAAATAAGATTTCAACTTAATACTTTACTAAGAGAAATTAAACATATATTATTTCAATTAACTTCGGATGATCTATTCTGTCAAAGTTGTGTTAAGTTTTTTCAGAAAAACTAATTATTATGAATAATTGTTGCGTATAAGAAGTGCTTTCAATAAACAAGATAAATGACGTGTTAGAATAATTTACAGAGATTAATATAAAGAACAGCGGAATCCGTATGTGGCCTTGATGCTATTCTGGAGACGTCCGAATCTTATTTCCAACAACGGATTGAAAAAAAGCAAAAGAAAAAGGAAATTACAATGCAATTGTCCGGTTAGAACCGAGCACAAAAATGTATGAAAACATTTTGTTTTGATTGCTATGTGCAATTTAGAACCTAGAGTATATCAGTGTACGTTTTTAGCAAAGAATATTATAATACAACAATAAGAAGGGCCCATCACCCAACATGCACCGAAGAATCAGAGAGTAAAAAAAAAACCTAGAAAATTTCAAGGTACTCCAATAGGAGAAGGATTTAAGAGTCAAGTTGGCAATAATACTCGTTTGAGTCCTGCTCGTTGCTCTTGGGTCAATTTTGTAGGGAAGTTAACATCAAATTTGATCCTCAAATCACCCCTATGACCAGGCTCCTTTGTTATTGGCATGCCTTCATTTTCTACAACCAATTCATAACCGGGACTCACAATGTCACTCACTGGGATAGTTAAACTACGTTTATCAAGTGTTGTGAGATCTATTGAAGTGCCTCCAATGGCCTCAGCTAGCGACACCCTTTGACTCACTATGAGGTCATTGCTATCTCTCTTGAAGAAATCATGTGGCTTCTCATCAATCACAAATACAAGGTCTGCTGGCAGTTCATTTGGTTGCTGATTCCCTTTATCTGGGAATGTAATCTTTGTCCCTTTCTTCCAACCAGGCTTCACATCAATCGTTAATATTTCCGTTTCTGGAATTCCCCTTCTGTAGTTTTTCCCACATAAACAAAGTCTCGTTACAATAATTGATCAGCAAGTAGTCAAGAACTTGGATAGATAAACCCAACAATTGAAAAAGGCTTGTAATCACTACTATCAGTTAATACAAGGGAAGACACCATATAGAGTTAATTTGGCTAAAATGAATCATTTTTTTTTAACATAAGTTGTGAATAACTTGTACACCTCAACTTAGGAAGAAATTGGATGAGTGATTATGTGAAAATTTTGAATTATTTTACTTCTTTGATTCATTTAATTTTCAAGTACTTGTTGATAAACTGTGACTCTAAAACATCAAGCCAAAGTAAAGAATAAGATAGTTATTGCACTTACCCATTGACATCTATCACAGTCCTTGAGATCTTCATTTTCCTTGTAGATCCAGAGTATAGCTCCTCCAAACTGCAAGGCAATTTAGTCTCCACAGGTGGTGGTTTCTTTGGCATATTCCCCCGTTCACTATATGATCGAAAACTATTGTCACTTCCACTAAATCCACTAAATGTTGACCCTCCATCAGACTGGAATCTCTTGGACCTCCCTGGCCCAGATGATCCAAATCCAAAAGGGCTACTTCCAAAGAATTCTGCAAAAATATCCTCTGCATTTCTCGGATTAAATCCACTTGATGATGGTTCATTACCAGGTGGTGGCCTATCTTTCAACCCTTCCTCTCCATGCTGATCATAAATCACCTTTTTCTGAGGATCGCTCAGTACCTGAACTCACCAAAATTTTCTCAGAATCTCCAAACCCAGCCAAATTAAATCTTAAATTTGCATAGTTAATAATACCCTATTAAAATTGTAGACATCAATAATTAGAGAAAAAAACTTGCATCAAACTTAAAAGTAATATTTGTGGATTATACATGAACATAAATTCTTTCTTTTTGATTTTAGCTTGGATGTGTATAAGGGACTCAATCTCAAGTAATGCTCATAGTACTTACAACAATTGAGCGTGATAAAGTTCCCATTTCTTTAGAAAAAGTTTACATACAATAGAGCTGTATTGCCCCAAAAAAACACCTGTAGAATGTTCTTCCTTCTCTTCTTTTCCATCATTGAATTTATCACCATACTTCAATGCAGAATCCACACAGAACAACCTTCAAAATTTATCATTATTGCCATTTCATTTTTCTACCATGAATATAATAAAATCATTGATTTACCTTCTACAATCATACCAGCATTCCTAACCTTTAAAGAATGAAATTACGTGTAATAAGAAACAAGACAGCTGAAAAGTTGGTTGTTCTTTCTTTCTTTCTTTATTTATTTTCTCTTCCCTGATCCTTTCAACCAAATTTTTTTCAGGTGTTATTATAATTCTAATTGCTTAACAGTAAACACACGTAAAGAAAGAAAAAAAAAAGGGGGAAAAGATTTCTTGCCTCGTAGGCTTCAGAGATCTGTTTGAATTTGGCTTCAGCTTCTTTCTTGTTGGTGGGGTTCTTATCAGGGTGCCATTTCATGGCCAACTTTCTATATGCTTTCTTCAGATCATCCTCCGTAACATTTCTATCAACCTTCAATATATCGTAGTAATCTACCCCCATCTTTTCTTTTCTTTCTTCTTTCTTTATATTCACAAAAATATGAATCTTGCAATTGTTACAATCAGTATCGGATTCCAAAATACCAAATTAACTTCGAAATTTAGACCATTTTCATGGACACCCGATTATGAAATTCAACCATTCTTCCATCCAAGTTTATAACTTCCATTGAATATGATGAAGGGACATGAAAAGCAAACAATTGCACAATCAAATCGAATGATAACAATTCAGAAAACCGGAAAATTGGTGAATGGGTTTGGGTTGCACAATCAAATCAAAGGTTTGTGTTTGCACAGAAAAAATTGATTGGGTTCACAAATCAAAATGATTGAAGTGCGTATGCATGCATTTTTGCTTGTGTCCTTTCAAGAGAAAAAGATTGAAGAATCGTTGAAACTAAACGGAAAATTTTGGATGATAGAAAATGAAAATAATAATTGAGACCGAGAGTGACGGAAATATATATACTTATGTAAACTCTCAAATTTGCCCAACGGGCATGAGTATTAATTGTTGAAAATGCAAAACTCTATCTTAATCTTAATCTTGAAACTATTAAATAGTTTAAAAAAAGAGTTTAAATATTTTTTGATAATATTATGTAAAAAATTAAAATCAAATTATGTGTTTATAATTTAAAAAAAGCTCTGAAATTTATAATTAAAAATTATTAATTTTTTTTAATTTTATCTTAATAATTAAGTATTTTAAATATAAAATTAACTAATATAAATAATTTTATTTATTTTTATAATTTAACTATAGAAAATATGATTATTTTATACAATTTAAACAAAACATATTTTATAATTAAGTTTCATCTAACATATTTAAATATATAGTTATTTTATATAATTAATTATTAAAATATTTTTTTCAATTAATCCAAACGCATACCTGATTATATTAATTCAATTTTAAAAGCTTATTCAATTTTTTAAAATATGCGAACGTTGAGTATAGCTTATGTTACTCGTTCCCTTGTTTCCACTCAATTTACCTCTCAAATTTTATAAGATTTTTTTTATTTGTATTGTTAGAAAATAAGTCAGCAATGTCTTTTATTAAAATATATCAAATATAATGAATTTTAAAATAATATTAAGCAAATAATATACCGGTAATTATACTGCTAAAACAAACTTTTAACTACACTATTTAATTATATAAAAATAGCTTAAAAATATAGATCACTTAATTATAAATCTTCTTTTATGCAAAGAAACAATTAAGGGATGTTCATAGCTCAAACCTAACGTGTAAATCAAAATAAAAACAAATTGGTTTATTCAACAAAAAAAAAAAAGGTTGGCTTTGATCCCATAACAGCAGATTTATGAAAATATACATACAGCAGATTATAGCTATTAGTTAAATATGCAGAACAGTATTTTTGAATATGAACTTTTAGGATGAGAGGAGATGGTTGTTTAGTCTAAGGTCAAGACAGTTAATAAAACAATTAGTTACATCTTTTAAATTAATGAATATTTATACTATTAAATATATATATATTTACTTTAAATTTTTTTATATTAATTATATTGATCTAGTTTATTTTTATTAATTTTATAAGAAACATTTTAAAAAATATAAAAATATTTATCTAAATATAGTACTATTATGATTTTAAATATTTTTAAATTTATATTTTTCATTCGTATCGATAATGTAAATTCTATTTATTTTAAATTTGTTTGAGATTTTTTTTATTATGAAAAGTAACCTATATTTTAATTAGATAATTTTTTAAAATTGTTTTTTTATTAAATCAATTGAATATTTAGCTGCCTTTAGTTTTCACATTATTATATCATTGGGTTGAGATGTCTTATTAAATTTTATATGATATTTATGTAGATGCTATTTTGACATATTAATAAAATATTATCTTTTAATTTTATTTATTTATATAAAAATAAAAAATATTAGTTATTATATTATAGTTATTTAATAATTTTTCAATACTTTAAATTTAAATTATTTTTAATATATGTATGGAAATATATAATAAATTTTGACTAAAATTATATAATTTAATATATCTATATTAATATTTAAAATATTAATAAAATATTATTATAATTATAATATATAATATATAATATATAATATTATTAATATATTAAATTATATATTTTGATTAAAAATATTATATAAATAAAATTTATTACATATGCTTCAATATATACTAAAATTTTCCTAAAATATTATTACTAAACATGATACTTTCTATTCACCGATAGCAATATAAAAATCATCAAATTTTTTTAAAAAAGTAAGAGGAATATTAATTAATGAGTAAATTTATTTTTATAAAGTAAAAAATATGTTCTATAATCTTTTAAATTAATAAATATTTTATAGTATTACATATTATATATATATATATATATATTTAATTTTAATTTTTATATATTAATTATATTGACCTAGTATATTTTTAAATAAATTATTCATTTTTATTAATTTTATAAGAAACTTTTAAAAAATAAAAATACTTTATAAATATTTATCCAAACATGTTATTATTATGATTTTAAATATTTTAAATTTGTATTTTTCATTCACATTAAGAGTACAAACTCTATTTTTTTTAAAAAAATTTATTATGAAAAGTAATATTAATTTAGTTTGATAATATTTTTAAATGGATTGAGTTATTTTATTAAATTTTATATAAATATTATTTTTTTATACAATATAAAAAATATAAATTCTAAATTTTTATATTAAACTATTTAAATTGTCAATTCCTTGTCAATAGATTAATTTTAATGATTGTATATACCATTTTGATACATTAATAAAATATTATTTTTTAATTTCATTTTTTATATAAAAAATTATATGAATTATAATATTATAATTATTTAATATTTTTTTTCTTTAAATTTTTTAATATATGTTTAGAAATATATAAGAAAATTTGATTAAATTTATATAATTTAATATATTTATATTAAATATTAAAATCCTAATAAATATATTATTTTAATTATAACATATAATGTTATTATCATATTAAATTATAATTTTTTTTGGGTAGTTAAGAGTTTGAAGAGTTCTGGTCTCTTAAACACCAGAACCATTCTTGTTCTGGGTAATTCTTCTTCCCAAACAAGCTCTGTCACCTCACTGGTGGAATTAATCATTCTTGTCAAACCAGTTCTGTCACCCCATCGTATCTAACTTTCTCGATAATAATTGATTCAAATTGTTTCTAACTTTCTATTCAATCCTGTATCTAACTTACCACACTCCGTGACGCATCACAATGATTACAAATTTAAAAAAAATAGATAAGTTAGAAGGTGTTGGGTTTATTTTTCTTCCTATGTGATTAGCCCAACAAATTAGGGCCCATTCTGGCCCATTTATTTTTCTCTCAATGTGATAGCAGATGGCAAGGTAGGAGTGTGTATAAGAGGGTTCAATTTTTATTCAAAGAGAGAAAAGTTCCATCTGACCTAACTCCGATCTGTTGCCTATCGCCGGAGATCCCACCGTTGGATCGTCACGATATTTGAACAGAAGCTTCCTGATTCATCAAGGAAGGTTTTGACTGTTGGGATTTGGATTTAGAGGCCTGGAAGTCAGTGCGTCGTTCCCAGGCAGATTGTGAAAAATCTTGTGGTATCCCTCTTCTTTTGTTTTTGAGTATTCCATATATCTTGATGTTCACTTCCAAGATTATGATGATTGTTGTTGTATTCCTCTAGTATTATCTAGAGAAGACTTTGTATTGCTCTCTGGTGGTTAGTGAATTTAAGTGGCACTAGGTGTCCCGTGGTTTTTACCCGTTTTTGGGGTTTTTCCACGCTAAAATTTGTGTGTTCTTGTTGTGTGTTGGATTGCCTTCATATCTGCATTTTTGGGACTGTCTTGGGGCTGTTATAGGGCTGACATAAGTTGGTTTATAATTTGGTAGATTTATTCTAGTTGTTTGTATCCTAATAGATTCAAACAGGTAGAACAAGATTTTTTCCTTTTCCAACAGATTGGTATCAGAGCAAGGTTCTTGTTTGGGAATAAATCTGTTTGAACGATGGAAACTAATACAACTAGGATGGTTAATTTGAATGGTTCAAATTATCATATTTGGAGAGGAAAAATGGAAGATCTCCTTTATGTTAAAGATTACTACTTGCCTGTATTTTCTGTTGAGAAACCTGAGAATAAAACAGAAGCAGAGTGGACCATCTTGCATAGACAGGTTTGTGGGTATATCAAGCAATGGGTTGATGATAATGTCTTGAACCATATTAGTGGGGAGACACATGCTCGTACGCTTTGGAACAAACTTGAACAACTATATGCTCGAAAAACTGGGAATAATAAATTGTTCTTGATCAAGCAAATGATGAGATTGAAGTATACTGATGGCTCTCCTATCACTGATCACTTGAATGCGTTTCAGGGTATTATAAATCAGCTTTCAGGTATGGGTATCAAGTTTGAAGACGAGATTCAAGGCTTATGGCTTCTTGGTACACTACCAGATTCTTGGGAGACTTTTAGGACATCTTTGTCCAACTCTGCACCAGATGGTATTATCACCATGGAATTGGCTAAAGGCAGTATTCTGAATGAAGAAATGAGAAGAAAGTCACAAGGTTCTTCTTCACAGTCAGATGTCTTAGTCACAGAAAGGCGGGGGAGAATTCAAAGTAAAGGCCCAAGCAATAGAGGTAACCACCGCAGCAGTTCCAAAAAAGGAAAACTTGCTGATGTTGAGTGTTTTCACTGTCACAGAAAAGGACACACTATACGATACTGTAGACAATTGAAAAAGGAGAACAAGAAGAAAAACTACAACAACCAGAAGAACAATCACAAGAAAGATGATGATGAGGGTGACAAGACTGAAGTAAATACTACCACAGATGAGTTCTTTGTTTGTTGTGATTACGATATGGTTAATCTTGCTCATGATGATTCAAGTTGGATTCTTGATAGTGAAGCTTCGTGTCATGTTGTAACACGAAAGGATTATTATTCATCTTACACTGCAGGTGATTTTGGTGTTGTCAGGATGGGTAATGCTGGGTTATCAAAGGTCGTTGGTATTGGAGATGTTCGCTTGAAGTTTGACACTGGGATGGAATTGATTTTGCATAATGTAAAACATGTCCCAGATATGAGACTCAATATTATCTCCACAAGTCTTCTTGATGAAGATGGTTATTACAATAGCTTTGGTAATGGTTTATGGAAACTAACTCTCGGATCCTTGATTGTGGCAAGAGGTAAAAAGGAGTCAAAGTTATATGTGACACATCCGAAGATCTCCAAAAGCATTGTCAATGTTGTAGACAATGATGATATGACCGAGCTGTGACACAAAAGACTTGGTCACATGAGTGAAAAAGGGATGTCTATTCTTTCAAAGAAGAATGTGTTATCTGGTGTGCATGCTATTAACTTGAAGAAATGTTCTCATTGTTTGGTAGGAAAGCAAACCAGAGTTGCCTTTAGAAGTCGTTCTCCCTTCAGAATGGAGAACAAACTTGATCTTGTACATTCTGATGTTTGTGGTCCGATGAAGACTAAAACACTCGGTGGATGTTCCTATTTTGTCACTTTCATTGATGATCATTCAAGGAAGGTGTGGGTCTACACCTTGAAGACTAAAGATCAAGTGCTGGATGTGTTTAAGCAGTTTCATGTTTTGGTTGAGAGGCAGACAGGGAAGAAACTCAAATGTATTCGAACAGACAATGGAGGTGAATACATTGGCTCCTTTGATACTTATTGTAGAGAGCATGGAATTCAACACCAGAAGACTCCTCCGAAGACACCCCAGTTAAATGGCCTAGCAGAAAGGATGAATAGAACGTTGATTGAGAGAGTCAGATGTTTGCTTTCACATGCAGGGTTGCCTGCATCCTTTTGGGGTGAAGCTTTGAATACAGCAGTACATGTTATTAATCTAACTCCTTGCGTTCCTTTGAATTTTGATGTTCCAGACAGGGTTTGGAGTGGCAAAGATGTTTCATACCGTCACTTACGAGTCTTTGGATGCAAGGCGTTCGTACATATTCCCAAAGATGAAAGATCAAAGCTTGACATGAAGACTAAGCCATGTGTATTCCTCGGTTATGGTCAAGATGAATTTGGGTACAGGTTGTATGATTCAATTCAAAAGAAACTTGTTCGAAGCCGAGATGTAATGTTTGAGGAAGATCAAACTATGAAAGATGTTGAGAAAGCCAATGTAGAGATAGTCCCTCAACATAATGATGATCCTATTGATTTGGATCCAGTTCCTCCTGAACATGTTGACTCACAGTTAAGAGATGATGCCCAGAATGAAGAAGAGCAGGGTACTGGTGAGTTAGATGCTGATGTTGATGCAGAGGAGGTTGATGTTGATGCTCCAGAGCAACCAGAGGTAGATGAAAATGCTCATCCTGAGTTACCTGTACCAGAGTGCCATCGTTCGTTCCACTTAGGCGGTCTACTAGAGATCGTCATCCGTCCACACGTTATTCTGCAGATGGGTATGTATTACTTACTGATGGGGGAGAGCCCGAGAGCTTTGCAGAAGCTATGGAGGATGAGCAGAAGAAAGAGTGGGTTGAGGCCATGCAAGATGAAATGGCTTCCTTGCATGAAAATAATACGTTTGAGTTGGTAAAATTGCCTAAAGGCAAGAGAGTTTTGAAAAACAAGTGGGTTTTCAAATTGAAGACTGAAGAGCATACTCCTAGACCCAGATACAAAGCCAGATTGGTGGTTAAAGGTTTCAGTCAGAAAAGGGGTATTGATTTTGATGAGATCTTCTCTCCGGTCGTGAAGATGGGGTCGATTCGGGTTGTTCTTAGTTTAACGGCTAGCCTTGATCTTGAGGTTGAGCAAATGGATGTCAAGACAGCTTTCCTTCACGGTGATTTAGATAAGGAAATCTACATGGAGCAACCTGAAGGTTTTCAGGTCAAGGGGAAGGAAGATTATGTGTGCAGGCTTCAGAAGAGTTTATATGGTTTGAAGCAAGCGCCAAGGCAGTGGTACAAGAAATTTGAGTCAGTCATAGGGAAACAAGGATACCGAAAGACTTCTTCAGATCACTGCGTTTTCTTTCAGAGGTTTGGTGATGATGATTTCATCATCTTGATGCTATATGTTGATGATATGCTGATTGTTGGCAAGAACATTGGAAGAATTGTCCAATTAAAGAAAAATTTGAGCAAGTATTTTGCTATGAAAGACTTGGGGCCAGCAAAACAGATCCTTGGCATACGAATTACACGAGATAGACATGCCAAGAAGTTGCATATATCACAAGAGCAGTACATTGAGAAGGTGCTTAGCAGGTTCAACATGAATAAAGCTAAAGTGGTTAGTTCTCCTCTTACTACCAACTTTAAGCTAACTGATAAAGATTGCCCTACTACAGAAAGGGAGATTGAAGAGATGGATAGAGTTCCATATGCCTCAGCGGTTGGTAGTTTGATGTACGCTATGGTTTGTACAAGGCCTGATTTAGCTCATGCAGTAGGTGTTGTCAGTCGGTTTATGTCAAATCCTGGTAGGAAGCATTGGGAAGCTATTAAATGGATATTTAGATATTTGCGTGGTACTTCCAAATTGGGTATCACATTTGGAAATGAGCAACCAATTCTCATTGGATACACAAATTCTGACATGGCTGGGAATAAAGACAATATGAAATCCACTTCTGGATATTTGATGACCTTTGCAGGGGGAGCTGTTTCATGGCAATCAAGATTGCAGAAGTGTGTGGCCTTGTCTACAACTGAGGCTGAGTATATGGCTGCAACAGAAGCTGGTAAAGAAATGTTGTGGTTGAAACGTTTTTTGCAGGAGCTTGGATTCACACAAAAACGGTATGTGGTTTTTTGTGATAATCAAAGTGCTATTCACCTTGCTAAAAATTCGATGTTTCACAAAAGAACAAAACATATCAATGTCCGTTATCATTGGATTAGAGATGCCATTGAAGATGGTATGTTTGAACTTGATAAAGTTCATACAAATGATAATGCCTCCGATATGTTAACAAAGGCTCTACCAAGAGAAAAGGTGAAGGTTTGTTGCTCGATCGCCGGAATGGCGAAATCATCCTCATAGGCAGAAAAATAGGGGGAGATTTGTTGGGTTTATTTTTCTTCCTATGTGATTAGCCCAACAAATTAGGGCCCATTCTGGCCCATTTATTTTTCTTCCAATGTGATAGCAGATGGCAAGGTAGGAGTGTGTATAAGAGGGTTCAATTTTTATTCAAAGAGAGAAAAGTTCCATCTGACCTAACTCCGATCTGTTGCCTATCGCCGGAGATCCCACCGTTGGATCGTCACGATATTTGAACAGAAGCTTCCTGATTCATCAAGGAAGGTTTTGACCGTTGGGATTTGGATTTAGAGGCCTGGAAGTCAGTGCGTCGTTCCCAGGCAGATTGTGAAAAATCCTGTGGTATCCCTCTTCTTTTGTTTTTGAGTATTCCATATATCTTGATGTTCACTTCCAAGATTATGATGATTGTTGTTGTATTCCTCTAGTATTATCTAAAGAAGACTTTGTATTGCTCTCTGGTGGTTAGTGAATTTAAGTGGCACTAGGTGTCCCGTGGTTTTTACCCGTTTTTGGGGTTTTTCCACGCTAAAATTTGTGTGTTCTTGTTGTGTGTTGGATTGCCTTCATATCTGCATTTTTGGAACTGTCTTGGGGCTGTTATAGAGCTGACATAAGTTGGTTTATAATTTGGTAGATTTATTCTAGTTGTTTGTATCCTAATAGATTCAAACAGGTAGAACAAGATTTTTTCCTTTTCCAACAGAAGGAACATTAAAAAAGATAATTTGCACAGCAAGTACTAATCTGCCAAAAGATGCTTAGAGCGATAGTAGTACAGAGACATGATCTTACCATACCAATGCAGCGTTTAATTGTTTCTTCCTCAATAATGGTTGCAAATAAGCTATAGTTCCAAACTTTACCAAAATCATCCTAGCTATGACAAGAAGTTAAAAAACCGCAATATAAGGAACAAAGAAACTAAAATTTATAAATATAATAAATTATATTTATAAACTTTAGGATTATTTATATTTGTAATCACTTTAATTTGGTGCAAGAGATTTTGGTTGATTTTTAAAATTAAACAAATTTGATATCATGTTCACTAATTTTTACCTAAAATTTATATTTTTAAGGTTTAGGGTTTATAAATTTTAATTCGTTAATTTTAAATAAATATTTATTTATTTTCCAAATCCTAATCTAAAAAGTAGTAAATTTTTTGTCAAGAATGTAATTTCATAAGTGATTTACAAATTACTCATAATAAATCATTTTTAAAATTAAATTTCTGAAAGAATTTATTATATTTTAGAATTAAATTTTAAAAAATAAAATAACAACGCATCATCTTGTTTAAGTACAGATGATTTTAAAATAACAATTAAAAAAACCAGAGATTATCATAAGGAAAACAGAAATTGTTAGTTGAAGTTGTAAGTACTTCTAGAATCTAACGTTTACAAAAATATTTTAGTGACATGAAAGATTCAACACTGTACATCACAGATGGCAACAATTATAGTGACTTCAACACATCTCTTTTAACATCAAGAGTGCATAGAAGCTCAGGTGGAATGCATTTTCCAGGTTTCATGGCTATTTTGAGATGACTTGTCCCGTGCATCTGTTCAACTCAAATAAAATATCACAATCAAAATATTTAACATGGTGAACTTGCATTGCCAGCACAATTTTACAACATAATAAATATAAATAAGCTTACTTTGATGATGTGGGTGGAGATTGTATACAACATTTTAACCACACCATAACCATTAACTCTATCAACAATTTCATGATTATTATATTCAATTGCACACGACAAACCCACTTGATACTATAAGCAAAATAAGGTGCAACTTAGGACTAAACCAATTAGCCATTTATATGTGCCAATAAAGTTTCCCTATTACTCACCACTTGTTCGGTGATGATGGGATGGGATTGGATGAAGTACCACCTTCAGCTTCTGTATTCTTCACTTTGGGTGAAGCAGAATCATGTAATGATTCAGATTCTGAGTCATCCCCAATACCCTTTGTCTCCGGAAGACTTTTATCAACGTCTCCATCAGACTGTAAGGTGAAAACAATGAATTACCCCTCAAAATATGTGACATAATTAAAGAAGTAACACGCACACTGCATGTAAATTGACAATTATATGATAATTCTAGCAATTCATTATATAAGGAAACAAATGGCCATACATTATAGTTGTGTATAGTTGTAGAAAACAAATCTTTCCTTGTATTAAGGTAAAATAACAGAATATATAAAAGGGGGAACAAACACACACTGTAAAAACATCAAAGGTCACACCAGAATGGGCAGAATTATGCATTAGAGGCATCTTCAAGAAAAGTAAGACTAACCACTAAAATAAAGGAACCAGGAAATAAGGGTCAATCACAATTTAGAGGGTCCATAATTCAAGCTGTGCCTTTGGCAATCTGAAATCACTTGGTAAGGTTCAACAACCATAAGATAAAAGTCTTTGCTTCTATGCAATGTAAAAGATGACAATCTTGAGGGAGAAAAATGGTATTAACCTCACAAATTTCCACTTAACATCATATCATATCCGGTGATTCATCAACATTTACTCATTCTGAACAGAAAATACTACACAAACGCATGCCATCAATGAATGAACAAATTCAGAGGGTCTAAATCTTGAAATTTGAAACATTACCTGAAGCTGGGACAGCATGTCAATAGCATCATCCAGGTCAGCATCGTTTACCGCATAGATATCTCTAAGGGACTGTACAGAAATACCAGGAAATTTCATCTTGAGATATTCAATGTCCACATCATCAGGATCTTCCTCTAGTAATTCTTTATCTATCACATTCTGTGGTGATGAAGTGCAAGAATTATAAGCTTCAGGCATGCTTTTAGATTCAACTTCAACAAGGTGCTCACCATCATTCTCTTTAACATGCTGAGGAGGTGCCTCAAAGCACACATCATCATTCTTGGAATCTTTTTCTGTTTGAGAAGATGCTCCTTCCATCTACACATAACAGCAAAGAATCAATCAAGAAAGCTACTAAATTTGATCAATCTTGAAAGTTCTAAAGCACATTTTACTAATGTTCTTCCATAACCTTTCCAAGAAGACAAGAACTTTGAAAATTTCATTTTTCTTGGACATACCCACTCACTACTAAACCTAAGGTTCTCAACCACATTCATTTTTATTTTTTCAAAGTGAATGAGAAAGAAAAGGGGGTCTGCATTGCTACTACCGGGATCCAAGAAAATGGTGTTTTGGATTTGGAATCCAATGACCAAATAGTTTTCTTGAACGTGAATGTTTGAGTTATGCACGTGCAAGGATGATATGAATGCATAGAAGCAACAAACAAACCATGTTGAGCGCGAAAGCGAAACTCTGATGATTGAGTTGAGATGGCTCAAGAAGTTTCGAAAAAGAAAATGCCTTTACTAATTTGGTGTTGGTGGCAAATCAATCATCCTTTTATTGATATCTTCCTTTTATTTTTATTTTAAAGAAAATTTAAAATATACAAAAAAAGAAAAGTTCTTTATTCATCCGATGATAATATATTGGAAAGTCACCCGCGATACGTATTTTATTTAGATTTAGATTAAACTTAAAATATCTGCCATGTAAGATAAAATATAAAATAATTTCACTCTCCAACTTAATTTTTTATACTGTAAAAATATATAAAATATATTATTAATTGTATTCGAATACAGTCAATTACGAATTTAATTTGTATTTTATAATTTATGCTATTTTTATTAAAAGGTATTCATGAAATATACTAATTAAACTTAGATAAAAATAAAATAAAATTCAAACTTAAAATTCTAATTTAATCACCTATTTAACCTTCATCATTTTTTCAAATCATATAGTTATATTATCGCAACTTTTTACTGTATTCTTATTTTTAATAATTTATCAAAAACTACTTTATCAAAACGTCTAAACTCTGTATATGTAATAATTAGTGAAATGGAATATAATGAAATTATTATATTATTGCTTAAATATTTATAATAAAATCATTTTTTATTCAATTGATATAAAGAAAAAAGAACAAATTAATTTTATTTTTGTACTATAACTTTAAAATATATAAAACAAAGTACAATAAATTCCATCCAATTTTATTTTATTATAAATAATAATAATAGCTAATGTTATTCCGTCCTATGCTGCAAAGTGTTTTAAGAACTTGTTTGAAAGAGTAATAATAAAAAGTGTTGAAAGTGAGATAACGTTAACAGTGTAGTGGTGGATGACAGAACAATGGTTTTGCACTCTTCCTCCTTCTTCTTCCCCACTCCTACTCTGCTTCCTAACAACCTTATCTTCAGGTACGCTCACTTACCCTTTTCAATAAATTCTATTTATTTATTTATGTTTATATTTTCTCTCTTCTTTCTAAAACCATTATTTACCTGTTTCATCAGAAACAATACCAATACCAAGGTACTTCTTAACCAACACAATTGCCCATTATCCAAGGAAAGATCACAAATTGCATGTTATGCTCTAAAACCCACTTCACAAAATGGGATTTTGAGAAGGGATTTGATGCTGTTAGGTCTGACTTCGGTGTCTCTAACATTGCCATTTTCTGGTATCTCTCTTTTTCTGTGTTGCATTCTCCATTTGATTTTGGTGCTTGTTAAAAAAAGAGGAGTTTATAAGAATATTGGGTTTTCCTAAGCCAAGTGGAAATGCTTTTAATATGTGGGGTGTATGTGTTTTGGCATATATTTGGTTCACCTTATTTTAAAGAAGAATTCACTTGTTTTTGTCATCAGAGAGAGAGAGAGAGAGATTTTGAAAAATAAGCGATTATTTCCTAAAGACCATCTATTCCCAAACAAACACTTAATATGTGGTTGAACTAAGACACATTTGCTTTATCATTATTCTTTCTCATGTACCTCTCAACTCTTGTTCTTGCAGTGACTCTTGCGGAAGAAGAGCCAAAAATGGCTTCATTTCTAGATGAAATAAATTCCTATTCTTATCTGTACCCTATTGAGTTGCCGTCTAATAATTTTACCTTCAAATGGTATGCCTAGTACATACATTTGGTTTATTATTTCTATCTATAGTAAGTAAAATGATAAGGGACAATTTCAACTTTCAACTTTTAACTTTACCAAATGTTTTTGGTCACATTCAACAGTATCAGTAATATGTCCAGTGAGCTTGTTGGCACGATGGGATTTAATTCCCGTGCATTTAACATGGCTATATTTGGTTTACAACTTCACTTGTTGCCTGGAAGTTTTCCTTGGTTATTGTACGAAGCTAACTCTTTCCATATATTTAAAGGGTAGAATCCCGAAAGCCAGAACGATATTCATCAGCTGCACCACTTTCTCGTAAGTTTTTGTTGCTTTCCTTTTCAAGGCAAAAGTCCATGTTATCAAATAATTTCCAAAGTTAGGTTATCTTTCATCATGAAGTTGTTACCGCTACTGTTTAAATTTAATAGCTATCAGCTGTTTCATTGTGCATAGTATATCTGAATGATAGGAAATTTGCACTAGTCAATACTGAGGGTGTACTTGATGATACTGGATGATTGCTTTGTAATTTTCCATTTCTGGATGAAAATTGCTCTGTAAATTCCATACAGCTGATGCACGCCTGCGCATTGTGTCTGAGCGTGTTGACATAATTGATAATGCCATCATTTCTGTCACGGTATTTTCTCAGTCTCTTACATATTCGATGGAGTTTAACTTATCTTTTCAAAACTTTATCAGTTTTTGTTACTAAATTCAGATAGGTCCTCCAAATTCACGCTTCATAAAATCAAATGATAAGAGTAAATGGACTGCAAAAGAGGTTGCTGATTCCGTTTTAGCTGACAGATCTTCATTGGTAACTGGTCACTCCTTTATTACTCATAGATTTTTGTGTTCATGCTATTCTTATTGGAAAATGAAATTCATACTTTTTGGAATGAATTCGAACCACAAGAAACAGCAACTGCTGCTATGAGTATAAATTAAAATTCAGAGATTTTGTGTTGACTCATCATTTACCAAAAATTATCTCTACCTGGGAACCAAGGAGTAGGAGAACAGGATAAGCGATGGTAATATGGTCATAAAAATGCTTACTGGTGGGTAAAACTTCTTATGAAAGAAGGGAAGATAACACGTATAATTAATCTTCTTTGTTTCGAGGCTTTTCATGGACCACAGAGTGAACAATGGTGCTCCATGAAGTTAAAATATATTGTCCCGTTTCATAGCTTAAGCTTCGAAGTTATGAGTGTTAACCTGATGTTGGAATTTGATTTTTGCTTGCGAAATCCACATACCACTGTATTTTACTGTTCTTAGATCTCAATGGTTACCATTTATTTATATTCTTGGGCATGAAGGCTCCAGGAAATGAGATAACAGTTTCAACATTTAGTTTCAAAAATTCACCATGTGCAGATGTGGCATGCTATAACTGTTTAAATATTAGTCAGCCTTCCAAGCCAATAGCTTTTAGATTGTCATAATTAAAATGTCACATGTTGTTGAGACTCATATGTGAGTTCTACTGGTTATTTGAGCACTTATACATGCAAGGATCATGGCCTATTGAACCTTATTGTTTGGATAGGAGTAACACCCAACTATGTACATCACAAAGTTGCTTTGCTTGTGATCTGCATTGAAAATTCTTTGCATTTATTTCTGATAATCACAACATTTTGCAGCGAGTTACCTCAAGTCAGCGCTTAGCAGAGAGTTCAGTTCTTAATACCCATTCTGATGATGTAAGCTTCATAAAACAATCTTTGCTTCTTGGTTTCCAATATTTGATGGATGTTATGCATGTGGTTGTATGCTCAAGATTAACTCTTTATATATATATATAACATGTTAGATCAAATATAAATATCTGATTCATTGTGGTAAACAGATGTTTTCATACAAGAACCAGAAGATCTCCAAACATGTATTTGTTTGTTAATGATATCAAATACATCCAGAGATTAAAAACTGCTACTACCATTACCTATTATATATTTAAGTTGAAGTTTGTGTATACTGGAGCTTATCTATCTCTCTCTGCACAGGTTGATGGAGAGCGTTACTGGTATTATGAATACCTTGTTCGCAAAGCACCTATGAAACTTGTAAGTACTTCCTTGTGGCACATTTTTTTATGGAAAGATGTGGTGTATGTAATGATTACTTTTGATTTGTAAACCGTTATTGTTCAGACTGAAGAAGCAAGCGTTTACCGGCATTATCTTGCTTCTACTGCTGAAAGAGATGGTATATTCTCTCACTTTATTCCATTGGTATAGATTATTTCTACCTTTGCACCTCCAACATGAGACTTTCCTCTGCATATTCATACAAAGCTCCTGTTGGAAATGGTTTTGTTCTCTTTTCCACTTCTCCCATTCAATCAGAGAGGCATGCTTGTTTTGGACATAAAAAGAAAGATCTGAAGAAAATCAAAACATTACAAAATTTTATTTTTATTTTTTTGTTATATTTTTATGAGGTCATCCTTGAGCTAATTCACATGCCATTGCATCTCTATATGCTATTGCAGAGATTTTCAAGCCATATTTTGTTTTTTTGTTGTGTTTTAGAAATTCTCCTCTGCTATTACTAAGCGCTTGATTGCAGGTTATTTGTACTCTGTCAGTGCTTCAACCATCAGCCCACGGTGGGAAAAAGTACCTCTCTCTCTCTCTCTCCTCCTTATTGGTGCATGTGTGCCATGGACATTCATTGAAATGATTATATATGAACTCTGCAGAAACAGCATTAAAAAACAATTAGCAAACAAAATTCAAAATATCTAGCACTTGCTCAGTCAATGATCAAGTGTCCAGTTCTTTAGGTTGACTTGACAGTAGTTACATCATCTAAATACTGACCGAGAACATGTCACACTTTTTCATTTTTATGTTTGTAGAAGAAAAAAATAAAAGAAGTTATTCATCTCTCAAAGGGTATTGTAGAACCTGAGAATCAATGGCAAGTTGATTTTTTTTCCCTTTTTTTTTTTAGAAAAACAATATGATGTGTTTAAAAGAGGTAACAAAAATAACTGGCTTGATTTTTGCCGAAATTCATGAATCAGTTGATGATTTTAAGGGCTTTGAATCAATTTCTAGAAGCAGTTAAACTTAGTATTAATTAGGGATGAGAATAGGTGAGGTTAGTTGCAGGGTCCTATAGTCTAACCTATATCAACTAGTTATTTTATCTTTTGTCCAGATGAAATATTCTGCCAAACACACTCTTAAGCTAGATGAGACCTAATTACTAACTAGGTCAGACTAAGACTTTTTTAAAAAAAGTCTATTAGTTAAAAATATCAAACTATCTAAACAGTTTTTAGAACCAACAGATGCCTATTTAAGTAAATATAAATAATATTTTAATATTATTATGTAAACTTATTATTTATAATGTATTATTTTAAGATTATATACTTGTTTAATTTAAAGACTTAGTTTACTTATTTGCATATAAATTTAGGCCTATTAACTTGTTTTGTTTTTCTTCGATGTGGTCTTTTAGTCTATTTAAATGTAAGTTTTTAACCTATTCAAAAGATTGTTACAAAATAGGCCTTTAAACATGTTTTAAGGCTAAGTAAGTTTTTAAAAAGGCTAGGCCAAACTTTAAAAATTGGCTTATACTAGGTTTAGGTCTTAAATTTGAAAGTCAGGCCAGCTTCAAGCTATGTAAAGCTTAGTTCAGCCTAACCTATCTTCACCTATTAATGCAATTTTAAATAGAATTTTATGATTACTATTATTATTTTGGGTTCTGGCTCTAACTGAATATATTTGATGCAGCTGGGGCCTTTCCTAGAAAAAACGGTGAGTTCGTTTCGTCTTCTTAGCCCAACAGAAAATTATGTTCCTCCATACAAAGATCCCTGGAGATTTTGGTGAAAACTCTTTTTTATTGTATTCATGTAATAATTTTTCTGGAGGTGAAATTTGTATTATCTTTTAATGCTCATTGAAGAAGGAAAATTGAAATAGCATATCCCATATTCTTTGGATTATTCCGTAAATCGTAGCTAGATTCTTGCAAAGAGATGTGAGCAGAACTTGACCCCATGTAATTCTGTTTTGCTAGAAGTTATGAAATGTTCTTTCAGCATTGTTTGGATCATTGAAACAATCCAAAAAAAAGTTTTTTAAATCTTTGTTTTAATTGCAGGATTTATCTCTGTAATGTTTGACATGGATTTCAACCTTGAAAATTTTCACTTCACCCTTCAATCTGTATTTTTGGGTTAACTTTTTAAGGGAAGCATTCAGCTCCCGTAAAGTTGAGGTTAAATTATTAATGAAAAAGTAAATTGAGTTATGCTAGTTTTATAAAATTAAATTAATCAGAAAAGGGACCGATGTCATGTGAATTCTTTTGATTCTATTCTCTTTTATTTTATTTTTCATGAATTTAGAAAAGTTTTAGTTTTGTTAAAAATAAATAATAATAAATTAATAAACAATAGATTTTAAGTAAATGAACAATTGAAATCACTTTTTTTTAGTAATTTAACCTTGACAAAAAGGACGAAATTAAAATTAAGGTATCTATTTATTAGAAAAGAAGTTTATACTCTTTTCAACATTTTAGTAGAGTGCTCTTAGAACCTGTGATCACTACTTTCAAAAACCCAATCACCAAAATAAAAAATATGTGGATTGTGGAGTTAGGAAAACTGAATTTTGTACATGCCTGAAAGCTAGTGAAACACTAGGAAAAAAAGGGGTGGGGGAATTGAATGTTACCACCAAAATTGAGGATGTTTGACTCCCCCCTTTACTTCTAAGTCCTATTAACTAATGCTCTAAAAACATTAATTAAAAATTAAAATATTTTTATTAAAAATTATATTAAAATTTGTTAAAAATAATGAAAAAGGTATATTAATACCATTTTTAATTTTTTTAAAAGATATTGATTAATACTTCTTTATTATTATGATTACAACTATTAATGATTACAAAATATCATATATTCTTACTTTTAAACTTGTTAAAAAATAATGAAAATTTTCATTTTTAATTTTTTAACTAATATTCTTAAGATACTGGTTAATACTTTGTTATTATTATTACTATAACTTCTATTAATGATCATAAAATATCATATATTACTTTCAAATTGTCAAGAAATACGGAAAATAATTTTGTTCTTATCATTTGCTTAATATTTTAAAAATTATACGTGTACTACATCTCTAACAATAATCGAGCATAGACATGAATAATTCTGTAGTTTTATTACATCTCTAACAATAGCGTTCAATGGTTCTGACGTGAGGCTGAAAGAATTTCACCCCTCTTACAGAGCTAAACTGCATCTTTCATTACTATTGAAGTTCTAACAAAACTAAGGTTGGATTGTTCATGAACTTAAGTCTTCTTTATCAACAAGCTCAATGTGAGCAAAAGAATAATCTGCATCTTCACAATGACATATATGAAGAGTACCCCAAAAAATTCCCTTTCCCTTCAAACAAACATTTAAGTTAGAGGTGGAATGTATTTAAGCTGCATTTACAAACATAAGGGTAATTTCTATATTGCCGCTAGGAACAGTAACGCAAAAGGAGGGTGCAGATGTTATTTTGATGGCAGTTAATTCTGGTATGCAGAAGAATATTCAAAAAGAATGCATTTGGATGAGCCATACTTTAAGCACACATGCAAACGATTTGTAAGTTGATATGTCAAGCTCCATTCCATTTCCATCTGTGAGTCCTTCATTTGTCTAACGACTCTGGCCTGCAACAATAACAGTTGCTTTAGATAATAATAATCTTACCAGTGAGTGAGTAACAGTAGAACCTGCAGTTTCAGTACTGAAAAGGATTTGGTAACTAATGGATGCTTCTACACGTGAAGTGTCAACAACCAGATGATATGATATGTTAACTAGTTCAGGATGTCTTGTTAACCGAGCATTTTCCCATGAATGACAATCCTCTGGCCAGGAATAAAAAGCGATAACGAACATATCCCACGAGAATTCAGGGAATAATGGAAAAAAAAAAGAAAAAAAAAGAAAAAAAAATGTTCCCAGTTTAGGAATAGTTAATTTTTCAGCCAATTAATGATGTCTAGACTCCAAAGGGTGGTTAAAGAGTACCCACTTATTATTACTAAACAAGTTATTTTTTACTTAAATATATTTTTAATCCTTATAAATATAACTAAATTTAGTTTTAACCTTTCAAAAAAAATTTATCAGTTTTAATCCTTATAAATTTAAATTTTTTTTCAGAAGATCTTTATTATCACCTTATGCTAATCTGACAACCATGCTGAGGTAACAAGTAGCGTGACATTATACATGCATGTCACATCATCAACAAGTGATAATAGGAATTATTTTTACAAGTTTAAAAATTTATGAGAATCAAAACAAAACAAAAAAAACAGATGACTAAAAACAAAATTTAATGATATTTATGGGGACATTTTATCCTTTTTTTTTTATCAAGGATTCCTTCTATGTTCTTTTCCCTTATATTCTAACTATCATGATCAAAATAGAGCTTTTGTCATCTGTTGCTTTATATAAAAAGGAATATTACAACCAATATTTTCTCTCCATTGATACAGATTGATTGACAGGAGTAGTTGGCTGAAATCAATCGAAATCCAGTTCTAGGAAAGCAAGACTTTGAAAGACGAAATAATTTTTATGATGTTTACCTGAAGATGTTTCCCAAGCTGGACTTCAACATCAGTACCAAATGATAAATTAGCAGTAAGTAACGTGAAAGGGTCTCCTGTGGGACCAACAGAAACCAAACTAGGAATCTGAGGTGCATACACCACCTTCCACCTAGCCAGGCCAAACTCTCCCTTCCCTTCTATTCGTGGCATTAATTTTTCAAGGGTAGCAGTTGCAAGCTTTTCAAATGCAAGTTGACCATTGCTTTCCAAAATGGATTCTGCTAACTGACTATCAAGTCTTCTGGCAACCTGCATAGGTTGAAACAATTATAAGACCAAGCCACCGGAAGGGAAAATCATGAGCGTGTTGATCTTTCACAGATAACTATTGACTTCAAAACTAAAATTAGTTAGAGCAAATTTTAGATTCAGCAGCACATGAAGGAGATTTTCTGTGAGCATAACATTGAATATGTTAATATCCACACACAATGGTCCAAGAGTCAGAGTTACTCATTTGGTTTCGAATGGGGATGTTGAGCTTTAATCAGCTCAAGGACCAGTTCCAACACTACAAGACTGGACCAATTAACCCAAAACCCAATAAGGAGGACATGGGATCTCAAGTTTCAAATATGACTCCAACTCTTACGTGATAATGCTTATATGCTCTGATTAGTTTATATATTGCAAAAATAACAAAATTAGCTCATACAATTATAATATTTCATTCTTTTAACAATTGTTGAGAGATATGTGAAATAGCTGTCCTGCCATTGAAAGTGCTTGTGTTTGATTTATTTCATGTGTCACTACAGTCCAAAATTTACAAAGCCAAAAAAAAAAAACAAAAATCAGTTTGGCTGTCAGAGCAAAAGTAGCCAGGAGTCTCCTAGACAGAAAGAGCAAGAATACTTCAAAATATTATAAGTGCACATATAGGTGAATGGAGGGCCAAGTCATTTAAGTTTATATTTTTCACCTTGCAATTTTTTTAGTAGATTGAAATGACAGTCAAACTTCTAAGGTAAGTGTAATTTTTTAAAAAGATCAGCATAACAATACACCTTAATCGTGTTGTGTTTGACAGTGACAACACATTACAAGTTGAACACAGTACAAAAATTGAGCTCCAAATTGATCAAGCAAGACACTGGAGAGCAGTGTCCTTTACCTCAATTGGTGACAGTGTATCCTGTTCTACAAAGTCCTGCCAATTGCTAGCTCGGCGTTGAATTCTATATTGTCTCTCGGATCCAACGAAGGTTAAATCTAGCATTGGATCTAGTCCATGCTCAGGCTCAAATTTTGCAATATTCAGATGCTCCCTTTTTAACCTCACCTGTATTTAATAAGAATTTTATCAACCTGAACGATGGGTTCAGAAAGTTACGGATCAAAACAAAATAAAACTAGCCAAGAAGAAATTGAAAGTTACTGTTCATAAGAGTCGCAAAATAAAACATCGCACAAACCTGCGTCGCAACTAGATCAACTTCACCATTCTCAAATGCCAGTATGCCCCTAGGTTTTATACATTTGGGATGAGCAGGACCATTCAACTCAAGCTCTCCACTAACAGCAAAATTAAGAATAAAAGGGTAAACTATCTTCAGGTCTGGTCCAAGCACAAGCTTCAAATCACTAAGGCAGATTCCTATATTTGGTTTTATCTGCATTTCCTCCGTATCCTTTTCCACTGGAATTGATTCATTGACTGCCATGTTTTTTTTTTCAAGAAAAATAGTCATATACTCCAAAACAACCATTCTTAGAAATATAACACAGTAATCTCACTAATTCATCAACAACCTAAGCACGTGTATGGATAAAGCAATTAAATGATTGATCCTGGCATCTCCTAACATGCATAATGAACTACATGGCACAGTAAAAAAATAATCAACAATGGCCCAATTTGGATTAGCTTTGATAGACTGCAATACTTGGTAGCATACTAATGATTTGTTGGAGAATTGCTATGTATGCAGCAATTTGATGCCTTTGGTTGGAGAGAAATACTAAACCGATGATCATCTAAAGTACTACCTGAGCCAGAGGTTTGGGAAATTTTGGTCGTTGAAGCAGGTTCAGAGCCAAAATACTGTGAAATATATCTTGCAAATGTTTCACCAACACCACCAGCAGGAAGCACAGACTGGTTTGATGGCAATCTATTAGAAGCAGCAGCACCACCCCTTTCATGTGGCAAAAATACTTCTCCATGACTAAGCTTAATATTCCCAGAAATGTTAGGTTTCAATATGGAACCAGTTATTTGCACCTGGGAGTCAACCTGGCTACTGATAAAAGTAGAATTTTTCTTTTTAATAAGGATCATGCATAGGAAAATAAAATAAAATAAATGTTACATTGTCAAAAGTCAATAATATTTGAGATTTAATGCTCATATCAGCTACACATATCCATTAATAAGACATAACTTAGATCCTTTGTGCCAAAAGTTATAAAAACAACCTTAAAATATTTTTTGCCTGCACTTTTAGAACTTCACACTTCAACTCAATCTTGTCATTGATGGCTGCTTCCTTCGTTCTGAGAGGAAGGTTCCCTTTTACATGCAGCTTTCCTTTTCTTCCTAGTCTACTCTCTAGTGAGGTGATGGATAACCTGTTTGATTTCATGTGAACAGTTCCACCAAAGTTAGTAAATGGCTTTTGGAACATGGGTGAAGATATAGTTGCCCTGTGGAATGATGCATATCCATTAAGCTCTGGTTGATCAACGGTACCTCTGACCTGTTAAGCCAATCCATTTGACAACACTTCAGGAAAGTAAAAATAATAATTTGAAAAAAAAATTATTGACCACACCCACCTCAAGCTTGATATCGGCATTGCCATGAAGCCAATTGGCCCAGGGAGATAAAGCTGTAACCAGCATCATTCCACCATCTTTTATATCAGCATCAACCCTGACTTCCCTAACACCTAAAATTTGCCAATTTAAACCTTTAAGGCTTTCTGCTAATTGAGTATTCCAACCTTCATTTCTGTGTCTAGAAACTTTTTTGTCTCTGGCATCATTGCCAGTCCCTCTGTTCTTTTTCACCCAATCAGGAACCAGTGTAGCCATACTCTTATCTAATTCTACATCTTGCTGTAACATGCTACTTTGAAAAAAAGGAACAGGAATGGTTCCTTGAATTAGTACATGACCATTTTGGATCAAAGGTTCAAATGTTGCATTGAACAGAAAGCGTCTGGTTGAGGTTAGAGAAGCAACAATTTCTGCTTGTTCAAGATCAATTCCACCAACAGCACCATCAAGGAGCCTTATTTGCACATCACATTCTGGTTTTGCTAAACTTCCTCTAAGATCTCCTTCCATATGCAAGATCCCCCTAATGGGTGCTAACAATTGCCGCAGAGAATGAACAACATTTGTTGCTGTAGATTCAATGATCTGCACTACAGTTGGGATTAGATTAACAGGAAAATTTAAGACAGCAAAATGAAGGTTGGTTTTAGGCCCTAATAAAGTTCCATCAGCATGAATGGTGGCATTATCCATCTGGATACAAATTTTCTCCAGGTGCAGACCATCGTGATTACTGTAAGCCCCAACTGCCAAGACTTGCTGAGTTTTGTGTTCTCCCCACTCCCAATCCTCCCCATGAAAATCAAATTCTGCCTGAAATGGAAATTGATAAGAAAACCAATCTTTAAAAAGTAGATGATTTTATTTGAACTCCCAGTAATGCAAACAATATATTTTTACCAGGGTGTCCCCATTCCCTCCACCACTGGCATCGAGAGAGCCATGCCAGCGACCTTTGAGTTCAAGCAAACCAGGCAGACTCAAATCATCAAGAACATCAGCTGACGGAGCATGATGCCCCCTTGTTAACTGCAAATTGAGTACCATTAATGATAAACAAAGAAACTTCCATTTTTGTAGTGAATATCATTTGGACCATCAATGTTATGAGTTAATAAATATTATGTGCACATTTCAAGTTATAAGCACAAACTCAGATGCATCAAGAATTGTGGCTTTTGAAAGGAAAACAAAATATAACGATCACTTGATAATACCTCAAGCAGTTGTTGAGTGCTCGTAGAATATAACCCCATCGACTGCAGACTGTGAATAAAAAAATCCTACAAGTGATATGGTAACATGCATAATCAGTATTCTTTGTCTTAAAAAAAATAACAAACCAACATGATGGACTGCAGGTTTTAAGGTGAAGTATACAATAACAAACATAGGACTACTTTTTTCTCAAGGTTTGTATATGTAATAAACAACCAACATGCATTAAAAAGTTCAGCAGATATGAACTTGCAAACATATAAAATAGACAATTACAAGGGAAAAAATATTACTCCAAATATGTTATTGAAAATTAAATGTTCTACTGATTTACAATTATAACTCACACAAGGCTGATTAGAAACAGAAGTGTGGTGATATAACTCCAATTTTGTAGGACACATTTTTGTAATCGTACAAAGAAGTTATCTAACTGGTTATAAAACTTCAATTCAATATGAAAATCAAACAGAATATAATTGTAATGTATGTTCATCTTTAAATCAATAGTGCTATTTTTACTATTAGATCAAAACTTAAAATAAAAGGAAAAATTTTAACGCTAGGCTTTAAAACTATCAAGAAGCAGATTTGTATATACTCAATAGAGAGGAAAAATAAACAGGCCACAAGCACGAAGAACCTAAATTGCTATTGCGCTTCCCATAATAACTCAAGCAGTTGTTGACAAATGAAAAATGCTTTTGAGGTGAGTTGGGCAGGGGAAGCAGGGAAGCAAAAGTACATTAAGAAAAACTTGAAACGTTAAAAAAAAGAAGATAATATTCTATGGCTTTTAAGAGCACCAAATAAATACTGTGCCTAGGCTCCTGAATTAACCAACACACATATTATAAAGATAGAGTCATTAGCAAGGTATCTAAATCAACTGATTTAGATTCTGACAATTAATGACATATAAAGCATAATACAACCTTTGATCTTGAAAGAACAGTAGGATCTGTGCTTTGAGAAAGAAACCTAGCAAGAGGAAGCATCTCAGCAACCTCAGCTCTGTGAACTTCAAGTTTCATTCTCCACCTGCCCATTGAGGATATAACACTACCAAGATGCCCAGACATGAACCTTTTTAAAATGCCATCCCCTTTTATGTTGACAGGGTTACGATCTTGGGTGCCAGGTAATACATATTCACCTTGCATTTCATAATGACTGTAGCTTTGTTCCAAAACAGTTTTTTCAATGGTGATCTGAACAGCACATCAATAATCAGTATCAAACATATCATATGTAGTTCCAAAGCAGTTTTACCAGTGCAACATAACCAAACATAATGTCATTACTCATGTATGGCAAAACAATGATTCCAAATCGGTGTGATTTGCATTGCAATATCACAAAAAAATGACAATAAATATAGACAAAGAGAAGTCTAAGGTTCATTGCAGTAGAGGTCAATGAACTGGGGAGATAATCACCAGAGCACCTATACTTTTTGTGGATTAAAAAGTGCTATTGCAATGAATTCAATTACTAAAAGTGAGATTCCAGGAATGATTATAACCTGGAAACTGACAAATCAATGGTACACAACATGACTAACATCCTACTGACTGTCACAAGAAGTAACGCGCCCATTTCTCATTATTTTCAGAGTCAACTCAGGTCATGCTAACCATACGTTACTTCATTTGTGGGATAGCTCAATTTCAGGGTAAAAAATAAGAGAACGAACTTAGCCACTCACAACATCTCCACTCCACCTAGCTGCCACGTCCAGAGCTTCACCATGCACTCCACTGAATTTTGGCTGAAGTACGGATAACATTCCATGTCCTTTTCTGTTTTGAAGATTAAGCTGGATTTCTGCCTGGAAAAAAATGGAAACACACCACCAGCTGAAAAACACCATACATTCTTTTCATCACACAACCATTGAATAATGCCTTGGCCAAGTCATCACTCGGGCAGGACTGAACACAAGAAAGGGAGAGGTGAAGAGGTAATAAGCAATGAAACTCGGAAAAGTCAAAAATTGCATATTAGAATTAGTCCACTAAATTTTATGCTATCTGTCCATGTGTCATCTTCATACATCTTTGCTATGTTTTATATTACAAATTGGACATATCTATACTGATATAGAAAGGGCTTCCCCCATTTGGCGTCCACTTTCCTTTTCAAAAAATCCCAGAGTTTAATTGAAAACAGGACAAATTCACCATTTTAAAGTAACCAGAAAGTCCTTTTAGATACACTTCCTACTTTTAAGGGATATTACTTCAAAACTATTTTCATAAATTATGCTTTATATGTCAGTTTTCAACTATAAAAAAACAAAAATTATCATGTCATTATATAATTAAATAAAAGCAGATTTTTTACTACCATCACCTCCTCTTGTGTTAATAAAAATATTCTGGGCATTCTCTTATCAACTTGAGCTTTTGGGAAGCTGGTCCTTAATACTCATTAGAACCTATTGTTTTGTGTCCATCCTTTAAGCACAAAGGGCTTTTACATAAGCAGATATGTTAGAGATATTAACTAAGAATAACCATTGTTTGGCCTTCTCATAACAGCTTAAAATTTTGAGATGGTTATTAACTACCAATAATCATTGCTTGTCCACAAAGCCCTCTTAATTTATTCCCCATAAATAATCCTGGGTCAAACCTTGATGAAATTACTCACGCAGAACAGAGTGTTGAGAACTTTGTCTCATCTCCCAGACAAATTTGGGTTGACTTCATTATGATCAAAATGTACATAGGAGGGTACAGCAAACCACAACGATGATGAGGAATCATTTAGTTAAAATAGGTAGCATGGTGGCTTACCCTCTGTATAGTTCCCCTGAGAGAAGCAATCTCCAGCTCATCAAGTGGAAAATATCGTACCTACAGGTACACCCCCACAAAAGTGAGAAAAAGGAAAAGAGTGATTTTCAAAATTAACTTTTGGGCTAATCTAAAATGCTCAAAATATGCCAGAAGGGAAACAGATCTGAATTCAAACATTGGACCCAAAATTTAAATATAGCTACCTCCAAGCTAGCTGAATGACAAGGTTGTAAATCTACATTAGCCCTAGATTGACCCTTCTGAAGGGAAATGGACAACTGTTGTCCACTTCTTAGACCACCTCCACCACTGAGCTGTAACGGCCCGACAAAATTCACTACAAGACTTTCATCAGGCCTACCAGAGGCATCCAACTATACTCCAATAAAGAATGAAAGTTAGAAAACTAATATATATGAAATAAAGCCAGACAATCTGAAATTGTTTCCCACAAGGATGGCCAAAACTTGCAGACATAAAGATGTCTATATTTCATAATATAAGTATATTTTGAAATATGGAGACTACAAGAAAGAAAATCCTTTAGGAATACATTACAAATATAAATTATACATTGCACATAGGAGAAGTATGAATGCATAAGAAAAATATAAATTATACATGTGGATGAGTAGACCTAGACCTAAAATTCTACAATCTACGTTGATATCAACCACATTACTTAACATAGTAAGAAAAATCATAAGCACAGCAAGGTCTACATAAATTAGATGGTGGAAGGAGTGTAACCAATTCACAAGGTTCTAACACTAAAAAACCCATTCAGACTTCAGAAGAGTTTAATCTTGAAGGCTGGATCCAACCTTTTCAATTTTTATTTTAGAAAAATATTGGATCCAACAAAATGATGGATATTAACTTGACACTTGCACATAAATCAATTTCAGGAAGCTTGTTACCAGGTGGTATGTGGAATGTGATAAACATCCTGAAAATGATTTTTTTTTTTGTTAAGTGAATCATGGATTCACCATATGGGAATACAACTAGATTTAATCCATAAAAAATGTCTGCAAAAGGAATTCTTGGTAAAAATATTGCTAGTAAGGAACAATTAACCATTCAACTGGTTAATTAAGTCTGCAAATGGTTACTTGCTCTTTGAACACATTAGCCCATTCAGCAGTTAACTGCTCATGAATATGGTTACTTATTAACAGCTCTTAAAAAAAACCTTGTTCACAAGAAAATTTTGTCCATCACCTTGATACCCTCCGGAGAAATTCTCAACAACCCAGACAGCTGAGGTGCAAGCATCAATTGATTCAGTTTGAGACCAGAGATTGAAACCTCACCAACGAGACTATCTTCACTTCCTTTCTCCAACATTTGCACATGCTGCTTCTTCTTGTCAAAATTTTCTCCAATAATAGTGGTAGTAGGTTCTAAAACCTTTCCCTGAAATTTGATTCTTCCAGTTGCTTTCAAAAGCAAAGGTCTTGGAAAATACAATGTATAAGTAGTAACCAAACTAAAGAATTCAAACCCATGCATGTGCAAATCAAGCTCAAGTCCATCAATAATAAGTGGAATGGCTTTTGGTGCATAAAACTCTTCTCTTTTAAGGGAAAAATTATCAGAATAAGGTGTTTTAAGTTTCATATACAAATCAAATGCAGGTGAAGCAGAATTAACAGTAATGAAATTGTGTGAGATTATGATATCTCCTCTAACATCACTAAAAGATCCTTCTGCTGTAGGTGCAGTCCATTTTATATCAAACCTCCTGCAATTAAAAAAAATGAAATAAAACAATTTTGAGAAAACAATTCAAATTAAGACCGGAAAGAAGTATAACAATTCAGCACAAGACTAGTTGAAGTATAAGAGTGTCCATGTATACGAGGAGGAATCAAGTTACTCTAGGAGTAACTTTAGTTAGAGTTACTCCGCTTAATAACTCTTATAAACAATTAAATTTCATTAATCCAACTGTTAACTTAATAAATTATATTATATAAATTATCCTTATAAAATTTCATAAAATTTGAAAAAGGTTTAATATTTTATTAAATAAATTCAAATTAACGGATATTATAAGAGATATATTATCTGTGAATTTGAATTTATTTTTTCAAGTATCAAACCTTTTTCAAATTTTATGAAATTTTGTAAGGATGATCTATATAATATAATTTATTAATTTAACGGTTGAATTGATGAAATTTAATTGTTTATGAAAGTCATTAAGCGGAGCAACTCTAACTAAAGTTAATCTTGGAATAACTTGATCCCTCATATATATATATATATATATATATATATATATATATATATATATATATATAACAAGCAACAATATTGCTCAATAAAAACTTGAAAACTAATCAAAACTAAAAAGATATAATCTTACGGTCTTAAAAGAGATCCTGAAAGTCTTGCGCCTCCAGTTAAAACCCCAAATTTGAATGGCATCAAATGATGATAATTGGGAATGTAACGAAGCATGGTTTTTTCAATGGCCAAACTTCCAGAGAAGTTTGCATCTATTGCTGTCTCATCTTCCTCAGCCTGAGAATGAAATGGCATACATTAGCATGGGTGGGGGACAAACACTAGAGAGAAACAGTGTGAAGCCATTCACATGGGAAAAGATATTCACATCCTGAACTTCCTTTTAGCCAAACTGACAAACTTGCTAATTTCCTAACTTGAGTGTAAGAATCACTACCTTTTGGTATGTGATTATCACTTGACTGTGTTATGGATCACAAAAGACATTTAAAGCTAATGAAAAAGAATAAATTAGTATCCTAAGAAAACAGGTGACAGAAAATGCAAATTATTTTTTATAGAATTCCTTCCCTACCAGAAAAACAGTCATAAAATGAAAGTGTGTAATGGTGGCAAAATTACATGACTATGTCAAAGCTTCCAAGATGTCCCCCCTCCCTCCAAAAAAAAAACTAAATAAATTAAGCATCATAAAGTGGGCATAAACAATGGTGATCCAACATTACATGACTATGGTAACACATCTGTGTAGAAAAATGGGAAAAATAACCATTCGCTTACAAAAAGCATGCTACTTCATGGCTACAGGGGAAAAAAATACACACTTTTAATAGTTTACAGGTAGCCATATACCTCTGAGCATATCCATACAGTCCCAGCCCCTCGAATTTCACCACCATCCACAAGGCTTGCCCTAATTCCATATAAATCAGCAATCTGTGCTATGCAGTGGAAGCATTACCAAACATAAACAATGAGTCACTGCTCACACCAGCCAGTGCAAAATTATTAACACTTTCAACTTACACAGTTATCAGTGTTGAAAGTGAAATTGGCAGATACATAAGAAAACGGTACACGATCAAATGCTGCCAGCGCTCCAGCTTCTTTACTGTTAACAAGTGCTTCAGATGCTACAGATGAAGGAACGTCAACATGCAAAGAAGAGAGTGTCCTCGAAACTATTCCAGTTCCCACGAAGATAGGAGAATCCAGTGGGCCTTGACAATTAAACAGAGCAGTTACTGATCCTGCTAGCTGCAATCAATAAACCTTGATTACGAAAAAAGAAATTAGAAATACATGGATTGATGGAAAGAAAGTTGACCTTAGGAGTGTTTCTCATATCTCAAAATTTTTGAAAATCTACAGTGACTCTTATAATGAGTCACAGATAGCTTTTCAGAATTTATGGAAAATCTAACCTAAATTTTTATCAAAGCTCATTTATTAGCTATCATGTATAACAGGCATAAAGAAATGATGGTACTGCATGTTAAAAACAATGAGGAAACAACGAAGCAAAATGAAATAATTTTATAAGGTAACCTTGCATAAAACTTTGATGTTCCTATTTTAAAATTTAAAAATTGAGAGATGCAACAAGAAAACAAAATAGAGATGGAAATGATCAGTTTATTCAAACGTCAAAGAATTAAGTTAATGCACTGAACTTAAGAAAACTTACTGGGAACAAGAGAGATCTCATATTAAAAGTTTGCATCAAAGCATTCACTTCAACACTGGGAACCTGGAAAATTGGTCAACAAAGTATCAGAGGTAAGATGAAAAAAATTCCAACTATCTTTCCTGAAATTCGATGAGGTAGGAATACATGAAATGAATTGTAATGAATCTTGTTATTTGGACTGAGAATTTACCACATTCTTTCATGACCAGCTACATAAGAAATATCAATTGCAGTTTTGCACATTAGATAACGGTGGACTATGTTTACTTTACAGCACATAGCTCATTGAAATGCAGATTTCAACTGCATTATATATGTGAATGCAGCTTTGAAAGATACATTAATGGTTCCTACTATCTGTCATGAATTTGATCAAGTGTGCAATATGAAGAACTTCACTTTTGATTCAATAGGAAAGGAGAGATATTCTAATACCATGTTGAAACTTCGTATTTTGCACAAGAAAAACAAAAGAATGACAGTGTATTATGAGATTGAAAGTAAGATGTTACTCACCCTCATACAATAACCTAATGCATTTATACTATCAATTATATTGAGCTCTAGTACAAACCCAAGCCCACTACTAATAACCCTGCTATCTTCTGCCCAAAAAAAAAATCATGTACACAACATGTGCATGCTCATGCACACACAAATAAGTACCTGACACATAACATGAAATTCTCCATCCTCAGGATGAATGCCAAAATCTCCTGATGCTTCTAGAGGAATGCTGCCAAACCAGCCACGTGTATTGTGTAAAAATATTCGTTGACCACGAAAACATGAACTTCCTGATACGTTCTGCAACAACAAGCACACAAAGTACAAAAACATAGAATAGGAAAACATCACAATTTCAATTTCAAGTGTGCCAACAACAACAGAAATATACAGAATGATTGCAGATCAATATGCCTAAGTACTTGATATGTGATCAAAGCTGATTTTGAAATAATAAATGAACATGTGTCAATAGGAGATCTCAGAAAGTTCATGCTCTAGAAGAGCTCATGCCCCACAGAAAAAGGTTGATTTCCAGATGGACTCCACTTATCAGTGCAACAGAAATGACAAAATTAGACCAGGAATAATTCAGCCAAGCAATTGTAAAAAAAATATATATACATCCATTAACTTATATTAACTTGGGTTGGGTCATAAAGGTATATGTGATTACATGAGATATATCAAAGGTGAGAAACTTCTATATGAAGTGTATGCGGAAGAGCTATCAAGGATATACAGAATGAGAGCCAACAAAAATTGAGATGTAAATTGAAATAGTCTATGGAACTATAAAAGCTAGCCCATGAAGAACAGACGAAATTAGATATTTCAAACTAGGTTACTAAAAAGTGTAAGGATGGACCCATCAAGCCTTATATATTGCAAACGAAACTTCAAGTGTCAAATGGGATTGCGTAAAGCACCCTAATACAGTTGAAAGGAAGACATACAGAAAAGCGTGATGGAGCATCTAATAGTTGGAAGTTCAACCCCATCATGTCAAGCTGTCCATGAAGATTTGGAAAAGTTTCACCCTTTGACATGCATAAATGAACCTAAATATAGGGAAACAATATATCAAACAGATGAAGTTATATCAATTCTCAAGAATAACTAGCAAGTATCAGCAAGTCATTGCAAAGATAATTATAACAGTTAATTGTAATATTATATCCATAAAGTTCCACAGCCTAAGCCAAAAGATATAGCACTTTTGTGTTTATGAAGCATGAGTTTAATATTGAATAATCTACTGTGTAATTGAATCTATGAAACAGTTGAGGGAAGGAGCTTCCATTGACATATCCAAATAAAAAATAAAAAATTACGAAGGACCTCCACATATAGACCTCCAAAATATGTCATTGAAACCAGCAAGTTTTGCTTAATTTTTGTTTTGATAGAAAAAAAAAAATCTATTGATGAAGAAAAATTAATAGTCAAATAGTGCCATTGTTTAGGTTATTACTCAAACTAATTGCTCTGGTTTAAGAGGTAGATTTTAGGTTGATAGCACCACTGAATATCAGTAACAAGTGCTCCCTCCGTTCCTTTTTATTGTCACCATTTCAAAAAAACAAATTGTTCCTTTTTCGTTGTCACTTTAGAAATTCAAGACAACATTCATTATTTTTTCTCCATTTTACCCTTACTCTTCATAAGGACATTAATTGATGAAAAGCAAACTAATGAGAAAGATTGAGGACATAATAGGAAATATTATAACAATTTTAACACAATCGAGGACATTAATTACCTTTCTTAATTTGTGTGAAACAACCTTAAACGAGAAATAAAAAAGAATAGAGGGATTAATACTTACAAAATATACTAGAATTCCATAAATGGTCATTCCCACAACTGAAGCTACAAACAAGTTTACTACAAATAGAATTTGAAAGTAACTGAACTTAGGTTAGAGAAGCACCTCACCACTGGCCCTCCCTTTAGACCACGTAATTGGAATTTCCAGGATCCTTTCAAACAGCTGCATAGAACATAACCCAGACATAAACTACATAATCACCCATAATGTTTAAATGGTAAAATATTGGAACTTCAAGTTACTATATACCTTACCGGGACAAAAAGATGATCAATTTTCAAATTAGCATGCCATTTCTGCTCAACAGCATCAACAAAAACATTTGCAGACAACCAGCCACCGTCATATTTGCATATATCATCTGATTTCCATGTCTTACAATTTGCGCTCAGTTTTATATTTATACGGTTGTAGTGGTCACAAAACTTCAGATGCCCGTTGACATTCTCCATCTCCCTGAAAGTAAAACATAGAGAGCATTTAAATTGATGCAGATCATCAACTTTTAGATTAAGACTTCAGTTTCCAATATAGAAGTATCTCTTCAATATTTACAACCACTATGACCTCATCTTGCAGATACAAGCTTACAATCAATAATTAAAAAGATTCTGCTTAAAAAAATTACATCTCACCTCTTATCTTACAATACAAAGATTAATTGCAATTCTAACAAAATTTAAAATTTTTGCATCATTTGAATGAATCCAATTCAAGATATAAGTGACAATCTATTATACCAACATGACAGGCCAAACTTGAGAATCTTTCTAATATTGTAAAAGCTACATCCAATCTATTTCTATTTCAAACTTTAGAAACTGAAATAAAAATTGTGCCAATACTGGAATTCATAAAATACTCCCATTGCAATTATGCCAAAACTGAATAAGCAACCTGAGATGAAATTCACCCTCAAAAAGTTGTGTTGAGAACAAGCTTGAGCCCTCATCACTTGACAAACGTTCAATATTAAGTTGACAATAGTGTATTATTGTTCAATGGCAACTTGAGTATTTGATACAATCAGATAAGAAAAGGTTGAATTATGTCATAGTCAGCTGCATCTCCAGCAAAAGTACAAGCATAACTCCCACAAACACAAAATGCTTACAAGGAGAATAACAGAAGCAGGGAAAAGGCAAATCTAAATTAATTAATCCCTGAAAGAGGCACATAGGAGCAACCAGAAGTAAAGACCTACAGTAGATAGATTAAGGGGTTTTGAGCATCCTATGCCAGCGATTCAGAGGGTTTCAATCAACTGCAGTAGAACAAGTTATTCCTACTCCTAGCTTCTAATATCTGGGTTAACATTCCATAAGTATCGCTCATCTAAGATGCCACACTTTAAGAAGATCAATTAACTATCATACTGTCAAAGAACAGAGCAATTAGTGCTAGCTAGTTAACCATTATGCACTTTTAGAAGAGGATCAAATAGAACCTCTCTAAGAATCTTCATAATATTAAAATCATAAGCTGGTTAATAGGTGTGTTCATCGCTTCATTTCCAGAGTGATTAAATAATAAATGATAATAGCTCTCACCTAACTTCCCTGTCACCATATGTTAGTAGCATCACGGTTGCACCTCTAAAATGAACAGAATCCAATGCAACAGGAAGAACCCTAGTGTGCCCCTCAGATTGCTGAAGACCAACCCCATCTACATGTTCTGCAACAATATCTTCAACTTTTTGACCTATGCTAGGCTTCAATTTTTCAATTAGGCCAGAAAGGAAACAAGACATCTCAATATTTCTGAAAAATGAGGGTAAGCCAACTTTCATAATCAAGGGCCAAAACAGAACATGAAAATATGTTGCCAACTGAGGTCTGGGCTTCATAGAAACCAAACCTTCAGGTACCAAACCTGTTTGGTTCCCAGATGTGTTAATTTCAAGTGGACCGTGTGCAACATGAAGTCTTAACTCCTCATTTTTCTCTGTACCACTATTAGCATTAGCATGCTCAGCAACATGCTCACTAGATTGCAAATTTTCTTGTTTACTTTCCATTGTCTGTGAAGGAAGATCACTGACAAATTTTAAATAATCTGAATGACCATTAATACTTTCATTTGCAGAAGGAGAAGATATTCCCCGATATCTGAATTGCATTCCATTTTGGTTATCATCCCCACTGGCAACAGATTCTGCAATTTTGTCAACCTCACTTTTTACCAAATGCGTATCATCGCGATTTGTGGAACACAAACATCCAGAAGATGATGAAGGCTGGCCAAACTTCCCATCTGACTGTTTGCGAAAGTATGCTTGAGCAGCAAATGCACTGCATTCAAGAATTCTTCTTTTGATAGCAACACCAGATGCACTGTTGTCACTCCTTTTAGACTTCCTCTTAAATTTTTGTTTGTTACACCCTTTTATGACTCTGGACAAAATTTTAAGTCCTTTTCGAGGGAACTTCACTTCAAATGATTTTTCCAAATCTGCATGTTTCATATCATAATCAGCTCCCTTGTCCACACAACGATGACCATGCTTCCCCTCATTCGTGCAGAAAAATGAGTTGGAGTTTGCTGCTCCTACTGAATGAGTAGCAATTTCCTTTACATCATTGTCACCCTTGGATGGACCACAATTCTTTTCAGAAAAAAAGTAACCCATCTCAGCAGCTCTCCTAGCTGCATCATCTCTTTCTCTTGCTTGCCAAGCAGTAGCTTCCTCCCTAGCAAGCCTTGTTGTTCTAGTTCGATAATCGATACCTTTCTCGGCAGAGGAGCGTCTCTGAATGCCCCCTTCAGACGACAATGGTATTCCTAACCAACTATAGTCCTTCCTCTGCACCGCCAATACACACGGGTGTGACAAAACTGCATCAAACACAAACTTCCCCCTCCAAAGACTTGCAAGAGGGTGAAGACGAACCTTAACAGTGGGAGCCTCACCACAAGAAAATTCCTCTTTATGTGGCCCAAATGAACATGACTCCAATGTCACACTCAAGGGTGAGATTCTTATAACCTTGCCAAACCGAATGTCACGCTGAATGTACTCACTGATTCCTGAACAAACCGTAGGCAAAAGATTGGTTTCAACAAAACCCTTGGCTTTATTCCTGCCAAACCAAACTAATAGACACAAACCAGAGATAACAGCAGTGTAAACACAGGCCCTTATCAAAAGAAGCCCCTCTTTCCACAATGCAGTAAAATAACTCACACTGCGAGAAAAGGGCGGTTCCACTTCCTTGAAGCATTTCAACCTCGACCCTCTTGTGGAAACAAGGTGTTTCCTCAACAAGTTAACATTTTGGCCAGAAAATCTAAAAGCTTGCCTCAATGGGTAACCGTGCTTTGCATAAACAGTGAACCTTTTGCTTTTGGGGAAAACCCTTCTCTCCAAATGATTGTTTTTTATAATGTTGTTACCTTCCAAAGAAACACGAAGCTTAATCCCGAAAAACGAGGTGCTCATTGTCTTAAACCTGCATCAGGGGAGGGACCAAGAAGCTTGCTCTTCTCAGTCCCTTAACAGTTCAGAAGTTCCCGTGCATGCGGAACGGAACATAGGGATTGGGAAATGACGGTGACAGTAGTCATTGTTGTGATCTTTAGTGCGTTGAATGAGTGAGATCTTCCTTGGTTGTGGAGTTACTAGAATGTTTGGTTTGGAGTGGGGAAGGAAGAAGAAATGAGCAAGACACTGGGAATATTTCGTTGCTTGCATTGGCGGAAATCAAATATCGAACTACCTTTAACGCTGTCGTTTACTTATATATAGCTTATGTAAGGAAAAATAATAATAAAAAATTAAATGGTTGTGTTTAGCGACTGTTCGATTTGAAAAAAATAATCAAAAATAATATTTTTATAAATTTCATATTTTTAAAACATAAAAGGAAAAGCATATTACATAAAATTAAGAAATATGTGTTTTGGTATGACGAATACTAAATTTTTAATTTAAAATTTAAAAATTATTTTCATTATTTTTATATAAATAATTAAAATATAAATAAAACAAAAGCATTATGATACATTTATAATTAAAATTATATTTTTGAAATCAAACAATCATTTAAGTCACTTGTTTACCCATTTTCATATTATTAATCAAAACTGCTTATTTAAATATTACTGTATCTCCCTAAAAAAATTATTATTTCATCCATATGATTGTCCACCAGAATCATGATATGTTATTTTCTCTTTTGTTTAATTTTTTTCTGATTAATAGTAAGTTTACAATTATATATATAACATTTTAATTTATTTTCATTATGTCCATAAATCTTAGGAATAACCTCAATCTATTCAATCTTCATATATATTATGTGTTTGCTAAAAAAAAATAACTTATTTTGAAACTTTGTAACATTTTAAGTAGCATTTTCTGAAAAGTGGCTATATGAAACTTTTAAATTTATAAACCCTTAATTTTATTTATTTTTCTATCCTTATTATTTTATTATATTTTAATTTATATCTTTTTTTATAAATTTTTGATACATTTATTCTATTGACATTCATAAGAACGAAGTCATATTTAAGTTCCTCCTTATAAATATTAATTTTCTATAAAATTTTTAAATATTTTTAAATTAATATTTTCAGAAATATTTTTAACTATATTTTTTATTAAAATATTTATATAAAAAGGATAGAAATCTAAAATTCTCGTAATAATAAAAAAATTTTAATCATATTTATTATAATATTTTCATGAATCTTTTAAACCTACCATACATATTTATAATATTCTTAGCCACTCATAAAATATACGATTCATTAGAAACAAGATTTTTTAAAATACATATATATCAAATAGACTCGTGTAGAGTGTTTAATAAAGTCAAGAGCAATGTTGTAAGTTAATTACTAGTTTATTTAACTAATTTAAAGGCTACTTTAACTAAATAAATATATTTGATCAAAGAGCTTATTTTGATAACATGTAATTTTATTTTATTTTTGAAACATCATTCGAAATAACGTTTGACAGTTTATATACTTCTAACTTTTATTTTATCATAATATTTTTATCTTTTTCATAAAATATCGTCATTAAATATATTTTTTATTATTTATTTAATATTCAACTATTTATTCTAATTATTCTCTTATATATTTTTCATACAAAAATTCAAAATTATAATGGAAAAATAATTACTTTCCCAAAATAAAGTTATCTTAAATTTCATTAAAAGTTAAGAAATGTAATTTCATTTAATTAAATCATAATATTTTTTTGTTAAAATGATAAAATACATAACAAAATATTTAATAGCAATAATACCCTAATTTAAAATAACAAATTATTTAAATAAATTTAAAAAGTGATTTATTTTTAAGTAAATATAAAGTAAAAATTTCAAGTTCCGATTAAATGTTTCCTATCACTTTACACTAGGCAACAAGTTCAGAAAACTAATTTCACGAAATAATTGTACTTTCCAGTTTTCAAATGACTTTAACTTTTTAGTTAGCTTTCAACTACTTAAATAGAATTTTACCAAAAAGATTATAATGAGTTTTTGACAAGTGAAAACAACAAAAGAAGCAATTTAATTTTCTGAGAATATCTCATGCAAAGATGCTCCAGAAAACCCCACTGGAGATGATCCCTAGATGAAAGAAATCACTCCACCCTAGAATTAGTTTATTTCACACATAACCTCGTCTCTATCCAGTTTGAACTTTGGCGTATCTACACCTTAACTGTGACACCTCGGATGTTAGGCGCCTGACTGGGTGTGCACCAAGCGCATATTAGTCTTTAGAGTGATAATCAGTTGATCACAACTGAAGAACATTACTATACAAGGCTAAATAGCAAAGATATAGGCATTCTCTACCACTATTCTGATTGAACCGAAAACAGCGACATCAAAACAAATTGGATCAATTTCACAACGTTTACATTACCTCTTAAAAGCAACACAACACTTTCTAGAATAAACTTCAACTTCTCTCAGTCAGAATTAATTGATCAGCCACAAAAGGACATATAAGAACTACAATACACAACTATGTAGTTCAGGTAATTTTAAAGCTAAAATTTTCTGTGCCAAAATAGCAAGTCCAGACCAATTGAACACTACTTTCCAAAAAAGCTAGAAGAAAATTTCCCAGGTCTACTGGAATATGACTAGAGTCACCACTCACCAGAGCCTAAAGCCCACCGTTTATTCAGCATCATCATATGAACAAGAAATACAAATTCCTGTATTGATGTTAAGGAGCAGAGTTCGTTTACCGCACAGGTTGCTGGTTATAATGGTTCTTCTCTTTTTTCTTAGCTGCAGCAAGCCTTGCACTCCTGGCAGCAGCTTCTTGAGCAGCAGCTCTTGCAGCAGCATCCATTTCTTTACTAGATTTCTTCTTCTTTGAAGAAGCAACTTTCTTAAGACGCTCTTTCATATCAACAGTAGGTGTATCCTCCTCCATGTTTTCCGTACCTGCGGCCAAATCAGGCCCGTTGTTTGTGTCGGAAGTGTTGGGGTGATCTTGAGATTCTTTTACCTCCTTGGAAGCTTTATCCTTCTTTTTCTTCTTCTTGGCAGTTTTGGACTCTCCAGTGATATTTTCTTTCTTTTCTCCATCTCCATCGGTCTCAACACCCTTCTTATCTTGAGTTGCACCTGCTAATGCAATTTCACAATATCTTGTTTGAGCAAGACTCAGCAACAATAAACGGCGTTGAGTGTTTGCACATGCTTAGAAAATTTACTATTCTTGGATAAAGAATACCCCCCCCCCAAAATAGAAAAGTCTGTTGGTGCAGAAGATGGGGTAAATCTTTGAGCAAAAGCAGAAAAATTGCAAAAAGAAAGGCCAATAAAGAAAAAGAAAAAAAGCATGCCATGGCCCATCAATAACCAAAAACTCAAAACATATATTAAACTACAATCTTGAAAATAATGTGGCACACAGTTCCACATATTTACCTTGCGACTCATCTTGACCATCGTTACTTTGTTTTGGTGCTACTCCAAAATCAGCTAGAAGAGCCTCAAGCTCCGCAAGTTCCTTCTTCTTCCTTTCTTTTTTTGAGAGTTGCCTTTCTGCTTCCTTTGGTGGCACAGAAGCTTCAGGATGCTTCTTAACCTCAGGTTCAGGTTTTGCAGCATATTCTGGTTCGTTATCATGCTCTTCCTCCACTTCATCATCCCCTTCATCTAAAATATCTTCCTCACTCTCACTTTCCTGTAATCAGAGACCTAATCAATTATAAAGCACCAAACCTCAAACAGCATGAAACTGTTCTAGCCATTTGATTGAGCAACAATACTAAGCAAACATATAGATAAATCATTACATATTTACATGCCAACATTTTTATAAAAAAAAAATTCTTGATCACATTCCAAAGTTCAAAGGATCTCTAACTTGTCAACATATAAAACTAGGACAAACCAAATGGCAGACAAAATCAAACCATCTATCCTTTCCAAAAATAAAGCACAATTACATTATTCAGACCAAAACATCACATTGAAGAAACACAAGTATCATCAAGATCCAGAATTCCTAAAAATAAACATAACCAAATGGATTATCAAATTCCTAACAGGACCTGTCACTCCTTTCCCGTGCACACAGTGGACACATCACATAAAGATAAATTTTAACAGACAGTGGTAGCACATACCAACTTTTTTACAGGATGCAACCGGTAGAAAATCTAACTTTGAATTCACACTAGAAATATTTTAATTGATGCATAAACCGGTGTCACATGGAATCAATAATAATAATAAAGAATGGTGAAACTTTATTGATTCCATCCGTGATTTCGCTATGCTAATTTTACCTACCTACCACCTAGCATCCACAAAAACTAAAGACCCGTATATCCTGTAACAGGAAGCAATAGAATTCCAGGGAATCACGTTATTGATATTCCATAGAGTGAAAGAAAAAAAAAATTTAAAATGAATCCCCGCACCTCAAAATTTCCTTGTTTATCCTTACTCGGATGAGGCTCGGGAACGCTCCAGACAGATTGAGGCGGTGCAGTGGTGGCGTAATAGTCGTCGTCATCGTCAACATCGGCCCAAGATTTCGCATTCAAAGGTGCGGGGGCCCAAAACACCTGTTGCGATTCCGTTTTCGTGGACTCACCCAGTTGCGATTTTCCCTTGCTCTTCCGCTCCTTATCCGTCTTCTTCTTCTTCTTCAGAGTATCCAGCGCCGCAAACACGTTCGTGTTGTTCAACATCAAGGAACCTTCCTCCCTCCTGCTTCCGCCTCCTACCATTTTTCCTTAGATCACCGCACTCCTCAACCTTCGTTCCGTAACACCTGTGATTTTCTTACCACGCTCGAGGTTTCAAATTCTACGCTCAACCTCGCCGTTTGTGGATTCAAATCAAAATAGTAACTTAATCAAAATAAAGTACTAATTTCTCTTGAATGCGAAAATCAGGTGAAACGTGAAACGGTTCCTTACGATATTAAAAATATTTAGCCAATTTTATTATTTAATCAATCAAGAAAAAACAAAAGCGGCACTTGGAGATCTGGTGTTCAGCGAAGACCACCGTGAAAATTAAAATCGAGGAGAAAGAGAAAAGGAGATTAGGGTTTGGAGGAAAACATAGAAGAGGTTAAGGGGTGAATGTTAAAAGAGGGTGGGAAACAATGAGTGAGATGCAGACAATGGGCGACAGAAGCGAGTTGGTTCCGAGTTAGGGTTATAACAAAACGGAGAAGATAACGAAATGAAGGGAGCACGCCCAGAACAGAGCTTTTATAGGGTTTTTTATTTTATTTTGGAATTTTAACGTTAAATGTGATTTATTTATTTTTTTCCGATAATATCTGCATCGCCTTTCAGGGTTAATGTTAAAAATACGAAAATAGTAAGTTTTTATCAAAAATATATATTTATTATATTTTAATGTAATAAATATTTATGATTTAATAAAATTTATTATTTTCAATACTTAAAAAGTGAAATTAGTTTTAAGGTAGAGGTTGATTTTTTTAATAAAAGACATGTATGTTATTTCATTGGAGAGTAACGGAAGAAAGAGGAGGGGAAGAATATTTTTTAACTACCTGCTTTGGTTCAAATATTTTGGAGTAAAGAGGGGGAATCAAGATATCTAAAATCTTTCCTAATTTAATTTTAATTTCCCAAAATGGAAGAATTTGAAAGAAAAAAAGTTTAGTTAATAAAAATATTCTTTCAAACTTCAAACGATATTTTAAAAATAAGTATGATAAAATTAAATTTATTTTAAAACTTCTTTTCTTGCAAACCAAATAAGAAGCAAATTATGTCTCTTCACGTTCCAATCTTTCAACAAAATATAATAAAAAATAAAATTTCCTTCTTCCCGTCCGTTAAAATCTTTCTCTCATTTGATGGTAAATATTTTTTTAGTTAAAAAGTATATTCTTATATTTTTAATAAAAAAACAAGTTTCAATAAAAAAAGTTAATATCTTAGTCACATTTAACGCATTCATCTTAATTATATTTAACAGTTTCACCCATATAGTTATACTCAGATTTAAACTAATCAGGTACTTGAAAATTACGATAATCATTTTTTTTAAAAAGTAGACCGGATAAATACGGAATTTGTCTCTCGTTTTATTTATTTATCGAAAAATAGAATTGATTATCAATTGTCACAGCTCGTTTAATTGTTGTTGTGTAGAAATTTAATCTAATATTGATAACATCTTTGTTTAAAAATTTAAACTTTAATATGTCAAGGAAAAAACACGTTTAGCTCGTTTCTTACAAAATAAACAAATTAGGACATGTGAAGATGAAAAATACACGTCTCACTGTACCCCTCCGAGAATCATAAATGACTATTGAGCAGGTACTTAGTTGAATTAAGTACTATTATTAAGTTTATTATATAAAAATCTATATTATAAACTTAAACGCAAGTTTTAACAAAAAAGCAATAAAAAAGTATAAAAACACCATAAATCATTTTCGAAAAACTAAATAACTATCATATAAGTAACCAAAAAAATAATAACTATCAGATTAGCTTATGAAATTGTTTCAGTACACAAGGCCGTATCACTAGATCAGTTCGCTTTAGACACAGTTACTTGTCTACAAGATTGCGGAATATTTGTTCATGCTAAATGAAAACAACATTGTATATTCGGCCCGGTCTAAAAATAAATTGTACGATCGACTATTCAAAGAGTTTATACTTTTAGGAAAAGATGAGTTTTGCATTGGTACTTGAAAAAATAGTGGCGAGTCGTAACGCGTAAAAGAAATTACAAGGTGCATTATTTTCCATTCCTAATTTAGTAAATCGTATCAATAGATTGCAAAAGCAGCGTAATTGCAATTGCAAAACAATCTGATTTTACTTCAGTGTTTCCCTGTTATCACTCATGAACACAATTAAGCCATTGGTTTTCTTGGCTCCCAAATATACATATGCATAATAAATGTTACATAAAGCCTCACGCTGAATAAGAATCATCACAATTACAGTAAGATAAATGAACAATATGTAATGCACACATTTCTTAACCCCGTTGTATGTATCGGTAAGTACAAGTATAAAATTTGACAAACTTGGTCCTAAGCTAAACTCTGCCGGAGTGAATATAGGTCTGGAGAAAGAAAATATTAAAGAAATACAAAAGGCTCATCACTAGTAAGAAAGCCGTCATTTGTGTCGTTTTCATTTCTCTGTCATTAGAAGGACTATGCCACAAAAAATAAGAAAATCATCAGAAAAAATATTAATACAAAGAAAATCTTGATCATCAGCCACCTATTAGAAGATATGCTGTTCAGATACTTCAATAAAGCCCCTTGTGCCCCCTCTACGTTTGCCAGTGTATCATCCATGTTTTCATCAATCCTGCAAAATAAGTACCTTTATCAACCCCACCAATGTCTCAATTGGCTCAAAAATCAAGCAAAAGTCAATTCACCTTATCAGCAATCAAAGTACGGGTATGCAATTGTTCTACCAAATTTTACAAGAGTTTCAAATGATTGCAGCAAGGTTGTAAAACAAGCCAGTTCAAGTGAACTCATGGCGGGGTACATTCACCATTTCACCTCCTACACTCCCCTTTAGTAAATGGTCAAAAAAAGTTTGGCAATCTCACCCTAACCCATAAAAATCCAACTTGCCCCACCCTGCATTGGGGATGGTATGGCTGGTTTAAAACCTGCTCTACCAGGGGACAGGGCAGGTGCGGGTTTAAGGTCAATCTACCCCATAGCCCTTGTCCACACAAGCCTTATGCTTATCTTATCTACCAATAAAGTGAATTATATTAATTCATCTTCACTAGTTTAACACTAACCGTAAACACATACCTTATTTTATATGAATAGATTCATTTTGTGATTATGACTTCAATATTGTATAAATTTAATCAAAATATTTCTTAAGTATGGGATGGTGCGGCTATAGTGTGGATTCTACTAAATATTTTTTTTTATAAGAGTTCAAATTTTAATCCCTAAGGGTGCAGTGAGGGTCAGGTTGAGCAAAAACCATTCAGTGATCCTACCCCCCGGTTGACATGCCTAACTAATAACAATATAATGATATCCAAAATAAAAAATTATTACAAAGATTTAAAGGGAAGAAAAAACTAAATCCATATTGATACTAAATATCTCATTATCATAAATTCATAATAAAATAGCAAGTTAGCAACAAAATTTATGTCTTCATAATCATAAATAAGGAAGTAAATACCAACTCCATAAGTGAAAAAGTTAAGCAAGATCTTCAAAATTGAAAATATTAATTATTCTCAACATTTTACAAACTTTATCTTGAGTTAGTTGACCCTTTGCTAATAAGTTAACACGTTTCACAGGTAAATTCACAAGCTACAAGTCATCTCCATGGTTTGACAACAAGGGTTGCAGGACTTTCCCCATTTCTACTTTTCTGTTCATTTTTTCTTTGATATAACTTGTACAAATTAAGAATTTAAGAAAACAGCTGCATTCAAAATCAGGAGAATGCAATCAAGACAAATCCAAGCATTAGATGATACAAGCATAAAAAAGGTACAAAAAAAAGCTTTCAGTCTTTCACTGCCTCTAGTGCTTCCACCAGAAAATATCATCAAATCAATCCTCATTAAAGGTTCAAACTTCCAACAAGGAAAGCTCTAACTAGTTCATAATATCCTATTCCTATGAATATATGAAGTCCAAGGGATCCCAAAACAAAATGATGGTATGCTACACATAATACAAGCTACTTAAAGGCAAACTTATCTCTCTGCATTAATGTGACTGGCATAGGCTCATTCAATAGCAAAATTATGGACAAATCAAGTATGTATATAGTAACAATCATGTATTGTATTTAAAAAAAGCAATAAAGGATAACAAGGATATATCTACACCACACATAAGTGAAACATATAAAAACCTGATGGCAATCTCTCCTTGTTGGGAAACAAGTGTTGCTAGTTGATTAAAGATGTTGCTGAGCTCATGAATAGTGGACTCAACATTCTGAAGAGCTTCAGCTCTGCTTTGCATGTAACTGTCTTGCAATGGAACTACCTGCTGCTGCTGCTGTTGTTGCTGCTGTTGTTGCAGTAATGGTTGAGTCTCCCCATCCACCTGCTTCCTGTGAATTTAAAGGCCATTAACGTTAAAGAAAAAAATTGTATGAAACCAGAGTTTCAGATATAATTTATCACAAACTGAAACAGGCATAATATTGGAGCATAACAAAAGTTCTAATTATCAATTAGAAAAGGATCAAAATCATGCCTTGTAAATAGATTTCTCATTAAGGGCCTAGACTTGCAATTTTTGTGGGCTTAGAGCCCACATTTCAACTCCCAGTTTGAAATGTGCCATTTTATTAATAGGGTTGGTAAAAAACAATGGTAGCAATGGTAACTGAAAATGCATTTCATTCTCCTTCATTTCTTTTCCTTTTTCATCTTCCTCCTTTGTGTTGCACCTTTCTCCCTTTTCTCTTAACACCAACTATCCTTTTGAAATTTCATTGAAACTTTAAAACCCTGCCCATTCCTTTTATCATATAAGCAACTTTTGGAACAATTTTAGGAAATTAGAGATGGCACTTTGAGAAAAGAGGGGCACTGTATACTCCTTCAAATATGCATATTTAGGCTCTCTTAGGTATACCAACAACTTGAAAATTTAAGGAAATGAATTTTTAGCACCTTTTCATTTTAGGGAGGTGTATGCTATAGCTTTGAGTATAATCTAGGGATTTTATCCTTGAATAATTTTTCTAAAGATTGGTGTACATATACCCAGAATACTAGTTTGTTTGCTTGCCAGAGTCTTCTGGAAGTGTTTACTATATTAAGTGTATGGAGACAAGTTTTTTTTATATTTTACTTAATCACTTATAGTTTCAAGGTTGTTTAAATAATGGCAAATTCATTTTATATTAAGAGATGTGAGAAAAGTTTCAAAAATGTTAAATAACATTCAGTTATGAGATGTTGAATTTGAAAATTATGAGATTGAGAATTTATTATTCAAAGGGATTTGAAATGGATGAAAAAATATTTTAAAAGTAATATTTTAAGGGATCCATGTCAGAATCCTACAGCCATTAGCAGGGATAATGATTTAAGTACACCTAGTTATATATTTTGGAAGGAGAGGACTATCTATTTTGGAAGTACACCTACTAAAAGATAATATGATGAAAGGCAATTGACTCAAGAGAGGGGAGGGCTACCCATTAGATGGAACCACCCTTAGGGGTTAGGCTACCTCTAAGAGGAGAGGGTTATTAAAGAGGTAAGGCCACCTGATTTCATTTCTCTCATCTCATGTGTGTCCTGCAGTATTAAACCTTTCAGCCTTTAGCAATTGTTAGGTTTTATTTTTTATCTTTACATATTTTATCTCACATTTATGCAGTAAATATCAGTCTTTACAATTGTTAGCTTACAAATTTCTTGTCTTCTTACTCATGCATGTATTTTATTGATTGCATCCAGATTAATTATTTTTGTTGTTCTAGCATGTTTATATCTGAGTCTTGACCAGAATAAAGTCCTTGTGCATAATTTCGTTTCCTCTCTAGCTCATTGTAATTATTATGCCATCATCAAATCTGTGTAACTCAACCCTCCTTAATCATTCATCCAGATCAATGGAGGCAACTGAGTTGCTAGCTGCTAGGAGTTGCACTCCTCAATAGATTGCTTCTTTATTAGGCCTCCATTATTTTGGCAGCCTTTTGCTTTATTTTGAAACTTTGGGCATTTGGCAACTATAGAACACTGGTGTAGAATTTATTTTGGGTTGAATTAAACATGTTAAAATAGTAACATATATATTGCGCCATGTTGCTGCTGGTGGGTTGTGTTGATAGGTGATTATTATTTTTGGGATGTTGAAATTACCCAGAAAAATTAGCCAAAATTTTAGTAAATTTAAAAGTACAACTTGTTTTGAAATATATTTTGGTGATCAATCAGCTTGCTGGATCAAGTGGGATTTGGTTAGCATAGCTTGTGCATTGGTCGTGGGTTGAGTTTGGGTCGATGACACACCTCTCATCCTTTTTCTCGGTCCAACCCAAGCCAACAAAGGAAAAGGGATAGAATAGTCCAGCCTGCTTTTTACATGTATTTTGAGCTGGCCAGTTAGAATTACCAATTTCTCCAAGCTAAGTTTCAGTAGTGCAATAGATTTCTCGGGCCAGGTCAGGCACAAAACAAAGTCTGAACAAGCCAGCCTGTTTGACCAGTCTACTTGTAACAATACACGCATTTCAACTCCATAAATTAAATTAAGTGAATGAATTAATTAACTTAGTAATGGTTGTGAGCTTCTGCTTGTGCAGAGTGATTTCAAAATATTATCAACAACAAAGGGATAAAGACAAGGCCGGTGAATGAAATTAATATTGGCAAAATGGCTAAAAGGGATAAAGACAAGGCCGGTGAATGAAATTAATATTGGCAAAATGGCTATGACACAATTCTTGAAAATTGAGTTATACCACAATAACAATTCAAGAAAAAAAATAAAAAAGAAGAGTATGTGACCCCACTTTTACTTTATTCTCCTCATTCATGAAGCTTACTTAGAATCACTAGTTTCATGGAACAGATATTATGCACTCAAGCAAGGTATAATACTACAGGTTGGGTTGACAAAAAAGTATAGCAATTCAAAATATCTCACATGCTTGACTACATCCTATAAAAGTACAATAAATAAAATATGAAAAATATAGCATAGCTTACTTAGGAAACAGCTGCGATGAAGATGGCGACCCACTAGCCCATGGGGGTGCGGGGGCATTAGAAGTACTAGCAGCTGATCTTGTAGCCAATGGGCGTTGCCGGACAAAAGGATTCGCAGAATCCTTAGAAGCAGAAGACGAAAACAATTGTCTTCTATTCTCGTGCACTTTCAAGTTCTTCACAAAAACAATAGTGTGACATCAGGGTCGGTAGTAAGTGTAGAAAATATATACAAGCACACCAATACTAACACAGTACCTCAGTTCGCATGGTGAGGACATCCTTAAACTCTTTGGTGGTGCTCATCAATCGGGTCTTCAGGTCATCGACAACCGTGGTTGAATGGTTAGTTGTGTCGGTAGAAGCATTTCCACTCTCATTTCTAGAGTTGCTTAGCAACTGAAGATCCACAACCGCAGAATTCAGTGCAGTAATATCTTGCTTGATAACACCCGTAAGCTCTTGGATTTCCAAGGTGGGGTCATCAAAAACCGAAGTCCTTTTAGCCACTGCGAATCAAAACGAATATAAAATTATCGTAGGGTTCAAAAATCACATAAACAAAATTGACAGGACATCATGAACAATATCGTGTATCAATTCATAATTCAATTAGAATTGCTTACACTTGGCGAGCTTGGCAAGCTTCTGAGACGTTTGGTGAATCCCATAGCCAATCTTGGAAGCCCTCCTATTGAACTCCGATTGATTTGCAATTGCAGATCGTTGTTCCTCCGATCTGGATGAACTAGTGCTGCTACTGCTCGGTCCATTCGGCCCTGATCCTGATTTCTTCAACCTCTCCGCAATGCTCTGGAATTCCTGTGTCCGATCCCGAAATGATGACTGCGCCGCTTTGATGTGCATCTTCTCAATATATCAGACAGAAATGCGAGATCCGTGAAGCCGGCACCGGAAAATCGATGGTTCTCCGGCGGGGGCGGATGAATGACAAGGAAAGGGAAACCCTAGATCTAATTGGAATTGGAATCTGAATCAAATGGCATTAGCGATGGTGTATATGCGAACAGATATACGGAAATCCTCCTTACGAATGAGGAGGTATGTCCCAACGAGTTTTAGAAATCAAAATGATTCATTGCAGCAGCACCTTGTTGCTGTCTATTTTAACATTTTACTTACCTCGAGGTCTCGGTGTAGGATCCCATGTTAATTGTTAGCACGGGGCTATGGATCATCAATGTTATGTTACGACTTGTGAGAAATAAATTAAAAGCATGACTAATGATCAATACATGATAATAAATCATCAGGTCGTTTATTATGTTAATATATATAATTAAATTTATATTTAAAAATTAATATAAATTGCCTAAAAATGAATTATCAATTATTATACATGGATACAGATAAAATTAAAAATGTTATATATATATATATATATATATTAGTTAAATATGTTAAAATTCTTAAAACAACAAGTATTGAATGACTCTAACTTGTATTTTCAATATTATGAACAATAATTTTTTTTATCATGCTTATATAATGAAAAATTCTAAATGTTACATAATTTACTTTTCCTGGATGAGCTGTTCCTAGTATATTAATTATTACTAGTAAAGTGGAATTAGACTGTGTTCTTTTACAATATTCAATAAATCGTTAAATTAGTTTTTAAAATTACAGTTCTCAACTATTTTAGATTTTTTAGGATAATTTTTAGTTTTAAATTTTTTAAAATATTATAAAAGTAAATTAAATTATTCTATTATATTATTTTATTATGAATTTAAATATATATATATAATTGATTCAAAATTATATTAAAATAATATAAAATTGAAATTTTTAAAAATAATAAATAAAATATTATTATTACAATAATGATAATGATAAAAATAAAAATAATATTTATAAAATTATAATAATTTTATGATGATTATAATATAAAAAATATTTTATAATTATATAAATTTATATTTTATATATTATTTTATTATTAATATTTGAGATAAAAAATTATTTATATTATTATTATAATATTTTTTTATATTATTTAGTACTTATTTATATAAAAATAATATAATATAAAATTATACTATAATATTATAAATTTAATATAATTTATATGTAAATAATATTATTTATTTTTAATATATAAAAATAGATAAATAAAAAATCAAATTTTAAAAAATAAATAAAAAAAATATTATTATTATTATAATGATAATAATTATTATGATGGTGATTACAATAAAAATAATATTACATAATCATATAATTTTATATTTTATATATTATTTAATAATTAATATATAAAATAAATAATTTTATATATCATTGTTATAATTTTTATTATTAAATATTTATTTACATAAAATAATATATATTATATTATAAAATTTATATAATATAAAATTATATTTTAATATTATAAATTAAATATAATTTTTATATATTAAATAGTATCATTTATTTAAAAATTTATAAAAAATAGATAAATAATTAATAATTAATTAATTTTTTTAAAATAATAAACAAATTTAAAAATATGATAGTAATATTGATGATAAAAGAAAAAGTAGTGTTGATGAAATAATAATAATAATAATATAGTGATTATAATATAAAAATATTATATAATTATACAAATTTTTTATTTTACATATTATTTGAATTATCAATATTTAAGATAAATAAATTTATATATTATTATAATATTTTATATTATTTGATATTTATTTTATATAAAAATAATATATTATAATATTATGAATTTAATGTAATTTATATATTAAATAATATTATTTATTTTTTTTTATTATAAAAAATTAGATAAATAAAAAATAAAATTATTTTAAAATAATAAAATATATTATTATTATATTAAAAATGACAATAATAATAATTATAGTAATAATAATAATGATGGTTATAATACATAATTATGGTAATGGATAATAATAGTAGTTGTCATAGCGGTGTTTATGATAGTTTAGTGATTGTAAGATCGGGTAAATTTAAGATTAAAAATATTTTAAAATTAAAAATAATTTTTTTTTAAATGTAAGTTAATATTGTTAAAAATATATTAAAAATTATTTTAAAAACTATTTTTGTTGCACTAATTTTATTTTTAAAATTAATTTAAAAATTAAAAATTCATATCCAACCAGATGAGAGAAAAAATTTTGTTTAAGGTTTTTGATAAAAATAAATAAATAAAGGATATATTTTAATTATTCTCTCCGTTTATCTTTTATTTAAATGTCAGACGTTTAAATAAAATTTATGCTTATGATATTGATTATTTTTAAAATTTAAGATAATATTAATTATTAATTTATTGAATTTATTCTTATCTTTAGTAAATTAATTAATAAGAGAATACACACACAAATCAACCGCATGAAACTCATCCCATTAGGTAAGGATAATATACACACATTTTGTTAAAAAAATAAAAGACATATTTAAAAGTTAAACAGCAATTTTAATATAAACAATAATATTAATTATTTTTCTTAATTTAATATAATAACATTAAACAACATATAAAAAAAATTCTATGTTTAAAAGCTTAAAAAACTATTTGATAAGTAAATTTTTTAAAAACTTTTAAAATTAATATCCTTCATTTAATTTTTAAAACTAAAAATTCAAAACTATTTTAAACTATTTAATTTTTCTTTCAAAAATAACTTCTAGAAAAAATTTCATAATAATTTTTAAAAATTAAAAATAAAAAACAAATCAAAACATCACCGAAATCTTGCTCAAGTTACTCTTTATGTTTTTTCAAACATTTGAAGGTTTATTTTCAGAATTCTTCAGCTTTCACCAATTCTCTATATTTTCCTTGCCATCCATTTTCTAAATAATAACTCAGAATTTTCTCAAGAAAAAATCTCAGCATAATTGGTGAAAAGTCAAAGAAATAATATCTTGATCTTTTATATTATTTTTCTTTAATTTCATTCTTCTTTAAAGATACATGCTATAGAAAAAACTTCTCACACATATAAATAATAACCTAAATCAATTTATATTCAGATCTAGACCGTTAAATTTATTTTACTTTTTTAATTTGTTGGCAATTGAAAAAAAAAATATAAATAAATGAATGATTCTATATGTATGTGGAACAATCATTCCTGTTACTTTTATTGAAACTTAAGCAAATATTGTTAATGAAAATACTTTCGTACTTGTGAACACATAATCAAACCATTGCTTTTCCATGCTCTCAATATCGATATATATATATATTGCAGAAAGACTACGCTGTAGCATAATAATCATCGCAAATGAACGGACAATATGCAATGCATACAGTCTTAATCTCGTTATATGCATTGATAGGTGTACAAATATAAAACTTAACAAACTAGGTCTTAATTAAACTCTGCGGGGATGCATATATGTATATATGTGTGGAGAAATAAATCTTAATGAAATACAGAAAACCGACACTTGTTTTCATTTCTGTCCCGGGAATGACTATGCCACAAAAAATAAGAAAACCATAAGGAAAAATATTAATATAAAGAAAATTTTGATCATCAGCCACCTATTAGAAGATATGCTGTTCAGATATTTCAACAAAGCCCCTTGTGCCCCCTCTACGTTTGCCAATGTATCATCCATGTTCTCATCAATCCTGCAAATTAAGTACCTCTATCAATCCACCAATGCCTCAATTGGCCATTACTAAAACAACAATCAATTCACCATATCAGTAATCGAAGTATACATATGCCAAATTACAGTAGTTTCAAATGATTGGCAAACAAGCACGTAAACTAAAACTTCAGTTAATAATAGCTAATAACATATGTTGAGATCCATAACAAAAAATTACTACGATGATTTATAAACAATAATGATAAGACCATATTGTTAAATAATATTAAATTGTCATAAATTCATAATTGTACGTGATAAAATTTATAATTTTCATAATAATGCATAAGAAAACAAAACCCAACATAAAAAAATTAATATGTACCATATTTCCCCTGGATGATTTTTTCTCTCTTTGATGACTGTAATGAGTAGTTGATAGAAGAAATGGGATGGGGAACCTGTTGAAAACGAATTCGTTTTTAACGATGATGATACTTTAACTTGAGGAATTGTTGGTAAAGTTTGTAGCTGTTGAGCCTACAACCTACACTAGGCAGCAAACCAATTTGAAGAAAAAAGATGCTGCTAGCTCTAGTTCTAAGAAGGGAAAATGAGTTGTAGATGAAGAGGAAGAAATGGAGGACGAAGTAGAAACTGAACAGGAGGAAGAAGAATACATGTACAAATATAGCATTGAGAAGAGTAAGAGTGGCAATAAAAAGGATTATCTTTCAGAAACTGAATCTGATTGGATTAGGGAATCACTTGAAATGTTTAAGACTTTTTAAGATATTTTGTTTCCTAACTTTGTTTACTTGTATATTTTGCCATAGACCTGGCATGCTATGAATTATAAATTTATGAGTATTTTTTAGCATTATATATGTAATTATGTGCATATGTATAGATTATAAATCTATGTAAAAAAATTTAAACTAAAAGTCACCCCGCAATGCGCTATCCCCCTGTAACACTTTGGGGCCCGACCACTATGTGCTGCTATGTAGGATTAATAACTGTGGTGTCAATGAAACTAGCATAGGTTCATTTGATAATGGAATTACAGGGAAAGCAAATAGGGTTGGATCTAATGGTGACATACATTGTATATCATACTGGAATACAGAAGTAATGAACAAAAAATATATATCTACACAGCACACGAGTGAGAGACATAAAAACCTGATGGCAATTTCTCCTTGTTGGGAAACTAGTGTTGCTAATTGATTAAAGATGTTGCTAAGCTCATGAATAGTGGACTCAACATTCTGAAGAGCGTCAGCTCTGCTTTGCATATAACTGTCTTGCAATGGAACTACCTCCTGCTGCTGTTGCTGTTGTTGCAATAATGGTTGACTCTCCCCATCCACTTGCTTCCTGTAGATTTAAAAGCCATTAAAAGGAGTACAACAATATTTGAAAGAAGCCAAAAATTCCAGAGAGAATTTGACCCAGCTAGACACAAGCTTAAAATATTAGAGCATAACAAAAGTTTTCATTATTCAATCGAAAGAACCCACAAACCATGCCTTATAACTAAGCTCTCAATCTGGACCCAGACACCCAATTTTGCAGGGTAGACCTGACATTTCAACCCCCATCCCTTTTGTTGGGCCAAACCAGCCTAACAAAGGAAAATGGTTTGAGTGAGCCAGCCTGCTTTCTACATGTATTTTGAGCCGGCCTGTTTGACCTGCCAAATTCTCCTGGCCATGCCAAATTTCATTAGTCCTACAGTTTTGTTGGACCAGGCTAGGGCAACAAAGCAAGGTCAGTAACTGGCCAGCTTATTTTATAGGTCTAATTTTAAAGAAAATAGCAAATAAAATCCACAAGTTAAATTAAGCCAATAAATTAATTAATTCAGTAAAGCAGAGATTGTGAACTTATCCTTTCAAATTTCAATGCCATCACAACAGAAGGGTACAGTGGTTGTTATAAAATACAGCAAAATTGAGTTACATTTCAATAACAATTCGAGGAAAACAAATAAAAGAAGGGTATGTAATGTAACCACACCTTTACTCTATATTAATAAACCAATCTTGGAATCATCGGTTCCTTTGAACAAAGATTATGCATATTTAATAATCAAAGCATAATACTACACCTATATGTTTAAAAAACATATTAATTCAAATTATCTTGCAAATTGGTTCACCTGCATCGCATAAAAATTAGCAAGAGAACAACAAACGCATGCTTAACTAGAAACCTACAGCCAACTTAGCCAAGCCTCTTTTCACTAGGAGGGGTCAGGTACATGGAGCGAATGATGCTACAATGTTCTGTCATAAATCACACCTATAGACAAACTATGGGCCTCTAAATACTTCTTAATGGATTCACCTATGGCTTTTCTTGGTCCCTCTGCACCTCCCGCGATTGAGCTACCCTCCATCTGGGGATCTGGTCTATTCTACAAAAGACTAAAGGAAAAAAAGAAGAAAGAAAAAAACTTACTGAGGAAACAGCTGAGATGAAGATGGTGACCCGCTAGCCCACGGAGGTGCAGGGGCATTAGAAGTACTAGCGGCCACCCTTGTAGCTAACGGACGTTGACGGATGAAAGGATTTGCAGAATCCTTAGAGGCAGAAGACGAAAACAATTGCCTTCTATTCTCATGCACTTTCATGTTCTTCATTAAAACAATAGCACAACATCAGTCTTAACACAAAAGCCATAAAACATGCACAACAAGCGCACCAATACAGCACAGCACCTCGGTTCGCATGGTGAGAACATCCTTAAACTCTTTGGTGGTGCTCATCAATCGGGTCTTCAGGTCATCAACAACCGTGGTTGAATGACTAGTTGTGTCGGTAGAAGCGTTTCCACTCTCATTTCTAGAGTTGCTTAGCAACTGAAGATCCACAACCGCAGAATTCAGTGCAGTAATATCTTGCTTAATAACACCCGTAAGCTCTTGGATTTCCATGGTAGGGTCATCAAAAACCGAAGTCCTCTTAGCCACTACGAATCAAAACGAATAGAAAGCTATCGCATGGTTCTCAAAATTACATAAATCAGAATTTCAAAACAATCACCGACATCGTGAATAGTTCTGTGGCATGTATGAATTGAGATTTCAACTAGAATTGCTTACACTTGGCGAGCTTGGCGAGCTTCTGAGACGTTTGGTGGATCCCATAGCCAATCTTGGAAGCCCTTCTATTGAACTCTGATTGATTTGCAATAGCGGATCGTTGTTCCTCCGATCTGGATGAACTAGCGCTACTACTGCTCGGTACATTGGGCCCTGATCCTGACTTCTTCAACCTCTCTGTAATGCTCTGGAATTCCTGCGTCCGATCTCGAAACGACGAATGCGCCGATTTGACGTGCATTTTCCCGGTCCAGAAATTCAGGGAAAGTGTTAATTGCTAGCTCCAAGAATGCGAGATCCGTGAGGCCGGGGCGGTTGAATGCTTGAATGGGAACGAAAGAGAAACCCTAAAATCGATTCGAATTGGATTTGGATTTGGATTGCATTGGTTTCACACGAATTCTGGAAATGAAGATGGAGAATTGCAGTAGCGCGGTGCTCCGTTGAGTATTTTACGTTGGGGCCCTTGAATTTGCTTCGTTTCTGGCTACCTCAAAATGTTCTCACAACATATAATTTGGGCTTTTGGTGAGGTCAACTATAAAATCAGTTTACAGAGATGATTACATATTATTGATCATCAAAGTACTTATATCTCCAAAATTTAACTCATGATCTTAAGATTGTGAATCTAATATTTAGCATCCGAAACATGGTCATAAAAATGACATGTTGGAATTATAACGTCATAGAAATTACTACAATCTTAAATATTTCATCATTAAATCAATTTTTACTGGCTTCTAAATTATGCAATTTACTTATACTGAAGTTATATATGTTTTTTATATTAAAATAAATAGTTATTTTATGGGATATATTCATTACAATGGTGCTATATTTTAAAATATTTACCTAAAAATGTAAAATATATATATATATATATATTCTCCTCAGTCAAAGCGTACCTGACACTTACATATTTTGGTCTTAGGATTACTAACATGTAATTAAATCATACAATTAATAATATATAATTAAAATAACTTTAAACACAAATTTTTTAAATTTTATTATTTATAGGTTATTGAAATTTGAACAGTACGTGATTCTATCATTATTGTTGAACTGCATATATTAATGTCATATATTTCGAATATCATATTATTATTATTATGAATTGTTGTTCATCTTATCTTTATATATCTTAAATCTGTTATATTTAACTTTGTTAGCCGAAGTGAAAAATACATCTATTAAACTCAAATTATTTGATTTGAATTTATTTTTATATAAATATTTACTTAAGTTGGTTTCAGCTTAAGTTTTATTTAACTTGAGTTGATTTATTGTTGTTTTTGAAAGTAAGAATTTATAGTAATTCAAATATTTTATTATTTAAATAAATAATAATAAATATAATTTATTTTTAATGTTTTGCTAATTGGTTTATCAAATCAAACACTTGTAATGAAACATCACATACTAGAATGTATCATTTTTTATATGACATCCTTAAAAAAAATATATCATATTAATCTCAAGCATGCATCACATATGAAAAAAAAATGTGTAAATCCATTTTTATCATAAGAAATATATACAACTTCATAAAAAAAATATGACATGGTTCAAGAAAATTAAAATTAAAATCTTAAATTTCATATATAGATGTTAATTAAAATACAACAGAGGAGTATTTTATACAGATCTCCTTATGTATGATTAAAAAAATATTTAAAATTAATTATATATATAGAGGTATGTTGTGCATCTTAAAAAGAAATAGTTTTCGTTAAATGTAGTATAAAAAATGTTATTAAATTACGATTCATCATGGACCTGTTTAGATACTGAGTTGTTAGTTCAGTTAATTGAACGAACTGCATAAAATAAATATAATTATCAATTAATTTTAAAATTCAATAATTAAAATGCAATTACATAAACATCTTATCTCATTCAAACCAGGGCAATTTCTTTTCAAATTTCATACTTAATTAAAAAAAAACCGCGTTCGCTGGTGTTTTTCCTACTTTATTCCGTAATTTACAAAACCCAACAACTTTGTAATATACTATATTTTTTAATAACTTTTTTTTAAAAAAAAAAGAACTATTCATTCATTCTCTTTTTTTCTTTTTTCTATGTCTAGTACATTGCTTCTGCCCAAACTGCTCTCGTCTACACTTTCTCCAACTTGAAACTTTGAGAGGTTGGGGCACTTCTTTCTTTATAATTTTGCACCTTTGTTCTAAACTTTCAATTACCGTTGTAAAATTAACCCTGTTCCTTTCTAACTGCGTCACTATTATGTCTTTAACAATCTTTTCTATTTTTTATTGGTTCATCCATTTAGAAGATGCTAGCATGTGTTTTCAAAATATTCTAATTTAGAAATAAGCAATGATGAAACTTATTCTTTTGTAACTCTAAAAGTATATTTTTACAAAATGCGATACAAATATTTTGTTTGTATGATAATAAAATAATAAAAAAAGAAATATAATAAAAAATACAAAAATAATAAATAATAAATAAACAAATTGTTTAAATTAATAAAAATAAAAAATATTTTTATATTTATTAAATAAATAAATAATACAAATTTTATTTTATACCAATTACATAAATTTAAGTCAAAAATCAAAAATTTAAATTTTATTAATATTATTATTTATTTCAAATTAAAAAATATTTCATAATTTAAATATTAAAAAAACCAAGCTTCTTCCATCCACTTTTACTCCAATTGAAAGAAATTAAATTTTCAATAATTTTTTTTTAAAAAAACTTCCTTCTTCCTTTTTACTTTTATATATACACAAATAATAACCAAAACTATTTTATCTTTATATATTATTTTTCTTTCTTTTTCAATTCAAACAAACAAATCAAATGTCTCTCTGCTCAATTAAAGAACAAAGAATTTCACAACATCTTTAATTATAATTACAAAAATTAGTATATTTATAGTATAATATCTCTATCTTCCATGTTTTAAAAATAAAATAACAAGTAGTTTTTCAATATTTTTTAAATGAATCATTTAGTATTTTAATTTAACAAAATTCAACTAAAACATCAAAATTGAATAAATTAACGGAGACATGTGAGACTCGTTGATTATGTGCACGATTAATCTTCTACAATAATCAGATTATTTTCTAACCAATCTATTGATAAAGTTTGAAATATATATATATATATATATCAACTTTTTTAATATTACATATCAAAATTTTTTATTTATATCAATTTAATAATTTTATATAAAATATAAAATTTATTAATTCAATATTTAAATTATGATATAATATCTAATAGATTATATATATTAAATTTTAAAGAATTTAAGAATCTACATATATGTTATTCAATTATTTATATTTACATATATTTAAATAATATATAAATTTGTTAAAATAAAATTATGAGATAAAATATCAATTAATTTTATTTTATGTAAAATTTTATATAAATAATCTATTAAATATTATAACACAATTTAACGGTTATATTTTATATAAAATTATTAAGTTGATGTAAATATTAAAACAGTTAACAAATCTTAACTATATATATATATGTTAATATAATAGATTAAATTTAATATTTATATTAATTTAATAAAATTTTTAAAATATAAAATTTGTTAATCAATATATTAATGTTATAATATATTTATAATTATATATATATATACATATATCAAAATTTAAATATTTATAAATATATTATTTAATTATTGATATTTATATATATTTAAAAAATATATTATACATTAAAATAAAATTATATAATAAAATATGTATTTATTTTTGTTTTATATAAATTTTTATAAATATAATATATTTGTTAAAAAAATTAAATTAAATTTTAATAAAAAATATTTTATAAAAAATATTAAATTAATATAAATATTAAATTTTAACATCTATAATAAATTATATATATATATTAAATCTAAGTATTTGTGTACTTTTAATTTCATTTTAGCATAAATTTTATAATTTTAATATATTATATAATTATTAGCGTAATTAAGTTCATCATGACAATACATTATTGTATGTAAATGTAAAAATATATGTCCTAATTTAAGGTAAAAAAAAATTCAATATATTAATCATATCACTAATAGATAATTACAATTTTATAAATTTTATATTTTAAAATTAGAAATACAATAAATTTTTTATTTGCATATACATCTTATCTTAAAAGTAATTAAATAATAAATTTTATTTTATTTTTTATTCATTATATAAGAACATTTTTCAATTATTAAATAAAGATTCATTTATATAAAATAATATAATATTTATTAAAATTAAAATATGTAATATAATACATTATTTAATATAATATTTAATAATATATATTTATAATATTTTTAAAAAATCTTGTACAATGTACGGGTAGTATTACTAGTTTTTATTTTTTATATATAAAAGATGGATAAAATGTCTTACAAAGCTATATCTATTAAAAATTCTGCATGATGGTCGCAACATATTATCTCACCTAATACTAATTGCTTGATTTTATACAGATAACAAATACAATAATTCATCCAAATATAAGAGGGACTTTTCACCCTATGTCTCTTAACTCTAATTACACACAATATTTGTACTAAATTGAACATTGAGTATTTTTGCATGTATAACTTCTTACATCACCGATGTTCCTAATGGAATAGGATTAAAAATAATATGTGTTCATTGTTGTGATCTTTATCTAATTCAAATAAAAAAACAGGATATAATTTATTTTTCAAAATAATAGTAATCTGAAATATTATTATTTTTTAAAATGAAACCAAACAAGTTTATAAATCAGGTTGTAAAATTTTCATTTCGCGTTGCAGAGCTGAAAAACCTGGACGACATTTCTGATATTTCACCTAAAACAAAGGTTAGATACCAATGGAAACATCGAAAGTAAATTTCACTTTCTATTTTCTCGTCATTCGTCAATAAGCAGTGTGCATAAATCTTATCGCCCAAGCCTCGTGCAACTGCTAGAATGTTTCGGAATCTTCGTGCTAGTCGCGTGAACACGTTCAATCCTAGCCGTCCGTATCACCATCTCTCTTTCAGACGAATTTATTCGCGCTTGCTAATTGTAGACCCCGTGTACGGGATCATAACTCGCGCGAAAAAATTCCAATCTAGCGGACTGTAGAACGCCACGTGTCGAATCAAATCAATGTTTCGTGTTTTCGAGCTATTTTCCTTTTCCATTAGTAGTTTTTGGAATTTTCAATCTAAAAACCCTCACTCGGCAAACCAAAAGAAACCCTACTTCCTGTGCGTCTCTCGCGGTTTCTGAAAAGAAAAAAGAAAAAATTTGGAGAAATCGAAACTATCGGTGAAATTAATTACAAAATTGATGAGTCCATTAGGGTTTTAAATCGCAGAGGCGTGATTCAAACCCTAATTCATGATTCGTGATCGTGATCGTCGTGTTTTGGGGGAGAAATCCACTGTTTCGTGGTGTGTCGGTTGAGGTATGTGATTGTTATAATTTTGTTACTGATATGTTTGCGTTGTTTAATGCAATTAGCCCAATGCATGGGTAAAATGGGCGTGATCTTGGCTTTTGGGTTGATGGAGGGATCAGATGTGATTTTTTCATCTTGTTGATGTTTCAGATCTGAAAAAGTTTACAGACATGTATGATGGAATGTGAACATTGGAGAATTTTGACCTGTTCTGTTTATTGTACATGGAAGATAGAGAAGAGAACTCCCATGGCACTGCAATTCCCAATAAATCAAGATCTTTAGATCTGAGGACTTTATATAAATCAAAATTGACAACAGAGACTCCAAAGAAAAATTTAAAGAGGAAAGGTAATCATCCTAGGGGTGGTGATGAGAAAAGGAATAAGAAAAAGAAGACTAGAAAGGAAGTTTCTCTTAGTAGCTTAGAAAATGCTGATGGTGTCATCAAGAAGGTTGTTGATGATGAATGTCAAAAGGGGCCTGATTCTGTTAGGCATGATTTGTGTGAACAGAAGTTGGGGGCAAAGCAGGGATTGAATGGTAGCACTGGGCTTAATAGAGGCTCCCTAAGCCTTGATGACAATGTTCACATTCCAAAGCGAAGGAGAGATTTTGTGAGGCGGAAGAAATTTGATGTTGGTCAAGCTCCAAATCTGTCTGGGCAGTCTGGCCATGGTGATCAGATACCTAAGTTAAGTAGTGACGATTTGGACAGGAGTCTCGAGTCTTCAAAAATTAAACAAAAGACAGATTTTGATAACTTCAAGGAAAGTAGGAGTAGGGATTCAAATTCCGATCAGCATTTCAACTCTCATTCTGTTGTAAATAGTGGTGATTCCTCTTTAAAGAAGTTGTGGAGGAAGGATGGGAAGCAAAAGGGTTTGGCTCCTGATAGGAACAGGGTTGTCAAGGAGGTTAAGCCTCTGATTGATGGTAGTAAAATATCTGATAATTTGCGGGAAGATGATGAGGAGAATCTTGAAGAGAATGCAGCAAGGATGCTGTCTTCACGGTTTGATCCAAACTATGCTGGGATTTGTTCAAGCAGTAAGCCTCCTGCATTGCCATTATCAAATGGTTTATCCTTTTTGCTCTCTTCTAGTCGAACTATTATTAATTGTGGATCAAAGTCTCGGTCAGGTTCAGAATCAGCATCAGTTGATACTGCCAGTAGAGTCTTGAGGCCAAGGAAACAATATGAAGAAAAGGGTAATTCCAGGAAGAGGCGACATTTTTATGAAATTTCATTAGGTGATTTAGATGAATATTGGATACTGAACCAGAGAATTAAGGTTTTTTGGCCTTTAGACCAAAGTTGGTATCATGGCCTTGTTGATGGTTATAACAAAGAAACGAAGTGTCATCATATCAAATATGATGATCGAGAAGAAGAATGGATCAATCTCCAAACTGAGAGGTTCAAACTCTTGTTACTTCCAAGCGAAGTTCCTGGAAAAGCAGGGAGAAAAAGAACAGTAAGGAAAAATAGGAATTCTGATCAGAAAAAAGGGAGTTTGTCCAGGAAAGAAAGGGAAATAAGAGATGTGATTGCCAATGATGATAGCTGTGATGAGAGTTATATGGACACAGAGCCTATAATCTCCTGGTTGGCTCGGTCTTCTCACAGTGCTAAGAAACATAAAACTTCTGCTTTTCATGGTGCTAAGAAACATAAAACTTCTGTTACCCTTCCAAGTACAGGCTCATCATTGTTACGTGATGAACCTGTAGAAGTACCAGGATGCTTAGCTGAGAGTTCCCTGAGGGAGGGTGAAAGTAGCCTTTCCAGAGGTTCTGTGTCACATGATAAATTAGGTGATGAATCTGGGAAGAAGTCCTCATTGCAAAGCTTCAATTGCCCTAAAGATGACAAACAGCCTATTGTCTATTTTAGAAGGCGGTTTCGCAAGCTAACTCCAATTTCCCCTCATGTTTCTGATGATAAACAGATTAATATAAATGCATCTTGTTCTATTTCCTTTGATCCTGTGGTTGGTGTGCTTAGGGATGTAAAAAAACCAAATGATGGGAGGCCTGAGACAGAGGGGCCATTGTGGTTCACATACAATGCAGGAGTATCTAAAATTTGTTGGGACATGGGATCAACATCATTCAAGTTTGACTTAAACTATCCAATACAGTTGGTGCTGAATGATTCATTTAAATCAGAGAACTTGTGGTTGCTCCGTGCTGTTCTGCTACTTCAATATGGTACAGTTATAACCTTGTGGCCGAGAGTTCATTTGGAGATGCTTTTTGTTGATAATGTGGTTGGGCTGAGGTTCCTATTATTTGAAGGCTGCTTGAAGATGGCTGCAGCCTTTGTCTTTTGTGTCCTTAGGGTATTTCATCAACCTGCTGACCAAGGAAAATATATTGACATGCAGTTGCCAGTTACATCTATCAGATTCAGGTTTTCAAGTGCTTATGGCATTAAGAAGCCTATTGTGTTTACATTTTACAATTTCTCCAGGGTGAAGAATTCAAAATGGATGTACTTAGATTCAAAGCTTAAGAGACATTGCTTACTCAGTAAGCAGCTCCATCTCTCTGAATGCACGTATGATAACATCCAGGCTCTTCAAAATCAATCAATTGAATATCCAATTTCTTCCATTAGTGGCAATCCCTTAGTCAAGGTACTTTCTCCAACTTTTCTGTTTCCTGGATTGGTTACTTCATATCCATCACTTCATTTCATGAATCTATTTGATATATGTTAAATATCACATCCTGTCAAAGCTTCCCATCACTGCAAGGTGATTTGTGTTGGTCTTGTGTTAAATTTTGCAATCTTGCATGAACAGGTTGTGCAGAAGAGGACTAGGCCAGGGATTAATATTATGGGTGTTTCTGGAGAGTTCTCTCAGGTTGATACCAGTCAGTCTTCTGATGCTGGCAAGGGGATGATTCCTCCATTTTCACTTTCTTTTGCTGCTGCACCTACATTTTTTCTTAGTTTGCATCTTAAGTTGCTGATGGAAAAGTCAGTAACTCATATAAGATTTTGTGATCATGGGCTAGTGGATGATCAGGAAGACTCTGGTCTGATGACAGATGACTGCTCAAGCATTGGTGATTTCTCTGACAGAAATACAGAATTTAAAGTGAAGAAAAATATGATGACTATGTCAAAGGATGCTGTGTGTGATGGATTGACTTATGCTGAGTCAGATTTGTTAATTGGTCCATCTAATTGCAGTGATCAAATTCTCTCTCAAAATTACCAGAATATTGATCTTAGTGCCGATGGAACTTCTGGATCCAATGGTTCTGAGAGATCTGCTACTGTTCAGTTACCAGAGTGGCAATCACATCATTCTGACCACTCTTTTCCTTCAAATTCTTTAACTGCTAAAATTCAAGCTGATGATGATTCCTGCTCTTTTCGGTGCGATCTGAGTGTCCAAATTCCTTCAGCTATTCAATTTGACAAACCTGGTGGTGAATTGCATGATGCTCAAAACTCTTCTGATTTTTCTTGGACTATAAATGGTGGTGTCATTCCCAGCCCCAATCCAACTGCTCCGAGAAGTTCTTGGCATCGGAACAGAAATAATTCCTCATCATTTGGATTCCAGTCACATGGGTGGTCTGATGTGAAGGCTGATCCTCTTCACAATGGTTTTAGCAATGGACCTAAGAAGCCACGGACACAAGTATCTTATTCTGTGCCTTTTGTGGGGTATGATTATAATTCAAGGCACAAAATCCATGATCAGAGACCGAGAGGGTTGCCACACAAGCGAATTAGAAAGGCTAATGAGAAGAAGTTATTGGATGCTACTAGGGGTCCTGAAAAGAATTTGGAGTCCTTATCTTGTGATGCAAATGTGCTGATTACCCTTGGTGATAAGGGGTGGAGAGAATCTGGTGGCCGAGTTGTACTAGAACTGTTTGATCATAATGAGTGGAAACTTTCTGTAAAACTTGCTGGTATTACTAGGTATTCATACAAAGCTCATCAGTTTCTTCAGACTGGATCAACAAATCGATATACTCATGCTATGATGTGGAAAGGAGGGAAGGATTGGATCTTAGAATTTCCTGATCGTAGTCAGTGGGCCATTTTCAAGGAGATGCATGAAGAATGCTACAACCAGAACATCCGTGCTGCTTCAGTGAAAAATATACCTATTCCTGGTGTTGTCTTGATAGAAGAAAATTGCGATAATGAATCTGAAGCTACTTTTATTCGGAGCTCTAAATATTTCCGACAAGTTGAAACAGATGTTGAGATGGCTCTGAATCCATTGCATGTCCTGTATGACATGGATAGCGAGGATGAGCAGTGGATTTTGAATATTCGAAATTCTGAAAAAGACAATGATTGCTTGGATGGGATCTCAGATGAGATGTTAGAAAAGACAATGGACGTGTTTGAGAAGGCTGCATATGCCCAGCAGCGTGATCAGTTTACACCTACTGAAATAGAGGAACTAACGGTTGATGTTGGCCCCTTCTGTGTAACCAAAATCATTTATGAACATTGGTATCATAAAAGGCATAAGAAGGGATTGCCTTTAATACGGCATTTTCAGGTACTGTCTAAATAACCCCATCTAGTTCATGATATTATTATTGAAGTTAGGAATATGTCACTCATCCTGGTACTATTCAATGACATGTTATAAAATGATATACTAGCTTTACACAGATAATTGGGAAGGGTTAGAGAAGGGAGAGGGAAGAGAGGTTAATATTGGGGCAGTGAATTGATTATTTATTTAGCTTGGTTACACCTAACAATCAGCAAGTCTTGGAGGCCTTCCAAAAATGATGCCAAGTGTTTTGACCCATTACTATGTCGTGCATGTCATTTGTTGTTCTTTTGAATGGCTCCTGGTGAATACCATGCATGCTTCCTGTCTAGATTTCTGCCTACCGATTGAGATTTATTCATCTCATAAAAGTTGCTGTTAATGATTCTAACTGGGCATTTCTAATAAATACTATTACTAGATGATATGGTTCCAATCAGTAATGTTATCTATCATCTTGTAGTTCTGTTTGTTAGAAAATTATGGGTGTGATTTTTCAATTGATTGGCTTAGAGTATGGTGGTATTGTGTAATTTGCCTTTGTATCCTTTTAAGATTGTCTGTTTTCTTGTAGGCATTTAATATTTAGGCCTGGTTATTATTTGGTTGAAATTTAACCTCTAATCTTTTATGCTCTGTTCAGCCACCTCTATGGGAAAGATATCAACATGAATTGAGAGAGTGGGAAGTGGCCATGACCAAGAATAATATTCCTGTTTCTAATGGGTGCCTGGACAAGGTTGTGACTTTGGAGAAGCCAGCCATGTTTGCTTTCTGTTTGAAACCAAGGGGTTTGGAAATACCAAACAAGGGATCGAAACATCGATCACAAAAGAAAATTTCAGTCTCAGGGCATTCAAACAATATCCTAAGTGAACAGGATGGGTTCCACCCTTTTGGTAAGTATTTGATTTACAAGCTGATTTATAACATTTTGAACAAATTTTGCGAACTCCTTACATCTGATTATTATGAACTCAGGAAGAAGACTGAATGGATTGGCATATGGCGACGAGAAGTTTGCACACCCAGGACATACATACGATTCTGTGGATGATTCCCCATTGCCTCAGACCTCCCCGATTTTCTCACCACGGAATGCTGGTAGCATGGGATATTATTATATCAACAATGGTGGTTATGATAGAAATCATACCCCGAAATATAACAGAAGCAAGTCAAGGAAATATGGCTCATTTGTGTTTCATAATGATTCACAGATGACTTCCTATAGTCAGAGAATTTCAGGGTCAGGGAAGAGAAATGGGGATAGTAGGTGGAATATGGGCTATTATGACTTGGCAGGTCACAGGCGGTACCTGTGGGATGGACCTCCAAGACATGGAACTGAACAATTTGATGGTCCCAACCTCAATGAGTTTAGAATGCGTGATGCCTCAGGTGCTGCTCAGCATGCCGTTAACATGGCCAGATTGAAGAGAGAGCGAGCTGAGAGATTGCTTTATATAGCAGATCTAGCAATTCACAAGGCTGTGGTTGCTCTTATGACTGCTGAAGCAATGAAAGCTTCTGAGGATTCAAATGGTGATGGTAGATGATAAGACATCAATATCTGACTCTGATAGTGGATCCTGCAAGTTTGCAACTGAGCTGCATAGGAGAAATCAAGTAGGCTCAGGAGTGCCTTTGCTAGACAAAGCGTCTGGTTTTTACTTTGTCAAGGGCTGTGACCTTTTGTTGTCACCCCGATATTCCATACTAATCATAAGTCATGAGAGCTGAATTCAATGGGGCGGAGGAGATTTTGTTACTTCAAAATGCAACTCTTTTGCAGTGTTCACCAGCATCCTCTTCTAGCTTGAGATCTGCTTAGTATGGATCTATGGAATTTTGGCTGCCTATATATTTGTACAGATTATTTTTCACTGTTTTTTCCCTTTAACCTCAGTTGCAAATGTTAAATATGAAAATAGAAATCGGCAAAATAATACAACACCTAGAATGGAATTACAGTCTTATTTACGTCATGGATTTGCACATAATTCACAAGATAAACCTGGGTAGTTTCTGCGGTAATGATCCACTGAATGCATTTTCTCCTTTTGCTCGCCGCATGGACCAACGAAAGAAAATAGTTGGTGCAGTCGTGCAGGCATACCTACATCTACGACCCACTTGTATGTGGTTAATTTTTGATATAGCTTGCTGGGTTTTGTTGGATGTAAATCTTGAGAATTCCATCATTTATTTAAATCTGTCACCCTCCGAACCTTGGGAAAAGGGGACAGAGGGAAATGTATGTCAACAGGAAGAATGTTATTACCCAAATAAATGTTGGACAAAGAAATGAGCGCAATTTAAATTGATGAGTGAAAGGGAGAGAAGAGAAAGATGAATAGGTGATGATAATTATGAGTTATGTGAGAAATGTACCTCTATACATTATCGTATGTGATCGTGATTTGGGTTACAAGGAGCGGTTGGGTCCTGAGCTTCGGCTAGTTTGAGTTAGCAAACATATATTTTAGAAAGATTTCTAATAGAATGCTTTAATTAGTTTAATCACGGTACTAAATATATTCAATTTATGATATTAGTCTATTAGGTTTAAATAATCCATAAGTTAATAAAGTAAGAAAATCAATTTAAATATCTTATAATGTTTAGCTACGTTTATTTCAGTTCAATTGAATTCACTTATAGTCATAATCACGGTTTGGACATCAGCTAATTATATGCATAAAGAAAGAAAGAAACTATAGCATGTAATATGCAAAATAGTTTTACAAAAGCTTTATTATTTATATTTCTTCTCTCTTATTTCTTTTATTAATTTATAAAATATAAAAATATAAAATAATTCATTTTAAAATATTTAGGACAGATAAAAATAAAAATTATCAAATATTTTTTTAATATATAACATTTATGTGATATTTTTTCGTACAATATGATGGAAATCTTTTGTATATTACGAAGATTTTGATAATTTTTTTAATAAAAAAATATTAAATTTAACAAATTAAAATTATTTTTGAAAGAATTAATTTTTTTTCTTGTAAGATATGATGGTTAGAAGTTTGATTATTAATACAAATTTATTTTAAATATTAATTATGATATATTGATGGATGTAATATTTTTTTTTATAATGTAACAACCTTAAACTATTTACGTAAATTTCAACTTATTTAAGAATGTAATCAATCTATGTTGGTGTTGCTAATGCAAAAATATAAGATTTACTTATAAAAATAAGATATGACACAAGGTGATCATTAACTATAAACTTTTCATAACTTCTCATCATCCATGTCATAACTTCGTTTCATCATAGTTGCTTACTTACTTAGGTCATTTGATTATTCTCCATTCTTAAAGTCCACAGTCATCTCTATGTCGAACTAGGACTTTCCACACCATACATCCAAAGGAGCATAGTTTCAAACATAAGAAAATAGTATAGGAGTGTAAGACATTTCTTTCTAATAGTGGTTTGAATAGGAATAGTGTATTATAAACAATTAGTATATAAACAACACATAAGTTCTTTAACATCCGCAAGAAACTATTATAAGAACAGTCATGGTACACATTGTGTGTATATGATTGTACCATCATTTTTTTACAAGTCACACACACTTATAAACCACATACATAAATACACAAAGCTTATTATTTAATATAGAAACCTCAACCAAGGTTAAAAAGAATGCAATCAATATCTATGAACCATCCCACCATTTTGCCTTTCAATTTTTTTATGATGACAACCTTAAGATTAGGTTGAGATATAATACATCTCATACCATAATAATTCTCACTAATTGAGAGTTGATCATCCCTATAATATACAAATGCATACAGGCTCAAATCATCAACATCGTCATTTTATCGAAACAATAAGGGTATTGAAATCCAATTTCTCAATCAAAGTGTGCCTTTGGCAAAACTATCATCATCATTTTACATTTCTCAACAAAAAATAAAAATTAAGGTCTTGTCGAGATGACTAAGTTTGATAGGAGCAGTCTCAACTATAAGGAGCAATCCCAGATCATTAGAGAGACTCAAACCTAACTCACGTACCTTTAGGCTTAAAAGTTTCTATTTCTCATGAACTATGATATATTTTTATGTGAACTAACTCTTAGATTTTCTAACTTCCTTTTATAAAAGAGCTTATAGATTATTCATATATTGATGATTCTTAAAATATTTCTTTTTATGCATATGATGCATGACAATAAATCACTTCATACCTTTTGCTTATCTTAACCAAGGTCTAACCTTCTTCTCAAACTCAAGATCTTACTGTCTCTATTCATTCAACATATGTATAAACTTCACTTGGAGTAATTTATGTTCATAGCCTCCTAGACATGACATAAGGTTCTCAACATCTAAATGTCTATTCGTCTTATACAAATTAATCTACATACATCAATGATTAACATAGTTCAATGCTTAACATAGTTACTTTAAAGTCTTCGTTTTTCTCCATGAGAGTTGTATGATTGTATTACTTTTCTATAAAATCATGGGTTAGCCTCCTCAAGGTTCACTAATTAGTCATTTTTAATTTAATTATGTTTCATAGTTGATGTTTAGCTTATACTCCTCATTCTTCCAAAGTTTCTTATAGAATTATTACCTTTTTTTTCTTCTAAAAGACCCTTGAGATCTACTAGGATGTCTTGAGACAATAGTCTCATCTAATCATTTAACAGTATCATCTTGTCTACCACAATCTCATCTTGTTGTATTATCTAATTTGCAGCAATTCCGTTTAATATGAAGTGATCGTGTTTGGTCTTAGATATCATACTTTGATTTGAAGTAGCATCATCTGATTTACATCATTGCCTTATCTAAAATAGTCTTGTCTGGTTATACTGTCTAATCTGTAGTCGTCTTGTCTAATATGAAATGACCATGTTTAGTCTAAGGCATCATGTTTCAATCTGAAGTAATATCACCAAGTCTACAACATTGTCTGTCTAAAATAATCTTGTTTGATCGTACAGTGTAATCTACAACTGCCTTATTTATTATTGTGTCTATAGGAACCTTATCTATACACTCATTTGTAAAAACTCATCCATAAACTAATCTATAGAAGCTCGTCTATAGATTCATCCATGAGAACTCGCCTATAGGAATTCTTCTACAGACTCATCTAATTTAGATTTGTCTGCAAACTCATCTACATAGTCGTCTATAGTAAATCATTTATAGTAACTCGTATATAGACTTATCTATAGTAACTCATCTAAAAAATATTTTGAGGATATTTAATCCTAGAAATATCATTTTAACATCCAAGAATACTAATTGCTCTTAATTTGCAAAATGAAATTTCTAAAATCTCATAAATGATTTTAAACTTCAAGAAATACGATAGATAAAAAAGTTTTCACAATTTTAAAGCATCAATTAATAATATTATAAAGTTAAGATAAATTTTAGCCTACTTCTAAATTTCTACTTGAATCTCCACCATTTTATCTGGAATTGAAGGTTGATGTAGTTTTAACTAAATTTTTTGTTTCCAACATTACTTAATCTCCACATATGACAATTGAAGCTTTAAAAGTAAAATAAATTTTTATTTTATTTTATTTGTATATTTTAAATTTAAAAAATTAAAATATATATAATTTTTCATTTTCTAATTATATAAAATTATAATTTTGATTTATTATTATTATTATTATATATTTTTAATATAATATATTATATATTTTTAATATAATATATTATATATTCTTTAAAAATAATATTTAATTAATATTGATTTAACTATGGTTGAACCATTAAATCTAATCTTATTTTTTGAAGTGATACTTTAGCTGGTTTAATGATTAATCTGATTTTAAAAATTTTAATTTAAACTAAAAAATTTATGTTAAATTATTTAAATTTTAAATTTTAAATTTTTTATCATTTAATTAATCCTAATAATTTTAATGAATAGATGTAATATTTAAGATAATTTATTAAACATGTAATGAATATTAATTTTATAAAAAAGTATTTAATATTCTATTAAATATAATCAATAATCAGTAAAATATTTTATCTGCATAAATAAAAATTAAGATAAAACTTAAATATAATATTATAGACATTATTGATGTTTTTAATTAATATTAACATTTCATCTCAATTATTATTATTATTATTTTGAAAATTAAATTTTGTGGAGGTTATCAAAATGAAACGTTGATTTTGAGTTAAGAACAATATCAAATAATATCTTTAGTACTATATTTATGTTGTTTTAAAAACTGTATTTTGAGGAAAAGATTTTTTTTTTACCATACCCACTTTTATCAATTAGATTAGGATAGATTCAAGCCAATGGTACTTCTTTATGACTATTTTGGCAAGTGCAATTAATTCAAGACAGAGGACAGCAAGGCATCAATGCCACAAGAAGTTGTGGTACAGCCTTTTTTTATAACTATTTTTTGTCTTGGCTCAATTTTTTAGATTTAGTTTTTTCATCCATAAGTATAATTGGGGAAATACAAATTCTAAAACTCCGTTATGCGAAAGGTGAAAATTTGTTGCTTTTGATCAAATGTCTGTTCGGTGGCAAGACACCATGGACAAACATATCTTCAGCCTTCACTTTTGTGAGCCACTTCCTTTATATATGATGCATCCATGACTGGAATATTACATGGTGACCTCAACAAGCATATATGAACCGAAGGACCAATAAATTTGAGAAATGAGTCATGTTCCAACTTGGGTCATACATTTCAGGACAGTATAGTGGACTCAAGGAAATGGTAACTTTAAAACTGAAGACACATTCATAATTTCGGTAATTTTGATGGAGAGAATATGTCTTGCTTGTGTTTTATCTTTTTTTTTTTTTTGAGAAAAAGGAAAAAGAAGGAAAAAAAAAAGAGATATGAAAATTTTTTTATGGTTCATTTATATATAAAAATAGAAGGAAAAAAACTAATTTTCGTATCATCTATAAAATTTTGTTTCTTCAATATTAGTAAAAAAATAGGAGAAAAGAAATTTATATATTTTTTTATATTGTTAAAATTATTATATATTTTTAAAAATATAAAAAATACTATATTAATAAAAATTAAATTTTACACTATTAATATAATTTTTTTTTCCTTTTTTCATTTATTAAAAAAATTATTCTTTTTCTTTTTATTTTAATTCATCTAAATAACTTTTTTTTTCTTATTTCAATTTTTTTTTTCTTAATTTTCACCTAATCCAAACAAAACATTAAAAACTTCAACTTCTTCCAACTCATATTAATTTGCTAGAAATGAAACTAAAACGAAATAACGATCCATAGTAAATGATGTTATACTCTCATACAGGCGTAGGCCGAAATATTGCAAACATATGTTTTAAGAGTTGAGAATGCTTAAAAAGAAATACTAATAACACATTGTAAATTGTACTTTTTTTAACATACTACTATTTCAAAAAATTTATGTAAGATTTACTAAATGGGGTAGATTCTAATATTCCTTTTTTAACATGTCATTGTTGGCATGAAAGAAATTTTTTTTTAAAGTGTTATTATTCAAACAAGGTGTTTTTTTAATTTCGATATACAGATTCTTTAAAGGATAATTGAAAATAAGGCTTTTTTAGAAAATCAAGTGTTCGTCGAAGGAAGAATTTGTTGATTCCCAGATCCAAAAGAAAAAAACATGAAGATTAAAAGCAAGTTTTCGCAAAATTAAGTTTAGATGAAGATCAAAGATCAATTAATTTTAGATAGAAATCGAAGGCATGCCCAACAGAATGATAATTGAAAATCGAAGAAAAGAAACAAGACTTAGTGAATTTTATTACAACTTTTCTTGTTTTATTAATTATTTAGTCGAAGAAAAAAGCGACATAGATCTGTCAAATGTGTCACAATATTATATTAACAAAGCATTTATGAAACTATTCAAATCATGTGCTGTACTCTTGTAGTATAGCTCTTATAGGAGTTTTGTATAAATAGGAGACTAATCATCATTTCTGGAGGTTAAAAATTATAGGAATACGCATATATTTGTAACATAACTGAAAACCTCAATCTATAAAGTTTAAGATTATTAAACAAGTTATATAAGTTTTTTTTCTAGTAATTTAAATAAAAAAGTTATCATTTTAATTTTAGTTTTTTTACATTTCTTACATTTACTCCTTGATATTTCTTCTTCTACAAACTTATTCTTCTTATTTTGGTAAATCATCTACTTTTTTTGGTTTCTTTTAAATTGTTGCTAATCTTGCATTCAATTTCTGAAAGCCTAGAATTTATTTTATAGGAACTCACTCAAAGTTAGTTAATAAAAATCAAATGAGCATTCATATTTGAAACAAAAACTTGAGATTCTGCAAGAAAATTTGTTTCCTTTCCTGGATTAATTTTTTAACAATCAAAAAGTTTTAAAAAACATTTCTAAGTATAAACCGTCATACATAAACTTTAACTAATAATAAAAAATATTAAAAATAATACATTACATCCATTATTTTTCATCCAAATTTATAGACACCACATCAGAAAAGTTTCTTTATAGAAAAAAAGAAAAGCTTCTAAGAAGAAGATAAGAACGTAGGACGATAATATTTATCTTTAGAAGATCCAATACATTTAGAATGTATTAGAACTTTCTTCATGGTGATTTTTCTAAAGAGATTTATCAAGAATACTTAGTTTAAAAGTTAAAAAGAAAGTTTTTGGCCCACTTCTGACTCATTATATCACCTTTTTGGTAGGTATGAACTTCAAAAAACTTCTACAAAGATTTCACTTCGAACAATTCATCATCTACCTAGTAATGTTGATCTTTTTGAAAAATATGCTTAATGCAACATGGATTTTTTTGAGAACTTTTTATTACATAAATCTTTATTTTTTCGACACACATTCTTCTTTAAAACCCAATAATCGTACAATAAAATTTTCTAAAATTGATCTTTCTCAAGGTACTAGTGCTAATTTGATGTGCAATATTTTCGGGGATTTGAACATCATAATCGTTTAACTTCAAGGTCGCAAAGCAGCAGGCCACTAAGTTACTACTCCTCGCTTGACTCGTGCTAATGCTACATTCTTTCACACTTGTCTCTTTTAAACCTGTAAATGTAAATGAATAAATAAGTAAAATTTAAAGTTAATCTGAATATTGTTTATACTAATACTAGAGAGAGAAAAAAAAAATATAAAAAGAGACATAATATTTAAAAAGGGATGACGGTTCTTGTAGCGATTAGAATAATTTATTTTGTTTTTTTTTCTATTATACTGAAAAAAGGAAAAAATAAAAAAAAATTCAAAATTTTAAAAGACGATAATAACAGTTTGTAATATCATAAAAAGAAAAAGAAAAATAATGATAATTGTCTAAGTGTGATAACAAAAGAAGGAAAGAAGGAAGAAGTTAGAATTTAAAATTTAAAAAACAGTTATATGTTAATCACACTTAAAAAATAATTTTAGAATGTGGTTAAGCAATAATTGATGACATACAATGTTAGTATTCCAAAGTTTTAGTGTGAAAAAAATAAAAAAATGCAATTAAACCTTAAGTGCTATTTTCAATGTAACATTATAACAATGTAAAATTGGTGTAGCTAGAAGCTCAAATCATATAAATTATATTACAAGTCTCACCTTTAGGTTAACAATTTATATGTAAAGAGTTTTGCTTACATTTAATCACATTTCATTGATTGATTGCATAACTTGGATGGGTATTAATTTGTTCTTTCCCCTTCCTTTTACATATTGTGTTTTATACTTTTATCCTGTTAATATTTGCAATTTTTAACGAAAAGTGGATGAACAGAACTCTAGGGTAATCTAATTGAGTGGAGATAAACTATCCGAATTTTTTAAAACTTATGGGCATGTTAAGTGGTTAATCTTTCATTCCGACCATATCTATCGAAGCATATCACAAGGTCTTAAATCTTAATTTATTCTTATTCTTCACCATCTCAAGTTCACCGTGCTAGCTAGAGAGCATTATTATTGGGTAGAGCATTGCTGAAAGCAAAAAGGCCTATTCTTTGGGCATTGACATCAATAATTAATATTAATAATTACTTTTAATCATCTTTGACATATAGTTAAGAGATAAATCAAAATAATCGAAAAGGAGAAAGGAATTAACACTGTTAGTAATGGTAAGTTCCTTTTGTTGGCGAATCCCCAAAGTTGGAAATGTCGTCATACCATCATTTCTTGGATTAGAACTTCTATAGGTAGGTGTACTGTTACCCTTGTCAAACCATAATCGTTCAAGCATCAAATCTTTATATTTATTCGAAATTAAGCTGATCTCATAAGCTCGATCAATAATATCGAAAGTTATTCTTTTTTGTCATTGTTTTGCCATTGCAATAGCGATTTACCAAGAGACATCAATCATGTACATGTATGAATTAATGAACACAGCCACAACCAAGTGAATAATATGTATATATAGGAAAACATTTTAGGAAGGGATTATATAATTGAAGCAACTTTTATAGATAGTAAATACACTACGTTACGTGCATGTTACCATGGTTCATGTTCGCAAGCTAGCATATAGGGATCAGAAACCCGCAACAACTAAAGCTCATTCTACACTATATATATGAATATATGAAGAATTAAAAGGTAAAAATGATTATTTGTGATATTATGTGCTATGTGAATTTTTTATAATCAAATTGTGAATCTAACAATATAATTGGCAATACGAATAGTAAAACATTCACCAATTTTGTGATGTTTTTGGTATTCACAAGCGAGTGCCCTAACCTCCTAAAGGATGCTGATGGCGCGGGGGTCTCTAGCTTGTCAACATCTTTTTTAATGAGCAAAAAAAAAAAAGAAAAAAGAAGCATAATAAATTGTCATAACATTTTTTATGATTTAATTTTGGATTAAATAAGATTTTAGTCTTTAAAATAAAGTATATTTTTTTATTTTGGTTTCTTTAAAAATTTTATTCTTTTTTAACCTTTAAAATTAAAGTTATAAAAATTATAGCTTTTAATTTTTATCAAAACACAAAAGTCACACCATTTTTTATTAAATGTAGAACCTAAAAATAATAACTTTTTTTATAAAAACTAAAAATATTCTGTGGTATTTTCCAGAAATCAAAAGGCATTTAAATTTTTATTTATTTTACATCACATCACCTGCATTATCTCACATCTCTCTTTTCTTTTCTTCTTATCTTAAAGGACAATAATTGCTGTGGAAAATTTATGAGAGTAGCATTTCTCAGAATAATAATAACAATCAAAGTAAAAAGTTTGTTACTAGCTCTAACCTTTACAGTAACAAATTAAATCTGGGACATTCCATAAACAAACTTTTAAAACACACCCTTTCAAACACATTAAAGGGTTGTTAGGCCAGTCCTGGAATACTGTAGCATTTAACATATACCCTCTAGAAGTTAATTAGCCAACCCCTAGCTCTTCAACTTGAGAACATATAATTCTGCCATATATATAAAATATTCTGTTTTATCCTTGTATGCTTGGTTTCTTGGTGAGTTATTTTTAATGCCTGATTGGGTAGGCTATAAAGTTACTTGGTTGGGGGATTGACTAATTAAAAGGAGTGCTTTATGCAGGTGCCTGAATAGGCCGGTGGTGAGTTAGATAGATTATTGGTGCTAACTTGTGGAGCAAAACAAGGCTCAAATTATAGCTCTTTCATTTCAATTAAGCCATACTCAGGTAATGACTACCAACTGTTTTTACTAATGATCGATGAAGGGTGGTTTTGGTAGCAATACTTTACAAATGGGGTAGAAACAACGACAAAACAAAACTTGGGAAACCATTCTTGTAAGACATACTGATATATATATATATATATATATATATATATATATATATATATATATATATATATATATATATATATATGCTGAATTACTCTTTTGTACCCCATGAACATTATAGTATATAACTCACTTTGTTAAATGTGTTTGATAACATATTTTTTTTTATGATTGGTCTGTTATTAGAAAGAAATAGGTGGTTAAAGAAAGTAATTATTTTAATTTTTTGAATCTATCAAAAGAATGCTAATTAAGAAAAGTATATTGATAATGTTTTTTATTAACATTTACACCAGACAACACTAGGCAAAGCGATTAAAAGCAATAATATCCTGCATATATTTTTTTTCTTGGATGAACATTTCTGTGGTCAGGTTGTGGACTGGCTATTGTCAAGCCATAATCATTCAAGCATCAAATCTTCATAGTTTATTCGAAATGATATAATTGATATCATTAATTTGCTCATAATGGACAGACATTCCTTTTGTTGCTCATTGCTGTCATAAAGCAATAATTTACCCACAGGCATCGCCAATTAAGTCAATAAGCAACTTTATAACTTACCTTTCTTTTAATTTTTTTTAGTTTAAATAATATGTATTTTTTTTATAAGAGGTAACTATATTTCAATTTTTTATCCATGTATCGGGTATATAAATTAAAACATAAAACAATTAAAATTTTTAGAATGATAAATAACATTTTTGTTATTAATGTAATGAATTTTTTTATAATAAAATTTTGATTACTAATATAATAAAATTTTTACTTTTAGTTATTTTAATTTATGTATGAAGTGTGTAAGATAGCAATATCAATTTTTTTTAAGTAAAAAATCATCATATATTTCAATAAAATTAGCTTTTTTAGTACAGATTTTTTATATACAAAATTAAATAAAATAAAAAATATTTATATCGAAGGGAAGTTAGTTTCTTAACATAAATTTATATATATATAACTTAAATCAGTCTTCATTAGTTGTTTGAATTTTTTAATATTGTAGAATATAATTAAAAATTATAATAAAAATATATTACTTTTCGTTTAAGTTTAACCAAATAGATCCTTATAGTATATTTTTGTTTTTTTTATTAATTGAAGGTAATTTTAAAAGTATTCTGTAAAATAGTGTATTATAAAAAATATCATTTACAACTTTGAAATAGATTTTTTATTTCAAAATCTCATAAAAGCATAAATGGACTTGTTTAAAAAATTAAGGTTAAGAAAATACTTTTAAGTTTTAAGTTCATTTTAATCATATTTTTAATGTTACTTGAGTTAAAGATGAATCAACTGAATAAGTTATGGTTTATAACTATTTAAATTAAGTTCAGGTCCATATATCACACATAGACTGATTGCTTTAAATCTTATTTAGACTAATTTAATTAAGCTGAAGAGGTCATATAATCGACCATTATGTTTGGTTGTCTTTTAGTTTTCATCTAAAATCAACAAATGTAATGCTTTAGCGATTTATTAGGTTATTTAAAACTTAGTTAATTACACGAATCATAATTCATTATATTTTTATCCTTAGGTTATTTAATATATCTAATTATTATTTAGCTTAGTTGTTACAAAACTAAATTAATCTATATTTATTTTTTAAATTGATGTATTTTATACCATGAATGGAATACGGGTTTTTTTTTCTCAAATTTTAAATTTAAGAGTTTTTTTCTTTAGTTTTTTTATTAATTTTTCTTGACTTATGGAAACTTGATTATTCTTATGTTGTTCTCCTCTTTTTGGATTTTTGTTTATGGTATTTCTTAAAACAAGTATAATTAAAATGGTTATGGATTTATAAGTTTTAAACTTTTTTAATTTATATTAATATATCAACTTGTTCAACTTAATTATTTTTTAGAAAAATATAACTTTATTTTTTAAAAAAATATATCTAAAAATGTAGTGTACGAACATGCTCCTTCTAAAAAGACAAAGTTAGCACTCATGGTCGACAACATATGTCCATTTACTTTTTTTAGAAAAAAACAAGTTAAGAAATTATAATCTTAGAGTGAGTATAATTTAAGTAGCATAGGTTCATAGGTTTAAAAGTTCTTAAATCCAATCAACATATCAACTTGTTCAACTTAATTTTTAGAAGAAATATGTAAGTAATTATAACTTTATTTTTCTGAAAATACATTTAAAATGTGATGAGTGAACTTGCTCCTTCTAAAAGTAAAATTGTTACATCATAATATTCATAGTTGCTAACATATCTTGATTTATTTTGTAAAAAAAAAATATATGTTAAGAAGTTATAACTTAATTTTCTTAAAATACATTAAAAAGTATAACGTATTAAAATATTTGTTAAAAAAAAGTGGGTACATGTTAAGAAATTCGATAAACCATTAAGAACAATCAGTATAGTTGATGTAGAAAAATAAAAGCTAACAAATAGTATACAGAGTTAAATTTTATTTAAATACCAAAAAGTTGAAAAATAAATACATATTTTTAAGTGATTATGTATCTATTAATGAGTTTCATCTTAATTATTTATATGTAATTATATGTTTTAAATTTATAATTCTCACACTCTTAAAATAAGAAATATTTTTATTATATATTTGTCTGTATAAACTTTTAGAAAATTTCAATAACTAAATTATTGTAATTAATTTAAAAATATCTATTATAAAACTTTTCAGCTTAAATATAAACTAACTTTTTTTATATATGGATGAAAATTAATTTAGTGTACTGTAAAAAATATTATATAATAATTGTTTAAAATATTAAATTTAATCAATGTAATTTAATAAAATGAAAAAAATTATTAATAAATTTTTATAAATTAAAAAGTATTTAATATTCTATTAACTAAATTTAATTTAATATATATTAAAAATATTATACATTAAATTAAAATATTAACTTATGAAAAAAAAAACATACATTTTATATAAATGATAAGATTTGGTATTTATAAAATTATAATAGCTGGTGATGATGCCTGTGATAAATGTGACAGATGGGTCAATGAGAGAGATAATTATTGAGTTTAATGATGAATGTAAAAAGAATGGTCATGACATGAGATCTCTGGCCCGCAGTGGAAACAATCAATATTTTGTGCTTTGATTGGACATTAATGGTATTGCGTCCATTCAATTCATGGTCAGCGTCACACAAACGTCAGCGGTTGGGTTAATTGGCGACATTATGCTTTGTTTTGGAAGTGGGATGATGTAAAACAGTCAAAGAAATAATGAGAAAAGAAAAAATAAATAATATTTTTTATTATAAATTATATTTACACTTTTACATTGTATTTAAATGGTGAAAATTGGGTAGATAAAAAGTTAGAGAAGAAAAAATTATTTGAAAATATAATTTTATGTGTTCAAAATTTTTTAATATAAATTTTATTAAAAATTATAAAATTTAATATATTAAAAAAATTAAAAATTTTAAAAATAAAATAATATAAAAATATAAACAATATATCTAATAAAACTTTGTTAAACCTAAAGTGTAAATACAAATTATTCAATAAAATTTTTAGTCAGTTATATTTTTTTCTTCTGTTTAAAAATTTTCTTTACTTTTTACTCCTTCTATTTTCTTTTCTTTTTTTTCTTCTTAATTTCACTTTCAAACAAACACACTACTTTAGTGTAGAATTTAAAGGACAGTAGGATTAGTTTTACTTTTGATAGATTTTATTTAGAATTTATTTCATCCCACTTTTAAACAAACACTATTTGATGTTGATATTTGGAGAAGATTAGTTTTACTTTTGATAGAATTTATTTAGAATTTAGTCCATGAAAGGTAATTGGTTTCCCCTTTTGTTTTAAGATGTGAATTTGATTGTAAGACACTCAACAGTAAATATGTAATTTTGATCTAAATCTTTAATTGAGATTGATGATATTTTCTAACTTCACACAATCACACGAGAGCAAACTTTTCTTTTAATTTGAACCTCTTTCTCATAAAAATTATCTATTTAAAATTTTTGTAACATTTTAAGTTTAACTTTGTATAGAATGGATTTGGTGTTAAAAAAAGTTAATTAAGCATTATTTTTCAGATAATAACTAAAATAAATTGAATTTTTTTTTAAAAAATAATTTATATCAAATACATAAAAGTATTTAATACATACTTTTTAAAATAATTAAAAAAATCTATATCTTCAGGCACACATATAAAGTAAGGCATATTCAATGTTGCATTATGAATATTTTTTCCTCTAAATTAAGGTTAATTTGGCAATATATCATGTTATTATTTATTTATTTTGTTTTAAGCTTTTAAAATTTTAAAACTTTTTGGAAAAAGTATATATATAAATTGCTCTTATTATCTTTTCCGTCAAGTTCTCTAATCAAATAATGATATATGCAAATATATTTTTAAAAAAATTAACATATATTTAATAAAGATTATTTACTACTAGAAAGAATGTCCATGTGTTAATATTTGATTGAAGAATTTGATAATAAAAATATGAAAACCCGATCTAAGTTTTGTTCAACATTTTGTATAGGTTAAAAATTAAACAATATTCAGTAAATATTAAAAAATGTAACTTTCAATAAATAACGTATATTCATATGTTGTTATAATAATGATTTGAAATTAATCATTATAGTCACAGTTAAAATAATTATCATCATTAATATTATTTTCTTATTAACGTAAGAATATAAACTATTATTTTAATAAAATGTGAGTGAATTACTCTTGGCACATGCGAATATACGTGTACACATGTATTTTTAAATAATAATATTTTAATAGTTTGTACAAAGATATCGTTTAAGAATAAGTTAGACATTTAGAATAGAAAAATAATAATAAAATTATAAACAAACTAATTAATGAGGTGTTCATTTATTTTAAAAAAGTATTTGAATAAATTACTATTTCAATTTTTTTAAATTAAGAACAAATACATTGATTTTTAAAGGATTTTTTAGATTTTAGATTTTTATTATTATTTTAAACTCATTAACTGTTTCAAATAAAATTTTTAATGTTGACAACTAGAATGATCAAAATAAAACTAAGTAAAAAGAAATAGACGTAGTCATACTGCTATTAAAAATATTTTTTTAGTATATAGTATTTGTAAAATTACTTGTCTCTTTATAAAATTGTAGTATTATAAAAAATAAAAAAAGGAAAAATTGGTTATGTGGCATGATAATATTTGTTAGTATTATACGTTTAATAAAAATTTTAATTATTAATATAGAATTCGAAGGTGTATATTAATAGATAATATATTATAATATATTTAATGTATTAATGGTATATATTAACATTTTATAATACTAATAAAATTAATTGTCAATATAATTATTTTATTATTAATATTTTATGATATAGATATTAATTATTTGTTTTTTATTAAAAATATATATTGTTAAATGTCGCTTTAATATTGAATTATTAATCATTGATAATTTTTTAAAAATATATACTATTTTTTATTTTATTGAAATTCAAATATAATTTTTTATTATGTACAATCTCAACGTTTTTTTATTGTAAAAAAAATATTTTATTATGTTGGCGAGATATCTTATTTATAAAAGTAGAAATAAGTTAACCTAAACTAGGTTTTAAAGTCCAAGTATTTAACCTATTTATTTGATATAAACTATTTTTAAAGGCTAGTTTGGTATTTTTAAAAGTTTAACTTTACGTATTTATAATTAAATCTTTTAAATAAGTAAAAAGTTTACTTTTAAAAATTTTGATAAATCTAAATTTATTTATAAATTTTTAAATAAAATAAATAATAATTTATAAACTTTATAATTAATAATAATAATAATAATAATAATAATAATAATAAATCATCGTGTTAAGTTTTTAAAAAATTTAATACGTTAAAATTTGACCTATTTAACCATATTTAATAAACTAACGTAATCTATTTTTATTTTTATTTATCTAAAAATCAGAAAAAAAATTTGATCATAAATTGAGTTAAAATTTTCACACTATTTAATTAAACTATAGATAATTATTGGTAGTAAAATTAATCATTGTTAATTTTAAACATGGTTCAATTTTTATTTTATTTATTTTTTTAACTCTTTCTCTTGAAATGATGAATTTAAACTTTATAAAAATAGTAATGATAATTTACTTAATTTTTTGAAATAAGTTAAAAAATGTATAATTTTTTTTTGTTAAAAATTAATTTTTCTTAAATTTTTAAAAACGCCTTTAAAAAATCATTTAATCATTATCTAGTGTCGTTACATTTAGATATATTATCTGTTGCAAGTACCGATATTTTGTTAAACAAACGCTAATGTAAACGTTGAAATAAGTTGATAGACATCCAATCGCACACCATTGAAAATTTGAAGCAAGATTGTGATTGTTGAATAGTAGCATAGACTATAGAAGGTCTCAAAAATATCATCCATTTAAAATGAAAAGGTTGGTCCCCACATTGACTTTATTACCCCTGTGAATACACAACGTCCTTGTTTCCATTAATAATGATATATGCAAATATATTTTTAAAAAAATTATAATATATGTTTAATGAGGATTATTTACTACTAGAAAGAATGTCTATGTGTTATTATTTGATTGAAAAATTTGATAATAAAAAAATAAAATACTCGGTCTAAGTGTTGTTCAACATTTTTTATATGTTTAAAGTTAAATAAAATTAAGTAAATATTAAAAATTGTAACAAAATAACATATATTCATATGTTGCTATAATATTCCTTTTGAAATTAATCATTATAGTCACAGTTAAAATAATTATCATCATTAATATTATTTATAATATTTTTCTTATAAATGTAAGAATATATTCTATTTTAATAAAACGTGAGTGAATTACTCTTTGGCACATGCACATACGTGTACACATGTATTGTTTTTAAACAATAATATTTTAATATTATGTAGAAAGATATCGTTTAAGAATAAGTTAAACATTTAAAATAGAATAAAGAAATAATAAAATTATAAAAGATGTTCATTTATTTTAAAAAATATTAATATAAATCAATGTTTTGATTTTTTAAAATATTAAACTCAAATACATTGATTTTAAAAAAGATGTTTTAGATTTTTAATTTTTTATTATTATTTTAAACTTTTTAATTGTTTCAAATAATATTTTTAATGTTGACAACTAAGATGATCAAAGATAGAACGAAGTAAAAATAAATGGAGGTAGTCATACCACTATCAAAAATATTCTTTTAGTATATAGTATTTGTAAGATTACTTATCTCTTTCTAGATTTTTATCGTTATACAAAATTAAAAAAGTAAAATTTGTGTATGTGGTATGATAATATTTATTAGTATTGTATGTTTAATAAAAATTTTAATTATCAATAAGGTGTATATTGATAGATGATACATTATAATAATATTTAATGTATTAATGGTATATATTAATATTTTATAATACTAATAACATTAATTGTTAGTATAATATATGTTATTGCTAATATACTTTTATAATACCGATATCTATTATTTATTATTTATTAAAATATATTAATAAAGATTAATTTAACATTAAATTATTAATAAATGATAATTTTTAAGATATATACTATTTTTTATTTGATTCAAAAATAAACATAATTTTATTATTCTGAATTTGAATTCCAACATTTTTATGATTTTTAAAAAAATAAGATTTTATTACATTGGTAACATATCTTATTTATAAAAATTAAATTAAATTAAGCTAAACTAGATTTATAAGGTATAAGTTTGATCTTATTTTTGTTATCTAGGTTAAAGTTTAACCTAATTACATGATATAAACTATTTTTAAAGGCTAATTTGGTAGTTTTAAAAGTTTAAGTTGACTTACAACTTCTTTTATAATAAAATCTTTTAAAAACAAGTGAAAAATTTACTTTTAAAAAGTTTGATAAATCTAAATTTATATATAAATTAATGAATATAATTTTTTAAATAAAATTAATAATTTTAAATTTTATTAATAATAATAATAATAAATCATCGTGTTAATTTTTTAAAAAATTAATACGTTGAAACTCGACCTACTTAACCATATTTAATAAACTAACCTAATCTATTTTTTTATTTTTATTTATCTAATAAATTATCTAAAATTAGAAAAATTGTTGATTTTGCTTAAATTATGCTCATTTTCCATACTATTTAATTAAACTATAGATAATTATTAGTAGTAAAATTAGTGATTGTTAATTTTAAACATGGTTCAATTTTTACCTTATTAATTTTTTTAGTTCTTTATCTTAAAATGATAAATTTAAATATTATAAAAATAGTAATGATTTAAACTTTATAAACATTGTTAAAATTTAATTTTTCTTAAATTTTTAAAAACACTTTTAAAAAATCATTTAATCATTATCTAGTGCCGTTACATTAGATATATTATCTGTTGCAAGTACCGATATTTTATTAAACAGTCACTGATGTAAACGTTGAAATAAGTTGATAGACATCTGATCACACCATTAAAAATTTGAAACAAGATCGGGATTGTTGAATAGTAGTATAGTAGGTCCGATCTTCATTTTTCTATTTACAAACAAATAATTTTATTCTTCTATTACATTTTTTATTTAATGTTCGATAATTTCAAAACAATAAAAATAAAAAACAGATTCAAACATCGAATATATATATATATATATATATATATATATATATATATATATATATATTTTGGTGGGATAATTTTCTTTTCAAATAGCAGGTTTCGAAAATATCATCCATTTAAGATGAAAAGGTTGGTTCCCACATTGACTTCGTTACCCCTATAAATACACAGAGTCCTTTTTTCCATTCTCATGCTCCAATCTTGCACCATATTCTTTGCGTTAACAAAACTATGGCACCACCCAACCCTCCTCCCATTCCAACTTCCGACCCTGAATCTCTCCAATCCAACACCACCACCGTCCCAAACCCTTCCACATTACAGAAAGTCAAGACCAACTTGCTATTCCGTTCAACATGGGCTGAACTTAACGGCGCCATGGGGGACCTAGGAACATACATACCCATAGTTCTGGCACTTACCCTTGCTAAGGACCTCAACCTTGGCACCACATTGATTTTCACCGGTATCTATAACATCATTACCGGTGCCATTTACGGTGTTCCCATGCCTGTCCAGCCCATGAAGTCCATCGCCGCCGCCGCACTCTCCGATGCCACCTTCTCTGTGCCGGAGATGATGGCCTCCGGAATCTTGACCGGAGGCACCTTGTTGCTCTTGGGTGTCACCGGGTTGATGCAACTCGTTTACAAGCTCATTCCTTTATGTGTTGTAAGAGGGATTCAGCTGGCACAAGGCTTGTCCTTTGCTTTGACCGCGGTCAAATACGTGAGGAAGGTTCAGGACTTACCAAAGTCTAAGTCTTTGGGTGAAAGGCAGTGGCTTGGGTTTGATGGGTTGGTTTTAGCCATTGTGTGTTTTTGCTTTATTGTTGTTGTGAATGGTGCTGGTGAGGATATTCATGACCCAGAAATGAGTCGTAGTTGTGTTCAAGGGGGTGAATCTGAAAGAAAAAGGAGAAGTAAAGTGAGGAAGGTTATTTTCTCGCTTCCTTCTGCTTTCTTGGTGTTTGTATTGGGAGTGGTTCTGGGTTTTATAAGAAGGCCTAGTGTGGTTCATGAAATTAAATTTGGACCCTCTTCTATAGAAGTGGTTAAAATGTCTAGACATGCTTGGAAGCAAGGTTTTATAAAGGGTACGGTTCCTCAACTCCCATTGTCAATTTTGAACTCTGTAATAGCGGTTTGTAAACTATCCTCTGATCTATTTCCGGGGAAGGATTTTTCGGTGACATCACTGTCAGTGACTGTGGGGTTGATGAACCTTGTGGGAGGGTGGTTTGGGGCCATGCCTTGTTGTCATGGGGCAGGTGGACTAGCGGGGCAATACAAATTTGGAGGGAGGAGTGGTGGGTGTGTGGCACTTCTTGGTGCGGCTAAATTGGTTTTGGGGTTTGTGTTGGGTTCTTCTTTGGCTCACTTTTTCAACCAATTCCCTGTGGGGATTATAGGGGTTTTGCTTTTCTTTGCTGGGGTTGAACTAGCCATGGCTTCAAGGGACATGAATACCAAAGTAGATTCCTTTGTGATGCTTATTTCTACTGCAGTTTCATTGGTGGGTTCCAGTGCTGCTCTTGGTTTCTGTATCGGAATGATTGTTTTCGTGCTTCTTAAGCTAAGGAATTGGACAAATGGTAAGCCACTTTCAACTATTTGGAAGCATGAAAGCAACGGGGAAGTTTGAACAAAAATATCTGCCATATTAATATCGCTTGCTTGTAATTTGCTTATATGATTAGTGTAAATACTAGTAAGTGTTACTCGGTATGTATGATTTACAATTATTGTGTCACAAGTTTCTTTTGGGTCAATTTTTCTTGCTATATTTGTCATTTGATACTTAATTGGTGCATGCTAGACTCTTGTGTTGTAGTAAGGTTTGCTCAATATATTAAATACATCTTTGATTTAACTTATTTTAAAAAAAATTATTTATAATTACTAGTTTTATGATAATTTTTTTATAAATAACTAAATAAGCAATGATTTATTTTAAAAAGAAAACGATCCAAATATGTACTTGCTATGAACTTAGTTATCGCCGCTTTTATTCTCTGTGTCCGCATATATACGTGGCCTACATGCTAACTTCTACGTAGTGTCACTGTCAACACAACAACAAACCAAGTTGCTTTTGGTTACGGAATCCCATTCTGATTCCTTCTTGATGAGCATTTTTCACCTGTTACAAATTCATTTTAATTAATTATGATTCATATTTAATAATATTAATAACTATTTAATATTTTCTATATTTATATTCATATCGTATTATGCTATTTATTATATTATTTTTCTTTCTCTTCTGAGATGTAAACATATTTAAGATGTCTATAGAACATTTTTATGGTTTTACTAAATAATTTAGTAAATTTTAAATTTACTTTCCAAATAATATAAATAATTTAAATTCAGTTTTTTCACAAGTATATTTTTATTAAAATATTTGTCACTAATGACAAAGTTTTCACCTTGAAATCAATATTTTAAAACATTTTACAAATTAATATCGATTATATATATTTATATATTTTAAAATGTGTTTTTATATTTAAAATATAAAATTAATTTTCAAACATAAAAACAAATAAATCCATACATGTGGAGATAGAAGTCCTTCTGCAAATAAGGGTTGCAACTTCCATAATTTTTTTATTTTCCATAGAAAAAATAATGTTGAGAGATGAACAACGGATCTGAATTAAAATTTGCCTAAGCATGGAGAGTAAATATCCATTTACAGCCAGAGCATTACAAGTCATGTCACCCAATCATCTTTAAATATAAAGAAATATTTATACAACACCTTTATATAAATACATAAAACAAATATTTATACAATTATTTTTATAAATAAAAGAAAAATAAAAAATATACAATTAAATAAAAATATTTTCTATTTTTAATAGATTGTATACTAGATTATAATTTATGAAATAGGTTTAAATTATTCTCAACCAATCCGAAAAAAAAAAGTGTTCTCATCTTTTTCATTAGGTTTTAATATAGATAAAGAAGTATCATTATTTTTTTCATATCTGTTTTAGTTTAAAAGTATTGTGTATAATAAAACTCTCTTTATTACCTGATTTTTTTTCCATATAGATAGATATAAGATTTATAGAACATTTGTTTAAAAGTATATTCTGTGAAACTAATTTTTTTTTTTTAAATTTACATTAAATGATGTGATATTTAAAGATAGTTACGTTACTGTTGAATAATTTCTAGTTTTGACCATCAATCATTGTATATTTCAACTTAAGTGTTTTAACAATTTTGAATAAGAATTTTCTCTCACCTAATATATCCCACATAATATAGGATAGGAATTAATTTATTGTAAAAGTAATTAACAAAGTTTCATAAAATTACGAAAATTTTGACACTTTATTAAATAAATTTAGTTTAATATATATATATATTATTTTTAATATTGTTAAGTTAAATTTATTTAATAAAATATTAAATATTATTTATAATTTATATAACTTTATAAAATTAATCTATATAGTAATATTTTTAATTTGAAAGTTAAATTTATAAATTTAATATTTTTAAAAAATCAAAGAAAAACACTTTTAAAAACTACTCATATGGTAAGAGATATATCCAGTGAGATTTTTTTTATTTGAGACTCAATAAAAAATTTAAATCATATAATTATATATAAGAAATCAAAATTAAAAAGTTTTTAAATTATATTATTATTTAAAGAAGTCATGTAAATTTTTAAAATACTCATATAATTCATATAATTTATATATTTTAATTATAATTATTCATGATAAAATCTAATGTTTAATGATTATTTTTCTTACTTTTAAATAAAATAATTTTTTTATCTTTTATATATATTATCAAATTTAACATTTATACTAATTTATTATTGTTTCTAGAATATAAAATTTATTAATATAACCGTTAATTTAAAATTTTCTATTAAAAATATTATGTTTATGATATTTTGTACAAAATAAAAATTAATATATTGTATAATTTTTTTAAAATATTTAATATATTATTTAAATATATATAAATATTAATAGTTAAAAAATATAATTATAAATATTTAAATTATTTATAATTTAATATATATATATATATATATATATAATCATGTCATTATATGATTTAATGTTAGATTGATAAATCTTATTTTTATAAAAATAATCATTAAGTTAGTATAAATATTAAATTTAATATATATATATTTATTTATTTATTTATATTTATAGTAAGAATATGTTGATATCAATTGTTAAACTTTAATATTTATCCTAACTTAATAACTTTATATAAAATATAAGATTTATTAATTTAACTATTGAATTATATTATAATATGTTATGATCATATATTTAAATTTTAAATAATTTAAATTTTGTAAATATATTATTTAATTATTAATATTTACATATATTTAAATAACATATGAATTGTTAAAATAAAATTATAATATAAATTATCTATCAATTTTTATTTTGTATGAAATTTTATATATATAATCTATTTAATAACAAATTTTAAATTAACAATTTAATTGATAAATTTTAAATTTTATATAAAATTATTAAATTAATATAAATATTAAAATTTAAAATCTAATATTAACAAATTTAACTTTTATATATATATATATAAAGGATATATTCATGTATTAGTCTCATTATTTCATTGTTAAATTTTATCAAAATTAAACAACCATAAACATGCAATAAAAATCATTTTTATTTATATATATATATATATATATATATATAATTATATTCATTAACATATTTGAATGACATCTTAAAAAATTTTGAAATAATTTTAAATTTTACATATACAATCTATATGATAAGAATGGTTAATTTTAAAATAAAATTATCTTATAAAAATTATTAAGTAACGTATTTTTTAATATAACTTATAATATATATATATATATATATAATTAAAATGGGCAAGAAATATTTTATGCAAATAAAAATTACATGAAATGGGTTTAAGAATATTTTGTATATTAAAAGTGTTAGAAAATTTACTTTTTTTTATCTTTGTATAAAATAAAAATATTTGTTATATTTTTTTAGATCACAATTTTTTATTTTTTAACACGGTTACATATTTAAAATTTGATCCTCGAATATTTAATTGAGTTGATCAACTTTTCACCACAATTTCACAAATCATTATATTCCACATTTTAAGAGGTAGGATTTATTATATTACTCCATATGAAATTTAATTGAACATTAATTTTATAAATAATTTATAAAAAATATGAAAAATTTAATCTATTTTATTTATCTTATAAAAAGGAATGTCAATGAAAATATTTTAAAAAAAATACTAAAATATTTCCATAAAAAAAAGGTATATCCTATCATATGTAATAACTTTTCAATACTCATTATTAGTATCTATTTATTTGAACTAATATCTATATATTATCTTTGTTTTAGTTAAATAGAACATCTTTACTTTTGATGTATTTTTCTTTTTAACAAAATAATAAAATTAAAATGGTAAATATTTTAATATTAAAATAGTGTCTTTGTACTCAAACATGCAACCACACCTAAAAATAAATTAGTTAGGATTGGACTTACTCTCATTTGAAACAAAAAATTTATCTTTCTAAATAAATTTCACCAATATTTGTTGATTATAAGTCACAAATGGAAAGCACCCCATGAAACGGAATTCTACGGGACAGGTATCCACTATATATTGAAGACTGTGTGGACGTTCACATGCTTGATAGGTTTAAATTTGTTAATTTTTTTATCAAATAAATAAATTAAATTTAAAGTTATAAAAAAAATATCAGAATTTCAGGCGGAATTGGATGTTGTGGAAATCTAGAAAGCCAAGAGACATGTCATCCATCGCTGAGATCTACGTTCAATATTAGAAATTTAATTTATGAAAATATTAGATGCACACATCTAACAAATTTAGCTTCTTTTTTTTTGTGTAGTGCGGCCGAATTGAGATGTATTAAAATTAATGGTAGATCTTTCTGCATCAGTAACATCTCAACAAATTTATTATATTTAGTTACATTTATTATTGATGAGTCAGTTAAACTAACTAATTAGGATTTAATTGTACTTATTAACTCTCTGTGATACATTTTCATTTATCTTTCCTTTTATATAAATAATTGTAACATGTGATAACGTGAGAATTAGATCTATTAAAATTAACTCTTTTAACAGAATTATTTTCTTTCTTTCGTGTTCTTCTAACAATATTTGACTTAAACATAAAAGATAGATTATGAGGTAAACATTATTTTAACTTTGTCTATGTATTTAATCATATTTTTATTTGACGGAAGATTCTAACAAAGCTCAACCGTTGGAGGAGTTTAACTCTTGTCTAATCCCTTTTTCACCTAGAAGCACAGATGTACCTTTGCAGAAGTTAGCATCTTCAGCAGAGGGAAGTCTAAATTTTCCCCTGAACTCTAACTTGATGCTGCATTTTATGTGCTTTTTTATGTTTTGTTATATTTGATATTTTAAAATTACTAAATTGTATTAGTTCTAAGTATGCATTTTTGGTTTTTTCTGTTTATTGATTGCTATTATTGTAGTGTTTCTTATTTAATATCATTTATTTCTGTAAGCATTTGCTGAATATTTTTAGTAACTGCTCCTTCAGAAAAAGAAGTATATTGGTTTGTCCCTTAAAAAAAATTAATCATCATCTTTACTTGATGAAGAGGGAAATTTATTGCATTTAGATCCTAAATTATGGAAAGTGACGTTATTATCGAAAATGACGTTAATTAAAATATTAAAAAGATAAGTTAAATTAAACGTGTAAGATAAAATTTGCTAAGAATTGACTTTGAAATCAAGGGCTTGTTGGAAATAAAATATATAGGTCCCACCACATTATAAAATTATCGATACACTTCGAAGTGTTTTTTCTTTTCTTGATGTAACATTTCAAGTGTTTTAAATTAGATAAAAGTAATTATCATATATGTTATATAAAAGTAAGAAAAATAAATACTAATTATTAAATTTTATTTTAAATAATTAAAATATGTAAGTTAGTTTTTAAAGTTATATAATAACTTTTAAGAATAATTATATATATATATATTTAATAATTTTTTAATATTATTTTTTATATATAATTATACAATTCAAATTTATTATGATTTTTATATGAAACTAACTTTATCAATATATTTAACTATATTAATGATTCTCATACATATATCTGCATGTTTAATAATTAAACGACTGACAGATTTTATTTTTAAAAAATTGATTCAACAATCTATATTTATATATATAAATAAACGTATTCTATTATTTGCACGTATAGGATTTTTTTCACTTAATTAATGAGGCTGGGATTTCTTTCAGGAGTAAATGGATTTCAGTGCTCGTTTTTAAAAGTTCCTAAAAAATGTCAAACCCACATGCACTAAAAGGAAAGGTTCCAATTCAACGAAGAAGAACAAATAAGGGAGGAAGACTTAACAAAGTCAAATGCATTTTTAAAGGTATGGGTTAATTGGATTGTAGGTTATGTCTGTCCAATTAAAGCTCGCGCATATTCTTTTGTCAGATCAATTGCGTAGGATAGTTCAAACTTTAAACAATAAGAAAGTTATTTTTCTTAAGTAAAATTTTGAGATTAAACTGTGGATATAAAAAGGATACAGTTGAAAAAAAAATTGAAAGCATATTTTTATATTATTAAATAATTAAAATTACTAATATTTATAATTTATTTTAAAAATTATATTAAGAATAATTTTTATATAATTGACAGTATTTTAATTTTATAATAGTAATGTATTAAAAATTTTATAAAAAACATTATAATTTTAAAAAAAAAATTATTTGATTTGACTAAGAATATTTAATATTTAAAATATATTTTTTACTGCTATCCTAAATATATATATTAATTACGATTTGATTCTTATTAGTACATGAATTCCAATCATCTCTTTACTGTAAAAAAGTTATGCTTATTCCAATCACCTCTTTATTGTGTGTATAGGTGACATAAAAGGGAAGACGTAATATTTTTAATTTGAAAGTATACTTAAAAATATGGTAAAAGAATTAAAGCTCACCTTCAAAGGATGGTGGACATTTTTAAAGAATTAAATAAAATGTGAGAAATTACATATGAGGAAGATAATTTAAAGGAAAAAAAAAAGATATCAGCTGTTATGTTTGAAAACCTCGCTTTATACTTTTAATCATTTAGTTACATTTATAAAGTCATATTTTATTTACACAAAAACCTAAGATCAATAATTCGTTTAGAAAATTTAATAATAATAATTATTATTGTAAAACAACAGTTTCATAAATGGATATACATGAATTAAATTTAAATTAAATAGATTTTACAAATTTTTACTTCAAAAAATATTTATCCTCAAAGGATAATTTAGATATATATATATATATATATATATATATATATATTCTTAATTTTAACATAGTATTAACGTACATTTAATATTAAAAAATTATACGCATATTAAATGATATATTGACAATTTATATAATTAATAAATTTATTATTTTATATAATTAATATATTTATCAAGATAAAATTAACTTACTTCAATAGTAATTCAATAGTAATTTTACTGTAAGTTATTTTATTTAATATTTATTTTAAACTATTAAATTAACAGAATCTATTGTATAGATATATTTATAAAATTTTATAATTTAAAAAATATTTATATTTTATTATATTAATTTATTTTAACATATAATATACTATTTTAATATATTTTAATTTAAATTTATATAACAAAATATTAATTTTTTTAAAATTTTATAAAATTTAATAAATATAATTTATACAATTGAATTTATTAATTTAATAATTAAATTTATAAAATTAAATCATTAAAATAAATATTGAATAAAATAAACTTATCATATTCGATGCAATACAATATTAAATTACAGTGCAAAATTTGTTTAATTCTGAATAATACTTAAATTAGCTGACGTAAAACATTAAAACTGTTCAATGGGTGTTCAACTCTCACTCTACTAAAAATTCATTTGATTTTTGAGAATAATTATTTTTTGTCCTATATTTTAAGAAAAAATTTAAAATGTTGTGATTATTTCTTGAATTTCGAACATGTTCGATGATTAATTTCTTATAATAAACAATAAATTATTTTTATTAATTTTCTGGGAGAGATTTAAATTTTTTTTTATTAATTTTCAAAGAGAACTTAAAAGCAAAAGTTTTAAAGGTATGTTTGAATAAAGGGATTGAGAAAATCTGATAAAAAAAATGGATTTAGAAAAAAAAGAAGGAGAGAAAGTAAAAATTATTATTTTTATTTTAAATCAACATCTTTATTATTTTTATAATTTTAAATTAAAAAAATTAATCTTCCTGTTCTTCCTTTTAGTTCTCCCATTCAATTTAGAGTTGTTAGTTCAGATTATTTAATTTGGTCCAACTTAATCGATGCGACTAATGCATTAAGCAGGCAAGGTTCAAAAAGTACAAAGTTGTGTTAACTTATAGCATTGTGATTTAAGCTGGTTCTACATGGACAATAAACACATGTGAATTAGTGATTTATAAACTAATTTAATATTTCTAAAATGAATTTTGGTGACAAAAATTGTTAAATAAGAAAGGAAATATCTACATTTTTATGTTTATATTAATAGCATATTAAAAAATAATATATATGTATATTTAAATTCATAGTTTGTGTAGCATATCTTGTTAAGAAAAATTTCTCCAAATTCTTCTGTAGCGTCAGATTTGTGGAAGTAAGAAGAAAATAGAATGCAGAATATTTGCACACACAAATTGATAACGGAGTTCGGCCAATACTGCCTACGTCTCCGGACTGCTGCAGATAATTTGATAGCAGAAAATTGTACACTGTGTTTACAAAAAAAAACACTCACAACCTCACACTACCCACAACCCAATTACACCCAAGAATCCTAAATTTTTCTCTCTTAGAAAAATCTCTCTTTCACAATGGTGTGATACATAACTTCCTATGACTATATATATAGCAACTTCTCACATGCTATCACTAATTAAGTCAAGCCTTGCATTTATTACGCAATGACTTATAACCACTTCTCACATGCTATCACTAATTAAGTCAAGCCTTGCATTTATTACGCAATGACTTATAACCACTTCTCACATGCTATCACTAATTAAGTCAAGCCTTGCATTTATTACGCAATGACTTATAACCACTTCTCACATGCTATCACTAATTTTGTCAAGATCTTTGACTTTTCAAATCAACAATCTCCCACTTGAAGACTGATTTCAATCTGTCTTCACACTTTGATCACTACAGCAGTCTTCTTTGGTCTGTTATTCTAGCAGGCCGACTGAAGTTGAACACAACTTCAGTTTGTCAATGGTCACCACCTTTGTTAGCATGTCTGCTGGGTTCTTGCTTCCTGTAATCTTTTCCAATGTCAGCACCTCATCCTCAAGCAGAGATCTGATGAAGTGATAACGTATATCAATGTGCTTAGTTCTAGAGTGAAATGCTGAATTCTTTGCCAGATGTATTGCACTCTGACTATCACTGTGTAAAACACTCTTCTCTTGGATGAATCCCATCTCTGTTAACAATCCTTGAAGCCATATCAACTCTTTACTAGCCTCTGTTACTGCTACATACTCAGCCTCTGTAGTGGATAATGTAACGATCTTCTGTATCCGTGACATCCAACTGACAGCTGTAGTGCCAACAGTAAAAATATAACCGGTGGTACTTCTTCGGTGATCAACTTCACCTCCGAAGTCTGCATCTACATAGCCTTGTACTTTTAATTCTCCTTTGCCAAAGTACAGACACCTTTTTATGGTGCCTCGTAGATACCTTAAAATCCATTTGACTGCTTCCCAATGAGCTTTTCCTGGATTTGCCATAAACCTGCTTAAAACTCCCACTGCATGGCCAATGTCTGGTCGAGTACAGACCATTGCATACATCAAACTTCCTATGGCTGAAGCATATGGAATCTTAGCCATAAAGTCTTTTTCTTCCTCCGTCTGAGGGGACTGATCCTTAGATAAGCGAAAATGACTAGCCAAAGGTGTGCTAACTGGTTTGGCCTTGTCCATATTGAATCTTTGCAAGATACGGTTGATGTACTCTGCCTGAGATAACTGCAAAATTCCTCTTTTCTTATCTCTCGTGATTTGCATTCCAAGAATCTTCTTTGCTATACCCAAGTCCTTCATGTCAAATTCTTTTGACAACTGCATCTTGAGATTTTTAATCTCGTTCATATCTGAACCTGCTACTAACATATCATCGACATAAAGTAGCAATATGATATAACAGGACTTATATCTCTTGAAGAAACAACAGTGGTCAGCATTGCACTTCTGGAAGTCCTCCTTCTGCATGAAGCTTTCAAACTTTCTATACCACTGTCTTGGAGCTTGTTTCAGGCCGTACAAGCTCTTCTTTAATCTGCACACCATATTATCCTTTCCTTTTTCTGAGAATCCTTCAGGTTGGTGCATGTAAATCTCTTCCTCTAAATCTCCATGAAGAAACGCCGTCTTCACGTCCAATTGCTCAAGATAGAGCTCTTCACTGGCAACAATACTTAAGACAGACCTGATAGTATTGAGCTTCACAACTGGAGCAAAGATTTCAGTGTAATCAACTCCTTCCTTTTGCTGAAATCCTTTGACAACTAGTCGGGCTTTGTATCTCTTTGAGCCATCATAGTCCTCCTTCACCCGATACACCCATTTGTTGTGAAGTGCCTTCTTTCCCATGGGTAATTCAGCTAATTCCCATGTCTGATTGGAGATCAAAGAATTCATCTCTTCTATCATAGCAAGTTTCCACTTGTTTGCATCTGTGGTCTGACATGCTTCTATGTAATCTTCAGGCTCTCCTCCATCAGTCAACAACATGTAGTTCATGTATCTCCTGTTGGGCACATGAGGTCGAGAAGACCTTCTCAACACGGGAGTTGGAGTAGGAGGCTCTGATGTGTCAAACTGTTGTTCACTGCTTTCTTTAGTTGAATTCTCTGACCGAGGATTCGCAACTATGGGACTTTCTGGGATATCTTCAACTTCTACATATGTTGGCTTAATCTGCTCTGAATTGTTGGCGCTTGTGTTAAGCTTGTCTTTATACATCACTCTTTCATTGAAGATTACATCTCTGCTGCGGATCATCTTTCTGTTTTCATCATCCCAAAGACGATAGCCAAATTCATCTTCACCATAACCGATGAAAGTGCACTTCTTCGATTTGGGATCGAGTTTATTTCTACCTTGATCACTGATGTGCACATATGCTACACAGCCGAAAACTCTAAGATGTGAGAGTTTTATCTCTTTTCCGCTCCATACCTCTTTTGGTATTTTGTGCCCCAATGGTACCGATGGACTTCGGTTGATCAAGTAAGCTGCTGTGTTGACTGCTTCTGCCCAGAACTGCTTCGGTAAGCCTGACTGCACACGCAAGCTTCTGGCTCTTTCAGTCAACGTTCGATTCATACGCTCAGCTACACCATTGTGTTGAGGCGTACGAGGCACGGTCCTCTCCATTCTGATCCCGTGCTCATAGCAGAATTTCTTGAATTTGGTGTCTTCATATTCACCACCATTGTCGGTTCTGAGCTTTTTAATCTTCAACCTTGTTTCATTTTCTACCATAGCTTTCCATATCTTGAAAGCCTCAAATACATCGGACTTATGTTTCAGAAAGTATACCCATACCTTCCTAGAGTGATCATCAATAAAAGTCACGAAGTAATGTTTCCCACCAAGTGATGGGACGGTAGTTGGACCCCAAACATCTGAGTGAACTAGCTCAAGTTTCTCCTTCTTTGGGGGTCTTCCAGCTTTCTGAAAGCTGACTCGTTTCTGCTTTCCAAGTATACAGTCTTCACACATGTCAATTTCTACTGACTGAAGACTTGGTAGCTTGCCGTTTGAGTGCATGATTTTCATCCCTTTCTCACTCATATGGCCTAGCCTCTGGTGCCATAGATTGGAATTTTCATTTGCTGCAACTGCAATCAAATGACATGCTCCTGCTGTTTTGTAAAGAGTGCCACTCTTTTTACCCCGAGCAATTGTCATCGCACCCTTTGAAATCTTCCAATCGTCTCCATGGAAGACAGTTGTGTAGCCATCACTGCTCAACTGGCTTATTGATATTAAGTTCTTTGTCAGGTCGGGAATATGTTTGACATTTTTCAATTCCCATACAGACCCGTTCAACTTAACCTTCACTACACCTTTGCCAACTATCTCACATGATTGGTTGTTACCAAGGTAAACTTTACCAAGGTTTCCGGGAACATAGTTCTCGAAGAATTCCCTTTGTGAAGTGGCATGAAAAGATGCTCCAGAATCTAACACCCAAGACTCCTCCTTGCTTTCTAAAGAACATATCAATGCATCATCTCCTTCAGGGGTGGAAGTAACATTTGCCTCGTCCTTGGTCTCCTGATGCTTTCGTGCACTCTTGCACTGATTTTTGTAGTGCCCAGACTTCCCGCAATTCCAACACTCGATATTCTTCTTAGATTGAAAGTGACGATTTTTGGATTTGGACCTCCTGTCCTTTGATTTGCCACGTCCATTTCCTTTAGTTGAGCTTCTTCCTCTTGACTCTGTTTGCAATATCGAAGATGATGAAGATTCACCCGACTCCTTCCGTCGGATCTCTTCGTTGAGAACTAGATCACGAACATCATCACATTTCAATTTTTGGCTTCCCGTTGAGCCACTCACAGCCGTGACAATGGCATTCCAACTTTCTGGTAAGGAAGACAAAATTATTAATGCTCGTACCTCATCATCAAATTCGATTCCAACAGAACTCAACTGGGTTGTGATTAAGCTGAGTTCATTGAGATGTTGTGCTACTGATGCACCTTCTGTCATCCGAGAGTTAAACAACCGCCTCATCAAGTGAACTTTATTTGCGGCTGACGGCTTTTCATACATTCTGGAAAGAGCCGCCATAAGATCTGTTGTGGTCTTTTCTTTTGCAATGTTAAAAGCAACATTACGTGACAACGTCAGACGGATGACTCCAAGGGCTTGCCTGTCAAGAAGAACCCAATCCTCGTCCTTCATTTCAGTTGGCTTTGTACCTGTGAGAGGTTGATACATATTTTTCTGGTACAGATAATCTTCGATCTGCATTTTCCAGAAACCAAAGTCCGCACCATCGAACTTTTCAATTTTCACCTTTCCTTCATCTACAGCCATCACTCCCACTCAAATCTGACTTCTTCTTTGGATCGTTTCGTTTCTAACAATTTTTAAAAAATTGTAGAATTTCAAACCCGCTCTGATACCAGTTGTTAAGAAAAATTTCTCCAAATTCTTCTGTAGCGTCAGATTTGTGGAAGTAAGAAGAAAATAGAATGCAGAATATTTGCACACACAAATTGATAACGGAGTTCGGCCAATACTGCCTACGTCTCCGGACTGCTGCAGATAATTTGATAGCAGAAAATTGTACACTGTGTTTACAAAAAAAAACACTCACAACCTCACACTACCCACAACCCAATTACACCCAAGAATCCTAAATTTTTCTCTCTTAGAAAAATCTCTCTTTCACAATGGTGTGATACATAACTTCCTATGACTATATATATAGCAACTTCTCACATGCTATCACTAATTAAGTCAAGCCTTGCATTTATTACGCAATGACTTATAACCACTTCTCACATGCTATCACTAATTAAGTCAAGCCTTGCATTTATTACGCAATGACTTATAACCACTTCTCACATGCTATCACTAATTAAGTCAAGCCTTACATTTATTACGCAATGACTTATAACCACTTCTCACATGCTATCACTAATTAAGTCAAGCCTTGCATTTATTACGCAATGACTTATAACCACTTCTCACATGCTATCACTAATTTTGTCAAGATCTTTGACTTTTCAAATCAACATATCTGGTGAATATATATGCAGAAATATATGGTATATATAATAAGGAACGGACTCCTCTGAAGTGTAGTTATTTTCCTCACTATACTTATTATGTACTGATATATATAAATTATATAGAAATGAACTTCTATAAAATGTAATATACATGCTTTTAGAGAATAAAGTTTACATGCAGCATCATAATTCTTTAACTTACATCAATAAATACAAACCTGATAAACTTGGAACACCCACTTGAAGTTTGTGAGAGAAGTTAACTGTATTGTGTATTACCAAGATTTATGCACTTTGTTCGGTAAAGTGCATATAGCACCTTAGGGGAGCCCATTCCATATAAATGTATGTCAATACATAATAACCATAGTGAGGAAATTAACAAAATATGGATAGTCCGAAATCCACATAATTTAACAAGGTCCAAATTCGTCTGTAATGTGGACTTGATAAATTGGATTAAAAATGTCTGAATTTATGCAAATTTTAAATTTAATAACTTAAACACTACATTTTGCATAATATATATATATATATATATATATATATATATATATATATATTTGAGCTGATTGGCCTATATGACTATTCTTTTATTATAAACAATTTTTTACAATAAAAATGAAATTTAAATTTAGAATCTCATATCAAATTATTTTAATATTTATATTTTACTATTAGACTAATTCTATTAGTTTTGTTATAAAAATATTTTTTAAAATTTTTTTAAACCTACAATAAAATAATTTTTATACTTAAATAACTATTTGTTGAAAAATAAGAAAGTAAAATTTAATTTAAAAAATATAACAATTTTAATTATAAAATTTAAAATTTTGTTTGTAATAATATTTTTCATTATTTTAATAATTTTATCATTACATATTGAATTTTTCAAAATAGTTTTAATTGTTAAAAAGTATCCTTTTTGTCAAATTTTTTTTTGCCATAATACACGATGACTTTTTGAAAATTTATTTATTACTTAGGATCAGTCGTTATCAATAATACATTAAATTTTTTATAAATATTAATAGTATCGATCCTCACTTTTTTTATCCTAATCAATCTGTGCCTCAAAAAAAAAAAAGGTGAAACTTTTAGCAATTTATTTTCCGCTACCATCCGCATTGGCATAAATCCCTCTAGCAATATCGATCTCTCTTTAGACTTGAGAGATTCTTTGATTTGTGGTAGGATTTGTGACTTTGCATCCTTTTCAAGATAATTTTTAAATAAAATTATACAAAAAGAGTTTTAAAAAACATATTGTGTGAGAGAATACTTCGATAAAAACAACTAATTTTGGTCCTAAAGTTAAATTATAAGTGTTGTTCTAGACCAAATTCATTGCTTCATGTTTACATAATACAAATTTTTTACTAAAGTTATAAATTTTTTAAGATACAAAACTGATACACAAACATTTTAAAAAATATCTTCATTTCCTACATATTTTAAATTACAGTTGGGAAATAGTCACAAGACTTTTTTAAAAAAAGAAAATATACAATTTACATCTAGATGTATTGGTGTAAGTAGTATAGGTATTCTGCATGTAATTTTTTTTTAATCTAAATAAATTGAAATTTATATATACATATATATATTATTTTAAAAAAGTTATCGTCGTTGAATAAAAATGTAAATATGTAAATGATTATATAACAATTTTTTTTAATATATAGAAGAATATTAATGCGTGAATTCCCTGGGATGCATTAGACCTACACATATCGAACCTTGCGTTAGACGTCATCTTGTGCTAGCAACTCATATCACATGATCCCCACCCTGGTTGCTATGCGTGGTTAAGTTGCATCTCAGTTGGAAATTTGACAAGACATCACCTTCTTGTTATTTTCAAAAACTATCACCTTAAGGGATAGTTATGCTGATTATAGGAATGTTAAAAAGATTATAAGGGATAGTTCAATTGATGACCTTAGCTAAATGGACTGCCATCAAATATGTTCACCATCAAACGCATATAAATAATAGAGGAAAATCTGAAAGATATATATATTTTTTCTTTGTCTGTTATTCTGTTGGAATATTATCATTAACTTGAGTATTAGAACTTTTTTTTTATAAAAATTCTACCATTTTCTGATAAAATTATTGATTCCTTCGTTTGGATAAGTAACACAAATAAGACCTATTTCAATAAATTTTGATTATATCATAGATATGATCATGAAGTATTGCAATAAATTAAAAAAATTATTGTGATACGTTTAATCAAAAAACTTTACAAAAGTCATAAATATTGTTATAAACCCAGATGACATTTTCACAAGGGCTTCCAAATATCTTTAAAAGATTAAAATTGAATTTGAATCCAATAATATTAACAATTATATATATATATATATATATATATATATATATATATATACGGGAAAAATAAATCTTAAATACATACTTTGTTTGGACATATTTTTTAAAATATAAATTTTACAAATAAAAAATACTATATTATATAATAATATCTAATAATTATTTCCACTAATTTTTAAATAAAGTTGATTGATCAAAAATTAAATAACTTTTTTTTAATCTCTTTCGCTTGTTGTAAGACAATTATACGATTTCCCCAAAAGTAGGGAGATTTATTAAACAAATTCAAGATAAATTTTAAAATAATTTTATAACTGTTTATAATGGCCGTATTTTTAAAATGACTGATTTTTTTAAAACTAAATATGTGCATTATAAACTCGCCATTAAACTGAGCCAAGTTGATTGAATATTTTGCAGGGGATTGCTTTTTACATCCTCCAAATTTCTTTTTGCACCCCATTACATGTGAAAATACAAAAATGTCCCTGTGATTATATCTCATCAGCACCTCCCTCTTCTTTCTTCATTTTTTTTTTCGTTCTCAGCTGTCAGCTGCCATTGTTGTTCAATGAAGAGAACTCCAACCAAATTTTTTTAATTGAGTGTAAGTTGAGTTTGCGGAATGCATCAATCATCTTGTACCTAGGGTGCACCAGAGAAACTAACCTAAACCCCTAATCCCTAAACCCCTAATCCCTAAATCCCTACATCTGGCCTACCAATAAACTACAAAATGTTAATGAATACTAACATGAAACTTGGAGGTTGGATCTTGAAGGTGCTTGCGGAGAAGACGAATGCACCTTGCGGAAAAGAAGAGGTTGATTGCGGGAATGCACCTTGCGGAAGAGAAAAGGTTGATTGCGGAAGAGAAGGGAGATGCTAAGGGTATAATTGGAATAAAAAAGTTCTAAAAAAATTAAAGGGGGGGTGTGAAAAGTAAGCCCCTATTTTGCATAGTCGTTTTTTTGTCGGTTTTTGTTGAGAACAAATCAAGCCCAACTGTTGATGGGCCGTATATATGGGCTTTAACAACCAATATCCGTTGGAAGCAGAGAGGCCAAGACGGTGACTCTTGTTCGTTTGCGCTTGGCCTTCGGTACGTTCACTTCAAGAAGAGATCCATTTCATACACTCTTGCACTCGCTGCGAGTACTTGTTAATCCGAAAGTAGTGTATCCACTTCGCTGAGGCGAATGCAACCAAGGTAAACTAAATTTCCCCATTCAAGATTTTCTATTGTTAGTGTTACCTGAGTTTACACGTTTTAATGTTGGAGAATGTGGATGATGAAAACGTGAAATGAGAAAAAAATGGAAGGTGCTAGGTCTTGGTTTAAAGTATCACTTGTTAATTGTTGCGTGGTGAGAGATGAGAGGTTATAGCACAAGTTGGATGTTAATTTTGTTTTTGAAATTGTAGATGCCGAGAATGGAGGACATTCTGAACCTTCCAGTGCAGGACCCTCTTTGTCCTGAATTTTCTGCTGCTCATATAAATTGGGTTAAATTAGAAGGTGGTCGCCAAGGCGGTGATGATATTGCCTTAATTCCTTTTGCTAGAGTTGATGATTTTGTAAAAGGGGAATCTTCCAACCCACAATGCCCTGCTAGCTTCCGCATAGAATCAAGAAGGAAGAGACCTGTAGGCAGCATTGCCAAACCAAGGGTTGATGGTTATCTTGAATACACACTGTACGATAAATTATATTTCAATTAAACTTACTAAATATGCTTACTTATTTCCCCCCTATAATTGGATGGTTCTCTTTCTATTTTATAATTCATGTGATTTAAACCTGAGTTGACTTGAGCTCCGAAAAGATTTTTCTAATTCTTAATATGAATTTAGATATTGGTGTTCTTATGGTCCTGAAGACTACAGAGAGAGTGACTCGGGTGTAGGGGATGGCACGAGCACCAAACCTGCTTCTGGGAAGGGGAGCAGGCCGGGGAGGCGTCACATGATGAGAGGATGTCTTTGCCATTTCACTGTTAAAAGACTGTACACCCGACCCCTCCTTGCGCTAATCATATATAACCAAAGAAGGCATGTGGATAAATCAGGGGCACCTTGTCATGGATTACTTGACAGGGATGCCGTAGGGACAAGAGCTATGTATGCTCCACGAATTTCAGATGAGTTGCGTCAGAAAGTGATGGCTATGCTTTATGTTGGAATATCATTGGACAAAATAATACAGCACCATTCAGAGGTGAAGCAGAAGCAGGGTGGGCCCCAAAACCGTGATGATTTTCTCACTCGAAATGATGTCCGGAACATGGAAAGGACTATTCGTAATTCTTCACATGAGCTACATGGAGATGATGAGTGCAGTGTAAAGATATGGGTTCAGCGCCATCAGAAGCATGTTTTCCATTACCAAGATAACTCAGGTTCAGAATCATTTGTGTTGGGTATACAAACAGATTGGCAGCTGCAACAAATGCTGCGTTATGGAAACAATAGTTTTATTTCTTTTCATTCAAGTTTTGGCTTGAAGAAGCTTAAGGTACATCACGTTGTATTTGTATTTATCTTTTCAAATAAGGAAACTATTTATTTATATTTTATTATCAAGTTAGTTACACCTGAAGTCGGGACTGGCCAGAGGGTCTAATTTTTGGCTTGTTTAGGATGAATTTTGATGGAAAAAACATGTTTAGAAAAAACATATATTGCACATCTAGAAGCTGTCTAGATCATTAGTAATAGATCATTTTCATCAACACAATCATGAATAATATTATTTCCTTTCTGTTTATGATGAAAATTTATTTATTTCAACTGAATGTTCCTGGACTTTAGAGTATGTTATATATATTTTTTCTTTCTTGTCCCTTACAGTATCCCGTATGTTCTTTGCTTGTTTTCGATTCATCTCAAAATGCAATTCCTGTTGCTTGGATCATCACCTCATCTTTTGTTGGTAAAGATATTCATAAATGGATTGTATTGATCTCTGAAAGATTACGAACAAAGGATGCCAGATGGAGGCCTAATGCTATTTTGTTGGATGATCCATCTTTTGACTATTCTATCTTAAGGTAATAAGATTGGTGTGGCTCTTTTTAGTTTCATTGAACTTTTTTTTTTTTAAGAGAACCCACCTTAATAGCAAATGGAGTGAGATATTGCTTATTGTAGAGAGGCTTTCCAATGTCGCATCCTATTATGTGTCTGGCATGTTCGCCGTACTTGGATAAAAAAACTTTTGAAGAAATGCTGCAACTTTGAGGTGCAACGGGAGATGTTTAGGCACTTGGGATGGATTATGTACTGTACAAGATCTGGGCCTAATGCTATGGATGCAGTTGAAGAGCTTATGCAAATTTTTGTAGACCAGTGTGCCTTCATGGAATATTTCAAGAGCCATTGGCTAGCTAGTATAGGTATTTTTCAAGTGAGATTCATTTTGTATTCATTGAAGAAATATCTACTCTTGTTGTAGTAGCCTTACATCATAATCAATTTTGATCGGAAACACTCTGATTCAGATTTTATATCCAAGTCATTTCATCCTCAGTCCCACCTCCTGATGAGTGTCTTAAGTATTGGTGGGCAGCTGTCACACTAACTTTTCTGCAATTGACTAATTGTTTTTGTTATAATTCCTGGAGTATCCAACCGTTTGAACATTATAAGCATTAATACTGTTTGTTGAATAATAGTATTACCATGTCTTCTCATGCAGATGTGTGGATTAATGCCATAAAATCACTCCCTGCGACAACTCCCGAGCCACATGCTGCAATAGAATCCTATCACCTAAAATTAAAATCCGTGCTTTTGAAGGAGAATCATGCTAATTTCTGGCCAAGAGTTGACTGGTTAATCCACACTTTAACTACTGAATTTCACTCATTATACTGGCTAGATCAATACAGTTTAGAGACTGGGTATTTTGAGAATCTGCGGGACAATTCTTTCTCTACTAATGCTTGGTATCATGCTCTTCATATTCCAGATGTTGATGTGATACTGGATGAGCAAAATCTCCATCTTGCCAAAGTTTTATCCCAGACTGACACAGGCTTGGTGTATACAGTTTGGAACCCTGGTTCAGAATTTTCACTTTGTGATTGTTCCTGGTCTAGGCTGGGAAACCTGTGTAAACATGTCATCAAGATGACAACTTTCTGTAGAAGTCGACAGGTTGCAAGACCATTATTATCTGCTCAAGTTTATAAACATGCTTTGCTCACCCTTCTCCATAATCCTCCTGATGATCCTTTAGTTCTTGACCATACCATTCTACATGTGGCCCGTTTGCAACAAGACATTAAGGCCTTGGAAGACCTGTCCAACAGTGGATTGCTCCAGCCTATAGCTCCTGATATAAGTTCTCAAATGGCTGAAAATCCTCTGCTTTTTCAGCGCATCCAGTGACTGGCCAATTTTGAAAATAGATTGACAATGTTTGGGGTTAAATCTCATTTTTATGCTCATCCACTTGAGGCTATTGCATGATCCTTGCGCAATCAATTTGCAAGAATAAAAGGATATAATTTTGCTTTCAAGAAAGGTTCCACAACTATTCAGTTCATGAAACCTCAACTCTCTTTTTGCAGAAGTAACCTTCTTAAAGTGCTGCTACCTATGGTACTAACCTTTATTTATACATCACTGTGGATACAATATATCATCAGATGCTTTCACCCCTTAGAGGGGAGGATGAACTGCAGGGTGCCAAAAGAAATATGAAGGGAAGGAACAAAGCAATTAGGATCATGTTGTGGTTCATAACATGCATTGAGACTTTGAGGTGTTTTGCGGACCAAACCACCAAGTCACCATGCAGTCAGTGTGAGCAAATGTTTCTCAAATCCAGTGTAACAAATTTAACTTATTGCTTTGCTTTTATACCCACTATACTTGATATCACTTAGTAAATGTCTCCTTGCAGGTGTTCTGTTCAACTAACCAGAATGTTCTTTATCTTCTGGATGGTGGCTGTAGTGTTTGGGAGTTTGATCCATTGTTTTTGTATTAGCATGCCCTGCAGACGGTAGTTAAAAAAATTCAAGGTATTATTCGTATTTGATGATGGGGGCTTTGTAGATATTCTACGACTAGATGCATTCCCCCCTCCCCCCAAGTCTTTAAGTTACTTTGATCTACTTTGTTGTCTTCTTATCTATCTTTAGTGATGGGGCTTTATAGATATTCTACGACTAGATGAATTTCCCCCTATGCTTTGTTACTTCAAAATCTACTTTGTTGTCTTACCTATCTTCCGGGACATCTCTGGCTTTTGGGCTGAAAACGCCAATTGTGTGATGTTTGCATGGCACCTGCATGTAGCTATTCTACTTGTGCTCTAGACCAATGCGAACTAGTAGTTGAATTGACAATTTCATTAAATTTCATATTTCATTCTCACCATGCAGTATTTGTGGATTTGTTATATGTCCCAACTGATTCGATGTTTTTCAGGTAGTGATATTATCGAAGGAGGTATTCATGTGGTTCCCTGGCATCCCGTAATTTCAGTTATGGTGTCTCTCTTGGTATTGGATACACATGATAAATCGTTGGATGCAACATAATAAAAGATGCTGAGGTATGTTAACAAAGACGTCTGCGTAGGCAAGGAGCTGATCCACCCTGCTTAAGTTAACAAGAGCATCATCAGAGGAGATATTACTATCTCATAAAAAGAGAAAATTGACTTCCATGGTTGAGGTATCAGACATTTGCATAGCTGAGATTAGTTGAAATTTCAAGGGTACTATCACACTGTTTCTTCCTACTACGGGAGGGGGTACGCTCATTCGGCTCAGGCATGTTTCTTAATCCTGGATATTTTTTTAAAGTAAACTTCTGAATTAATTTTTGAGATTCTATTTATTGGACATTTTAGTTCCTAAGATTTTAAAAGTTTTTGGTAGTTTCTGATTTTGCAAAATGACACTAATATAATTTTGTGTAAAATAACGGTGAAAAATAACAATAATGAATGATCTTTTTGTAAAGTTAAGATTAACTAGTGATTTTTAAAATTTTAGAAATTAAATACTTTATTCATATAATTTGAATGATTGTCTTCAGGCTTCATTTCTTTTCCCTCACATCTGATCCAAGAAAATAAGGTTAGGAACCCTTACAGTTTTAAACAACTGCATATGCTCCAGTTTATCGTCCAACTATTCAAATTGTTATATTATGATTTTTGTTTTGATATTATCAACGTATGGAAAATTATTTGATGGACAGGATATCTTATCTGCAGATATCCTAATCCAAGAAAATAGAATGACATGATAGTACGTCACGCCGTCCAGTAAATTTTCTATATTTCATCTCCTTGTCGTTGATATGGCATAAAATATGATCAGACCTCAACACATTATTTAGCGTAATCTTTTGTCGTTATAGTAAGAGACAAATAAATATACAAATAAATATACGTTTTTTCAATTTATTATATCTAATATAAAAAAAAATGCTTAGACATACTTGTAATAATTCTTACGCCAACCAAAACTAAGACATTTCTTGTGTCGCTAATATATGATCAAATATATCCATTAATAGTGAATGAATCAATTAACAAAATTTTGCTTTATATATGTGCACTTCCCGAAACGAAACTGTTGTGTATCTGTTGCTTCTCTTACCTGACAAATATTCATACTCGTTGATCCATGTAGCAGCATGTAAAATTATGTAGCAATGCTTGTATGCATATAATACTATTATTTGATCTGCGTTTAGAAATGTCGTATTCAACTATCAGTATAATTTATTCGATAAGTCCTGCAATAATTGCCCATTCTTCAATTATTGTCTCGATTCATAAAAGCCATCTTTGTCACGAAACGCATCATTGAGAACATGATAAACGAAAACTTTCCACTTGTCACATAGACAGGCACTTTCTTTCGATTAGGCATGATAATAAAATTGAAGTTTGTGTGTATTTATCTTATTTTGTTCGGATTTTGATGAAGAAAAAAAGGATTAGATTTAAGAATGACTCATTTCTGAATCTGATTTATAAAAACAAGATCAGGCTTATATATATATATATATACCTGTTTAATTTTCATTTCACATGTCCTATAACATTTTTAAAAGAATATTAAATTTTTATACTTTACTAAACATATCATTTTATTATTAAATTTTTTTCTTGAGATTATTAATATATATTTGATATATTATTTAAATTAGAATGTATTTAATATTTTATTTTAAAAAAATATAAAAAAAATATAATTTTATTAAAAAATAAGATATAAATTCTTTTGTATACTTGAATATATTGAAATTAGATTTTTTTTAATAATTTTTGTCTCCTTTAAAAGTATTTTTGAACTTATTCTGATTTTTCATGGAATGAAAAACGAAAAAAGGTAAAATTTGCTTTCCGTTCTCAACCCCTCCATTATCATATCTACTTTCGGCCTTATCTAGTCATCAAGCTAGTTTTCAGAGGTTGACTAAGGAAAGAAATTATGTTGATTAAATTAATACTCGGACTCCAATTAGATTCAGCGTCGATTCCATTAAAACTAATGATTATGAAAGTAGATAATTACGCAACAACCGAAATGAATATATTTCGTTGCCACATATGATCTAGACGCTCACATAGCGAAATTCTTTGAAATCAAATGAATGTTTAGGAAGCGGAAGAAATATTAATGTCCGAGAACCTTACCTTGTATTGAATTGATTACCAATAAAGAGGAACGTTAACAAATATATTATGATTTAACTAGCAAGTTAGTCCTTGATTTTATTTTTTATTATAAATTTATTTTTAATTTTTAAAATAATACAAATTAATTAATTATTTTTAAAAATTTTGTAAATTAATTTTTTTATTTAAAATAGTTCAAATTAATTTTCTACAATGACAAATTTACAAGACAAATTAATAAATGAATGATTGATAGAAAATTTTAAAAAAATAAAAGATTAATTTACAAAGTCATAAGAAAATAAAAGATGAAATTATCACTTTATTTAATATATTATTGTCAAAAAATTCTTAATTAAAATTTTATGCAAAAACACAAAAAAAATGTTCAAAAAAGAAAAAAAGAACTTGTGATACTTTTCCTCCCTTTTCTCTATTAAAATAATAGAAAAATATTAACATTTTAGTTTATTCTTCTTTTTCTTAATTTTTCCTTTTTATTTTATTCTAAATATTTGTTGAATAAATTTCATTTCTAGTTTATGTGTTTTATATAGATTTTAGAATAATACTATATTCTCTAATAAAACTCTTATGAATCCTTTTAACATTTTTTTAAAAGGTTTTAAATAATGTATTTAATGTTCTTAAAATATAAAACTATTCAATATTTTATTAATAATTAATAAAATTAGTAGAAAGTTATTATACATAGATATAGAATTTATTTATATTTATATTTACATTATAAATCTTTCATGCAATCCTTTTTGCATTAATTTTTATTAATCATTTACGTATATTTAAATAATATTAACATTTATTGAATATTTTTTATCACTTCATATTATTTATTATTTTTTCTTTCATCTCATCCAATTATTTTTTTTATATCTATCGTTGCAAAAAAAAAACTACAAAAATTTATTGAAAAATGATTTTCTTTAAAATTTGTATAAATTTATCAACAATGAGAAGAAAAAAAAAAATAGTATTGACTAACATTTGTTTGAATCGAAATGTGGATGATTGGAGTAACTTGAAAGACAAACCGACCATGTCAGAGGTTGGGCGGTGTCATTGTCGTGTGGACGGTGTGCCCCAACCCAACATTATTGTCCGTATGTCACTCAAATAAGAGATCTCGAAGTGACACGTAACCAATGTATCTGCGACGTGCCCGTTTTGAAACAGCTTGTAGATATTTGTGAGTAATAGTATTGCACCACTATCAGAGAGAGAAAGAGAGGGCAGTTTTGGAATGACATAAACGCCAAAGCTGTCACCAGCAATAAGAGTGACAGTTTCCGAAGGCTCTGGAAAGGGTGGGAAGTTGAGAGCTATAAATTCCATTTCCATTCCCATTCTCATTCCCTTGTGCTCTTCCTCCGTATCCGTGTCTACCGGGTCAGGAAAGATACGAATCGGAGCTCCGAATATAAGACCCATCCTACTTTTTTAAATTTGGAATTGGATCGCCCTGCCCTCTCTCCAACTCCCAAGTTCGTTGTTCCGTCACAAATTTTCACCCATTCTTCTTTTTGTTTGAATCATTATTCTCTTCTCTTTCGATTTTTTCATCATATAGCTTTGGTTCTTTTGCTTGTTGTACGTGCTGTGTCTTGTTTGGAGGAATGCAGCATCATTCCAACTCGTACATTTATCAAAGCTTTGTTTAATTGATGTTGTTAAGTATTTGCGATTGTGTTTCTTTGATGGCTAACTAACATAGCATCGTTTTAGTTTTTCAGGCGTTATATGTGCTTTTGAGATGTTTATTGATGTTATATATCTTGCGATTACTCTTTTGGTTGCTATCATGCTGTGTTTTAGACTTAAACCGTGTTTGTTAATGGTTTGAGAAGCATCGCTTTTCTGTTAAACACCCATAACTATAACAGTTCACTGCCATCATACCCGGGGTTCTTGTAGAAGTTACTAACTACTAAATAGTATAACTTCCCATGACCTCAGTTTCTCAGGCAATAAAGTTGCAGTTCTATCAGTGATCTATGGTGTAATTCTGTGTGTGGTGTTTGAATATATCGGAATATTTTATAATATTTCTAAAATATATTGCGAGATAAATTAGTCACTTGATTAACTTATTTCTGAATTTTAATATTTTTCAAGTTTGTTTCGTTATTCAAGTAGATTTAGGTATTAGTAGGCTTATACTTTTACTCCTGAATTACGCTGACACTTGGCCGTATTATTAGTATAAGCAGGTGCTAATGTTTCTATTTTCATACACCCAACTTCCTTACAATTCCTTCTCCACCTGTTTTTTTTTTTTTTTTTATCTCTTTCTTTCTTTCTTTCTTTCCATTATATTTTCTATGACATCTCATTTTTATATTATTCATAGTTTTCAGCGTGTATCCACTTTATTTCGGTTTAAACTTCCAATTTTCCTTAATCTTATATTGTTGAGATCCCACCTAATCCCTGCAATTTCAACCTGCAGTAGTCTTTAATCTAATACTTAACTCTTATTAAGTATTTGATTATTGGGAAATCATTTTACACCTTGGGAATCAGGGAATTATTGCCCCCGGTACCCTGCATATTCATTAGTCCCCCTCCCGCGGCTTATTTATATGAAGGCAATTTGTGCGATTGAAAAAATTACCAAGTAGAAACTTCTTTGTCGGTAATATGGACGGGTAAGGTGCCATCACACGGATTTTCGAGTGGGCAAATTTAAGAATCGTTGAGATGGAAGAGTGATTTTGCTGGTGTCAATAGCATGTGCATTTGTAAATAGAGATGTTTTCCATGGAAATGCAATTTGTATCAAAAGTGGACCACCCAATTGCAGATTGAAGTTAAACATGTTATCGGTGAAATTGAGAAAGAGCTGAGAAAAGAGAAAAGATTCAAGTTCCACTAGAGAATACTGGATTCTACTAAAGCATCAATGCAAGTTCTGTAACTGCAATCATACACAGAACCCCCCCCCCCCCCCCTCTCCACTCATTTATAATCAACATGTTACTCTTCCCTTCCTGAATCAGTTATATGCTACCGAACAAAACACTATGAGGATACTCTCTAATGATGTAGGGAAGAGTGGCCCAAAAAGTACATCTGTTATTGCCTTACTATACTTTTGTCAACAATACCTATTAGCGTCTATAAAGCTATACAATTTGGAACTAATTTTGGTATTGTTGATGCATCTTGTGGGAGTTCCTTCTGCATAATTCATAATGATTATGCTTTTGTTTCTTTGACCGATATGAACTGTGGAAGGGTTGGCATCTTGCATCAATTGTTTGGTCTGTAATTATCAGTACCAATCATGGTTTCTTTCTTCTTTAAGCCTAGATTCATCTAGGTTTGGTCAAGTTGCCGCAAGAGATAAACTTATTTTTGATACGGATAGGGACTTCATGTTCTTGAATTTTGAATATGGATTATGCAGTCCTTGGAATTGGACTAGTTGGAATGTTCCTTTTGGCACAGGGGTCATGATATCTGATCTCATATTTCTTTGACAAGTGAACTTAACTAACTAAAGAAGAAAAAAAAACTTCTAATTTGGCCGAAAGGAATCTATCAAGGTGCAGATTGAATGAAATTTATAGTAGGTAAGATTATTGGTCCTTATAGTTTCATTGAATTTTCAACTAGGATTTTTGCAGTTTGTAAAATTTCAACAAAGGTTTTAATATTCCAGTTTTTTATTAGGTTCTACTTTTACTAACTTTTCGTTTTAATCCTTACTGATATAAAATTTTCTAATTACGTCCACTATAATAATTATCTAAACTTTTGGGCATTTGAAAGAGCTTATTTGGCTTATATAAGTTTTTTTTTTTTTTGGTTTATTTCAACAAGTTTTACCGGAAAGCATATCAAAATGATTTTTTTTCAACTTATCTTCAGTAAGTTGTAAGCTTGAATAAGTTCTGTTTGAAGAACTTAAATTAGTGTTTAAGATATTTATCCAAACACACCTTAAAAGTATAAGGCTACCATTAAAAAGTTTAAAACTATGAAGGCTTCTTTGAAAATTTAGTGAAACTATAAGGACCAACGAGTAGTTAACGTTCGTTCTAAGTATTTGTATTTTTGGTAAGTTTCAGTGCTTGGAGGAGTCCAAGCAGAAGTGCCGAGTAAGGTAGGTTTGTCCTTCGTGGACAATAAAATCAAGACATATCTACTCTATTTTTGTAATTTGGAACACGTTTGATCGAGTGATTTATTGCTTTTAACATAGGTTGGAGTGTCTAATGGTTGGCTCCAGTATTGTGGGCTTTGGTTCCAGGAGTTCTTCAAGGAATCGATCATTTAATGCTATTGGTTTCTATTTGCTGCTGGAGGATGTCAAGCACCCCAGTGCTACATTGTAGTTTATGTGGAATTATTGTATGTGCACTTGTTTTGGTGTGTTCCCTCTTGGAGTATTACTGATTGGAGCTGGCCAACCTTAATTCAGTTTTGTTGTTGCTGCTTTCAATTGATCTTCAGCAGTGTAGAAGAAAGCAGTCGTGCATTCGGTGTTTACCTGGCTTGATGGGGTGATGACTACATATGTCTTTAGAAATTTTTGGATTATTTCTAAATATTTTCTTACATGCAGGTCACTGGCCTTACTGCCTTCTTCTAGATAACTTATAATCTTATCCAAAGATAGCTAGCATCATGGGAGAGGTGGCTGTAATGCACTCTGAGCCACTGCAGTTTGAGTGTAATGACATGAAGCACATGACTGAGAAAGATGTGTATAATCTACCATCAAATGAAGAGCACATGCTTGGAGAAGAATCAGGTCAATCAACTGATCTCAAAAAGATCATTGACTTACAGGAGAGAGGATATATGGAATACGGGTATAGTTCATGTTTTCTAGATTAACTTCTGCTATTTAAGTTTTTGCATTCCCTTTTCTGTTAAAAATAACATGAGCTTTTCCTGCAGATGTCAACATTACCGGAGAAGATGCTGTATTAGGGCCCCCTGTTGCAATGAGATTTTTGATTGCCGCCATTGTCACAATGAAGCAAAAGTGAGTTAATTTCCATCTCTAAAACATTGTTATAGTGGTATTTTTTTTATCTATGGTCATTAGCATGTTGATATAAATGATAAGGTTCCATTTTTTTTTTTCATATTTCAAGTCACTTCGTAACAAAGCCTTCTTTTTCCTTGATTTCTTCAAAGTAGACAATATACACAAAAACATACAAATAGTCCAGTTTTAATTTTTATTGATTTAGATTTTTGGCCTTTTAATTTTGGGCTCGTATTGTATCCTTGCCTATGAGAAAAAGGTAGTGTAAACTGGAGAAGCAAATGTCTATTGATTAATTTGAGGTTTTAATCAATAGACATTTGCTTCTCAGATTTCTTATGTAGAATGAAAACAGATCATCGTGTTTAAATTTTATGTTGCATTCCATTTAATGTTTTGTTATATTGTTTTTTTTGGTAGAATGATATCAATATTGATCAGAAGCATAGACATGATATTCCCCGCCATCAAGTTAAACTGGTATGCTCACTTATCAAACACCACCTATCTGACTGACTATCCACAATTTTATGCTGTGTCACATTTGTTATTTCACTGTCAAGGCTATATGCTAATCAATAACACTGCTATAATCAGGTGATTTGTTCACTCTGTGGGACTGAACAAGAGGTGAGTTTAGATTTTCATTACTTTGAGTGTAATCTGTGTAGTCGTATGTGATTGTTTATTGTAAAGGAAGATTTAAATAATAGATTAAGCTAGTTTATATTTTTTTTTTCAAATAATAGAGAAGTGACCTTGGCATGAACGTGTAAGAGCACACTTACACACTGAGAATAGAAAGATGCTTTGTTGAAAGGAATTTTGGAGTTTTTATTGCTTTTTGAAGGCTCTTCTAGATGTTCTGTGAAAAACTAAATAGTTACCAGTTCTGTGACATTGTTCTAAGATGTTGACTAGGCAATATGCCACCGCTTGAAACTACTAAATTATTCATATATTGTTTGATTTGTTTGCTAAACCATCCATTAAACCATTATGAATCAAGAGATTGCATCATTTAGAATCTGACAGGAAAGTTTTTTCTTGTGTTGATATCTGCTGCTTCCAGGTTCAGCAAAACTGTATCAATTGTGGTGTCTGTATGGGCAAGTACTTCTGTGGGACGTGTAAGCTCTTTGATGATGATGTAAGTACTTGATCCTGGAAATGAGAATTTTTTCCTTTTGGTGTTTTACATTTTTCAGTGAATGAAATTTCAAAAAATTTGATTTCTGGCCAAACCCAATGGCGATGTGTGATCCATATAGCTGAGCTCACCCAGTGGGGAAGGACTTATGTTGATGTTGGTGTTTTACATTTTTATTTTATTCTGTCTGAGATGAGCACAAGCCAGTGTCCATTCTCTCTGCTGTAGCATATAGCTTGGTAATGTATTGAATATTGCTTATTGGATTAGAACTGTTAAACTATGCATTATGTAGCATGTGCTGTAATGATGACAATCTCTTCACATACTTGAAACATAGATTGTGTTGGATTCTAATACTATCTTGTTTATTTTATCTGCTGCAGGTATCTAAGCAACAGTACCATTGCAGTGGCTGTGGAATTTGCAGGTATGAAACAATAATTAGTTTATTAATCTGGTTAAATTATCTGATATATCAAGCTCCCTGCTTTAATGCTTTTATCCCAGAGCTAAAATGACCCTGCTCCCTGTGCCTGTTCTTTATATGGTTCGACTCTTGTCGCATATTTTGCATTGTTATATAAACTATATTTTGTATTGAAATTTAGACTGATTGATTCTGATATGTTTTTATACAGAACTGGAGGATGCGAAAATTTTTTCCACTGCTACAAGTGTGGTAAGTAATATTTCTCATTCCTGTGCTTTTTAATGAGTACTAGATAACTACACGATGGTTTTAAAATGCTTTGCCCAATTGCTCATTGTTTGATGATTTCTTTGCATAGGTTGTTGCTACTCAACTATGCTGAAAAATAGTCATCCTTGCGTGGAAGGAGCAATGCATCATGATTGCCCCATTTGTTTTGAGGTAACATTCGACTTCCTTATTTTAGAACTGTTGCACTTTCCAATTCGTTGATTTGCAGGTTGACGCAAGTACACCAAAATTTGTGTTTGCAGTTTTTGTTTGAATCTGTGAACGATGTCACCGTTATGCTCTGTGGACATACAATTCATAAGAGCTGTCTGAACGAAATGAGGGAGCATTTCCAGTGAGTATCCCAGAGCTCTTCCTGGATCCTTACATTGTCCATTTCTATCTGCTCAAAGTTTTATTGCAGTATTTTTCGTGATATTTGTATTTGATCATGTATCAGGTATGCTTGCCCTCTCTGCTCGAAGTCAGTTTGTGATATGTCAAAGGTTTGGGAGAAATTTGACTTGGAGATTGCTGCTACACCAATGCCTGAACCATATCAAAATAAAATGGTTAGAATCATGTAAATATAGTTAAATTTGATCATATGACATGTTATGTATCTAGTATTATAAAGTGACACGCAACATGCTATGTTTAGATGTTTGACACATGATCAGTAAATGGAAAGAAAGATTATCTTTAAAGGTTTTAAATATGAGGCCCAAAACTGATCAAAAAAGATTTTTGAGGATTCAAATAAAATCTAATCATATTTTACATGGATTAAAAATGTATTTTACCTTTTTTATCTTTATTATTTCTCTTAGATTATGTTGCATGCTATATTTCATCATGCTAACCATGCAACAGCAATATTCCTTGATTTTATTGATGCTTTGTTGTGACCACGCGAATGTGGGGATGGTAGCCAGTGAAGGCTGCATGATGAATCAGTAGTTGACATAGATGATGCATAGTTATAGGTTTTTGTCGAGTTAAAAACAATAAAAAGTTATCTTACCTGTTGTATGTATGTATGTGAGAAACTAACGGTAATTGTCTCTTAACAGGTTTGGATTCTTTGCAATGATTGTGGCAAAACTTCCCACGTCCAGTTCCATCTTGTTGCTCAAAAGTGCTTAAATTGCAAATCGTACAACACACGACAAACAAGAGGCTGAGCAAGTGGCAATGGTTATTTATTGGTTTCATTAAGACTGCTTTCGATGCCACTTCATTCCTGGGAAGGTAGTGGCTACCCAAGTGCATCCTTCATAGATGAGTACGAGGAAAATGCACGTGTGAGAATTTCAACTACAGGCTCGATCACATCCTAGGAAGAGGAGCGGTTTTTCATGTTGATTTGGTCTCGGGGCGTAACGTTGGGTCAGCAGTTGTCGTGTGGGTTGTTTCTGGTTGGGGGTAACTATCACCGTTAACCTCCTAGTGTTAGTGCTCCAGTGTTCACACGTGTATGTTTGGTTGCTTTGTTACTTGATATACTAGTAGAATCGTATTAGGACACTGATGTCCCTATCTGAAAGTTGGGCTAATGTAATCTTCATCCCGTGTGGATCTTAATTCTCTTAATAAACTTGGGCTTACATAAAGCCATTTTAAGAAAATGACGAATATTGATGAGATAAAAGAAAGAAAAACTCCTGGATTGTATTCCAAAATTTAATGATAACCTAAGAAATGTTTGAAATGAGAATTGAAATTTAGCACAGGAAAATCAATTAGACAAAGAAACAATCATTATTGGTTGGTGTTGGATCCACAATCTGCATGGCGATTTGGGAAAGGTTAGTAGCGTTTTGAAGTGTAAGTAAAATGGGCATGGGTTTTGTAGCTTCAGGTGACGGTTTGATCGCTTCAATCAGTTAATTAAAGTGGTAGTTAATTGATGAGCTACGTAACGCAATAAATGTTGAATGTTGAATGTTGATGATTATTCACTTTCTTGTCAACCTCAATTCACTTAGTTGCCTAGACGGCTAATCAAGCATAAAGAAACAAGCGGCAAAGTTTGGTAAATGGACTGCTAAGCTGAAAATTCTAAAAGGAAAATCATAAAATCCGAATCGAAGAAAATTATTACTCCGTGGAAGAATTGCAGGGGGAAAAAACGATGAAAAATAATTTATTTTTAAAATTTAATTAAAATACATACTGTAAAAATTTACACTATCGTCCATTGATTATATAATTAAAAATAATTATCTTTTACAATAATTATTTTAATTTTTATTATAAGTTTAATAAAATTTAAAAATAATATAAATGTGTGTATATTATAAATGTTATTAAAATGATATTTTTATAATAAATATTTTAAAAATTATATCTATCATAATTTTATTTATTTAAATAAAAATCTTTATACTTACAATATATATTACAATCTATCATAATTATACAACGCTTTATTACGCTTTATTCAGAAGCACACGAAACTTTTATCTTATAATCACGTCAGTAAATTCATAATAACTTTTTTTTCCGTTACCATAAACTTTTATTTCCTCTCATCTCTGTCATCCATCCTTAAGTTATCACTAGTTTTACTATTATATTATTTCTCATAAGATGTATTAATAAATTAACAGTTTCTGGAAACTCTTAAAATTTAAGGTTTTGAAAAGGTTTATATTTTATGTGGCGGATAAAGTAAAAGCTTTGACAGGTCATCGGGGCTAGCAAGCTGAAGCTATGCCACGTATCAGTATTCGAGTACATATAAAAAACGGGTCTGATTTTTTATTGAACTGCGTTTGAGTTAGGTTTAATCCTGATATAATTTATATTTTAACAGCTAATCCCCTTCGAAACTCGGATTATAATAATAAAAATTAAATCCACGTGAGAAACAGTCTCGAAAGGAGGAGGTCATTTTGCAAGACAAAGCGACACAATTTCATCCTTGCTTTTGAGATGTAAAAGTAAACATAATTTATTGCTTGTATAACCCCAAAAAAATTTATTGCAAACCTTCATATATCAGAGTTGAAAAATGAAAACTTCGTGTTCGTGATTGTAATTTACCCATGTTTACACTGTTTGTGCGGAGGAGAAGAGTTTGATGTCAGGCTAAAGTCTCACTTTGAAGCTTTAGAGTTTTGTCAAAAGCAGACATTTTGGTTTTTAGGACACCGAAATTGCATTTTTCCTTTGGTTTTAGGTCAGTCAAATTTAATTTCGATGGTCAGGAACCCTACTTTTGACATGTGAGGAAAATAAAGATATTGGAATATGTATATATATATATATATATATATATATATGGGTGTGTGTTTAAAAGTATGAAAAACAATTTTCCTTTAGGACTTTACAACAGATATTTTTAACCAAAATAGGAATCACAAGAGTCATCTAAATGAAGCATATTCAATGAAGTTGAAAATTACTGTTGAACAATTCAAGGCAGAAAGGAACAAAGACTCAGTTCAATTTTCTGACTTTCAGTCTAAAACTCACAGGAAAGAAAGGCAAGAGGTTGTATAAACTAGGACAGTAATATATCATAGAAGTCAAAAACTTTGTTTGGGTTTTTCTGTATACATCGACATAATATAGAGATAATGCAAGAAAATTTCAACAGAGGAAGCCATAAAAATAGGCCTCGACCCTTTAATTTTCTGCAGGCTATCAGTAGTTTGATAACATATATCTCTATTTATATTGAAACCAAAACTAGCTTAACAAGAGTAGCCAGAACCCACCAAAGACCATGAGAGCTTGAAACTCTAATTGGAGGCAAACGCAATGATGTACAAAACGATCATCCATGGCTGCTAATAGATGCACATAAAACAGCTCACTGTGAACAGATGATCAGGTGCGTGTACCATTCTCATGGACCAGATGGTGCACATGGCATATAAGCCTTTTTATGTTGCTGTGAGGATGCCTGTTTCAAAAAGTAGCTCACCAAATTTTGGTTTTGGAGAGTTTTCAGAAGGAGGGTTGGATTTCTCTAGTTCCTCATCAATCATAATCTCCATGGCACGGCAAGTTAAACTGCAAAATGCCTTTTCACCCCTGCAAGATATCAAAGCAAGCAATTCTTAGAATCAAATGCACATTCAAGTGCATGTTTAGTTCAACTTATTATGGAGAAATAATAAGTTAACTCTTTTGACTTTATGGGAGAACTTTTGAAAAATAAATGATTATTTCTCTAAATTTAAGTTGAACCAACCATGCTACAAGTAAAAATAGAAGAGAAGCAGTAGTGCTAACCCACCGATAAATATAAATATCTTTTCCCTCTTCCAGTTTCTTGTTGCATTGGTGGCAGAAACTTAAGAAGTCACTTGAGGGATATGGGTTTGGAGTCTCTAACCAGCCACCCACAGGGTTCATTCCTTTCTCCTTCTCTTCAATCTTAAAATGGTTTTTGAATGCATTAGAATGAGTCTCCAAGATGCAATCACCAAAAATGTGAGTTGTCTTCGGATTGGGACCATGGGAAATTACACACGTGTAGTCCTCAGAGAGTTCAATCTCACTAGCTGATAGAGACTTGATCAATTCATTGGAAGAGCAAATGGAAAGAGTGTTTGAATTCAACTTTGAAGGTGGAAAGGTAATTGAGTTCTGGCTTCCCCCAATAAAATGAGGAGGAGAGCTAAGTTGGATGTTCATGTCTTTCAAAGCAAAATAATCAGTGTCTGAATCAGAGTTGGGAGTAATTAAACCAGAGAGAGCTTTCAATGGACTGCATGAGTCCAATGAACAGGACCGGGTTCTCCCAAATAGCTCATGCTCTTGGCAGGTTTCTCCAATCTCAAAAAGAACACTGGACTCAGATTCACCCTTGTGGGTAACAGATCCATTTCGGGTATAAGGAACCTTACAAAAATCTTTTGGTAAAGACTTAGAAGCCTCAAAAGAATTCCCCCTATAGGTTTGACAATTTGGGGTTTTGATCATCATTTGGGAACTGAGACTAATTTTCTTGCTCTTTGGTGACTGCAGAATTTTGCCAGAAAACCTAGAACTAGAACAGTCTTCCAAGGACTCTACAATGCTTAAGCCCACTTTGCAACAATCCCAGCTCCTTTGGTGCCCCTCATGGGGTGGCTTTCTAACAAAATTGCCTAGATTTGAAAGAACTCTAACATCAAGAGGAGAAGTGGGGCTCCTAACTGAATCAGAATCCAACAAGCCTTTAGGACCAAGACCCACAAACAGACAAGGGCCATTGAAAATTGAGTGGTGCCCTTTCATGTTGAGCCCCAAAGCATGATGAGATTGAGAATCACATGTTGTCAGATGACCCATGTGGTGCTGATCCTTCTGCACTGACCTATTCCTCTTCCTCAGCATTATCTCAAATCAAAACACCTGCACAACACAACCCAACAACCCACGTTTGCTCGCGTAAATTCAATAATCAAACCCATTTGAAATCATAAACAATGCAACATCACTAGTTACATCTGATGCAAAAACAGATCAAAACTTTTGAGCACATGTCACTCTGGTCAAAACCACAGGCCACTGCAATTGGATGATCCTCTGGAGAGACCCGGAACAGAAAACATGCAAATGTAGAAGCTAAAAATGGAAGCCATTCAAAGCCCCAAATGCAAAAGATGGATAAAAAAAGGGAAAAACCCAAAAAAAAAGAAACTTTTTTATGCCAATAGGCCATTGAAAGATGAGTGAGTGACTAATTGTTACAAACTGCAAACAAAATTACCAAACATAAGAGAAATAGTTGTTGAATGAAAGAAAAAGAGAATAGAACTCACTGAAGCCCCCACACTCAAATGAAAAATGAAAACAAAGATGAGGCATGAGAAGCATAAAAAAAGAAGAATATGGAAGAATCAAACCCACCCGGTTTTCTCTCAGTGCTATGGAAAGTTCACAGAGATGAAGGTGTGGAGAAGAGTCCCAAATGCAGTAAAAAAAATGACTAGATGTGTGAAACTTGTGCAGTACGACTCCTCTCTCTTCTTGCATGCCTCAAAATCAGCGAAGCAGTGAGCTTCTGAAATACTCCACTCTCTCTCCCTCTCTAAATAAATGTACTATACCACACTGTATGTATCTGCCCACAGAATTGTTTTGTGTTTGTACTTTCCCCATTTTTGCTCAATAGTTCATGCTAAACCGCTCCTTCTTTTTTAGCACAATCGGTAAATACAAGTATATAACCTAATTAGTCAATTACCAATTCATGGATGTGACCAAGGGTTATGAATCCTCTTAAGTTAAATTAACTAATAAATAATTAAGACAACTGTTTGCACATTCTGGCACAACCAAATTTCTGCTTGCTGAATTTACTAATTGTGTCTAAATCACCCAAAATGTAGAGCAGTTCAATTATTTAAGATGGAAAATTTATGATAATACATAAAAAGTATGTATTATATGCTAAATTGTTGTTCATGTAAAACATTAATTATAAAAAATTGTAATTGTAGATTCGCAAGTGCGTGCTAACAAAGTATGATTGCTAAATTATTTCCAATGAGTTCAAAAATATGAACGTATAACTTCTACTTTTTTTTTTGGGATGAGAATGTATAACTGAAAGCTTGTTCATATTTCAAATTAATGTGGTGATAAAAATCCATATTATTTAAATTCCAGATATCAAATTTATGCATATTTTGTTAAATTTGAAATTTAATGCCATAAGTTATTCTGTCTCTTGTCATGTTAGAAAATGTGTTGGTTCAAAAATACTTCACCCGTGTGATATCCGTTCAATTTCTGCAATTAATAGCTTTTAATAAGTAAAACGTAAATAGTGATATTACTGCAAGTTTTGTTAACATGCTCTAATATTTGGAATAAACTGGTTCTCATATTATTTTTAAAAAATATTAATAATTATTTAATTGATTTTTAAATCTTGTTTAAAATGTTTTTAAAATAAATAAAAACTATAATTTAAGAATAAAGAAAATATAGCAGTAATAAAGAGAATATATATAATATAAAATAAAATTTTTATATAAAAATAAGATAAACAAATATTTATTATTAGATCCTAGGATTAAGATAAAAACATAAATTATATAAATTTTTTAAAAAGTCATATAATTATACGATTCAATTTTTTCTCGTTTTATATAAAAAAAAATTTTAAAATAAAGTTGTGCTATATATGTGTATATATATATATATATATATATATTTGTAATATTTTTAAAATTTATTTCAATTTTTTTATTAAATAAAATTCATCAAATAAAAAAAAAACCTTGGTTATGATGAAATTGTAGGAAAAAGGTGAAAATAATTTTAAAATGATAATATGTTTTTCATTATTTGATTAACATGAAAAAAATGGGTTAATTTTAATAGATTTTTTAATTTCTTACTGTTCCTTAAAAAATTGGAAATAGAGTTGACAAAAATGGTTAATTTAGCCCACTTAACCACGAACTCGTCAAAAAATGGATCAAGCTAATTCATCTTATTTTAAAAAGGAATATGAAATATCAACTCTAGCGATGGATTAACTTATTTGACAATTTTTAAAATAAAAAAGTTATTAATTAAAAATAATTTATAAAATTACAATGTTTTATATGTAAATATGAGTGATAAAAATAAATTAACACAATAATTATATTATATTTTTATTAAATTTTAATTATAAAATATTAAAAAATACCAACAAGTTTAATCTTCTTCGTTCCATCCATTTCTAACTTCCATTTAAAAGATAAAAGGGCTGGTTGTTTTTTATTTTTTATTTTAGTATTTTTATTAAATAACCTTTTATCTAATATAAATAATTACAAAAATTATAAATGTGTTTTTATTAAATTAAATTATTTATAAATATTATAAATAAAATTTTAATATTATTATTTTGTTTATTTTCTATTTTGTTCCACCGTCAGAATAAAATCTTAGTCATTTACCAAAAATCATAAATTTGACGAGTGTATTAAATTAAAAGGATGTGTTTGCTATCGTGCTGCTGTATATGTATACGAAAATTGTGGTTGATGTCTACGTGGCAAAATAATGATTAAGCATTTTGGCAGTATAAAAGGGAAAGTAACAGAGAGAGAATGAGAGATAGAGAAGGGAACAGTCTGAGAGGCTTTACAGAGAGAGTGATCACAAAACGACAAAACAGAGCTGTGATGATTGAATTTAGAACTGACAATGCGTCACGGTCCTCGTCAGTTGACTGAGTTAACTGGGCCCACAACACGATCACACAATAGAACAATGCTCCTCACTCCACAATACACTCTCCTCTCCACTGCACCATTTTTAATTATCTAACCCTATTGGGTAGGGACCTTCAAATTCAATTCAATATTTCCTCTTTCCTATTTTTCAATTCAAATTTCAGTTTTTTCTAATTTTAAGGATTTATGTCATTTCAAGTTTATTAAATTTATTTTAAATATATATTAAAATTAATTTTAGTTATAAATATTTATCAATATATATATATTTTTCTAATTTTAAGGATTTATGTCATTTCAAATTTATTAAATTTATTTTAAATATATATTAAATTTCATTTTAGTTATAAATATTTATCAAAATATATATTTTTATTAAAAATTATAAAAATTCATTGCCTAACCAATAACTAAATCAGTATGAAGTATTGTTTTCCGGCTCAGGAGTTAAAAATAGTTTTTTTCTTCTTCAAAATTAATATTTTAGATGTCTGCTGCACTCATATTTGGTTTATTAGAAATTATGTAGTTCAGTTTCATTTAATTTCAAAATTTTTAATTTAATCATAAAATATATATATATTGATTCTAAAATAACATTAAATCAGTACAAATTATTTTTTATGATTTATATTTGATTGCTTATTTTTATTTTTTATTTTTAAGTTTGATTTTGATATATTATCAATATAGATATTTTTTATAATATCGATCAATTAAAAATTATGATAAATTTAATTTTTAAAATAAATAAATTTAATAATTTATCAATTTATAATTGAATGATAACATTTTTTTAAGTTATTATTATGTTTTATTTAAATATATTTAAATTATATTTTTCAAAGAAGTTGTCTAAAAAAGTTGCAATATATACTTATAATTTAATTTATAAATTTTTAGAACAAAATTGATTCTTTATAACATAAATAAATTCCACCCCTTTTAGTAACTAATAACACATATTTCCAAAAGCTTCTTAATTTTTTTTTACAAAACACTAGTAGCTAATAACGAAAGACATTTCCATGAGTTTCTTAATTGTTTTTTTACAAAACCAGAAAAGTATAAAGATATCTTTTATGCTATTGTTATTCTTCAATTAAAAAAAATATCATTTTAATGAAAATTAACATTAAAAGTAAATAATTTTTGTTTAATAGCAAGTATATCAAGAAAACAAAGGATATAAGTAAGGTCCATAGTACTATGCAATGGTATTAATGTGTAATAATGATCATTATAGCAAGTAGTTATCTAGACTATTTCGTTTTTTACCATAACATTAAACTATTACTTTCGTGTACCACGATATTATGCAGCAGACCTACCTGGCATCATTTTCAACTTTAATTTAAGATGTCGATACCAACTCTATTTCAATTCCATGGGCAATAAGAGTTTACATATTAAGATAGAAAATTTGAATTTTTATTTAAATAGACTAGTCCTTAAAAAGCATTGGCAGGGACAGATAAATCAAATGTTGCTGCAAGATTATATTTATAAGATATTTCTTTTTTAATTTCATAAATATTTGTTGTTAGTTTTTCAGAATTTTTTATTATGAAAAGTGTAAAGTTTTAAAATTAAAAAACATATTATCAATAAATGTAACATATATTTAATCCATGTTATCACTTGTTATTATTTGTGATCTATACATAAATAAAAATATTATGTCAAATTTTTTATTTTAAAATAATTACTAATATAATATGATTATATATTATATTATTATAAATAATTGAAATTTATTTCTTAAAAATAAATTCTATAAAAAATAAATAATTTAATTTAATTTAATTTATAAAAATTAAAAATATATTTAAGTTTTTTTTTATATTACTAGAAACAATATATATATATATATATATATATATATATATATATATATATATATATATATATATAGGTGACAGATGCCTTGCTCTGATGACTTTGCTGGTGAATGTAGATAACAAGTATACATATTAACACGGATAAAAAGGTTTTTTATTTGGTATTATCAGAACTTATTCTATTGATGAGTCAAGATTAATAATTTTTTGTTTTAGGTGTTTACTGTAATAGAATTGTGTTTATTAATATTTCAATATTGTATTAATATACATTTCATAATAAATTTTAAATTATTAATATAAATGTCATAAACTTATATTAAACTAGTAGAATATGTACAAATATGATATTTTCTATGATGAAATATACGATGAATAAGATAAATAATATGATAAAAAATTAAATAAAAAGATAATTTGTATAAAATATTATAAAATTTGTTACAGAAATATAATATCTTGAATATTATTAACTATCAGGATTATAACTTCAATGAAAAGATATTTTTAGGATGAATATATATATATATATATGTTTATATGTAATTCAAAATTTTTGAAATAAATTATTTATTTTATTAATGTAAAATAATTTTATAAATTTGATGACTGAAATTTTTATAAAAACAATAAAAATATAATTTAAATATTTTTAAATTATGTATTTTATATTTAAAAAAAAAACCGTGAGGTATTGTACTCATGTCAAGACAACAAGCTCATTTTTTTTTCAACAATAATAATATAGTACTGGTAGTAAATAATGAAAGACGGGATTGGTTGGTTCATAATTGACACAGTAACAGGATTGAAGTTACCGAGTGGGGGTAGTAGTCTACTAGGAGGTGGGAGTAGGGACTAGTGAGAGAAAATTCACCTTACCAATTAAAGTGGGTTGCCATAGAGTGACAATAGTTTTTTATGGCCTTTCTAACTTTAAGATGCTCAGGTTCAGTCCTTGTTGTCGTTTTCCGTGACTCTACTTTTCATGATTTTAGTACTCAGTAAGAATAAGAAAGAGAGTGAACAGAACCCAGGCACGTGTGACGTGTGTGCTTCATCTCCCATCTCCATATCATCCAACGCTCCTCCTTTCAAGATTCTTTTACAATCATACCATTTTCTCTTTTATTTTTTTTTTCCTTTTATTGTGCTGCTTTTTTATGTAAGTCCGGGCCCAGTACTCGGCGCACGTGTTATAATATGAGTGGCGTGTTGGTTCAGACTTGCTAATTCCTTTTTAATTTCTTTTTCCCTCTTTCCTTTTCCCTTCTCAATTAGTCAATTCTTGTTCTCTCTCTAGCTTTTGCATTTCTCTGAGAATTACAAAGCCACTCTTTCAGTTTTTTATTTTTATATAAATCTGTTGTCCAATTAGTTTTTTTTTTCCACCAGATTGACAATAACACATCCATTGAATTTTCTATTCCAGTGTGGTATTTGACTCAAAATATACTTTAAATGATAAAGTTCAATAATAATTATTAATTAAAAATTAAATTTTTTTAAATGAGTAGATTCTGAAAATATTTATAATTATTCATCAACAAAATTTGGATATCAACAGAAAAAAATTGAATTCATAATATTGCAATATAAATTTAATTTCCTATCAATTGAACAAATTTTTACTGATAAATAATTAATAAAAATTTTAATTATAAATAATCAATATTTTACTTATTTTATCTTTTAAATTGTATTCTCTAAATATTTTCATTAACAAAGAAAAGTTTTATTTTAATTTTAGAGATTTCTAATTCAACTTTTTATCTTTTTAAAATTATTTTAAAAAATAATTATTAAAATATATATGTTTAAAAAATAATTTTATATTTAAAGTTTAAATAAACTGCATCATATGTAATTAAAGGACAATACATGTGTGTTATAAAGTAAAAAGACAATACAAATATGTTATATGATAGATATGATAGATATGCGATTATCTATTATATCATAAAATATATGATACAATTATGTTATATTTTGGAAGTGTAATATAATTTATGTTATTTTTATTAATTTTTAAAATTTTGTTTAGTTTAACTAATTTTTAAAAAAATTATATTTTAAATGAATTTTTTATTTAAATATTTATATTTAAAAAAAATATGTGTTTTTAAAATAAATAAACTAATATTTTTTTTTATATAATTTACTAATTAAATACATAAATTATATATAAATTATGTTAATTTTTTAAGTAAAATTATTTTAAAAACAATAATTTTATTTATTTTATAAATATAAAATTAATTTTTTAAAACAAATTGTTAAATAAAAAATTTACTTACAATATAATTTTTTAAAAAATTAAACTAATTTTTTTAAAAAATTAATAAAAAATAGAGTAAATTATGTCATATTTTTAAAATATAACATAATATAATACTTTTAAAATAATAAACAATTTATGTCATATTTCAATTATACAACACATCATCTTTTCGTCCTATATCATCTATGGACTATTTCAATTTCAAACAAAAAAATATTTTTCATCCCACAACATATATATAATCTATGGATTGTTTCATCTAAAGCAGATATTTTTTAAATATTTCTATTCAATAATTATTTTTAAAATAAAAAAATAACCCGAAAGATAAAAAGTCTCTCCAATCCTTTGAAGGGCTTTTAGAATGTGTATGCGGAAAGGGAACTTGATCCAAGGACGTTGCAAAACAGTGGAGGGTTCAACATCGACGAGCATGGATTGCACATGCACGCGGTCAATCGAGAAATGAAAACAGGTAGCTATAAAGCGTAGCTATGCTACGAATGGAGGACCTATCTTGCGTCTGGGCAGTATAATGCAGGAAATTATGTATGTACGTATTAATATTTAGAGGATCATAATAATTTTATATATGATCGATTCCGTATATCTTGTCTCAAACGACAATTCTGTACTTGTTCACTCGATCGATAAGCTACATCCATTGACCAAGGCACAAAACACAAATGGAGAATAGAGATGCAAGTTCACCCAGAGAGAGGTTTCTTAGTGGAGTTTGGTTAACCTGCCCTTGTCGGTGCATGTTTGGATTATCGAAGAGATTAATTATATTTCTTATGCAAATTTATACAAAAGGGTTAAAAAATATGTATCAAATATGATAATTATTTTAATAAAAATAAAATAAACATATATATATTACATAAATTGTTTATAAATATTTTGTATAAATAGTATATCTATGAAAAATATATAATTGATTTATGATTTTTCAATTTAATTTTTGTGATTTGTATTAAATTTTATATCTACTCATTGAAAATATATTTATATCTAATCATAAATAAATAAGTAATAGATGAAATATATTGTGATGCGATTAAACAAAGTTGTGACGAAAGCAATAAATTTTGCAAAATGTAAAATATAGTATTTAAATTTTAAATTTTAAATTTAATCAAATTTTCTTTTGTTCCATCCTCCTGACTTTTTTTAATGGATTTGGTCCGGTCTAATTTATTTAAATATAAAATGTGGATAATGTTTAAATCGTGTCTGAGTTTTTATTTTATGATCCTATTAAAAAATGAACATTTTTTTTTATCTAATATTATGGAGTCCAAACTCCAATTTATGATGATAGTCCGTTTTGAAAATTATAAAAAGAGAAATAAAAATATTATATACATTATAAAAAATTAATTATTAATATATAAAATTTATCAAATGCCAAGATAATTTTTATTAATGTAAACCAATCATTAATGTATTGATAGTATACATATTAATAAAATTATTTTAGTATAAAATATTGTATTATTAATATAAATTATTATATATAAATATATATTAATAATATATTTTTTATTCAAATAAAACTATAATAATAAAAACTAATAAATAATGTTAGTAAATGATAATTTTATATTAATAAAACTATATATATTTTTAACTATCACTAATTTAATTTAAATATTGAACCGTTTTTATAGCTTCCATTTTAACAATATATTAAAATTAAAATTAAAATTTAATTTTTAAAATTTCATGTTAATTAATAGTGATATTTTAAAATTTACAAGCTATGCTTTTGGGTAGATCAAATTGAGCCGGGCTAACTGAGGTTGTTTTTTTTTTCATTTAATTTTATTGGTTCAAACTATATACCTTATCCTGTACATGGAATTGATCCATTTTAATATCCTTATTTGTGATTGCAAGTTTAATAAACTCCTACACTATATCGATCTTAATTAAACAAACATAAACGTGTTGGACATTTACCAGACATATGGGTAGATGGAACGAAATTAATACTAATCTATTAGCGATCACTTCATCAATTAAAAAAGAAAGAAATTATTTGGTGCCGTCATCATCTCCAATAATTTATTAATCCTTTGGTGCTATCATCTTCTCTAACGTCTATGCGAGGCTTCCTATGTTCCCAAGTATCAAAAAATTCTTGCAGGGGGATTATGAAACGCGGTATTATTTTAAGCCTATTTGTATTGTTTCGTGGGCACTGCCGTCGGTTTAGTGATGAATACACGTGAACATGAAAGGATACCACTCAAGTAATCTTGGTACGACTTAATAGTAATTTATTAGACTTTATTCCAAATGCCACGGATTTGTGTGACAGAAATGTGAATTTGTTTTTGGCATTTAATTCTCATATTAATTAATCGCTGGAAAGTAGAATATTTAGTTTCGGTCTTAAATCGTAAGTGATTTATGGCTAAATGCCTCCTAGGTGGTAGACGCTCTAAATAACCTATTTGTCAAGAAAAAAAAGTTAAAATAAAGCATTAAATTAATTTCTAAGAACGTTATAACTTTTCGAGAATATAAAACTATACCACATTAATTTTTAAAAATTACTGATGTTAGCTATATCCTTAGGGATTGGAATATAATTTTTATATTTTTAAAAGGCTTTCTGCTTATTTTGTTCTTTTTTGGATCCTAGGCTCTCTGATTTTGTCATCATAATAACAAGTAATGGGCTGAAAGGATGTTGTTGAAAACGAAGTGGAGTTAATTGACTAAACATGCTGGGCCCGAATATGATAAAAAATGATGGGCCTGAACTAACCGAAACCCAATCATGGGTAAAAAAGTAAAATGACAATGTAAATTGATTAGTTTCGTGGAACACAAAAAAAAAAGTTTCCTTTTTTTCTTTCCCCCTCTATATATATTTCAGAAATTCGAAAAAAGGGCAAAGCGCGCGTATTGTTAGTCATTTCTCTCCGAAGCAAAGCTAGGTTCACATCAATGGCAGCGTCAGAGTTAGCACCTCCAGAAGCAGAACCCGAAAACCACCTTACCTCTCTCATCTACGGTGAGCCATAACCATCTCTTCCATATTCCACTGGAATAATTCATTTGTATTCGTAAAACTTGTGGTTTAATAATCACTGCAACTATTAAATCTCATTGTTTATTCAAATCACACGCGATGCGATCTTCTACTTATGACGGACTAAATTGATTATTTGTTTGTGTGTAGGTTTAATGCAATCTTCTTCTAAGCGACACATTGTTCGATTCATTAATGAATTTCCATTTTGCGAGTTTCCTTTGAATGAATTCTGATTATTCTGCTAAACCTTGCAGACATATCAAGTGAAGTCCAAGCGATCATGGAAAACATGCTTAAGACGATCACGTCAGCTATCTAATCATCATAACATATTTAATATCAATATATTTTCCTTTTTTTTTAAATACAATTACTATTTATTTGTTATGCTTTCAGATCAAAGGCTGTGATTATTTCTGCTCCCTAATCTAAACAGCTATCAGTATTTCATTATGCAGTGAAATTAATCAAAATTCTGCAGTGATAGAAGAAGAGATAGAGAAATGTAAAATTTCTGCTCTTGAGAGGAAAAGAACCTTAGATGAAGAGAAGGACCACTTTCAAAAAGCAGCTTGTGCTGTTCTTGACATGCTCAACAGAGATTAAAACGGTCTAGGGTATCATTCTACATATTTCATTTTAATACATTGCATCCTTATCCTGTTTGGTTAAAAATATTGTCACCTGAAACGGTTGACGTATCAATAATATCAACCTTCAGTTAATCTCTGCTTGATTTAAAAGTTAGAGGATATATAACTCATCGTTCTCCCTTAAGGCGCTTAGTTCTTCTACTTCTGAGCCGTCAGCCATAAGAATTCTGCTTCCTCTTTTTCCAAACTTTTTCTCTGCATATACAGACATCAAATCAATTCAGTAGTCATCTTGTTTTTGTATTTGTTGTTACCCCAATACGATCAATTATATGAATACAAGAGTATAATCAAAATAATACTGTCGAACAGATTTCAATTAAGGAACTTAAAGGCTTTAAATAATGTGTCCTGCGCGTGGAATGAAGTCTAAGAAGGGGATTTTAGATTATAGTATAATTATGTTGTTTCTGTTGTCGATGTCTTTCAATCACGAAACCACTGAGAATCTTTTGGAAGTATGCAAGTATTTTGAATGTGGACATACCTGCAACTCTGAAAAGGTCTTCTGCTGAATTTGGGAGAAGTATCAGCTTTGGTGTTGTCCCGTTTCCCATTTTGTTTTCATTGGGATGATGTCCGCGGATTTTAACTCTAATGGGTACGGAGGTTGACAGTGGATTGGGATTTCTTGCTCTTCCTGCAACTAGTAGCATGAGCCAATGACGCTAATTTAGGTAAAGCAAGTAAAAAAAATTGACGATTTCCATAGACTTATCAATTTTGGACAGTGATTTAGCAAAGAAACGGAAGAAAGCAACCTAGGCAACATTTCCATATCAAAAGGTTCCAGGGTTCAAGTTGTTTGCCGAACTGAGCTAAGGCCGCAATGAGGCAAGTTTTATTTGTGACGGGGATCTGTTTAGCTTGCTGCATGATGTATGCTGTTTTTATGCATGACCTGTCTCTTTACGAAGGGAGGTACCCTGCTTCACTTACAACTATTTGTAATTTTAAAAAAAAGATGTATATTCTTAAGTAAAACTAGTCTACTCTTAAAATATTTATCATTTTTTAAGTTGAGATATTTGTACCTTTAATATATATATATATATATATATATATATATATAAATAAAAGAGATGAAGTTATTTTTAAAAGTAACTTAAAGTTATTTTGTTTAATAATTTTTTATAAAGAATTAAATTTTATTAATTTAATAAATTATATTATATAGATTATTATAATTTTTTTTATAAAATTTAAAAAAGATTTAATATTTTATTAAATAAATTTAAATTAATGAATATTATAAAAGGTATGTTATCTATTATTTTAAATTTATTTTTTAAAATGTTAAATCTGTTTTAAATTTTATAAATTGTTTTTAAGATAATTTATATAATATAATTTATTAATTTAACAATTGAATTAATAAAATTTGATTGTTTATAAAAGTTATTAAATGGAGTAAATTAATCCTCCTCAAAAGCAATTTTAATTAAAATTATTCTACTTACTAAATTTCATAATAAAATTTAAAAATAATTTTATATTTAAAAAATAAATTCAAATTAACAGATAATATATTTTTTATAATATCCGTTAATTTAAATTTATTTAATAAAATATCAATTTTTTTAAAATTTTATAAAGATAATTTATATAATATAATTTATTAATTTAATAATTGAATTAATAAAATTTAATTATTTATGAGAATAATTAAGCATAATAACTTTAATTAAAGTTACTTATTGCTTAAGCAATAAATAATTTGATTTCTTCTTTTATATATATATATATATATATATTCTAAATAACATATTTTTAAAATTAAAATAAATGTTGAAATATTAGTTAATTTTTTAATTACGTGAAGTTTTGTAAATTTAATCTATTAAATAATAATATAAAATTTAATGGTTAAATTAATAAAATTATTTATAATAAAAATATTAAATATGTTATTTCTACAAATTTAATATTTAACATTATTTTATCTCATTCATATATATATATATATATATATATATATATATATATATATATATTTTGCTAGTTCATGGATATACCATATGAATATTATATAATTTTAATTGCTATAAAAATTTTGTCTTGAATCACACTCCAGTATTTGGTTGAATCTCCCTCTCTTTCTCTGACACCCCACCCACAAGCACATGCACGTCAATGTTTCTGGGGGTGCTGTTTTATACTGGTTCTTGTTTTAATGCCTCAACAATATTTAACATGTTTTATTGCTTTTACTAGAAATAGTATTAAGGTTACCTTCTTTATATTGATCGTCTTCTTGATATTTTGAAACTTCATCGTGTGTACCCGCATTTTGTGTTAGAGGCTGCAAGAAGGACACAGTATTAATCTTAAATGATTCCTATATTAATATACAAGAATGCTAGCAGTATATATACTCAATTCATTCCATAATAATGTGCTGAAAAGGATGTCTCAAAAAATGTGTTGCTAATAATAATATTTGTCATGTATATGTAAGTATAAAAATTATAAGAAAAATATTAATTTTAGCTTTCATGGCTAGTTTTAAACATCTAAAATTGTAGAATTTTATGAAGAGTAGAAATATTATTTATACAAAAATATAAAAGTGCAATAAATATTTTTTAATAAAAATTTATCTTTTAAGATGCTTAAAATCAATTTAAGAAATGAAGTTAACAAAACTAAAATTATAATAGATCTAGTTCGCTATGCCATAAAATCTATTTTCTGGAGTTTAAATTAAATAACTGGGAAATGTTTATTTTGTCATTTGCTGATCTATGTAGACATACATAATGTTAAAGATATAATATAAAAGTATTCACGTGTGAAACTTACAACTTGAGTTTTTGGAGAGTTAATTGTTCATGACAGAATATAATCTAATAATTTGTCATCTTTGAGATGTTAATACATGCATCTCCGTAGTACAGACGTTCAAAGAAAGTGATTATCTATGTATCATCAGGGTCCTGTTCGGGAAAAGGGGCAAAGGGAGGGTATTCAAGGGGAACTTTTCTATTTTTAATAGGCTTTCCTTCTGTTGTCCTTAATTTATCCACTTTACCCTTTCTCAGAAACATGGTTTAAAGCAAAGCTGCAGAAGGATGTCGAAGATCTTTGGAACTTTCAGGCAGAATTACGTACTTGACTACCAGTGGCTGGCATCATTCTCTCATACACTAATTGTATGTATGTTTATCTAAGATTTTGGCTATGCGCATGCAGCATTTAGTATTCAAGGCGTTTTGTGCATCCTTTTCTTTTTGAATCTATCCTATATTTTCTCATTAACAAAAGTTTTATGTTTCTCACTAGATCACTCAAAAGTTTTAGTGGTTAAAATTCAAAGGTAAAAGAAATACCTCATCATCCGGGTCACCCAGAAAGTCTGTTACATATGGCATTTCTTCTAGCACCTTGTCTTTGAGGCCCTTCAAATACTGAGGATAGAAGAATCAGCGTTAACCTGAGAATGTATGGGCTTGTTGACAACGGAATTGAGATACAGATACAAAGTATGGATGCAGGGAATTCAGATAGAATTTGGTGGTCATGATTTGAGGCTTGCAATGATATTTGGTCCAACATTTAGCATCCTTGTAAAGTAGAAATTTCAGGAAAAACTGTGGGGGGTTGGGTTATCGAATGCTCTCAAATTTGAAGTGAGTAATTAATTAATTATTTTTCAAATGGCATTGTGCGTATGCTATCTGTCTGTCTATCTATCTTTATGTGTGGATGAATCTTCAAACCTGAATGAAGTTACAAATGATTGCCTTCCCATCGTTACTAGACGGTTGTACCATTTGCTTAAAATGCTGATGATTGATTCGTAGGACCTGGGTTAGCCTTCTACTTCTCACTGCAAAAGGTTGTGGAATATTTAACATCACGCCTATTTCTCCTGTCATGCCTCCGGATTCAAGTTTGAACAAAAACTGAAAAAACTTTTATGAGCTCAATCATGCAATGTGAGAATTGTTATTAGTAGCTTAGAAACAAAGATACTTCTTTTAAACCATTCTCTCTCTCTCTCTCTCTCTCTCTCTCTCTCTCTCTCTCTCTCTCTCTCTCGTTATTAGTACTCTAAAACATGTTTTGTTTCTATGCACACTTGAGTGTCTTACTTCCCACTTTTAACTACCTGTTCGATTTACATGTCCGAGGAAGATGTTCTCTGGACACAATTAAAAAGATTTTAAACTTAGTTTGGTGTGTTTGCTTCAGCAGGTTACCTGGAAGTGCTTGAAGATTAAGACCTCCTCATTCTGTAAAGAAAACATGATCCTCCAAAATGACTTCTGCCTCAGGTTAATGCATAAAACAGTCTACGAGATACATTCATTCCCTATAGTTCTGATGTTCTAACTTCTAATATTAAATACAAGGCTTCTCTGCTTCAGATCTAAATGAAGTACAATTTTAGTTCTTTTTAGTCCAAATGAGATCAACTTTTTGTTACCTTCATTTCCTCTTTAAATTAGTTTCTCCCGCCTGATACGTTCCTGTGGTTTAATACACTTTCCAAGTCACTAGGTATCTAGTAGTTATTACCACTATACTTTCTTTTGAATGTTACATATACCCTGAAGTTGAGTGTTTGGAGGATTCCATCTTACCTGTTCGGACCCATTCTTGTATGTTAACACATCCTGCAGTTAGAATAGTTCAGTAAGTTAGCGAGATAGGTCCAGTATAAAAGGTAGGATTTGATTAACATATGGTTTTACCAGTGATCCAGACACCAAAATGTAGAAATATGTTGGCATATCATTTTGCAAGATAATGTCAACCTTCGGTGGATAGTACTCTGCTTTCATTTCTGACACCTGTTTAGTCATGATGTCAATTTAAGTTGCTGTTGAGATGTTTAGAATCTATTCTATTATCATCCATCAGTACCTAAAAGGGGGGAAATAAATAGAGAACATTTACCAGCTGGGTGATAAAATCATCGGAGACTCCTTTAAATAAATATGCCTTTTCAACTGTGTCTTGGAAAAGATGTCGAGCAATACCGGATCTTATTGCTTTAGGTAGGTCCTCAAGCACTTCTTGCTGTAACTCTACAGTCTTAAACTTCAATTGCATATGTGCCAACATTTGCTCCTTCAAGCTTTCTGGGAGTCTATTTTTATTAGCATACTGTATTATTTTGTTGAAGGCATCCCTCTGTGCAGTCAGGGGATGAGATGTGTCAGTTTTTTTTTTAGAGAAATCATATTTATACTATAAATATCAATAATATTTTATATAACAAAGAAAGAGAGAAAGAGAAAAAAAAAGTGTGAAATATTATAGCAAAAGATAGAAAAAAATATGTAGTACAAATAATTAGTGACATTTTGTACAGTGTAGAAGACAAATTTTGTAAAAAGATTTATACATATTATTTGAAATTTATTATTAATAAATTATTTTTTATAGATTAAAATTTTCTTTTCCTAACTCAAACTAATTTTTTGATAGTTTAAAAGACAAAAGATTGAGAATAAACAAATTGAAAGCATAAATAATATTTAAAACTTATCATAACCATTCAATGAAAGAAGAATTGGATAGGATTGTTTATTAAGAGGAATATCTACGGAGAAGTAGATGAAATAAATCATAAATTTTTCAAGTCAGACATAGAAATGAAAGAAGCAATTAGTGAGAGACATTATTTTTCATGAGACTTACTAGAGAATCAGTGTGTTTTAAGAGAAACTCATAATATATTTTTAATTATAAAATCTAAATTTCAAATCATTATATATTATATTTTAGTTTCCGTCACTGAATATATGTTAAAGCTAACATCTCTAACAATATAAAATAAAAATTAACTTTACTATGATCAATTTAATTACAAATTACATCTGTATACTTTCATTGAAATTAATCTCTAGTATGTATTTTAAATTTATTTAAATAATATATATATATATATATATACATATTATATTTGTTATTTTATTACATGATAATTCTATACATATGTTAGCATTTTATAATGTATATAAATATACATATCTCAAATGTATATAATGAAAATGTTTATTTTTATATAAAAACAAAAAAGGTTTTTAAAGTTATCCTATAAGCTAAATAATCTAATTTTAGATGGATAAATATAATTAAAATATTATATTAAAAATTATATATGTAAATTTTCATTCATTTGCAAATCCGAACGAAGATAGAAAAGTGTCAGTTGTTAGTACAACAAACTAAAATATATAAATAATGTATGGAATTATAGTCCAATGTTGTTATGCGTTTTCTTCCTTTTAACTTCTCCCGGGATGATCGAAGACATAAACAACCTAAGTCAGGCAAACGATCGTGTTTTTCAATTATTATTATTTTTTGCGAATGGCTCAAAAGCTTATTTATATATAGGTTGATATGCTAGTGTTATCGAATGTAATGCTGAGTTAAACGACAAAGCAAATCGTCGTAAAATTTACCATGGCAAAGGTTCGGACAGAACTATGAACCACCAAATTTGTCATGTTTCCGATTATATATGCAGTGAGGCCAATGTTAAACAGCATATATAATATACTGAAAACCTTCTCCGTTAAATTCACTGGATATAAATCTCCATAGCCAACAGTAGTAAGGGTTGAAATAGACCAGTAGATGGAATAAGTGTAACCGAACCAGATGCTCTTATGTTTAAAATTCTTTATTTTGTACCCTATCCATGTGTTTTTGGGTGTTTTGTGATGGACAGCCAACCAAAAGAACATGCAGCCTGCGAAGTGCATTGCAAATAGCGTAACCTGTAAAAACCAACGATACGGGACACAAGAATGAACTTACATTAGGCAATTTGATGATTATATCTTATTTGAATCTATGCTCAAAAAAGAAGATCTAGTAATTTACTCACGCATATGATTTTGCAAAATCTTGTTACCGAGTAGTTAATTCGTACGTCTTTCTCTAGCCTGGAAAACAGTCAGCTGTTTCAGTTACATATAGGAAAAGTTTGAACATAAAAGCCATTATATTTTTAGCGTAATTGATAATTAATCATTAATTAATTAATGATTTTTAATGCATGTCCAATTAAATAAAATACAAAATTAATAAATAGTAAATTTATATTAAAATACAGTATTTAATATTATCTATACTTTAAATTTTATGTTTTTCAATAAAAAATTATTGATATAAATTTTTTTATTGTGTATCTTTGAATACACATTCAAAAAATAAATTGATTAAATTTTTATTTCCCAATTGTGTAACATGATACTGGTTTAAATATTAGGGTTTATAATTAATTTTGTAAAGTATATATAGAAATAAAATTAAATCAAATGGTTTGTAGATGAATTGTATGAAATAACCTAAATGCAAGTTAGCTTTTGTTAAACCTAGCTACTCATTAAATAGGTTATGTAGACATTTTTTAAAATATATATTAATTAAAAAATAGAGTTTAGTCCAAAGATTAATCAAGTGAATGAGGATAGGATTTTTTATTTTTTGGTATGAGATATCATATTTCTTTTTTGAATTGGAAAAATGGTCCCACTTATTCTAACTTGTTATAAATCTACTAAAAAATAGCTTTGGTTCATCTGTCCCACTTTAAAATGTAGGTTAAAAATACCTTCTTTTTCCATTTTAGAGGTGGGTTGGGGAATTGACGGATTGATCCGTTTAACAATTTAAAAAATAAATTTTTTTAGGGTATTTTATATTTTATACTTTAATAGTATTAATTTAATTGATAATAGTTCAATTAATAAAATAATTATAAATATTATATTTTTACTCATTTTTAATTATAAAAAAATAACATGATCGGTTCAACCTGCCTTGTTTTAATGAGTAGCTTAAACGGATTAATTGATATGCTTAAAATTATAATTCAATCTGTTTCATTTTGGCAAGTTGGACTATATGACTTGATGGACTCTTGGTTCCAACCAATTTTGTCATTTTATTTTCTTTTTTAAAATTTTCTTTTACCAAAAAGAAGTTAGACTTCAGATTAATTTTAAATTTTCTAAATATAATAAGTTTGTATATTTATTTATAATATTTCAATAGAATATTATTAATTTATTTAAATAATTAAATTTTCTGATTTATATAAAAATTGAGGGTTATTTAAAATATACCTTTAACTTATTTAAAACTTTTAATAAATTTAAATGAATTTTTATTTTATATTAATTATACTTATGAAAAGATAGATTAAACTTTAAAAAACCTATAATAACTAAATAAAACAAGCCTTAAATTTAAAGAATAGATTGATCCTATTTAAAATAAAGTTATTTTTATGAGAAAATAAAACTTAACCTCATCAATTACATTTCACTCATGAATATATGAGATATCTGAATTGATACCTTATATGTTAGTTATAACTTATCAAACATCAATATGACAGATTTGAATTTTTATATGTTTCGTCTTCAAATATTTTAATAAATACTTTTTTAAAAATTTGAAAATTAAATCATATAGTTAGCTAGGATGAAACTATATTGAAGCCTCAAGTTTATACATGGCACATGCCTAGTTTTGTAATTTACTGTAAGTATATAATCAATTAACACACGCTTGACGCCCCCAATGATATCTTTGTAGTTTACACATGTAACAAGGGAGAGGTATTTTATTTGGGTACGTTTTAATTCTCATTAGATTTTTTGCTATTGTTCTGACTTGACTCCTTTGAAAAGGGAAAGGGCGGATCCACATGCTACGTTTATCCGGATCTATCCCCTTTAACTGATTTTTTTTAAAATTATTTTTTTTAATAATTATTAGATTTAACATCTATTCAGATATAAGGTACTTAGTGTAAGGAAAATTTGGTATTCTTATGAATATACCTTGTGAAGAGTTGACTAACCCGCCTCAACCTCCATAGTCTAAGCAAATTTAAGAAACAGAAGACGTAGCTTTTGTGTGGTTTGCCTGTCAGAATTTGGAATATCTGCTGAAATGGCAGAGTGGAGGCCACATCCATGCCCAAATGTAACTTTTTGACATACCTGTTGCAGTATAAACGCAAATTTTTTTATAAAATAGAGAAACATAAGGAAGCATATATTTCATACTTTTCTGGCTCCCTCATTGGATTAACAATGGATTTTGCATTAGTACAGTAATTTTTACACATTTATTTATTTAATCTTTCTCTATCCCATATATTTTTTTCTCTATTCTTCCTACCTGTTTTTTTCTTTTCTTTTTTCTGTATAAATTATTGTAGAAATATGATTGCTCTTTGCATTTACACTAATTAACTAATGGTTCTAAGGGACTAAAATAAAGATAGAGAGTAAAATAATAAAAGTTGAATTCCCAGGTGCAAGTGAGAAGTTATATATATTGACCTTAGAGCAATCTTCTTATGGTCATCAACAAGGAGATAAGTTGATGTATCCAAGTAAGCCACAAAGAAAGTGAGTATTATATCAACTGCGAAAAAGGCATCGACAACGAGATCAACAGTCACCAGCAACCCAACTGATAGTTCTCTGAAAGCTAACTCAAACGGAGATGCCCATGCAGAGTACACCACCAATGCCACTAGGAACGTTTGCCATAATCTACATCACAAATTGTAATCATTAATTAACAATATATTAACAAATGCACAGTGATGTAAACTTAGTGAGAAATGGGTTTTTTTTTTACATAATAAAACATTTTCTGACGATTTATTTTAAACTGATAATAATTGTATTTGATGCTTAATAAATCATTAGAAATTGAAAAATTTAATGTAAATAGATGGAGGATACTGTACATATGTGAAAACTTTAATTAATACAAAAATAACTCTCTGAAGGAAATTAAATACGTATATATACCGATATCTATGGTCATAGGGAGCGATGACATATTTTCTTAGGTTGAAGTGAGCTTCATCAGAGATGGTACCAAATGCTGGTAAGAGGCTACCGGAAACCGAGGCCAAGTTCCTTATTTCGCCACTTGAACGTCTTCTAACTATTGATGGTAAAGACATATTCTTAGAGCCACCGTCCTAAGAAAGAGAGAGATCAACACTTGTTGTGTATATACTAAATATATGCACAAGGCAAGCCTTTGGCTACTTGTGAGAGTCTCCCTCAGCATTAGAATAATATGGGGGACGAGGCTGAGTGCTTCGGGCTCTTAATTATATACAATTATAAAATAATGACATAATTACGATCATAATGATAACTTTGTGTATGGAGGGAAAGAGATGCGGGTGATCCAAGGTTTTTGTCAACATGCAGAACAGAACAAGAATCTTCGGAGCATATTTGTTCAATCTATAATTTGAGAGAAATTCCCAAAATTATAAGTCCAATAAAAAATTCTCTAATCATTCAATAAGAAAGATTGTTGAAGTTTCTCCTCCATAGAAAAAAGACAACTCTAATGCATGGGTGTAGATACAAGGATTATGTGGCAAATTCTTCGCTACGTAGTGCTTACCATGTCCTTGCTAGCTAGGATAATGTGAATGTTGATTTCCCCTTGGTATAGAATTTGGAAATGGCATGGACTTGAGAGGATCAAAGTTCATATTTGGAGAGTTACCCATAATAACCTATTAACCAACTCTTATCATAGTAAGCGAAGAGGTTCTTCTAGAGAGTATAGGCACTGCTTGGGAAATGAAGAAGCTATTCTTCATGCTCTTCAAGATTGCCCTTCTTCATGGGCAACCTGGAGTCCTCTTATTGATTCAAATAATTTGAATAGGGTTTACTCCTTGCATTTGGAGCCTTGGTTGAAAGACAACCTTACATACAACATTGACATTGGATTATAGATTGGAGATTTTTCATGGTCACTTGTTGGTTCTTTTGGCACAGGCAAAACAACGAAACTTGTGTTCAAAATTTTAAACACTCCTTTAGTCCTCCAAAAGTAGTGTATTTTCTAGTTTGTAAATGTGTACTCTAAAGACCAGAAACAGACTATTGAAGGGAGGGGGGGGGGGGGGGGGAGGGGCATGTCTCCCCCAAACTTCTCTCTAACTTTTTCATAATATTTTTAAAATTTAGGGATAATTTTATTACTAATTTATAGAATAATTTTTTTTCTCAAGATTATCAGAAAAGTTTTTCTCTTCTTTATCTTTTGACTACTGAAGCAATTACAATATTCATAATAATTCTTCTCATCTTCACTATATATAAATCAATAATAATGTTAGGAAGATTATCTTCTTCTAATGTGTTGAAATTAGTTATTGATCAAACTCTCCTTACTAACATTATTAATACTGAGTTTAGCATAAAATTCTATAGGTTTTTTTTAAAATCTCATTTTGCCCACCCCCCCCCCCCCCAACCCAACAACAAAAAATATTTTTAAAACTCCACAATTACTTAAGATTTGTGCATTGGTTGTTTCCTTATAATTGGTTTTCCTAAGCTGACGCTAATGGCATATCTAAAGGCAACCTAAGGTTGATTGGTTGAGGTATTACCAGAAAAAAAAGATGCCTAATAATGCACTAGCTTTAGCTATATTATTAGCCATTGCAATTCCTTCAGTGTTAAGCTTTGGGGTAACTTCAACAGTCTTGTGGTAACTTATAGCACCGGTATTACCATCTTAATTGAGGAATACAACTCTCCCTATAATAAACTTGTTGAGGGAGGACTCAGACGCATTATTTCAACAAGCCCATCAAGTGGATTTCCTTCCACGGGAATTGGAGGTGGAATATTGAATTCATGTATACCATTTGCGAATGCAACATGTGTATAGATTGGCTTGCAGGCCAAAGTTTGGAGCTTGATCTTGAGCTCTTTCCAGAACCTCCAGCGGAGTTGGCTAGACTAGATTTGATGATGTTTCTGGGCTTCCATATCCCAACCCTCTTTGAGATAGTAGTTTCTGCTTTGGCGTTGGGGCTTTGACATTTCTCATTTACCTTTAAGAAAAGTAAAATAAACATTTAATTTTGAATTGTGAAATGTAAGATTCACAATTTAATTAGCGATTCAGCTCTTCTAAGTAACCATACAACAAAGTATAATTGAATCGGTAGATCAAGCAACATATGATCCGCCTTTCGATTAATACCGTTTGATATCCTATGATTTACCCAGTGACATTCAAAAAATCAAATTAATGACATCTTTACAAAAGATATGATACATTGACAAATGCTCAAAATTCGTGTACAAATGTTCTATTCTAAAGCATCTATATTATGCTAAAAAATGGATAGTTCTCCTTTCCAATGCCGTATTAAAGATTAATTTTGGTTGGCTGAAAGAGTCAATTCTATTCAGTGCTTAAAAACCACCGTCGTTGACACTCAGATGATTCCAAATTCAGTATCTGCATGAGATTCAAGGATAAAATTGCATCAATTTCTGCTTATAAGCCATGCGATGGTTTATCTGTACTAATCTTCCAAACCTGGCAACAGTTGCAGTACCATACGTTGGACCAAGTACCACACATATGCTGGACCAACTTGGACGTTTGTATATACCTCGGATCAAGAAACCAGCTTCAACAAATCCAGAAATTGAATTAATCATTGAAACAAACTAAGATCTCTTGATTTTTTACAATTAATACTACATTCCCATTGCTTGGTTCTATCCGCTTCTCCAGAGAAATGACAATGATCTAACTCCATCTTTCTAGACACATCAAGTGAATCAATAGGACAAAGGATGCATGTTGGACAATCGGATTCTGCTTTCGATAAATTACATGTACTGAGCCAACCACTGCTTACACATATCAAGCACAGGAAGTGCATTTGCATGCAATGCCTGCAAGAAGATTGATAGTAAGGTAAGAGAAATTGAACATTTTATTAGCAAAAAAAAAACATGTTTACAGAGCATGAAGCTGGCAGTTATAGTTAAATACTGTCAAGCTTAAAAACGAGAAAGAAGTTCTTAATATCTGAGGTGACACTGATAACCTTGGGGCAACTGGCAAGTGCTATCAGGAGCTGTAGGACTTATCAAAACTAAGAAAACATGGATTTTTCTCAATTTTGTCAATTAATAGCTCATAGGACGTATAGTAGGAAGTTAGAAACTTAAGGATATGTCCAACTATTCGGCAAAATGTATTTTCTTGGGTTATGGTTAAGCCATCAGCCACTTTCTTTTTGGTCATGAAGTTTGAAGGCCTAGAGAAGGATAAGAAGAATGAGAGTACTGAATTTACTAGGTATTGATTATGGCATTGGTTCTTTCCAAGGAGTTTTGAATCATTAGCTCCTTTTTAACTTAGAATTAGAGACAGGAATTTCCTCTGGTGATTATCGATTAGATATTAGAACAGAAATTAGAAGAAAAACCTTAAATTGTTAATTTTTTTAAAAAGTAAAATGTGAACCTCTTGACTTTAAGGAACACAAATGGCGATGGCGGCAGCGGCGGTGCAGGGAGGGGGGGCAGGGAGATACAGTAGGATTCCTATCTATTTAGTTGGACTAGCAACCAGGAACAGTACAACCCATAGAGGTCCAGCACATAGCACACATCATATTTATTCCTTTTGAAGAGAAGTGTGAACCTCTTTTTTTTAAGTTAAAAGAGTAATTTATTCATTTTGCCCAGATAAGTTTATCTTAAATTGTTTCCCCCCAACCTAAAAAAAGAATGTTTAACTTTTTTTTTGTGCCCATAAAATTTTAATTTGATGAAGTCAAGATGTCATCTAAACAAACAAACTCACAGTATGCCAACTTAACTCTATTAGTCAATCACGATTTTCAAGTTCATAATTTGAGAAATGAAAAAAAGTCATTTTAGAAGAGCGTTGCCATATGCTGAAATCACAAATGGTAAACAGCCAAATGTTAGATAATATACATGATAGTGACACTAGTAGAGTACATCATACTGTGCCCCAGCCTTCAGGTTACACAGATTAGGCTTACACCAGAATCTCCAACTATTCAATTTCCCAGCATATATATATTAACCCAAACCAGGATACCAGATTTGGCATCATTAGAAAACTATATGATACCCTTGGTTTGAAGAAGTGTCAAAAACAAGGTTTTTAAAACCAAACCAGTTAAGTTATCGATTTAAGATTCAATGGTCTAACTGTGATCGAACAGATATTAATTAAATATTATTTTAAAATATTTTTAATATATAGTAAAAAAATATAATAGTATAATATCATAATTTTACATAATTAAAAACTTAAAATTACATATTATTTAAAGTATCTAAATCTAAGTCACATATGAAGACTAAATAAAATATAACAATTTGAGTTTTCTTTTCTTTTTTTGCAAGAAATGATTAGAAGTTTAAAACATCATTTTATACAAACCAGTTTTTTACCAGTTCATTCTGATTTTTACCGCCTTTTTACCAGTTCTATTGGTTCCCTACCAATTTTTTGCCTAATCGGTTTTATGGTTCAAATAACTTGAAGGGGTGACGGGTTCCCCATCCAATCAAAATCTGACAGACCAGCTCGGTCCAGTTTTCAAACACTAGTTAAGAACATGTATGGCTTTCAATCTAGCTGCTATGCATTTGGAGGTTAGGATTTATTGTAAACCTCACTTGGCAGTTTTATTGAATAGAGCTGGTTGGTGAACTCCATTTGGAAAGTTATGATAAGATGAATCCAGAAGTGAAGGCTAAAATTGATAGAAAGTTAACCTGATGAGCAACATATTGAACATCAGCAACACTTCCACTCCGCGAAGCAATTTGAAATGCACTTTTTAAACGACCACAAACTACACAAGCAAGAACTTTCCTGCATGCCCAATTCAAAAAGAAAATAAGCATGTACAGTGGTTACGGAATTACTACAAAGAAAAAGCTATGAAGGCACATGACATCATGGAGTAAGCATTTGAACTGCATACTGGATTGTCTAATTTTGTTTTGAATAATGCTAAAAAGAACAATAAATATAAGATATCTAAATATTTGAATAATATTAAAAATAACAATAGATATAAGATATCCAAATATTTGTACCTAAATTTTTTGTGAATGAATAATGATTTCAAAAAAATATCAAATAATTTTCTATAAAAGTATCAAATAATAACAAAAAGAATAATGAATGAAGACAAATAGAAAACCCCTCACCTGTGGCTGCTAGTTAACATGTCGATTAGACGGTCTGGGCGTTCTTTATGCTTGTTGGCATATACATTTATTGCAGCACCCAATACCTAGACCATTCAAAACATTTTAGCTATTTTTTATTTCTTACAGACAAGTCCACTTGTAATTATATGAAGACCTTTTTTTTCTGTAACAGGACCAAGAATCACTAGCAATAAACCCTAAACTCAAGTGGTTAGAAAAGACATTTTAAATCCATTACCTGTTTTGACAATATACAGCCCATGTCTATACAAGCCACACCCTGCCTTTGATACCAGTTTATAGAAGCAAGTTTACCATAAAAAAAAATAACCAAAAGCAATATAAAAAGCTTACGCGAGAGGAAAGAATGGATAGATGGGACTAATAGTAGAAAATGGCTGTTGGTTTCTTTTTTTGAAACGGCAAAATATAATAGCATTATAGGAGTGCAAGAGATACTCAAAATTACAGAATCAAGAAACTTATCTATAATATGGATAGGTAATTTTGTACTAAGGAATACAATTAACTTATAGCCCTCCAAAATACCCTAGCACCTCCCATGGTGTTTTCACCTCTTTGTTCAACAGCAACCTCTACGACATGTTAAGGCTGTCCCTTAGATTCAACATCCAATTTGAAAAGGAGTAACTAAAATGAGAGCTCTTTGCCATGAGTCCATGACCCATGACCAGGATCTCAGTTGGATCATTTCCAACACCAGGAAAAAAGGGCTGTTGGTTATGCAAGGAGAGGATGAAAAATGGACAAGGATGGAAATAGGATGAAAAATGGACAAGGATGGAAATAGGATGAAAAGAAGGGAGTTCAAGAGTGAAAAAATGGTTTGAGAAGAGAGAGGAATGACTAATAGACTGGACAGCTGGCAGGAAGGAATTGGAGATTTGTGAGCAGAAGGATGAGAGAAATGATATAAGGGAGGAATTGGTATATGAGGGAATCATCGAAAAATTTGAGTGAGAAGAGGAAGCCTTTGGCCTGAACAAGTGGTACGCATTCCTTTTCATTTCGAAATTCCCTGGTGTATGTTGCTGCTGCTGTGCCTTTCTGGAATTCATTAGAGAACATCTATAGTGTAAGGAATTGAGCTCCATTTTTCCAATGCAGTCTTACCTGGAATTTTCAGTTTTATAACGGAAAAAGACTTTTATCCTTATATGGCTTGGTGGGTGGTAAAAATCCACAACTGCATGTACTCCCAGCATGTCTAAGAAGCTTCTCAGTCAACTGCAAACTAGTGGAACATTCTTTAAGATCTTCCCCCCCTAAATTTCCAAGCGCAATCTCAATTTTGTTAAGTATAACTGTAAGCTATCGGCAGTTAAGGTGCTTCCCAAGCATATGAATTGCAGTTTCCAACCAACACTCTTTCACAGCTATTCAATAAAGCTTAAACAACCAAACACATTCTAAAAGATTTCTAATTAAACTTGAGCCATATTAAATCATTCAACTGAAATAAAAAAACACTCTTTTTCAAGTAGAAAAGGAAAAGAAAATGTAATTAGATTACCTGGTCCCAGTCATCATCATCTATTGTGCCCTTGATGTTTCTGAAGAATTCTGTCAATTGGCTGCCTCTTTTTCTCTCGGCAAGAGATGCAGCAACACCAGCATATATATCTACAGCTGCATGATACAATTAAAAGACCTGGCTAAATACACTGACAACTGTTTGTGTAGCCAAGAAAACAAAGACAGCAAAACCAGATTGTAAACAGGAAAATCAATGTTACCAGGAAGATTGAATTCATAGATCAGTTGGAATGCCAAATCAAAATTCTTCTCAACAAGAACCTCTGCAACTTTACACCTTCGTCTGAAATTTTAAAAAGATCAAGCGATTGTCAGTATATAAAGCCATGAAATACTACATATCACTACGGAAACATTTGAATGCATGCAATAAGGACAGTGGAGAAGTCCAAATGACATTCTACAGCTAACCTTAGCAGTCATTAAGAGGACTATAATGATAATATACCCTAAAATTATCAAATGACTTAAAAATTGTATATGAAAGTGCAGCATAAAAAATACTTAAGATGTAAGATATAAATTATAAATTGTCTAAAATCCTCCATCTAAATACCTTATTGTGCATCAAGAATCATGTTAAATATTAAACCATTTATGTGTTTTAACCAAACAGCTTAAGCTTTTGGGATAATTGCTTTATGACATGGTATCAGAGATTCTATGACCAAGTGCTCATGAGTTTAACCCTCACCACCACCATTCTTCTAAATAAAAAGTTAATTGCAGCAAAAGGTAAGGTGCGCCCACACTTAAGTAAAAGGGCTCTTGTGCAAAGGGGCATGCTAAATATATATAAAAAATTTCATGTGCTTTCATCCAACAGCTTAACATTTTAGGATAGCTGGTTCATGATAGGCCAGTTTGAAGTACCTGAAAAAATGGGTTAAAAATTTCAGGATGAGTTTATTTTAAAATTTGTAAAAGATACATCCCCATAATTTTAGCCATGAATTTGCAGGGTCTACCAAACTGATTTCAAGAAAGAGAAATGGATGCTCAAAGTAACTAAGCTTCACAATTTAAACAAACCTAAAAGTTTCTGGATCATTTGGATTCCCGAAAAGTGAATGCTTCCATTGTGGTCCTTCTGAGTCATTAAAGGATTTAACAACTTCAGCCTACAAATTACAATAGATCCGCATAAACATAGGATTTCACAAGCAACTCTTCATAATATATTAAACAGGATATTTAAACTTTGAAGAGAATTATAGAAGAATTCCAAAACAAATGAGCACCCATTCGAAGGCATAACAACGTCCATTATCATATAGTCAAGAGAAGTATCTAATGTCATTAAGTTACACAATTGACTTGCCAAACTTGTTTTCTGAAATCAATTAGTAAACCATTGTGATCTCAAATATTGGATTTGGGTAGATTCAATTACCTGGATTGATACCCTAGCAGAAAATTTGACAAGACCTTCTTCTGTAAGCTTTTCAGAGGCACTTTTTCCTCTTAGACCCTTTGTCACAAGTTTAGTAGATTCCCCGCCTTTGTGCCTTGCAGACAAGCCATCATCAAAATGCATCTGTATCAACAAGCAAAACACAGAATTATTAACAAAAAATTGCAGAAGTGAAAGAAGATTGTGATAATTGAAATACAATTAAGGGAAATAAAAATATCTCATCTTTTAATGATTAATTGTATTTTTAAGTTTGCTAAACATTGAAGGGATCTTCTAAATTTTGTTATGTCAATTAAGAAGGTTGCCACAGAGGGGAAAGCTTGCCAATTATTCCAAAACTCCAAAAGTTTCCTCTTCTTGGTCACTGTTCACTTTATCACATCTCTTTGTAACTCCAGAATGTTTTGGTTTAAGCTGATATCTACTATTTGAATATACCAAGAAAATTGTGCAGTCTAATGAGGCTATTACAAAATATTCACCCATGGATGGGGCAAGCTCTTGTATTCTGGTTCCAGGGACCTTCAACAATCAATTTACTCTTAAATCTTAAAAAGGCATATTTGGTTATTAATGTTCCAATTGCAATGAAATGATTTTAAGTTGATCAATGCCACTTTTCCTGCTCAGGAAAAGAGTAAGGATGAGGTGAGGAATTAACATACTGATTCACCTTCTTCTTTCTTTCCTAAAGTACAAATCTATTTGAAATGCAAAGCAAATCCATATTGGCATATCAAACTAACCAACTCAATCTTCATTTATGTTAGCAACAAATAGTTATAGAAAAAAACCAGCTGGATCAGCTAACCGTGTCCTCACCCATGAATTAGCCTTCAATGAACCAACATTCTGCAGTATGCCCCATAACTATACCCTTAATCACTTCAACCCATATCATCTTAATCACTTCTGCTCTTTAAATTTAATATCCTTTCTTGTAACAAGGTGCTCAAAATAGAACAAATAGAGAAGATAAACAGTCATAGAATTCAGTGTTCCTAGTTCTAAGAATACAACTTAGAAAAAAAAAGCAAGCCAATTATTAGTGATATCTTCAATAAAAAATAAGCATAAATGTCTTGAGCAAGCTCAAAAAAGTTTCCATGCTACCTTTCATTTTTTTTATCAAATTATGGGCATACCTTAGCATGTTCCAAATGTCTAATGGCTTCCTCTGGTGAAGAAGAATTAACAAACAACTGAATACAACAGAGTCCAGCAGCAACATGGTCCCTTTTAATTACCTGAATATGTAGATGATTAGAAAACCAAAAATTCTCCCACAAGAAAAACTAAAAAAAAAAGAATACTATGACACATTATATTCATGAGTCCATTGCGGTTATGAAAAAATCAGGTTCCATAAGTTACACACACAATCATTATAATTGGATTTACAATCATTTTTATGATATTATAACAAGTAATGGTGGTGATTACACAGGAAATAATAACAAATTTAAAATATATAAATGTTGATCACAGGACTACTGATGACATTGGGCAGCCTAATAATCGAATATTGATCTTAACCTCAATGCCTAGAATCAATTCCAACTATGGGTTGAGATCAGTGGAAGATGAGACTAAATTGAACTGTATATCTTTGTTTGGCATTGGCAACCTCCCTCAGTCAAAGATTTCCATCTTGGTAGAGACATTTCCATTTTGCCACCCCATTTGGAGATTTGAAGTCCTCTCAAAAGAAAAGTCTTTTATTTGGCCAATGGTACTCTAACTGATAGAGATCAACAACACTAATGACTTGGTGTACATATTAAAGGCCACAAAAGCACCTCCTTTGAATATGTCAATATTGCATAGCACAAGTTTTATAATTTCTGTTAATTTGTTTTTTGCATTTAACCAGAAATTTGTCTTATCATTGTTTTATTGATAATTTTTTGTAAAATAGCTAATAGAAAGAGTCTTGGTGCAACAATAAGGTTGCTGCCTTGTCAGACATAGTTCTAATTCTGGAAACAGCCTATTTGTGCACTCGGGTAAGGTGGTGTGCATAAGGGAAAATTATTGTGAAGATGAACTGTATGCATTTTTATGACTTTTATAGGAGTATTTGGTTGAAGCTTAGTGGATGGACATATCTTAAGCAGTCTCTATCTTTGAGGACAGAAGGATGGGGCCAATCACTATTGCCAAAATGATAAAGAACTAGAGGTTATCATGCTGGCCAGGACAGTATTTTAAAAACTGGTCAGAATCAGCAAGAAATCAGTTTGATGCAAAGTATGTTTCTAAAAATTGTTGAAATGCCCCATATTGACTAGGAACATGGCAAGAATACTCCTTAAACTTGGGTAATTCTCTACCTTTGTGCTAGCTTTTAGGAATTAGGTTCAGTTCATTTATAATATGGTAACAGAACCTATCAAATCTTATCCTCTGTTTGGTTTAGTGGAAAGGAAATGAAGGGAGAGAGAAAATTTTGAAATTTGAATTGAAGAGAAAATAGGAGAGAAAAATTTAAATTTGTTTCTAGAAGGCAAAGGCAAGCTAGGCCACCTTACTAAGCCATTTCCCAACCAGGCATAGAGGACCCCACCATTGGAAAGTCTTACCTGTTTTTACCTAGTTAATCAACTCGATGGAACCAACCATTGGAAAGTCTTACCTGTTTTTACCAACAACCAAGGATGTTTGGGAAGCTGTCAAAGAGTGTTATTCTGATTTGGAGAATTCTTCTCAGATTTTTGACCTAAAAACACGATTATGGCGTCCCAACAAGGAGAGAACAATGTCACAACATACTATAATGTCATGGTCACACTTTGGCAGGAATTAGACCAATGTTATGAAGATAGTTGGGAAAATCCCATGATGCTACGCGATTCCAGAAAAGAGAGGAGAATGATAGGGTATATGTGTTCTTAACAGGACTAAACCCTACCTTAGATAAAGTGAGAGGAAGAATTCTAGGACGAAAGCCTCTACCTTCAATGAGGGAGGTGTTTTTTGAAGTTAGACGGGAGGAATCTAGGAGGAAAATAATGTTGCGTACCTCTCAACATCTACCAGAAACTGAAAGCTCTGCATTAGCAGGAAAGGTGCTCAATTTAGAAGGAGAAAGGAAGAAAAAACCATGGCGTGAACATTGTCGAAAGCCTTGGCACACAAAGGAGACTTGCTGGAAAATCCATGGTAAACCACTTAATTGGAAAAAGAAATCTAAAGGTAAAGGCAAAGCATTTCAAGCATCCAACTTTGAAAACCAAGAACAGTTAGAGTAGTTGTATCAAATTTTCTTTGAAAAAATGTTAGTTACTTCATCCTCTTCTTTGGCACAAAAAGGTACCCCTTTGTCAGTTACAACTTTTCTTAATTCTACACAAAATTCTCATGCTCCATGAATCATTGATTCTGGAGCTACTGATCACATGATAGATTGCCCAAATTTGTTTTCTACTTACAATCCATGTGCAGGTAACAAAAAGGTTAGAATTGCAAATGGTTCTTTTTCTGCAATAGCTGGTGTTTGTTCTGTCCTTATCTCAAGTTCTCTTACTCTCCATAAATGTTCTTCATGTCCCCAACTTATCTTGCAATCTCTTGTCCATTAGCAAGTTAACACACGATCAACAATGTCTTGCTGTTTTTTATTTTTTCTCATGTAAATTTCAAGATTTGAAATCAGGGAAGACGATTGGTAATGCTAAGGAAGTTGATGGTCTCTATTTCTTTGAAGAAGGAACTGTTTTCAATAAGGAGAGTCAAAGTAATTGTATCCATTTAGTATCTGTTTCAAGGCATTATAGATTAGGTTATCTAAGTTTCTTTTATTTGAAACACATGTTTTCCAATCTTTTTAAGAATAAAAATCCATCCTTAATTATTTGTGAAACATGTCCTTTTAGTCTCATTCATAGTGATGTGTGGGGTCCCAGTTGTGATCCTACTCTTCTTGGAAAGAGGTGGTTTGTTACATTTATAGATGATCAAACTAGACTTGTGTAGGTGTATTTAATGAAAGAAAAATTAGAAGTGGAAGGGATTTTTAAAACTTTTTTCAAATGATAAAAACTCAATTCCAACAACAAATAAAACTTTTTAGAAGTGATAATGGGAGAGAGTATTTTAACAAATGTTTAAATAATTTTTTCCTTCAAGAAGGAATTATTCACCAAAGTTCCTATGTTAATACCCCTCAACAAAATGGTGTCTCAACAAAATGGTGTGGCTAAGAGGAAAAATAAACATATTCTTGAAGTTGCTCAAGCCTTGTTATTTCAAAATAATATGCTTAAATATCTTTGGGATGAAGCAATCTTGAATGCAACTTATTTAATAAACAAAATGCCTAGCAAAATTTTGAATTTTAAAACTCCCTTTGATTTCTTCATGAAAATTTTTCCAACAAATAGAATTTCAGCTGGTTTGCCCCTTAAGATATTTGGTTGTATAGTGTTTGTCCATTCACATGGGCCTAATCAAAGTAAGCTTGATTCAAGAGCAACAAAGTGTGTGTTTGTTGGTTACGCTCCTAACCAAAAAGGTTACAAGTGTTTTGATCTGAGTTTAAAAAAAAATTGTCACTATGGATGTCACTTTCTTTGAAGAAACACCATTTTTTGGAACCCATCTTAGGGGGGAGAAGAGTTGAAGATGCAGAAAATAACATTCAAATTTTCAAAGAACTCTTGGAACCAAAATTTTTAAGTTTTTAAAAAAATTTTGAAATACTATCTAAAATAGTGAATAGCAACATGTTTCTGGTTCTAAGAGCCTTGAAACAAGGGGAAATGAGACAATTACAATGATTGAGAGCATAAAACCCTTTAATCTTGTCTATTCAAGGAAGAAAAAGGGTCAAACATTGTGGCCAAGTGATACTCTACAACCTCAATACTGCCAAGAGTCTCAAAATGCACCACGTAACATTTTTTCTAAAATTGTCCAACCTACCGATAAGTCTATTAACTTAGAGTTAGATCAATCTAATCTTCCAATAGCTATTCGAAAAGGGGTTAGGTCTTGTACAAAGTATCCTATCTCTCATTTTGTGTCAAATGATAATTTATCACCTTCTTTCAGAGCTTTTATTTCAAAATTGACCAGAGCAGAAATACCAAGAGATATACATTATGCTCTAAAGGTTCCAGAGTGGAAGAATGTAGTCTTGGAAGAGATGAGGGCTCTAGAGAAGAAACAAACCTGGAATATGGTGGATTTGCCCAAGGGAAAAACAACTGTGGGTTGTAAATGGATTTTCACAATCAAGTATAAAGTAGATGGGTTGATTAAAAGATACAAAGCTCGGTTAGTGGCTAAAGGATTTACCCAGACATACGGGATAGATTATATGGAGACCTTTGCACCCGTTGCAAAGTTAAATACTATCAGAGTTCTCTTATCCTTGGCAGCCAACCTTGACTGACCACTGCAACAACTAGAGGTGAAGAATGCTTTCCTAAATGGAGACTTGGAAGAAGAAGAATATATGGATGCATCACCAAATTTTGAATCACACTTTAAACAGAAAGTTTGCAAACTTAAGAAATTACTATATGGATTGAAGCAGTTCCCTAGAGCTTGGTTTGAGAGGTTTACTACATTTATAAAAAAGCAAGGGTATATGTAGTGCCAAAGTGATCATACTATGTTTGTAAAACACTCTTTTGAAGGAAAATTGACTATACTGATTGTCTATGTGGACGATATAGTTCTCGCAGGGGATGGCTTGCTTGAGATGAGTAAATTACAGAAGTCTCTTACCCTTGAATTTGAAATCAAGGATCTAGGACCTCTAAAATATTTCTTAGGAATGGAGGTTGCAAGATCTAAAAAAGGAATTGTGATTTCCCAAAGGAAATACATATTAGATCTTCTCAACGAAACTGGAATGAGTGGATGTAAACAAGCTGAAACTTCGATTGACCCTAATAAAAAACTTAGAAACAACCAAGAAAGTGCACCAGTAGATACTTCCAGGTACCAAAGATTGGTAGGAAGACTTATTTATCTATTTCATACTCGCCCTGATATTGCATTTGTTGTAAGTACAATTTATGCACTCCCCTCACGAAGAACATTTAGATGAAGTTTACAGAATTCTAAGATACCTGAAGAGTGCACTTGGTAGAGGGTTGTTTTATAAGAAGACTGGACAACAAACAATTGAGACCTACACTGATGCAGATTAGGCTAGCTCAATTATAGATAGGAAGTCAACATCTGGGTATTGTACCTTTGTGTAGGAAAACCTGGTTACATGAAGGAGTAAAAAACAAAGTGTAGTTGCAAGGAGTAGTGTTGAAGCCGAGTATAGAGCCATGACACAAGGAATGTGTGAAATCTTGTGGCTGAAAAGAATTCTTGAAGAGTTGCAGCTTCATATGACTCTTCCTATGAAACTATATTGTGATAACAAGGCTGCCATAAGTATATCTCAAAATCCTATCCAGCATGATCGAACCAAGCATGTGAAAATTAATAGACACTTTATAAAAGAGAAAGTGGATGCAGGAATTATTTGCATGCCTTTTGTTCCATCCTCACAACAATTGGCAAACATTCTCACTAAAGGGTTGTTTCGACCTAACTTTGAATTTCTTGTAAGCAAGTTGGGTATGTTGGATATCGATGCACCAACTTGAGGGGGGTGTTAAGATTGTGTAAATCTTTTATATTTGGAAAGTTAGGATAGAATAAAATTAGGCCAGAATCTTCCCTTTATCTGACCTGATATAGTCTGTTTTCTTTATTTAAATACCTTCTTAGTTTTCCTTATTTAAATTATCTTGTAATCTGTTTAGGCAAGAGGACCTCTCTAATTGATTCTCTCCTTGCCTATTTAAATCATTGTAATCCCTAGAATAATGTATGAGAAAAGAAAACACAAGTACTCTCCAATTACTCTCTTCTCTTTTCCTAAATTTTCTTTCCTCTCATCCAAATAAACAGTTAATGTTGGATCATCCCCAAGTGTCCAGTCATACAAACTTCATCCCCAAGGGAGTTATGTTAAGATGTTCAGAATTAGTTAGAAATATAGTTAGAATACTCATTATAAAATTTGTGCAATTCATCTCCTTTGAGCTAATTTTTGGGAGTGGGTTAGGTTCAATTCAATTCTAATAGATTTTTTGGATGTGTTTTACAATCTTAGGCCAAAAATCGGTTAACAGAGGAGAGGAGAAGAATTTAACGAGCATAGACAAGAACTGCTCCTAAATTTAACTAAGTATTCCAAAATTAACAAGACATGGTTAATACAAAACTCCGCAAATGAATAAAAAAAACTCACTATAGGACCCAAGAGCTTATTGAAAAACCTGGAAAGAAGCCAAGTATAGAACTCTAAATTGCTATTTGTGTTCCAAGAAAAATGGGCAGACCCAATACTCTTTCAAAGATTTAGAAAAAGGTTACTCCATAGTAAAATTTTAGCCTTGCTTTGAATTTTGTAACAACTGAGTAAGTAGAAAAATTACCTGAAACCTGTATAAATAATTGAAATGCTTGTGAGTTTCACAATAGAGGCAAATACGGGCAAGGGCCATTGCATATTCATTCACCACTACATCCTGGGATTTAGGTGATGAAATTCTAGTTGAAATGACTTCCTCCAAAATAGGCATAGCACCATAACCAATGCACAATTCACACAAATCATCAATTGTTCCATAATCAGTTGCCAAAGAATCTAATCTCTGGGGTGATGAAGAAGACACTCCACTCATGATTGATGGCTGTGGTGGTGGTGGGACAGCATCAGGAGGAAAGAACAAGAAGCAAGCATCATGGTAGTGACCATGCCTAAACATAAAACCAAGCAAATGCTGACGTGCATACTGCAAAATTTTAAACAACAATTAGGAAACCCGAAAGTTGTAAACAAATTGTAAAAGTTAGGAAGCATTTCATACTTAGATCGATAGATTATACAAAAAATATATAACAAACCTAAATTGGAATTAAAACTTCTTTTTTTGTTTAAGAATAACAAGTGTGGAAAAAATAAACAGAAGCTTGCTATATAGACCCAAAACTTTATGATATACATTCTTCAAACAGAAGCATAGCTATTTAATTTGACAAAAGATTAAATCATTTGTTAAATTATGAGAGCATATATGAGCCAAATGTTGCAGATAAGGGGGAGTTATACTCACCTCTTGTAAGTAATGAACGCATTCAGTGTATCTAACGTTATCCAGGTTACTCCGAGGACCATCTTCAAAGTCCCGACTGTATGTAGAATTATTATTTGCAGACAACTGTGATCGTCTTGACCTCTCTGAACGTGGAAAGGTCGATGGCATGTATAAGATGTTGAGATATGAATCAGCAGAAAGAGAATCATCCAATATTGTGGGTGCACTTTTGGCCAAATGTTCATACCTAAAGCCAGAAATATAATCAGTTGTTATTTATGTGCAATGACCAAAATCTAGAGGTGTCTTTAGTCCCTACTTTTTCCCCATTGATTTTCTTCCTTTCCCGATAATCCAGAAAAATAGAGAGCAATACTTCTGAATAATTGACCAGTTTTACCAGTCAAAATCAAAGCATAAACATATTTTGGTTTTTAGTATGAGTACAAGAAAGAATGTGATTAGACATCAGATAACCTTCTGCTCAAATATCTAGCCTAGACAACCCCAATTAGGTGCAAAATGAGCAACACTCCCAGTAAAATCCAGTTACCCAACCATCTTGTTTAAGACAAGAAATGTTAACAAGTCTCACCGAAGAAAGCTGATTATCTAATTATCAGAAGAAGTCCTTTAACCAAAAGATAAAAAGGATATTGTTGGATACTGTAATTAAGGATAGAATTAATTAATTATTAATTGATTGCTATGCTATTATTAGCATATATTCTAGGCTAACTGTAAATATCTATTTTAGGAATGATTTGTACATATCTTTAGGAGTTCTAGCCTTGCTGATTTTTTCTATTATAGGGATACAATTTTATTTTCTTTCCTTTTTTAGATTCATGAAACTGCTTATTTAAACTTATTGTGTAACACATTGTTTCTTATGAAATGAAATCATCAATTCATCAATATTTTACACATATAAATTTGAATAAGGAAAACAGAGCAAATAATGAATACAAATACCAGAGATCTTGACTCTTGAACACAATTGATCCAGCTTATAGACTTATAACAATAAAAACCCTAGTACAGTACCGCAAAAAGACATTTATCATAAATGCATAACATCTTACATAGAACGAACAGCTGAAACATCAACTGGTGGGCCACCTTCAATTGTATTAATGATCTCTAGAATCACAGGTCCAGTATCACCTTTGTGCAACTGAAGAGCTTGCCTGAAATAATATAGATATATGATATTGGACTGTGCTCAAGTCCTGTCACTAAAAAAGATTCAAAGCTTTGATGACGGAAAAGAGCTCAGCATACTTAAATTTCACTCGAGCATGTCCATAGCGCTCCATCCGAATTAATGCATGACCCCATGCATTCCACACTGGGAAGACATCAATCTAAAGAAGGGCAATATTCTTTTTATAAAATTCAAATAACTGAAACATAGAAGTTCAAATAAATAACTGACAGGAGATTTGTCTACCTTACACTTTCTGCAGGTATATACAGCCATGCTGTACCGCTCCTCCACAACCAACCTATCACAAAGGTGGGCAGATGACTCTCCATCAGCGATATCATCAAGAGAAGCAGCAATCCCTGATCCCAAAAGGCTTTGGAGCAGCTCCGCACGTCCCAGCCAAACATCTGCCTGTGTCAAGATTTCAGATAGTTCATCTGTGGCTTGACTACCCACACTCGAGCTACCAGCATCAGATGATGTGTCATCAGCATCTCTATTTCTTTCCCAATTACTTGACAAATCACTACCACCAGTGAGCTTTCTTAGCAGTGACTTGGCATAAAGTAGACCCTGCAAATGCAACATTAGAATAATTGCATTTTTCATTACAAGCATAATGCTAATGATGGAAACTGACAGTGATGCTGGCATCTTACCTGAGCAAGTAAAGCAAATAAACATATTGCTTAAGACCCATCACTATTAACCACCGATAGAAACTAAAATCAATAAATTAATCTATTTCTATTAAATACCTGGACAAATGTTTCTGTGGCATGATATGCACGCCCAATTATTTCCATAGATGCATTCTCAGGCAATTGCTGAGAGCTCAAGACATTCTTCATTTGATTAATGCACAAGTCAAGGGCAATTTTGGCAGAGACTGATTCATCAGAACAAAGAGCAAGTAGTGTCTACAAAGTGAAAACCCAAGCATTCAGCAGAAGCAAAATGAGATTTAATAAAAACAGTACAGATATATTCTATGAAGACATTAAGCAACTGCAATAGCCTCAGTTATCACTATCAGTACCCAGTGACTGCCCACTAGGATAGCTTCTATTATAACAAAGCTAAGAGACAAAGCACTAGCAGTAAATTCTCAAAAATGATATCCACCAGAACATTCATCCATTAGTATACCTTGAACAGTGTTATGTCAGGGACACTTTCATATCTGTGAGATGAGCGAATACTTTCATCCTTTAGTGGGTCTCCTGTAAGCATCCATTCTTCAGCAATTGAAACAGAAGGAAGCCGCTCTTGCCCATCTGTTGAAAAAGATGAAACACGGTCCTCTTGAATTCCAGCCATCGCTTCCCAAGCAACTCTATCAGAGGGAGACAGACCAGAACTTTTTCTTTTCCTGTAAACATCTTTTGGAGCATTTTTGTCCACCGTATTTTTGGGAGCCCATGAAAAAGCTCGTCGAGCCTCTTTCTGTAAGTTACTTAGACTGCTTGTAAAAGACAACCTCTGTGGGGCACCTGATCTTGTCTTCTGCTTTGGTCTGGATCCTGAAACAGATATGCGATGTTCCCTAGGAGGCGCACTGATACTAACAGCAATGGCCTTAGTTGCATATGTAGTAATTACATGGTTGTCTCGTAAAGAAGGAAATTCCTTTAATACCTACAGAAACACACGCAAACAATAAATAGAATTTGAGAGATAAGTAATTAAGAAGATTAAAGAAAATGTTGTGTAAAGACTATTGAAAAAAACTAGCCATATATGAGACGAGGGCATCCCAAAAATGCTTCAACATCAATCATTGTTGTCAAAATCATATATTTGTATGTAGGATCATCCAATTCTATGTTTTTCATGTGCCTTCCAGTCTCATTCCTACACAAGATCATGAGCTGACAGGATTGTCAGGGAAGATCGTGAAGACAATGGAATCTCCAATATTCACAAGCTGCTTCCATCCACAACTTTGATGGGTTGAGCAGCACAACCCACAACTTAAGTGGTTTTGACCTAAAAGAACGTCGTCTCTCTCAATTCGTTGTCTCTCAGTGCATTGCAGTTCACTACTCTTCATCAGTCTCATTCTTCATGGATCTCAAGACATCATCAATCACTCAAACCTCCAATCTACAACTATGTTCTTCGTTGCCAGTTGCTCTCTATTGCAGCAAGAGTGGTTCTCTTTTCTACATTTCTAATAATCTCACAACTATGACATATGTCCCTGTTCTTTAACAATATCCGTAGCATGATTGAAGGGTTTGAGTTCAATCCATGACAATATTGTTAACTTGTAGTAAAGTCTTAATCACTGACATGTTAGTGTATGCCCAAGGAGCCTATATATTTTGAACATATATTTTGTATCATGTTTCTTACTAAAACCTTATATTAATTAAGAATATAATAATGTTCTTAGAATAGTAGATGTAACTTTGTAGAACATAAATAGATGCCTTGATTGTGAGATCATACATAATACTATTCTTAAAACATCACTAATTGAATATTAATATTATGACAATAAAATATGTTAAGACCGGAGTATGAGTGAAATGTGATCAAGTCTCACAAATTATGGATATGAAATATCAAGTCTTTGCACATACATATATTAAGAATAATAATATATTGGACTGACGCACTATGAGAATGAGAATGTTGCATGAATTGTTACATGGTGTCTTGAATAGTTCTCAATGTGATAATGGAATATGTAGTTCTTTGACCTAAAGTCATTATAATTCCTACATGGGGAGTTCTATATTTTAACCTCATCAAATGTAAGGAGGAATGTGAGTAATGTTGATGAAATTTGTTCCTCCCATGTGACAGGAGTAATATCTCGGAATCACTTGATAGAAAGAGATTGAAAAATGCATTATCATGCAGGTAAAATATGAGATATTTATTTGTGCAAAGTCATCTCAATTTATCAAGAAAAATAAATTGGACTATATAAGGATAACACATTTCCTGCCTTGTTTAAATAAAGAATTGTCACAAAATAGGTTATGTCAAATTAATGACATTCTTAATATTTGAGTTATAGTGATGTATTGTTCAATACCATTCATTATTTACAATATAAATATAAAACTTTAATATTTAATATTATAACTAAATGTAAACAAAATCCATAGGATCGCACACATAGCACAAATCCAATACAGAAGTTAAACATGTCCAGTCACAAGAGTATATGTGCACATTAGGGTTAACCACCATGTGTAGCATTATAAAAGGAGCATAAAATGTTCAACCCTTTTAGATGTGCATAGTCATATTCTTTCTTGCCCTTCTAACATAGTGACGGGGGAGAAATTGTAGTGGGAATATTCATGTAGACACCCATAAAGATGCGGCTTCTACTACCTCATTTCTGGCATTAAATAATCCTTAATTCCTCTTATTTTGTTTTAAAGCTTTGAAATGTGACATCTGCAACTGGAAATCTTGATTGCCTTGTTCCGTGCACAATTCCCAACATCACACATATGTCATCCTTTTTCAGAGTGACAATTTTTCTTGTCCGAGACCCTCAATATCAAGAAGCCACATTAGGCCCCTTGACTAATTCAACATGTGTTTAAAAAATTTACGTATTTTATTTTAGGAAATATTAGCTTATGGATTGAGCATAAGTTTGACTCACAAGTATATATAACCTTTTTATATATTTTCAAATTAAGTTTAATTAAATGTTGCTAGTTGTATTTTAAAGATTTTTTTTATTTATGGTATTTTATATGACTATATATATTTATTTAAACACAACTTTATATTTTTGGTAGGATTTTTATGATTTTTGCTATTATCACACAATTTACACGTATTTTACTTTTAAGATTGACAATCTTGCTACAAATACTTCCAAATATATTAGTAAATGGGGAAAATACATGTTAATGAAGGTATCAAATTGAAGTTAAAATTACGTTACCAGGGCAGCAGATTGCAATTGCTTTCTCATTAATAGCACTTCTATAATCAGATGAGGATGCTCGTGCAGGGAAGAGCATCTTTGCTGCCATGGCACAGGCAAGACACCCAGCACACGGAGCCCTAAAGCCCATGAATTAAGCCGGGAAATCTCAACATCAGATAGATTCCCTTCTCTTCGCTTCAGGAAGAAATGAACCTTAAAATAATACAGAGAAATGGTCATTGAGATGAGGATGGAATTTAAAAAATCCAGGCAGAACAGTTTAAAGAAATTTATATTATTAAATGGGGAAAGATATGCTAGAGAAATGCTTGATTACAAGAAGTTGCTTTGACCGCAAATTGGGTAAAAGCTGCATTGCACCCATAGCAACTGGCAAAGCATCATCTGAGTCCCGTAACGAAGAAAGAAAGCGTGAAGCTTCAGCTGGTCCTCCACCATTAAGAGGGTCAGCTGTTAGAAGCTTCACAAGCTGTCGCCCCTGCAATTCTCTCCTTAAATCAATTGATAATCCTGCACTTTCTGCCACCTCTAGTGCAGCAGAAACAGCTCCTTTTCCAGCTAACCTAAGTGCCAGACCCTCTGGATCTTCCTTGCAATCTGCTTCAACCTGAAATAAAAAGATTTTTTAACGAGGCCATGATGAGCCGCTATAAGAAAAAGGAAAATTGAAAAAGAAAAATATGTTTCAATAACCTAATGCGTTATTGATTTATATCATTTACAGCCAGTATGCAATTAGGCACTCATATACACAGAAAGGACAATATCAACTTCTGGGGAAAAATGATTAAACTGGCATAGCATTTCTGCATTAGACATGTAACAGGTCTCAGAAGTGAATACAACCTCTTGCCAGCTTGAATAATGATCATCTGCACTTAATATGTGGCTGTATCTCTGCAACGCTTGTTTCATTTGCAAAACCTAGGCATTATAATGAATAATATCATTTAAGTATAAAAAGTATGAGTATGAAATACAAAGGAAAAAACAAGGGTCCAGGTATGGGAGGAAGATATTATTTAGAAATATAAAAACAAACAATGAAGTACTTGAATCATAAAATATATGTAGTAATGCAAAATCCCTAAATATGGCACAGAATTTGGAGGAATGAAGTAGCAATCTGTTTCATTTAGAGCAATACTTGGTCTTTTGTATGGCTGGCTTGTACTTAAGTGATATTGAATTCATTGCAATGCTTGACCAAGATGTCATAGACAACAGCCTACATCAGGTATGTACTTTCTACGCAAGGTTGTCAAAATTGAGATTTTAAGTGGGATCAGAAAAGGGGAAGAAAATCGTAAATCATAGAATCGTAAAACGGATCGTAAGATTTTACTAACATGTAAAATTAACATAGATAATGTAAATAAACCTCTAAATTGTATCATTAACTAAACTTAACCTGAAAATTCATAGGAAAAACATCCAGAACTTAGCTAAAACAGGGAATGAAGCCACCAGAACAAAACAGAGATTAAAGCCATGTTTTTCATCACCAACCCCATTACCACCAGCAGTAGAACCACCAGAAGCCATGTTTTTCATCCAAATTCTGAGAACACGACCACAACAAAACAGAGAACAAAGGCAGATGCAGAACGGAGAACAAAGGCAGATGCAGAACAGAGAATGAAGGCAGGCAGGTTGACGTTTGGTCTTTGGAGGAAGAAGAGAAGATGAAAAGTGGAGAAGCTGAGAAAGTTGGATGTCAAGGGATTATAGCACAAATTCTTGTTTTGGCACATTTGGATGAATCATAATCGGGTTTCATGAATCCTAAGTTCGTAACAGCTTGCTTTGGTTTAAAAACTTCCCAAAAAATTTGGGTTAGTAAACTGGTTGTGAAATCCGATTTTGAACCCACAAGATATGCTGCGACCCAATTTCAGATCCACATGTCAATTGGGGAGCCAATTTCAGATCCGCATGTTAATTTAGGACCCAATTTCAGATTCATATCACACTATAGAGAACACGTAAGATTCTGAATTTGTCTACGATTTCACGATCCAAAAAACGGCGATCCCACTACGATCCCACAAAATTAAGATTTCACATGCGACCCAAATCGTGCCGTCCACTAAAATCATATGATCGTGCATTTCTAAGATTAAACTTGCGATTTTAACAACAATGTTTTGATACAACAATAGAGTATTAAAAGAAGAATAAGTGGATAACTTCACCTCTTTCCTAATAGAATCATTCTCAGGCAAATGGCAGCTGCACATTGTGAGAACATCCAAAGCAGCATCCAATTCCCATGAGCGCACATACCTATGATAAAATTTTGAAAATTAAAACTGACATCACAGGCTGAGACTTGGATAACACAATTTAATAACTATCATGATTATAAACACAGCAAATAAACAGAAAGGCATATAAAGTGTTAGTAACCAACTCCTAAACATTTTAAGCTGTTAAGCTGATGACCAAGAATGGTTTTACATCTCGAACATGCCCCTTCATGCAAGACTGAGCTTGAAGCATGGACAAGGCATAAAATCACTTTACCTTGTATTGAAATTTAATTTACTTATGAAAATTGAGGCAGCAAGGATTGAATTCCTGACCATTTGATTATAGAGACTTTGACATTATGTTAAGAATTGACTCCTAAAAGCTTAAGGTGTTATTTGGAGGTTGAGAAATGGTTTCATAACTCTAACAGAAGGAATTGACAATCACAAGATTAAACTCCTGAAAAATGTGTGTTAGGATCCAATAGCAAGGTATGAAACTTGAGTCTCACAACAAAAGTACGGATTATAGTTTGAAGTTTGTGAGACCTTGGACTCTCCAACTATAACGGTTAGCTTTTGTGGTGTGGTTCTCCCAAAGTTCTTATCAACTACCAACACCATATTTCTAACATGTTATTATTCGGTGAATGCCAAGTGGGTCCCAGTAGAAATTTTATGCCCACTCTCTTTTTTTAGAGGGATCCACATGAAATTCACTCAAAAGAGGTCGTTGAAAAGAGCATTTTAAATGGAGTGTTGCCAGCATTTCCCATAAACCCTTCACCAGATATTAAACATGCTTTACCCCAAAATCATGGAAATGAAATGATTTACGCACCTTAGGGCTAATCTAGCAGCCAGTTGTTTGTCCTTCAACCTTAGGCAATACTGCCAATTATTGCTCCAAATATTACGTCCTCCAAATCCCCGACGCTGTACAGAATTTGAATGGATTTCTTCTGCATGTTCAATGACTAACTGAAGAAGCTGATCAGAGGCCCCATTACGTAGAAAGCGATCCGAAAGTGCAAGAGCATCCATTAGCTTTCCTTCATCAATTAGTCTATAACAGAAGCAGAAAGGACACTCTGTAACATATAAATTGCTAAAGAAAGACAAGTCATTATTATTTAAGGCCCTAAAGCTACGAACAAAGGAAATACAATAATAGTCCGAAAATTGATAAAGACAGGCCATGGTTCAAATGGAATGGGTGTTCTCTACTCTTCCCCGTTGCCTTTCTCTCAAGCAACACCATATAATAAAAAGGTCTAACATTGGCAATTTGTTTTGAAGTCAATGCAAAGTTCAGATTACCATGAATAAAGCTAAATTACAAGAACAAATGATCATTAATCACTAATAAGAAGTAAAATTGATGAAATCATGAATGTCATCTTGTTAGCGTAAATTACATTGTTAGGATCCAATAGCAATGGATTGAACATCCCACATTGGAAGTTTGGGATTTTAGTGAGGGAATTATAAGATTTTGGACTCTTCAACTACAACAGTTAGTTTTTGTAGTGTGGTTTTTCCAAGATTCTTTTCAATTGGTATCAAAGCCTTCCATCATGTCTGTCGAAGTTCGTCTAGGACTAGTCAAAGGAACTAGTGCATAGTCAGTCTGCACCAGCGTTGAGACTGTGGAGCGTGGTGGGATGCTAAGATCCAATTGCATAGTATGGGACTTGAGTCCCATATTTGAAGTATGGAATTCTAGTGTGAAGTTTATAAGACTTTGAGCTCTCCAACTACAACAGCTAGCTTTTGTGGAGTTCTCCCAAAGTTCTTATCATACACCAAGTTGGTAACATTCTAATGCAAGTGGAATCAAAGTTAACAAGGGAAAAAAAGTATAGTTTGAATAATTTGAACTATAATACCGTTCCACTGCCTTTTCATATGGTTCTTCATTATCCCAATCAAAAGAAAGGAAAACTGTGGTGTCAAGTTGAGCAGCTTCAGATTTTGAGGAATCATGCCAGAAGTCTGTGGCTTCAATCCCTTGGCTATTTAGGTCTGACAGAGCTACAGGAATTGCACTGCCACTAACAATGTCATCAGCATCAGACTCTGTCTCAGTCTCAAGCTCACGAACTCTTTTAACAGAAGTTCTTGCTTCAAGGCTGCCATCATCAGCTGTTTGATTAGCAGTTACAGCAAATTCTGACACTCGATGGAGATTAGTTTGCATTTGTATCCATCTGTTCAGAGTAGGGAACCTGTACATCAGGAGAAAAGGTTAAAATAACTATTCAATGACACTGCCTGATCACATGCAACCCCAGCGGTTTTTTCCAAGTAAAAGAATTTATAAAAGAAAAGATGAGAAGCACCAAAGAAAATGACCTAAGAATTAAATTGTTTAATCCCTTTTTATTTCCAAATAGAATCAGCCCCCCACCCCACCAAAAAATAAATAAAAATAAAAAGCACAAAACCATATGCTAACATGAGAAATGAAGTTGTGAACAAAGAAATATAGGGAGAAAATCTATTGCATTATGCCCCATCCATACGCATCAAAACCCCAAAAAGATATCGCCTTACAAAAGGATCTTTATTTTTTCCTTCTTCCAAAGCCACAAAAAACTAATGGAAGAAAAATGTCCAAAAATGCCAATTCCTTTCTACCTTCCATCTTAAAATTAAAAAATTTAAATCTTTATGTAATCTAATGAAAGAATTTTCTTGAAAAGCTTCATAAAAAAGAAAAAGTAAAAACTTGCATGTCCTACTAAAACAATTCTTATTAAGATACTCTAACACAGAGTCATCATATAAATACAAGTTCCAAAAGGGTAGCTGTATGATGTTATATATATTCCAAAAAGATATACATATGTATTTGTAAACAAGAAGCCATACATAAGAAAATACATGTTGATGAAAAATTTATAGATGAAGTCAAAAATATTAAAATGAGTAGAAGTTTTAATATTTTATATTAATAATTAAGTATCTAGAATAATATTAAGATACAAACTAAATATTATCTGCTTCTTAATAGTTGAAAGAGATATATGTATATGAAAGCGCCATTGCCAACCAGTACACACAGATACGGTTGCTACCTTTCAGATTGATCAAGGGCAAACTCATAAAACAACCGGTCAGCATCTGGAGCCTGCAGTAATCCATCACTTAAGGAGCTTGAAATTGATGAGCTACTGCTGTTGTATAGGATACTACTCCCAAATACACACGCTAAGACAGCCCTCACTGGGGATATTTTTGCCAAATGTTTCACCACATCCAACTGGAGAGGGTACAAAGCCACTCCAGGTGTTGCTGAAGAACGGCAATAGCAATTAGGCTTTGCATCTTTGGATGAGGGAGACAGCACTTTATTTTCAGAGCTGCTCTTAGTGAATGTAGGAACAACGGGAATGCATGCCCATCCATGTCCAGATCGTGGGGGATAAACTGGAGGCACACATGAAGAAATCACCTCATGTACAAAATCAGCACACATAATTTCAGCTACCTTCCCAGCTGCATCAGTACTGCCTCTTTCAAAAACAAGACGGGTCAAAAGCTGCACAACAGAACAGTAAAACATAGGTGGTCAAAAGAAAGCAAAATATGCTCAACACAAAAAATATCAAAATTTCATGAAAATTTCCAAATGTCTACATAAAAGGAGACTAACTACATGAGGCTCCATTAAGGTTGGGGAAGAGTAAATGTATGCAGCCTTAACTCAATGAGCAGAAAACCTATTTCTACAAATAGAATCCATGACCACCAAGTCACAACGTAGCAATATTACTGTTGCATCAAAGCTCAACCTCCATTTCCAAAACCCAAACCCCAAAATTTATAATTTATAATAATAAAAAAAAAACAAACAAACATGTAGCCTTTATCTAAATAGATGGCAGACAATGTTAAATGCAAGTGAACTGCAATGGTTGGATAGTATTAGAATATTATAGAGAGAGCACAAGATTCTGTAAACTGATTGTATTATTCATTATCATTGAAGAGAAGATACATGCTGTATATATATACTACTAAGAGTGACCAAACAAACTAATTGCCACTGTTAGTCTGTTATAAAACACACTGACAGAAACAGTTACAACTGACTATATTATCATTGACATCTCTAATAGTAGAGGTAAATACAAATATATTATGAATATAGAACATTGTGGTTGACACAGTCACAAATGGACAATAGCTGGAAATCAAAACAGCTAGAGGTTGATGTAGCTGGATATTGATAGAGTTCACTGGAAAGTCACTGACAAAGTAAGCAGCAACTGCAAGTCACTGAAAAGTTGACGGCAACTGTAGTTTGTCAGAAGTCACCAGAGTGTCACTGGAAGGTTGCAGGAAAATTTGTCAGGAAAGTGAGGTTGCTGGGAAAGTTGACCACAGTGATAGCTAGGCAGAAAAGGGAGCTGAAAAATGGCTGGAAGAATTTTCAGGTTGTGGCAGATACTAGCAATAGTGACTAAAGGAAAGACTGAATGCACCGGAAGAGACAATACAACGTAGAAGGGATATCAAAGATGCCACAATGGAGGAGACAGAGATCCACTAACAAAAAAAACTTGGGAGACAGAAAGTGGTCAGAATTTGTATATGAGAATGCTGGAAACAGCAGTAGAGAGAAAAATATATGAAAATAAAGGACTCCCAAATTTAAGGGAACTTGGCAGTGGAATTGTGATGGGACATGTAGCAGTGAATAATACTGCTCTAATATCATGTTGAATTTAGAGGGAAAGATTGAGAAAGAGAGAGAGCAGAATCATATAGAGAATTTAGACAACAAAAACAGCTCTCTTATTCAAGAGAATTTAGTATATAGATTTTGCATACAATCCATATATAGACTTTAACAGACTTAGCGGAGACTATTTTCTAGGCTAATATTGATGGACTGCAACTTCCTAGATGCTAATACCCATGAGTACTGAATTCATTCTATCATGTGATATATGAATACAAGTGGTGTTTAGTTTCAAAAAACATTTTCTATTTTCACTTTTATTTACAAAAATATCACTTTGTTTTTATTATGCTATCTACTTTCAAAGTTTGCACCGAAATAGTGAAAATAGAAAACAATTATTTTTTGTTTTTATATTAGAATTTCTGCTTGGTCTAACCCAATCCAAAAAACTACCTCATAGGGTAAGGATTGTCCTCACCTTATATGTATTTGGTAGCCTTATCTCTAGACAATGTGGGATTCTAACACACCCAAGACTAGACATATGAGTGTGGACCAATTACAGGAATAAACATCTGTGAATATCCAAATAACAGATCTAGGATAGGCTCTGATACCATATTAGAATTTGGATTTGGGCCTAACTCAATCCCAAAAGCTAGCTCATAGGATGAGGATTATCCTCACCTTATATATATATTTGGTGGCCTTGTATCTAGACAATGCAGGATTTTAACAGTTTTCTTACAAAATGTTAAAAACAAAAAACAAAAAATGTTTTCGGAAACCAAACTCCACCTAATATTTCCTAAGTGTTAATACCATTTCCAACAAACATATGTAATAATAACATGTTTTGCACTATTCTTCTGTGTTTCCATAATTGCAATGCAGAGGAATAAAAGAGATATAAGAGAACTTCTGATTATGAAAATAGATCCACTATCATGTGCAACAGTAATTTGCTTAACATAATCATGGTAGTTGATGTCTCTAAAATCAAACACTGCCAAATAATTCAAATATTTTGAGAACCTTACATCCTTGGGCCACTCATAAATGACAGAGAAAAAGTTAAAATCATGAGTGGTATCAGTTCCATCAACTATGTCACCAATTGTAGCAACATGAAGAATGAATTGTGAGAGATATGTCATAGGCTTGCCACTCAAGGGAGCAAATATTCTCTTCCCGGAATCTTTAATGTCATAACCAGCAGACTGCAGGCCAGACTCTCCTCCACTCGAACTTAAAGGTATTTGTTTAACAATTCTTAACCCATGCCCAAGTACAATGTCCTTGTCGCTGTTGGAAATAACACCCCGATCAGCATACAATCCTTCACCTCTAGTAGTACTTGATTCAGTTTCTTCATCGGTGACAGCTCTTGCAAGGTTATGAAGCTTACCTGATTTAAGGATGAAAATGTGTTATAATCATACAAGTTGTAATTGATAAACGTAGACTCTACCCATTGATACAGGTATACAGTTTTTTGCAAATAAGAACACCATCAACATGCCTAAAGAAAAAAAATAAAAGATGTACCACTCAGAAACTGCCGCTTTCCCATATGAGCATCTTCAATCATCTGATGTAGCAAAGCAAGGGCACGATCCCTCTGCTCTTGCCGATGGGACTCTTTTGATGATGTGATGACAATTTCCCCAGATAGGATTGCCTGAAGTGTTGGAGGATTGTCCTGTAGGAGCAGATCATACAAGCATCATTACCAAGGCCACAGCCTTCTTCACAGCATTTGTATGTACTGTTTTTTTGGTAAGGCATTTGTATATAATCTAATAGAATGGAAGCATAAAGTATAGGTGGAACTTTGGCACAAATCTCCATAAAAAATGTAGGAAAAATCATAAATAAAAAGAAAATTGAAAAAATCCAAATGCACTTGGCAAAGCTTCATTTACCAAAGTAAAAAAGTGCAGAAGGAGCAGATAACATATAAGTTATATTTGCACTGGGTGAACCTTAAGATGAGTTTTTCCTCTGTATGGAACATCTTTTGATTAAGTTCAGAGGCTTTGCAGTAGCAAGAAAGGCAAGGTTTTTTTTTGCATTGTGCTATTTATGTTATTCTTTGGTGTATTTAGCCACAGCTAAATGCAGGTATTTTCATTCAGAACTATTTATCCTAGAGTTATCAGGGAGTAGGATTATGTTTATGGCCTCAATTCATTCTGTAGTGTCACTAAGGATGTATCCTTGACAAACAAGCATAGATATTGGAGAGCTCTTTTGTATTGATGAGTTTCTTTCATTTTGCTTTTCCTTTGTGTTACGAGGATGCCTTATCCTCCTCTCTATTGCATCCCTTCTTTATTTATGATGAAGTTTCTCTACAAGATTACAACTTATGAAGATGCCAAAAGAAATTAACAACTCAGTGCATCTCCAAGATTTCAAGAAGATACTCAAGAGGTTCATTGTGTCAGCTGCTGTTTTATATATATGTATGACCCTTATTGCACTCATAAGGAAATCACTCATACTCTCTCTAAGCGTTAGAACAGTGGCACATCACCAACCTTGGACAACACAAATAACTTTATTTCTAACATTCTGAGGTCTTACTGTGCAAGACATATTCACATTCAATCACAGAAATCTACTTTTATTATGTTAAGAATGTCAATGAGATGGGCTTCATCTATTGTATTACACATATACTTGACCCTACATTATTAGTATAAATAGGTAAGGTTAGTGTTTCGTTTTATCGTAACATCACACTAAAATTATATTTAAATATTACAGCACATTACAATGAGAGAGAGAGGATGGGACAAAAGAAGGCAATAATAAGTGATCATGCCATCAGTAAGAAAGCTGTGCTGTGAAAGTTACAAATTGGGAGACTGGTAGGATAATCTGAAAAATGTATTCAATAGTCAATGAACCATGTTGATCCAAGAAGTGACCAAAAATATTTTAAACCCTGAGCACATCCTATCCTATTATGTAAAAGCCCATTGAATTTGGATTTTCACACACTACCTTGTGCAAAGATTTGTATAGCCAGTTTGCAAGAGGGTATTGTACTCTAAATCAATCGATCAGAAAAGCTATCATATCATGTCAAACAATAACATAACTTTAAAACATGAATTGTCAAACAAGGCCAAAGAAAGTGGTCTTTGTCTGCATATACAACCATCTTAAATAACAAAATCTGACATGGTAATATAGTTGGCTTGGGCCCAAGTTTAAAATCAGGAAAGAAAATTATAGCTTGCGAGGGACATTCCAGTTTTCTTGAAAATGATCTGACACCAATAAATAATATTCAAGACCTCACCTGCTCCAAGAACTCATGGAGGCGCTTCAGAAGACGCCGTGACACAGAGATGACTCCCACTTCAAGGATCTGATCCCAATAAGTGGACCCGGCTTTGGGAGATCCTCCTGGATATATCTCAGATAACATAGTTTGGGCCTGTACATAATGGAGCGCACAATAACTAATCAACAGGACAAAATTTCTTGTAAGATTAAAGAACTAATGGAGAAATATAAAACAAAGTTAGTATTCAATAGCATATCTTCCAAAAAGAATTGCCAACTGGGTGACATTCTTGGAAAAATCTTACCATAACAACAAATATGTCTACAAAGGCTAGTTCCTAACTTAAATGATAAAAGTTCACGAATTCTTTACTTCAATAATCTCACCCTTGTTTATAACTTCCAATTTCTTAAATAAAAAAGAGAGTAAAATTAATGGGGGGGAAAAGAAATTGGTTTCATGTTACCATATTAATGTTAATAACCTACTAATAAGAAACATGAAGTGAGCATGAAGACAAGCACACATTATAACAATCTACAATTAGTAAACAAGTTTTCATAAACTACAACAACATAAAAAAAATCAATGCCTTAATTAATTAGGTGTGTCATGACAATCTTTTTTTGCTGCTACTTGATTTCATCTTCTTGTTCACCATTCTCTTTCTGTAATCCTATATGTTTTGTAAAGGAGGAAAATTAGTGAGAGGAATCTATTGGAAAAAGATAGTAGCACCTGATTCAATAGTTGTTGAGACATCTGTGCAGACTTAGCAGAAGTTGCAGCAACATCAATACAGAGAAGAATCTGGCAAGAAATGCACATTCTCAGATCCAATTATCCACAAAGCATTCTTTTCCTTCTCAGTTGAAATGACAATTTAAATTGCTATCTTATCACTTTAGGCACTTACTGTAGCCAAGGGACCCAACTGGGAGCGTAAAGAGGAAAAATCTAGATCTTGTACACGAGACATCACATCATCGACCTGCATACATGCAAAATATATATATGTATTCTCATTCAAGACAAGCAATTAGAAAGTGCTAACAAGAAATCCACACAAAAGATTACAACCATGACTAGTCAATTCACCAGGTAATACTGAATAAAATATGTATATTTTATCACATAAAACATAAGGATGGGATAATTTGAAAATGATAACAGCATCTTCATATCCTTGGATATAATACAAAACCCATACAAAAAAGATAAAAGGGTATGGCGGAGGGGCAAATCATATATACAGCAGCATTTTGACAACAACAGGAACAGCATAAGCCTTATGCCATTCGTTGAGGTTGGCTACATGGATTCCACAATGCCATTGGACTCAGTCAAAAACCAAATATTCTAAAATATCATTTACCAAGAGGTCTCTTTAAATAACTTCATCCAAATTCCTTCTTGACCTTCCTTTACCCCTCTTCAAAGGAGGAAGAACCATATTGCCAACCCTTCCCAAACATTACAAATTTACAAATATTTTGACAACTAAAAGAATAAAATCATGCCTCATACTGGTCTTTCACCTTAAGTGTGTTATGCATAATCTAGTTTTGAAACAACACAGCACTTCTTTATGCATTGTAGCCACCTTTTTTGGAACAATTTTTTGCGGTTTTTAGGATCACTGCATAACTTCTTGTTGGTTTATTATAAATGTTGAGGTAGAAACATGGCCAAAACTCTCGCAAAGACCAGTGCTGTTATAATGCAGTGCATTTGGTTGGAGCAATACATCAACGTGCATGAGGGTATCTCTGAGCACTTAAATCTGCTTCCCATGGATGCTTTAAAGGGTAAGGGTTTGGCCAGATATGCAGCCTACCAACTCCTAAACCTTTCCTGCAATCATAGTATAGACCTTCCCAAGACTAAATATCAAACCCCGGCCATTTCTCCAACCTAACACCAAACTTAGCTTTTGTTTGGAAAGTAGCACCCAGAATAAAAATAGTTTGCTATAAATGATACTGTAGGTTCAAATATCTCTTACACCATTTCTCCCGTTATGTGAATGAAAGCAGGTTCAGTATACGAACAATTTCCCATGTATATTGTTATTGTCAGGCTGCTACTTATTTACGGACTAATCTGTACATAGTGCTTGATGAATACTAGGTGAGTCCTTTTGACCTAGGAGCAATTTCTTATGATACATTTCACTGATTTCAGCAAGAATGAGAAGGCCAAAACTCTACAGCAGCATGCAATTTATGTTGTTCTCCGTATTATTTGGTCGGAAGAAGCTCACATTTCCAATGGTGCCACTTTGCACTTACAAATGGTATGGGATTAGAGTATACTACCAAGGTTTTTCTTTAAGGAAGTTTCCCTGTCACTATGCAGAGAAGATGACAAGTGTTATTGAATGAGTCTTATTGGTCCTTTTTTTATCAGCCTTTGAGAATAACTTCAACTCCTCCCCAGGTGTATTTTCCTTTTTCTTCCCATTGAATTTCTGTTCTTACCAAAAAAAAAGAATGCCAACTTGCAAGAAAATCACTTTAGAAACAGAGACAGCTTCTGGTAAAAAAAAAGATAAACACTAGCAAAATCAATAACTTGGGTCGAGTCAGATGTGCCAACAAGGCAATAACACATTGATATGCTGGAAAAAAATGAATCAAAACTATTTAAGTTCAACAATTCTAAGAAATTCCAACAAAAAAAAAACATACAGATGTTTTTTTGCAGGCACTATCTACCCATTCAGCTAATTCAAGAGTGGCTTTGTCTTCAGCAGATAATGAAAATCGATGAACTGCTTCTTCTCCTATATCAAACTTTGCTTTCTGCATGCAACTGCAGAAGAAAAACAATATCAGATCTTTTCAGACAAAAATGACCAATTAAGACAGATAAAAAATGGAAGGACAATAAATTTTCTCAAAACAGCTAAAACAACAAAATAAAGAAAACCAGGTGAAACACCATTTTAGTTCTTGAAAGATTTTGGGTCAGTCACATTAATTCCTGATAGATAGAAATCATCATTTTCGTCACTGAAAGATGAAACCATTGATCAATTTGGTCATTTTTAAGGACTAAATTGATGTCAAAAAAGGGATCAAATCATCTTTTAAACATGAAAATGGTGATTTTCATCTTTGAAAATGGTGACCCATCCCAAATCTTTTAGGGACTACAATGATGTTTTACTCAAAGAAAACCAGTAATAGAACATTAACCCAAATACCTGTCTAATACTTGGCAAATCCATTACCGAACCAAAGACCAAGAAAAGAAAACAGAACTAAAAAAATATATTACATCAATCTCTCAGCAAATGCAACATAAAAACTTCCATCAGAGTTAATGAGTGAAGAAGTTAATCAAGTTGCGGTGGTTATGCACTGTACACATGTAACTCATTGCAGAAAAACAAATATGAAGTTGCATGTTTTTTCTATTTTACCCATTAGAAATGAGTAGAACTCACAGGTTGAGTAGCTTGGAGGGAGCAGCACGTAACACTGTCAGTGCCTCCTTCCATCTCCATTGGCGTTCAGATAATGGTAGGAGATGCTGCAATATTGACAAACGCCATTCCCACTCTTCAATGAAACGCTTTGAGATTGAGATTCTCCATTCAAGGGCCTGGATGCTGGTTGTGCTAACACCATCATCCAGTGCATTCTCTAACTCAATCATAGAGGATGGAATATTATGACGCAATATATCAAGTAGCAAACCAGTGAAGGATATAACCATTTTATTTCCCCCTTCACTTCTAGTTGAACAACTATCTTCCAAAGAGCATGCATTGGATAATTTAAAATTGCTTCCTGGTGGTCCACAATGCATCAAGTTGACGGAGATATTATCCATATGCAGTAGCGAAATTATGACATTAACCATCAAAATCTGCATCATTGAAAATATGGTGTTAGATAAGCATGGTATAATAAGTTAATAACAATTGGAAAGAAAATTATCAGCTTCAAGCAATTGATGCCAACACTTCAAATGTTAGAAAATACAAAGATCATGGAAAATGCAAAACACTGCCCCAAGGACCCTTTTTATTGGTATATTATAGCATTAAATACAACTTGGAAATTTTTACAACATCTAGTCACTGATACATGGCATATTACATCTTACATAAACTTTTCTTTTACATTTATTTGTGAAAATCAATTAACTGAAGGATCCAAATAAAACATGATTTTTAATTTAAAATAAATGAAACTGGAAGTACTATGGAAGAGAAAGAAAAAAACAATAAACAAAATATCTAAATAAAACAAAATATTCAAATACCACAAAATATGCAAATACTTTCATTTAGATCAGGAGGGGGGGAAATAAAAAAAAATTAAGATTATATAGATAAGACTAAAATTAAAAAATGTGTAATCTGAGGAGGATAAGATTATGAGAAAAGTCTGTAAACACACAACTATGTTAGTAGTTAAAGAAACAGAGAGAAGAGGAAGAAAAATGATAAAAGGATTTTATTCAACATAATTCTCACTCTACATTATTGACACTAGTCTAGCAGTTCTTATAGGAATCAGAAATACAACAGAAGCTAATCTGTTAGGCTAACTAACTGGCAGTGTATGCAACTGATAATAACAAACTTCATTTGCCTATTGCTGTTCTTGAGTCCTATACTATAACAAACTATACGAAGAAAACTGCTTACAATGATTATTATCCTAAAAAGGAAGCAATTGGACAAAAATTTAAAAAAATATTGAGAATGGAATAACCTTGCGTGGAAGATTACTAATTGCATCCAAATGGTTCTGCAAGTCCTTCAACTGAAATAATGGTACATCTTGATGAGTTTGAACTTCATCAGACATGCTCCTTTCCATTGCTCCTAAAGCAAGAACAATTGATTCCAGAGCATAGCGCATATGCATGAGTTCTATATCTTGCGTCCTATTCCAAAGGAAGGAAGATCAGCAAAGAAAATAAGGCTCAAATAATGAAATAAACATCGCTTAGTTAGCATAAGAGATTATGTGTTTGAACACTTTATGTCAAGAAAGTCTACACAAGTGTGGCTCACACCTAGTCATGGGCGGTTGGAAGAGGTAAGTTAAATTTCATACATGGACATAACCTAATGCAAGTTGTTCAATCAGAATGCCCATCCACTATCCCATCTCAAATAATTAAATATCACCTATATAAAAAATGATTAAACATCTCATTTTAACTGCTGACAGGAGGAATAACAAAAAATTATACTAATGAAAGGACATGAATAGATTGCAGAAGTGAAAGAGTTGATAAAGGGAAACAATACAAAGATATGGCAACTCCGATGCATTCATCATTCATTTTCCATTTGTTCTTTTCTTTTACTGTTTTGGACTTCTGAGTAATATTTTTTTATCCTTCCTTGTTTTACTTATCTAAAAAACTTTTAAAAACTTCTTTTTCCAATAACAAAATAAATGAATTGAACATCTAGGAAGCAAAATGGATGTTTTTCTTGATTTTCCAATCAAAAAGGATGTTTAAGTGCAAGCACACCTGCACACAGAACAATGAATTCTCCGTACCAATTGGGTGGTTCATTGTTCCCAAATGAAAAAAATTTACCAAATATTCCTTTTCTTGTAATTTTTTCTCCAAAAATATATTATTATGATGCTGTGTGTCTTCTTATCTACTTAAACAATCTCAGCACAACCAGCCACTTGGGCAAACCCTAAACCCTAAATAACTCTAAAGGCCATCACCGAGAAAGAAAAGGCATCATAAACACACCTCTTCCAAGCCTCCATAGTAGAAGCAATTGGCTGCATGCTGATCAATTCAATGGCTTCCTGGAATTTTATGCTTGGAACAACATCAAATAGTACCTACAGAGAAGATGATGCTATCATATTTAACTTTCAAATTTTAAAGTACAATAAATCTCAAATAAATTCTGAAATATTTTATTAAAGAATTATATATTATTATTATTATCAACATATGATATATTTCCTTTTAAAATAAAGACTGCAACTTTATAGTAATTGCATGCTATTTAAGGCTGAGTCAATGTCCTTTATGATTTTACACATCAGCAAACATAAACTTTCCTAGTCAGTTCTCTTTTCGTCAATAAATATATATCCACTCAAATGTACTGTATTGTCAAATGGCATCAATGAATTTGCACAGTCACTTGATAGTGTTACAACCTGTTACCAAAATAAAGAAGGAATATCACCATCTAAGATCATAAAGGTCAACAAAACACATCACTGTTTACAATTCATAATAATGGCATGGGCCAAGCAACTGCTGCTCTACATACCACCATGCATAAACATAGTGTAAACATTGAAGTGCATCCTATGGAGGAGGACCTTCTTAAGTGAAAAGAGGAATGAAATTACAAATGTTGAGTATTAATGTGATTGTAACCCTTTCACATATGTGCAAGAAGTCCAATATACCATGCATTTGACACAAAGTATTACCCGAAGAGGACTCTGGGCCGAAAGTCGTTCCAATACAAAGTTCTCAACAAAAGGATCAGAATAAGAATCTTTATCTCTCAATGCCACTTGTTCTTTGCCAGAAAGCATTAATGAAAACTTAGAATTCCAGGACTGGCCAGAATTCACACAAGCAACAAAAGAGGCAAGATCAAGCTGGTAACACAAGGTGTCACAAAGATGCTCCACACAGGACATCTGTCAGAAAATGAAATCAAGTTTTTTAGCAAAGTTCCACCTATTCATTCATTTATACCCACAAAGCACATTTTGAAACATGAAAGATGAAAAATACCTCATCTGATTTATTACCATAAAGAGAAGATTCTTCAAGCCGAATTACTTGTGACTTACTTGTCCAGAGAAGTTGCATTAATTTCCTCCGTGCTGCTATTTTACTAGCCAATAAATCCCAACCCATGGCTGCCACCAAAGGCTGAAGTTGTGGAAACAGTTGAAGGACCTGCCACGAACAAGTACATAAGTTTATATTTGAAAGTACAGCTGTCGGGGGAAGTTAAAGTGGAAGTTCATATAATAATTGATATAATATTAATTTTTAACACCAATGCACAAATAACAAAAATAGGCACATACATTGCTAGCTTCTTCCAGCTGCTCCCTCTTCACAGCCGACAGGGCAGTATCCATAATACACTCAAGAACATGTAGTCCCGAAACACGAGCATAATGATACATCTCTGTCTTGCAAGATTTGATTACCTCATTCAATAATGCCTTATCTTCTGAATATTTCCCAGGCTTCAATTCTTTCAGATATCTTTGAAGACGTGCAATAGGACGTGGATTGAAGTTCTCAGTTTGAACTCTATCCATTTCAATCTCCTCAGACAATAGCTCGTCATGAATTCTCTAAAGAAAAGCACTGATACTTAATGTAGTCAAACAAAACCAATTTTCTTTTAAACATCAAATGACTAGGGAAAAAACTCTGTTGTTAACTCATCTTACCAATGGTTAGACACTTTTTAAAATAAACGAAAGGAATAATCCCGCAAGACAAAGTGACAATGAACAACTAAATTGCTATAAATTGAGTGAGTAACCAATTTCTCCAAGTTGGTTTCATAGGGGAAGGAAGAGGAAGACAACAGAAAATGCATCAATAGTTTTCTATAAAGGACCTAATTGACAGAAGTCAGAATGCTTTAACAAATCATCAAAATGTCTCTTAAAAGACAAAACAATAGATCCCAGAAATTTCTGCTTGCTTTAACCTGCTTTCTTTAACATGAGGTGTCTCGGAATTATCACTCTGTCAGTCTCTTCAAAATCTGTACTACTTTTTGCTTTCTTTTTTCTTGCATCCCTTTTGAACTCACACACATATGTTCCATGTGATTGTGTTACTTTGGCACTTCCTGAGTGTTAATTACCTTATATCTTAACAGGCTAAGGTGATAAAACTCTTTGAGTAACAAGAGAATGCAATATGATGAAGAAATCTAATAAGTATGCCAAAAATTGAAGGCTTTGTTAAGATAATGTCCTCAAGAAAGAATTATACAAATGAAATTCCTGGGAGAAAAAAGAGAGTGCATACCTGCATTGTTTGAACAATATCTCTGCAATTTGACGAAAGGGCTTCACTATAAATCTGTAGCAATTGATTACACATGAGAAGCCAAGAGTCCCCAAACTTCTCAGTTCTTGATAAAACAACCTTCAGGAGATCTTTCAAAACTAAGCTACAAAAGAATTAGGAACCATGACGGAATGAACATCAAGGACAGGAAAAATGTTACAATTAAACTATAAAAAAAAAAAAAACAAAGAACTAATTAAGAAAGAATAAGAAAGCTCCTTAATTACTTAAATAGTAAATAAAAGAATGATACATGATTTATTATTCATTCAAATTCAGAGGCAGCTCAGACACTTATAGTATCCATGAAAAAAAAATGAGGAAAAGCACAAAAATCTTTTTTTTCCCGCTGGAATATTGCAACTTACAGGCAATAGGATAGGAATTAAATCTTTCTATGAATCCTCTGGTTTGGAGAATAGGGTTAGGATTATTGATAATTCATGGGTGGTTACTCATGAGTCATGACTGTTTTGCATGAATTTAAATTACAAATATCAAATATTCAAAAAGATTGGTATCATTATGGCTATCTTGAGTCGTGTTGCCTTATTGTCTTTTTCTCATTTAGTAAGAATTCTTCTCTCTCTCTCTCCTCCCAGATGTACTTTCACTCCTTTCATTTTATTATCTATTCTTCTTGAACATTCAACCAAATAAGATTGAATTAAGAAAATGTTACACTTACAGTTAAGGCTTCCACAGTTCAAATAAAATTTAGAAACAAAACCTGTATAGGCTTCCATGATAGATTTATGGCATCCTGAAGTTCGTGATAAAATATTTTCAATTCCCCCAGTGTGAACCAGTCATCCAAAACCCCGTTTTTAATTTAATATACATTGAATGCTAAAAGGGAAACTTAATTTCTTTGTTCAAGATGGTCCGTTGGCAAATGTGTGCATCAAGATTGAAGACAAAGCAGGGGCAACCCACCAGGCAAAAAGATAGAAGAGAAATCACCTAATTCTAAAAGAAACCCCTTAAAAGTTACTTGTGTTTGCAAAATTGAATGAAAAAAGGGGCATACCGGTACTCGGATTGCTCCTCGACTCCATAATCAAAATGGAGAAAACGTATATGAGAAACAGCCCCTTCTACATCACCCACTTTGAGACTCTCCCTCATAGCATCCAAATGAACAACCTGAGCAGTCCTCTGTATCCCGCGAAGCACCCTAACATCCTCTTCCAAACCCTCATTTCCCTTCACGGCAATTGCTAAACCTGAATCATCACACTCCCCGTGCCTAATTTGTCTATGTACATTCCGGCAAAGTGCGTCAAAAACGTCCGCATGATCCAGAATCAACTTTCTCAAACTCATCAATTCTCCTTCCTCAACCGAAGCCACATTGGCACTGTCCCAAGTCTCACTACTATCGATTTCACCATCCACATCCACTCTCAACCTCTTTATGCCCAATTCTAAAACCCCATCCAAAACTCTTCTACACCTTCCCCACTCACGGCCATCCTCATCCTCCTCCGACACCAGGTCGATTAAATCCTGAACTAATAGCAGGAACTCGGCGCGTAAACGCAGCGTTTCGGGGTCGAAATTCCATGCGGAAGAAGGGTTGTCCAATTGCAACAATTCGAGCGTGGATAAGAATGTGAGGAGAGCGGGAGAGGAACAAGAAGGGGACCATGCGATGTTTGGGAATCGACCCGATCGAGCAACTATGGTTTGGAGAATATCCCGAGCTAGGTCGCGGTTTCGTGTTCGGAGGGCGAGGAGAACGCCTCGTAAGGGTTCAAATTGAGCCAGGTGAAGGTGGTTCGCGGCAAGGCGAGAAAGGATTTCAGTTTCTCTCCCCATTGTGCTGCGATAAACGATGGTGACGACGATGATAAATAATGCTATTTCACTGCATCAGAAGCCGATTGAATTTGCTGTGTCGCTATGAATTTCTGTTTGGTTCGCGAGAAAACAATGATAATGGGAATGGAAGAGTGAGTGAGAGGGTCCGAAAGTGCCAGAAAATGTCAGAGAAGGAGTATTTTATTACGCGGAGATTATTGTTACATCTCAAAATATACATAATGGAAAGTGAGGGAAATAATAATTGAAGACTGGAAGCATCAAAGTAGATCATTCACACCAAAAAATCATAATAGATCATCGCAGTCCATTGGGGTTTGGTCCATATTTAATAAAATGACTCATATATAATTATATATAAATCATAATTTTGTAAATTCACTTTCATAAGACCCAACAAAATTCAATCTTTGAAAATTTTAACTATCGCAACAAATAAAAATTTGTATCAAATTGACATGAATATATACGAAGTAAAACAAGTTAATAAATAAAAAATAAAAAAATTATTAAATAACAATTTACAAAAGTTCTAGAAAAAAAATTATTATGATGATTATATAAGTCAGGCTTATTAGTTTAATTTAATAATTATTGATGTTAATATAGGTAAAAAATTGAGGAGGCTTTTTAGTATTCTTTATTTTATTTTTTAAAGATTGTTATTATTATTTTTTTGTCATAATACTTTTCCTAACGATAATATAATAGATAAAATCTAAATAATATTACAAAAATGAAAAATGAAATATAAATTACAAATAATGATAAATTAATATTATAATGGTAAAATTAATAAATAATAATAAAATGGTATTATTAAATAAAAATAATAAATATATTATAATAAATCATATAAATAATAACTTGTTTATATTGTTTTAAATTAAAATATATATAAAAAGGTAATTTAAAAGTATAAAATGATTGTAAATATTATTATACAGAAATTTAGAATCAATAACATTAATATGCTGTAAAAAAACATAATATAAAATAAAGTCAAATTATATTAAAATAACATGATAATAATCATCATCATTCTTCTTATCATAGAGTATCTTAAATAAAAAAAATATCAAATATTACGGATTAATTAATTGTAGTATTTAAATAAGTCCACAATTTAAATTAACGCTAAGTAAACTTTTATCAAAATAAAAATGTAATTTAATTAATTTTACATAATTATTAAATTATTTTAAAAATGTATAATAGGTGAAATTAACTTGAAATAATTAATGTTATAAAAACAAAAAAAGTTCACACGTTCAAAACACGGATGAAAAGGTCTAGGTATATATTAATCACAATTTTACAAATTCACTTTCATGGGACCCGACAAAAATTTAATCTTTCATAATGACTGGATTTGTTTTTGTCAAGATTTTAGGTACCTCGAAAAATAAAAACTGCAAAATAATTAGTTAAGTTGAGATAAATATAGATCTTATATAATTATTATATAAATATTTTTTATCTCGTATAAATTATTCTAATATTTTTTTCAATATTACGAATATGTGATCTAAAAAATTGATAGTTTATTTTTTACAATTTTTATGTAAAATACATTCATTAAAAAATAGCTTAATTTTAATTATTATTATTTATCGGTTTAAAAAACTTTATTCATTTAATTAATTGTTATTTGTAGTGGATATTTTTAAATAAAGATTGTAATAAATAATTAACAGTATCATATTTTATTATTAAATGATAGTATACAAATATATTATCAATACATTTTATTTAATTTTAAAAATTTATAGGTAACTTTTTCATTAATTTTTAATGCAGTCCAACCTAATTTGACATAACAAGTTTTATTTGTTAATTCTCTAATCGGAACAAGATCTTGAAATGACAGAGTTTGCGAACCTTTTCCCAGTTCGTTAAGTATAAAAAATTCTGAATAAAAAATTCTAATAACTTTAAGAAAATTGTTTTAAATAAAATTTTTAAAAAAACTATGACTTTCTTTAATACTAACAATTACATTTCTAAACAAAAAAAAAATATAAAGTTTACTTTTCATAAATTTTTTAAGATATATATTTATTTTTAATGAAATGGAATGACCTTTTACCATATATAAATACATTATAACGTTCATATCTTTGTTTAAATATTTGTCTGTTTAAAATTATAAAAAATTGTTTAATTTATGTTTCCATGTAGGAGCTTAAACTCAAATCAGCCATTGATTTTTGAAATATCTTTTGTCTCTGTAAAATAAATAAAACAAATATTATAGTTATATAAAGCCAGATACTAATAATTTGTTTAAAATCAGAGACATAATATATATATATATATAATGATATTTTTTTTGCTAAAAAATATAATAACAACAAAGTGAGATTTTTATTTTCTACCGTTTGGACCAATTGCTACATGCATTTAAATACTATATGTATATGGCAGAATTTTAGCCATCAGTATATTATTGTGTGATATTTCAGTATGTAAAATTTCCAAGCATCATCATCATGTCAATGGATGTGGAGATAGTAGGCTTGTTCTGATCAACATTTACTGGGATTTGCAGGTGTGCGTAAGGGTATATTCTTCATCGCAGTTATAGCCTAACATTTATCCACAGTAACTTAAAATCTCACAAAGGTTATTTTTCAATCAAATGTCTTAAGAATGTTGAAAATGAACACAATTTAAGAAACAATATGGGAGGAGTATATTAATATGTGTGCTGAATGGGATAGATGGGAGACATATGTTTGTGAATGAGATATAGATAATATGGATTAATAGTTATGGTATGAGTTGAAAATAAGTATATATTAAGCAAATGTCATTATAAATAAAATGTGAATTGTGTTATAACATTTATAAAAACGGGTTTAAATTCATGTTAGTTGATAAGTATTATTAACATGGTTCAATGTTTATAAATATAACTTAATGATGAACACATAAGTTGATACAGGAATAGTTTAATGATACGTAGTAAAATCTATATTAATCGAAAAGAAACGTTGATTTGCACCATCAATTTATATTAAGTGTAACATGACTCAACCATGATAATGAATACAAACATTATCTACTAGATTGTTGGTGCACACAACAAAAAACAATATTGCATATTTAAATGTAATTGTTAACATGTTACACATGATACCATAATTTATTTAGTAAATAAATGATTTTGATACTACTTTTATTTTAAATACTGCAGTATTTTGAAAATTAAAATAAACAAATGTATTGAATCGTTTAAATAAAAAATTTTTTTAAATAATTTAAATTACCAAATTAGCTAATAAAAAATTTGATAGTATATAAAAAAATTGATAAAAATCAATAAATTACGATAAAGCAGTAAACAACTAAATTGTATAAAATGATGTTATTTTGATAATTTTTTAGAAAAAAATATAAATATTTAATATTTTATGTAGTTGTATATGTATGATTTAAATTTAAAATTTAAACAATATATAATTTTTAATTTTTAATAATATAACATTAAGTTAATACAATATTATATTTATCTTTATATTTTTAATATATTATGATTATAAATATTTAAGAATAATATTTGATTAACATCGATTTAATTATACTTTAATTATTTAATTTTAAATTTTTTCCTTAATCAGTTTAATAATTGATTCAATTTTAAAATTTTTGATTAATATTACATTAAAGAAATATAAATTATAAAAATTGAATTGTTGAAAATATGAACTAAAAAATAAGAGTGTGGAAAAAATTTGTAAAAGTATATGGATATTTACCAAATAAAAAGTTTAACTTTTAATTTATAAACTAAATTTGGACGATATACTAAAACATTTACTATTTATTTAAATGAAATAATATTATATTTTAGTATTTTGGAAATGGAAAAGACTCAAGGTGCCATCTCTCCATCGTTGTGAAGATCCAAAATGACCGCATTTTACAGCGGCAATTAACACAGGTAAATTGTTTGTTGAACGGTGCGTTTTGAGGTCGAGAGGGAATGAAAATGGAAAAGGCGCGATATGAAATTAACCCTAGAAAAATGTATCTAACCTAGAAACAGAAGTTACAGTACGATTATCTCAAGTTTCAAGTTTCAACTGTTAAAATGTAAAAAAGCGATTTGAGCGGGAAAGTGCCCCGTATTCCCCATCATACATAAATCTCCGTATCATTTATCTCATTCTTCTTTCAATCAAATTTCGCTCCTTCTCAGTGAAAGCGGAATAGTTACTGTTGCGGGAGGGACAAACAATGCAGGCTGTAGAAGAAGGTAGTGGCGGTGAGGAACTAAACGCACGTGCCGAGGAAAATTATTTGGAGTCAGAAATTTTGAAGCTGCGTGGACGATGGGAACTAGCTTCTGTTCTCAATTTCTTGGATGTAAGATATTTGAAAATTTCCTAGTTTTGTGGGCAATTTATATTTATCCATATTTTCCAATAGTAGGTTATGAAACTGTGTTAATGTGGAAGCTTTTTATCTTACGTTCATTTTTAGTGAGAGTAAAGTAACTCGACCGGTGCATAATATTTTTGGGTATAAAAAATGGCGCGATTCAGGTGTTTAGTCCATTGCTTGGTAAAGATTTGAAGCTGTCAGCTGAAGAAATAGAGATCGGACTTATTAAGCCTGACGCTTCACTTGCTCAGCTTCATATTCGGCTTTTGAAGGTACATTCTTTTCCGTATCTATGCAAATATGCAAACGTGTATGGAAAACTTTTCTATTCAATGGAACGGTTAGAAAGGTTACTGATTGATGTGTTGGTGCATATAATATCATTTGAGAGCGTCGGCAGTGGCAGAGATGGATTGTGCAACAGTAAAAATATGGAAGGAAAAGTGCTCATATGCTTTTACATCCCTTTGCATGTAATATCTGCTGCAATAAGAAGGGACAGAGGGTGAAAATTATTCAGTTAAACTAATTATGTTGCACGTAAAATCTGGGATTATTCTGTTCCACCCTTCAATTTATAAGCTTTTACTATTAACAGAATTCCAGTGACTGATTTCATATGCTATTTAACAGATGAAGAGTTCAGTTATACTTATGATCTGAAATAAACTTCTCATGAACTGCATTATTGGATTTTAATAATTCCCAAAAGTGCACTAGATCCATGGTCCAAGTCATCAAGTTCAATGAGATATGGGGAAAACTAGCAATTTTTGTTTTGTATATAAAATTACAAGGATAGCCTGAAATATGTATGGCAAATGCAGTTCAATTAGGAGGTTGAATAAACTAGTACTATAAATTGGCTCACATCTTCAAATCAACCCGCCATTCTCCTCTTTTACATGCTTGTATTTTTCTGTTGATGGCTTCCTACCCTATTATTTATAATTAGCGTTGGTCTTTCCTTAGTTTATTTGTAGATTAAATTTCATTTGCGTTCTTGTCAGGGAACGCCACCTGTGAGTAAAACACTGGACGATTCTGATAAATGGGTGGCTGCACTCTGTAAGAAACTGACTATGTGGTGGCCATGGGTGAGTCACGGACTGATTGCTTTTGAGTTTGCATTTCCTTTTTCATCCCTTTTCTGATTGAATTTATTACTTACATTTGCTGGTTGGATTTGGGCTACAGGTTGCTGAGGGGAATATTCCACTTCTACCATCTAAAGGGTACTGAGATGCACCTGAGCTGTTATATTGTTGATTGCTATTACATTATAAAAAACTGATATCAACAATGCTTGGGCAGAGAGGAGATATCCAAGTACAAGGAGCTTGATCCGTCAGATCGCTTAGTACTTCTAAAGGCGCTCTGTGAAGTTAGAGCTGATGTATTATTACCTCCTGTTCCGTTTCTTCAATTTTGGTTTCTTTAATATATGGATATTTTGTCATTCTCGTGACTAGATAATTGTCATAGTCAATGTTACTGATCATTGCTGCTTTTTTTTTTTTTTCATGTAATCCCTTTTGCTGTTCTAATTTTGTCTTATGTAAATTATTTTGTTTGGGTGTTTATGTTCAGCAACATGATGCAGTGTCATACATCAATGGTGCTTTAAAAGAAGGAACTCACATTACGTCTTTTCGCAAAGATGCTTTAGGAAGAGATGGAATTGACACATCTTACTGGTATTTTTTTTAAAAAAAAGTTTCCAGTTTTTTAAGATTTTCAAAGATTCTGAAAATCTTAAAATCACCATTGTTAATGTGTGACTATATTTAATTTAGGTATGATGCAAACGGGAAAGGTACCAGTCATAGGTTGTACAGGCAAATTATCACATCAGACTCAAATTCAAAATTATCACTCCCCACCGTCAAATTTCAATGGAAAACACTTGCCTCCAATCTTGAGGAATTTTCAGAAGTAGCTGTAAGATCAAGTTAACAGCCTTTTGTCTTACTTTTTTTCCCTGGATCTTAAACTGTAATTATATTGTCTTTAATTGTTAATTGCAGGAGAAGTTCTCGTTCAGCAAGTCTGCTGCAGAAGTTGCTGTTAGCATGAAGCTTCAAAGTGAAGCTATTCCTGCTCTTGAAAAGCTTTGGAAGGTATGAATATCCTTTGTGTGGTATCTGATAGGTGTGCATTCCAGGGAACACCCTCATATATCTGTTTGTGATATTGTTGTAAAGTAATACCACTTTTGAGTTATGCAGAAGAAAGAAAGAGCAATAAAGCAAAAACAAAGGCAGGAAATGCTCTTAAAAGATGTTCGTAACCCCTACTGTTCTGAAAATACACGCTCTTGTCGCATGCGAAGGCCTATTAGCTATACATTTGGTAAGATGTGTACTATATCTCAGTTATGTGTCATCCACATCTTGTGTTCTAGATGCATAGGACAATTGTTATGCTGCATGTTAATGGATTTGATTTTGTTATGCTTTGTTTGCTATTACTTGTTGCTTTCTTTGTGTGAGATGAGCTTCATATTAGTATATTACGATATCATGCATAGAACTTGAGTTGTAACAATTAGCTGTTTGGAATTGCCTAGTTTCGATTTATCTAAACTTTCTCTGATCAAATGATTTTAATCTCATCTTCACTATTCATGTCACGTGCATTGTTTCAGTTTCTCATTTTAGCAAGTGATGAGCGGTGTTTATATGATATCAAACTGCTATTTTAATCTAAGATGTTAAATTACTTAAAAATCTATCCCATCCATCAATGTTATTTCAGTGTTAGAATTGCCTTTCTACTTTCCCGTATTTTCTCATTAGCTATTAATTCAATATGCGAATGTGAATTAGGTTGAGTAAATCATTAGTAGCTAAACACATTTGATGTGATAAGTAATCACATTTTGTTTGATGCTCCTAATAAATTATCAATCGAATATAAGCTGTTTTTGAATTCTTTCCTTCTTCTGCCGCTTTACTGTACCAATTGGATTTTAAGATATTTACCAGTTCTGTTTATGAAATATTGCAGAGGCTTATGATCGAACAATGAAGGAGGCAATACAGTTAACAAAGTATGTTTTACGTGATATTGCATCATATTCATGTTATGTTAGCAATTCTCTAATAGATGCGTTCATCTCTATCTAACCCTGCATTTATAATTTGTACTTTCTTTATTTTAACTATGTTCAGTAAAAGGAAAAGGTCACCGGTTGCTGACCAAGATAGAAGAAAAGAATCAGAAGACAAATCTAACATAAATGATGTTTCAACAGACAGTTATTCCAAAAGGGAAATGCACCCGATATCTGATAGTGACGACACTGGTTATGAAACTGAGAATCAAGGTGGCAGCGAGGAGGAGAATGATGATATCGATAGCGAGTCAGACAATTCGGAAGCACACTCAAACCTTCCGGTTTCTTATCCCAAGGGGGTTCGCTGCAGCAAGCGGTTAGCTGGAGTCACTAGCCATGCTATTCTAGAAAGCAGATGCTTGACTACAAAGCAAAGATTGAGACAAAGACCCACCCGCAATTCTGCTATTGAACCTATCATTGTTCCGGATTCGGATGACGAAGCACATGAAGTGAAGACAGATTTATCATAGGCCTGGTTTTAACCAGCCTTTTGGCTAAGCATGTAGTTGAATAGAAATGTTCGTCATCAAAATTTGGGGAGATTTGAAGCCAGGATCCTACATATTTTTTGCCTCCCCAGTATTTGTCTCGGAATCCATGAACCCATTTTTTGTCTCTTCCGAGAAATCTCTGAAATACTGGAGTACATAGGCGGCTTTAGCATGGGGAAGGTTCCAACTTCCTCAAGTATGCCCGGGGGTATTTTATTGCTAGTTAGTTCTTCATAATTGATTTGTTAGAGTAGTTTGGTTTACCAAAGTTGCTGAGTGGTCCTCTTTTCCCAATATAAATAAGATTTAATTGTATTTTTAGTCTTAATTTAATTTATGTGAAATTTGGGTTTAATATTTTTAAAGCAATTTTAATTTAATTTTTATAATTTAATAAATCTTAAATTTTCTTAATTTTTATTTAAAATTTAACCAAGGCATTAAATTTTATTAAAATTAAAATAAAAATATTTATTTATCTTTACATCTTAATTTTACAATTTATAAATTTTTGTATTTTTGAAAAGATATTTTATATTTTAATGTCATTACAAATTTATTTAAAAAATTTGATAAAAATAATAATGAGTGTTTTAGTTTAAAGAATTAAAGAAAAATTAAAATTTTTCAAAAAAATTGAAAAGATTAAAATTGTACATATATTAAATTACAAAGATTAAAAATGTAATTAAGTCTATAAAAAATAAAACTAGTTATTGATAGCAGGGCAAGAAGTGAAAGAGAATCTTAATTTTGCTGTCGAAATGTTTATAAAAACATTTTCTTGATTTATTCGGCCAATATAACTTAAAAATATATTTTTTTTAAAATCCAAATAGCTTGAACTCAAATTCTAGGTTGCTTATTTTTTCTCATATTTTGATCCTATTTTATCCCTAGTGTATAATGCATCCATTATTTAAAGCTTAATTGTATTTTTAATCTTTATATCTTAGTTTTAAATGAATTTGATTTTCTTAATTTTAACTTTATATTTAATTTTTATAATTTTTCAATTGTACAAATTATATATCCCATTCCCAAAATTTCATCCAATAATTAAAAAAACTATAATAATGTATCATTAATTTGGATAAATTTAAAAAGAAAAAATAAAAAATTAAATAAAAAACAAAAAATCCTTTATTTTATTTTATATATTTTATTCATCATTTTTATTTAAATATTTAATATATTTTTTTGTTAATTTATCTAAATGATATGTCACACTTCTGTTGCAATTTTGTCAGTATGGATGAAATTGAGGTAAAAAATTTAATTTGAACAATTAGAATAAAAAAGGAATCCATGATTCTCAATGATAAACTAAAGCTTGAAAGTCACCAAGCCTGAAATAATGAGTATAGGTGCAATCGACCTGAGTGACAAATTCCCAAGATCAGGTAAGAAATAAAATAGTAGTAATATAGTAACTAACAGTGTTATAACAAGCACACAATTCTTTACGGTCGTGTGCGAAATATTGGAAAGATATAATAATGTCTCTAGATCATATTTTAAGGGTAGAGTTGTGAAAATGGACCATGATTTTAGGGTTAGTCCATTTAACCTAGAAGTAAGGTTTTTTAAATCTTAACCTACATGACGCTCAATTTAAAGGACCTAATTAAGACCGATCCTAGGGCCAGCCCTAGTTTTTTTTTTTGTAATTTGTATTAAAATATAATTTTAAATCTAAATCCATATAATTTTCAAATTTCATTTTTTTTTAAATTTTTTCTTTTATTTTTTTATTTTTCTCTTTAAATAATCTTCAATATTTTTTATTATACTCAAATATTATTTAATTTATTTTTTTTTAGATTTTTTGTTTTTCTTTAACTATTTTTTCATTTATCTCTAGAAATTTTCTTTCTTTCTCAAATTTCTCAACTTTTTTATACTTTTATCTTTTCTTATTTTATTTTTTCTAATGTATTTACGTCTCTATCTCTAAAATTATCCTTTTTCCATATTTTTTTATTTCTTCTCTTTCTAAATTTTCTTATTTATTTCAATTTTTCATTACTACTTTATTTTAAGAGAGAAAAAAAATTATAGAAAAAAATAAAAATATTTGAAAAAAAAATGAAGCTCATAGGTAACCAAACTATTTTGACCTTAACACACATGAATTAAAGTTGAGTTAGTTGGAATGAATCAAATTGACACCTCTATCAACAAGAACACTTCTTATCAAAGTAATAAAGAAAAAATAACTTCAAACTGGAGCAATTTTTAGTCAAAATTTTTATAAAATAGAAAATATAATTATGTAAGTTTCTAAAGTTAAACAAACTTTACCTTAGCTTACTGATGTAGCAGAACATGTTGTTAAAGAAAACTCAAGTGAGTTGTAACATCTTGGTTGGGGAAAATTGTTAAAGATTAATTGATCTCCCGTGTGACAAATTTGTTTTGATTCTTCACGTATAATTATGTGAATAATATTTTTTTAAGATTGTAAATTGTTTTGAACTTGTTGTATATTACTTATCATTTGTAGTTCTTTATAATTTACTTTTCCTAATCTTCACGGAGTGAAGAACATGACATCAATTACATTTTTTCTATTTAATACAATTTTTATTTTATTTTGCTTGAAATGTTTTCATTGTTAGAAATAAGGTGAGCAACTTGGTTCGACTTGCTAGCTCGTTAACTCAAGTTACATAAACTAAAATTTAATAAATGTAGAATATTTAAAATTTGTAATTTACTAATATATTTTTAATAAAATGGTTATCTAATTGAAAATTATAAATATAATTATAGTCTATATAAAATATAAATATTTATTTAAATTATTAATAATAATTAATAAATCAAATAACTAATTTGTATATTGGATATTTTAAATTTATATTTTGTTACCAATTTTTAAATTAAAATTTTTTCTAAACATATAACTTATAATAGCATATATTATGATTAAGTTACATATTTTATCTATTTTATACAAAAATATTAAAAATTATATAAATTTAATTTATATATAACAAGCTAGTTCATGAACCAAACAAGTAAAGTTATACATAGCTCAAGTTCAGCTAGTTTAGTTAACAAGTTTAATTTTTAGCTCAAGTTCAGCTTATTTGGTTCATGAACTAAGTTCAACAAATTAATTATTGAATCAAATCACGGATTAGTTTCGAGTTAGTTCGGTCCATTGTCATCCTAGTTAGAATCATTTTCAAAAGTATAAGCGTTCATAATTTCATCTGATAACCTTTTTATTTTTGAACCAAAATTTGTACTCATCAGTTTATGATAATAATAATTTTTTATGTAAGGGTTGGTCCTAGCCCACTTAACCCTAAGAGCTTTTTGATCTTAAGGCTTTTTATATTTAGAACTTTTTGACCCTAAAGACTTTTTAGGCCCTAGCTCATAGGATTGGGATTTTTTAGGATAGAACTGACTCATTTGACGGCTCTAGTAAATGATTCTAATCCTTAACACATATCCGATAAAAGAAATATTCAAAAGTTCATCATTACATCCATATTTAAGGACAAAAGATGAGGACATCCTAATATCCTTCATAGCACAAACATATCCTTTATCCAGGATGAAACTCCATATATAGTCTATTCAATCACAAACACTCTGGTGTTCATCTCGAACTTGCTTTAAATCTGAAACCATTGGAGAATATAGCGAGTTTTGCAAATAAGGGCCAATTTAGTTATAGAAAATTAAACATAAAACAAAATTTCCAAGCAGTGAGTTTTGTTGAACTTTTCAGACACACTGGCTCTACCTGAAAGGGGCTTTACACAAGCTCCAGATCTATGATAAAACTTAAGGGCATTTGAGATGTAAAAATCATCCAAAACTTATTTGTTCATTTTTACTTTTTGTGATGTAAAAGCAACAATTAAATTTGTATGCATTTTTTACTTGGTACCTGCATGCAGAGACATTTAGGCTGAGTCATTGGAAGAGCAAAAACATGGAGGATTCTGGAGAGCGACAAAAATTCATATACTCACTCCAGCTCCACCATGCAAATTTAGGGTTGTTTGATAGCAGAAAATGTTTTCAATTTTTATTTTAATTATAAAAACACCATCTTATTTTCTAAAATAGGTAAGTTAAGATGCATTCCACCACCTCCTATTCTTAAAAGATGTAATAACAAACAAGTCAAGAACAATTTCTAACTCTACAGAAACAAGCGGTAACCAAAAAACTGAGGAAAAAAAATACTGTTTGCCAATGGCATCTTTATCATTTATAAATTACATGACAAAAGCATCGGAGTGCAAGTAACCTCTTTTATATATATATATATTGCTTTTGGATAGACAACAGAGTTTAGCATGGTAAGGAATTACTACCATACTACTCTTTGAAATGGACACAGCTTAAAACCATTCAGAGAAGGGGTGGAGAGAATAGCTCTTACAAGGGCTAAATGAGTACAGAGAACAATACTTTTACTGCAAGAGTAGGGAATTGGGACTGCATGCGTATGTAAAAGTCGACAAAATTTTATGCAACTTATTTTCAAGTTTCAACTATAACAACCAACCATTAGCCTTTAACTCTTTCATACATTATTATCTTACAAAGCACTAAGTGATTAGAACTTTTAAACCAAATCGGATGATTTGTACTTACCTCAATCAAATTGGAACCTTTGCAATCACCAAAAATTGACATTTCAATAACCAATATTTGAATGCATGCCAAAAGGCCAACTATAGGAAGCCCAATTTACACAAGGGCATGCCAAATTTCCATTTCACAAACTTGCTGTTTCTCAACAAAAACAAAGACTTTGTAAGATACATTCCAAGTCCGATTATATACAAATTCCACTCAACATAAGTTGCTACTCAAATTTGGAACTAAAAACAAGATATATGATAAATTAAACCAGGGGAAAAGGCCCGGCCGGCTTAGGCAAGCACAAATATTGAGGCAACAATGCAGCGCAAATATTGATGGCAGTGTTGCGTTAATTGTGAAGAACTTCGGGCTTCCCAAGATCAGGCTTGACACTGCAATGGTCCTGGTGTGCAGACTAGGTGCTCAGTACTGGACATGGTGGATGGTTTGGCAGTGGGGCAATGATGGCTGGATTGGTTCTTCAAAGCTGAAGGCTGTGGGTGCCTCTCCCATCTCTCCACTGATTGCACCTTTTCCCTCATTCCTCACCTAGGGTGTAAACACATCCTTCCTACAACAGGAATGATTTTGCAAAGGACTACATATAACCTATTCAAAGTTAATTTGCAATTCTTAAAGACTAAAACCTTCGTTCATCAACCGGTTGATTAAAAAAAAGAAATCCTCCAGATGGAAAATTAAATGAGATAAAACCGAGTACATAATATATGTAGATATGGCTAATGATTCTATACTATAATTTAATGTAGATGCAAGAAACCAATCATGAATCCAATAAAAACAAGTACTACAGCCTCAGGGTACATGATTGACAAGAAACACACTGAATAACATCGACGACCTTAAACAGGCTTTTCAGTGTAAGAAGAAATAGAAATGAAATAAAACTCAGCCAGTTATCATAGTCCCAGCACCTTCATCAGTTAAAATCTCAAGTAACAAAGAGTGAGGGAAGCGACCATCAATAATACTAGCCGTGGTGACCCCTTGTGCAAGTGATCGAACGCAACAATTAACCTTAGGGATCATTCCACCACCGACCTTCCCATCCTCCATCATTTTCTTAACCCCTTTTATATCAATCTTCTTCACCAAGCTCTTGGGGTTATTCCGATCCTCCAATATGCCCGCCACGTCGGTCAACAAAATCAACTTCTCCGCTCCCAGCGCCGCCGCCAGTTCTCCGGCCACCGTATCCGCATTTATGTTGTACTGCTGTCCGAACTCATCCGCTGCCACCGACGTCACCACCGGAATGTGGTTACTCTCGATCAGCGACCGGAGAACGGCAGGATCCACCCTCGCCACCTCGCCAACAAACCCTAGGTCGGCGGCTTTCGGGCTAGGACGCGCCGTTAGGAGGCGGCCGTCCATGCCGGAGAGACCGACGGCGGTGGCTCCTGCCTTGTTGATAAGAGAGACGAGGGTTTTGTTAACCTTGCCAACGAGGACCATGGACACGATTTCCATGGTGTCGGCGTCGGTGACGCGGAGGCCGTCGCGGAAGACAGCCGGAATGTTGAGGCGGCCGAGCCAGTTGTTGATCTCGGGGCCGCCACCGTGGACCATGACAGGACGGAGGCCGACGCAGGAGAGGAGGACGAGGTCATTGATGACGGAGGCTTGGAGTTCCGGGGATTTCATGGCGGCGCCGCCGTACTTGACGACGATGGTCTTGCCTCTGAATTTCTGGATGAAGGGGAGCGATTCCGACAGGACATCGACTCGGTACTGACCCGGAGTGATTGACTCGGTGGCGGAAGGAGGAAGCTGGACCGGGTTAACGACGGCTGATACGGTGCGACGGCGAGTGGAAGGGAAGGAGACATTAGAGGGTGTTGTGGTTAGGGTTTGGGTTTTGGTTATGAATGGGAAATATGAGGTCAAATTTGTGAGGCTCTTAGTAGTTCCTACCATCATTGTGTTACAGTGGCTGTGTGAACTGTTAACTAAAAGTGCAGAGTTAGAGGGTTTGAGCTTTGACGGCTGGTGCTGTTGGAGATGGAGTGGTTTATTTTAAGGTCATTTCTCCCGCGTGCTAATCATACTTGTTTTATGACTAAACCAAGACTTTAGTACCCATTCAAGGTTTTTTATTTTTGTTTTTAACTTTTAAATTACACCATTTTAATCATTAATTTTATCAAATATTTTTATATTAATTTTGAATATCAACTTTCATTAGTATTTTTAATATAATGGATATATTAACTTTTAGTTTGATCTTAAACAATACCAAAGTATCATATAAAAATAAGAATATAATCGTTTCGGATAAGAGAGAAAACTTAAACTACAATTTATTTTGTGAGAGAGGTTATCTACTTTAAGAAAAAAAAAATATTTAAATTCTTTCAATGATCTATTTTTATCCTTAATTTTTTTTTATTGATTTCGGTAATGGAAATGTGTTGGGAAAGAGAACAATTAGCATTTTTAGTATGTAAAGATACATAATAAATCTCAAAATTATATGTTTGCATGTATGTGTGATCTCAAACGTTGATTTTGATCCATTTATGACTTGCTTCTCTACTATTTTAATTACCTTTACATGATTATTGCATGACAAATATGAATTTTTTCATTCACTTTTCCTAAATTTGTGGGATTAATGTGTTTTATTATTAATTTTTGTATACATACATGTTGCAATAACTCTAATGCAGGCGAATCCTCTATTTATTATCTTATTTGTAAAAAGTAGGTTTTGTAACCTTCATAAATGGTGTTGATCAATGATTGTCTGACTCTTTTTTTGCACAGTAATGTTAACATTCATCCTGTAGATAGATTTATTTAAAAAATGATGATAATGTTATAGAAGACGTCATGACTGCATCCATTGAACTTTTTAAAGTTATTATGAAGCATAATATGGTGACAATTGTCTTAAGAATTTTTAAAAGTTTATAAAATTTTATTTTTTTATTTTATTTAAAAAAAAATATTTTAGTTATTTTTATTAGAAAATGATTAAAATAAACGTCACTTAACCAGGTTAGGGAGAAGATTTTTTAAAAAAAGATCTAAAAATTTTCCAATTTATACAATTTTAAATTTTAATTTAAATATTTACTTTATGTGCGTGATTTGTTAACTGTTATGCAGGTAATTACCCTATAGTCATAATATGTTGTTAACCCTGTGAATGAGCACTATTTGCAATCGACTGTATGTGGTTTACAGATAAAGAATAATCTAATTAATCTTGCAAATTGTTGTAGGTAAAATATATGGTACGATGAAGTTGACTTAACCTTTGCACATAATAACATATGTGTTGATTTTGTATGTTTGCTTGCTAATTAAATTCAATAAAATTAATTTTTAGATAGTAATTTTTAATGTTATAAAATTTGATTTAAAAATTGATCTGTAAAATGCTGAATCGATGGATTATTGATTAATTGATGAGTTATTGGTCGAATTAGTACATTTCAAAATTTGTAAAATTTCTATTTAATTTTTTTAAAAATAAGTTAACATTATTTATAAAATAAAGATATTTTAAATTTAAAAATAAAATAATTATCATTACATAAGTATTTAATTAAATAAAAATTAAAATTTTATACAACCCAAGTTAAAATATAAATTTAAAACATAATCAAATATTATAATAAAAAACTATTTAAAATACTTAATTTATAAATCACTATTAAACCAATGAATTACTCGCTAAACAGACATGTTAAGACTTATAATTTTTTACTTATAAAATTCTTAAAACAGTTATATTATTTAACATAATATATAAATTTTGTACCCTTTAAATTTAAATATCAACATAATCATTATCATATAAATATCTAATTAAAATAAAATTAACATAAAAAATATAATAAAAAATAAAAAATTATTATGAAATAGGCTAAAATATAAATTTAAAATATAATTAAATAACCAAAATTTTATATAATATATAAATATTTAGAAAAAATAGTTATCAAGATAAAATTATAAAAATATATGTTAACTAATATATTTCTAATATATTGTTAAGTTAATTTTAAATTTAATTTTTATCAAATTTTATAAAATAAGATTCACATTATTAATTTAATCCTAAATTTTTAACATGTTAATAGATCTTTTACACATTAATTTTAAGTTTTATTTTTAATTTACTAATCTTAAAATGCTTACAGTATTTTATAATTTATTAATTTTAAAATTTGTTAACTTTAAATTTTTATCTATTTAATTTATTGTAATATATATATATATATATATATATATATATATATATATATATCAAAAATTTGAGAATTGATTTGATTACAGGAGGAACTGACAGTAACTTTAGTATCTTGTCAAGAAAGGAGTTGTACGTTCTGTTAAAGAAAATTTAGAGTTCAGATATTTTTTGTAAAATAATTAAGTATTCAACCCAGATGGTTTATCTAGTTAACGGGTATCGATTTTTATAAAATACTCTGAGTTGTACTGGTTTAAACTGGATTTAAAGTATTTTCGATCTAACAACTAGCTTGAGCCGGTTAGACAATCAGTTTTCGATTTAAACTGTCGAACTGGCTGGTTTGAGCCAATTTTTGTAACATTGGTAAATTTGGTCACAATCTTGATAAGGTGAATGCAATGCTTTGATATGATAATATGATGAAGATTCCTTCAAACTGGATCGTTTTAACGCAAGAAGGGAAACATTTCGACATTCAAGTTAAAACATAACTTGAGCAAAATTTTAGCTAAAAAAAGATGATATGTGAGTGATGTTTGAGTTTTCTTTATATATGTATGTAATTGAATCCTTATTGCATCCTTAAGCTGCCTAATTAAAGGAAATCTTTCTTGTGTTAGATTTGTTAATTGCATTGATATATATGTTCAAAATATTTGTCATGATTGATTTGTTTAAGAAAATCATCTCTTTATATCTATTTCGTTGTATGTTAGAATGAATGTTTATGTTGGATATGACGAAATTATGATCGAGATAATTTTTAATTTTGATAATCAACCATTTATGTATTTTAAGTAATACTTTGTTTTCACCTGTTTGATTTCAAGAGTTTACCTTATATATAAGACCTTTTTTTAGAAACGGTTAGGTAAAATTGATTATAAAAGAAAAAAAAAAACATTGTAGCTTTATTATTAGATAAAATTAATTATGAGATGTATAAAGTGCATATAGTTTACACTCTAAAAACAAATTTACTTTTACAAATAAAATAAAACCAGTTCTTCTCAATTCACTTTTAATACCTAACTATAATTTAATTTTCCTCAAATCATTTTTATCAGAATCTAAACAAAGACTCAATCGACTCGCAGCACAGAAGACTCAAGAGGACTTAAACCAACAAATATTTATACTTTCAGGTAGTATTTATGACAACAATCTGTTAAAATAATTCTTTCGGAGTTTGATCGTTGGGATAATATTTAAAATTTGCTCCCAACTTTTTTTTCTTAACTTGTATGTGTGTTTAGTCTTCACTTCTTTCTGGCAGAAAAATTATTTTAGGTGACTCAACATTCACCATGGACAGCTTTATCCTTTTACGGAAAATGTCAGGATGAGAAAACAACAGCAGTAGATCGGAGGCAACTTCGTAATTATAATTATAGCAAAAACTAGATAAACCAAATATGGTTTTTATATTTATAAAGTTTAAAAATGAAGACAATGCATTCCCTTTTTGGCCTGGATTTAGAGAATTTGTTCTCAGTGACGTTCTAATCTAATGTAGTTGATAACTTCAAGACAAGATGCGCCCCACGTTCGGGCTTCGGAACGTATAGTAATGCTATACCATGGCCCGAACAATGTTCCGGAACAGAGACCCAGATAAGAGAAAAAAATTTAGAACACAGTTGAGAATTTGGGCTTCGGAGGGTATGGTAATGCTCTCTCTTGCATTATTACTACGAATATAGGCATCTCGGCTCCAAACATCCCGAAGCAGAAAGATACTTAAAGCCCCATTGTGGCTCTCGGTAAAACTGCGGTTTTGTAAACAATATATACAACTGCGCCTTTTGACCTTGCAGTATAGTAATAAAACTTTGTAGAGGACATAAATGTGAAAGACTAGCAAAATTTTGAGCTAAATAATTGACCTTTCGCCCAAAAAAGAATATAATAACGAAATAATTACAGCCTCTTCTATTAAAAATTAATAACCAAAGCCATTACCCACAAAATCCTCTTCGTCACTACTTAGAGACTCAAGCACCTGACTATCATCATCATCCTCATCACCTTCTGTCACAATCTCCAATATGCCAGGTCCCCCATCAAAGTCTACATCATCCAAAATGAAATCTCCATCTTCATCTTCGTCGAGCTCACTCACACTATCATCATCATCATCATTGCTCATGTCATCAGCATCACTTCCACTTTCCCCACCAAGACCAGGACCCAAAAGAGGATCAACATCACCATCATCATCGTCATCATCATCATCATCGTCTTCATCCTCACTTTCAGCATCATCAGGATCAGAATCATCATCAGTTGGCCTCCGACGACCGATTTCATAGATTCTTGCAGATGCATACATCTCCTCTTGATCGTCCATAGTGACCAGCCCAACAAATGAATCTGTTGGTTCAGTTGCAAAATCAAGAACACAGCGGTCCACAGGAATGGTAGCAATGTCAGAATAATTAATTGCATCCACTGTGCGGAAAGCTGCAAAAAGAGGATGCTTGACACGGCGTGTATGGACTGCTGACATTACATCCTCAAGATTTCTCCTCAAGATTGCATACATTACATCACCTCGTGCATTGAATGTTATTGCTGTCTGATCTAACGAAGGTACACTGCGTAGCAGTCTGAACTTGCGCAGATCCCAGACTTCAGAGTTTATAATAACCTGGTTAAAAAAACAATTTTTTTCCAAATGACAAAATAAAGGTCAGAAAACCACCTTGTAGACATAAAATATAAGCAAGTTAAACAATTAAAAAATAATATATGCTGGTTGTGATGCTGTCCTAGCATTAAAATCAATTATACTAGAATTTTGGCCATCAATCACAATGAGTTTGATATTTGAATCTTTAAACATCTCTTCGTCCATACAGACTCAAATCAGTCCACCTATATTTTATATATGACTATTTTCTCACTTTTCACTTGGCCTTAATTTAGATATTTTCCTCCAACTTCATAAATCCCCTATGACAGAACATTATGAGATCATTTGATCCATGTCACTGATCCACCTAGAGGGGAAAGGATTAGTGGTTGTTATTTTAAAATTCTTTTGTTAGACAGATGCTAGTTTCTGCATACCTCATTGCCAGCGGGATGAAAGCCTCCACCCCCATAGTCTGTGAACTGATCAAAGCGATGAACAGGACCAGAAACCCGCCGATCCCACAAGACCCCATTCCAAAGAAGCATTGAATCAGATGGACTAAAATGGATTAAAGAATAAACATGACCTCTCCCTGTAGAAGTTGCAAATGTATCTGACAACTTTGCATCTAACTGACATTTTTGGATATCATACAAGAGGATTTCCCGCCGTGCAGATTCTGATGACAAGGCTGCGAAAATATTCCCTGAATTGCTAAACCTGGCAGCCTTGCACCCTTCAAAGGAATGGGTAGGACCACTTAAAATTGATGTTGCATCCCACAACCTAACATCTTGGGAGCTTGAAGAGAGCAACAGCTGGGTCTCACCAGAAACAAAAGACTGAACAAGAGTCAAAGGAGATTGGTGACCTGTGAAGCTCTCCACCACATTGCTGTTGTTGGAGTCAAAAAATTTGAGTTCTCCATTATGGCTCCCAACAGCAATATGAGAAGAATCCCCAACAAATGTAATGCAAGTTAATAAGGCACCAGCATCATCCCGACAAGTGCGCCACGGTCTAAATCGACTGTAAACAAATTGACGATCCCTGCGATTCCCATGCACTCCACCATACATATATTTAAATTCCCGTGTACCAAGCCGGGCTGTCACATTGGAAGGGGCATCAAGACTTCGTTTTGGTTCAGGACAGACATGTGGGTGCAGAAGAGAAAGTGGAGGAAGAGTGGTAATAGGAGCTGGGCATTGACGATGCTGATGCTTCAAATACTGAACCACTAGAGAATCTAATGTTACACGCTCAGGGTTGTTGGGCTGAAGATCATTTAAGACTTGGGAGGATGGTGTCATCTGACCTGGATTTGGGTTACAGCACTGATTCTCATCTACAAAATCCCCTGTACATCGGCCCTGTTGATTTCTGAGGCTACCAGTCGGTGTAAAAAGCCCAACAGCATCAGTCTGGAAGCTGCTTTTACGAATTCCACTTGAACAAATAGGAGAGCGAAGTCCTTGATCGCCAATATTTAGTCGCTTTGCAGATGCAGAAAACAGTGCTATATCCTTTAAATCAGATAACTTTCGTTTCACTGGCATGGTAATTGGAGTCTTATACTGAGATCCAGTATCAATGTTATGTTTCACTGAAGATTCAGAAGGAGTCTCTATTATATTAGTTTCAGAAGATTCTTTAGCACTTAACCATTTTCTGCCTGATGACTGCTGAGAATCAGCAGGTTGATGTCTAGAATGTGAACCAAAAGATGATGAGAAAGTCAGTGATTTTTTCTTCGCAGAGACAGAATCACTTTTGAAGCTGACATCCTCATCCTTTGCATTAGACTTTAATTTGTTGGTGAGAAATCCAGACAGAGTACGACCAGAGGGCCACTGAATTTGTGTTGAAGAAGTTTCCTGTGTGGTGGGCTGTTGTGCAAGAGAGGATGGAGCAACCAATGAAGGCAAAGGAGTCAACTGAGCCTCTTTAAGCAGCATAGAAGCAGTTTGTGCCAATCCAGATGCCTGTAGGTGTTCATGAATCAGGAGCAAGAGTTCCCTGAATAAGGAAAAGTAAAGCATTGCCAAAGAAGAGTCATCAGCCATCAGAAGAGGCACCCCCAGGGAAGAGAGGATCCACATGTATAGGAAAATTCTGAATGGTAATTAAAAAAAAACCTTGAATGATAAGTAATAGGAGTGGCAGCAGCTATCGCAGCTCTTTCTATGCGCCTTAAAGTAGGAGTAGCAGCATCAGTAGCAGCTAATGTACTTGCACGCCCTGAATTAGTCACAATCTACAAATGCAATTTCAACAAAAGTATTAATGATGGCCTTCATAAACCACACATCAATTTAAGCAAGACCCACTGAAAATTGAACAACATAATTGACACCTGATTTTCTTGGTTTTCATCAGGCAACCTAATTAGATTTCAAACAGCAGCACACTTAGAACATAAGGAATTGAGTGCAAATGCATTGGCTAATCATAAGTCCTAATGCCAAATATGTTTGATACTTTTGTCTACTTATTTAGTCAGCGAAGATGTGGTCTGCAATCAATATGAAGCGAGAAATTGATTTAACTCCCATTCCAAAGTCCAAAAATGAGACAAAATATATAAGGGTACTTTACTATTGCGATCAAGTACCTTTAAACACAACGGTTATAGCCTTTAAGATAAATGTAGAATTTTAAGTCCACAAAATAAATAAAGGTTAAAAACTAACAACTATTGATCATTATCTCCCAACTCAGGATTGATTGCTTCGAATTGATGTCCACTACCGCTTTGTTTATCTCTTAAAGAAATTTTACAGCTGTCTAGAATCCCAAGCAAATTCCCAAAAACCAAGTGTCCAATGTGACTAAAACAAGAAGGGCCAGTTTGGTTTGCAAAATGTTTTCTGTTTTCATTCTCTATTTTCACTTTTATTTACACAATGTCACCAATTTTCATTTTGTTTCCTGTTTTCAAAGTTTTTATGCCTTATTTTCACTGTTTCTCATACAATTCTTTGAAACAATAAACACTGAAATCAAGATCGCATTTTTGTTAACAAAAAATAAAAGCAAGAAATGAAAACATAAACCATTCTTACAGATCAAACAACCCCTAAGAAACACAATATTCAACAATAAATACATATACAAACCATATCCACCAAACATATAGCCAAAAAAGTTCGTAGCAGTAATGCAAATTGAAAAGCAAAAAATATAAAAAGCATCTCATGATATGATATTCCTGTAGCTAGCATATAACCAATTATAAATTCATATGTCCATAGCAACCAAAAAATCAATCCTGTTCAATTCCATCCAATGAGTTTCATCTTGAGTCCTAATACAGCAACACTATCAAATACTGTCAAGCATTAATTTTATGGCAGTTTGTTAACATGGGGAGTAAAGATTAGCACATTAGGCTTTCTACTCTATAGCAGATTTGCGGTACCATAACTTTTATTTTCCAAAACTGAGATTCTATTTGGTAAAATAGTTCAAAGAATTTTAAGGTCCTGCCAACATTCAAAACCCACATGGCAAACTCTACATAGCTCCAGAACATGTTTACTCAGACCAATAATACTCGACACACAAACTTCAGCTTCAACTAAGAGTGGAGATGCTCACCCCAATTAGCTCAATTGCAGCCTGGGAAAGTTCGGCTTGCCACCTACCCTGCTCTGTTCCAAGTGTCTGACTGCCAGAATCCCGAATCAGTTCTGACAGCTTTTTCCCAACCTAGAACATGCATACAAAAAATCAGGATATTGAATTCCAACAACATCTGACAATATGTATTTATGTCTAAAATCATCATCCAAGTATAAATCAAACTGATATATAAGAAAAAGCTGCAGCAATGTTATCTCAGTTTCCATGGTTGATATTATGTTCAATCCCATGTAAACAGGATACAATGGACAGTGTCCAGTTTCCGTATGACTAAGTTCAATAAAAATCAGTTATAGTTGTTCACCTGAAGCTTTGTCAATATGTGTGCAATAGTATCATCTCTGGCTAATCCAAGAAGTACTCTACATGCTAGAGCACGAAGACAATCCAGAGCAGCGGGAGGTGAATATATGCGTGGTTGGAGGAGATGCAGAAGAACCTTTATACCATTATTTGAGCGGACAGCCTCCCTTGCCTGACGATATCCTTGTTCCAATTGTGCCGCAAGGCCAGCACAACCTGCTCCTGCACCCAGAGATATTCTTCGGTCGCCAACCAAACCTGAAGTTGCAGAAGTAACAGGAGTTTGTGGAGTACTAATAACAGGTTGTGTACTTAGTGTTGCAGCATTGCCACGATCTACAGCATTGGACTCCCCATTCCTCTCCCTAGGATCAATCTGGCCAGGAATTTGATTTTGAACAGCTCGATCTGAGATATTCCGTTCAGCATTTCTATCTCTAGTCTCTGAGGGAGGACCATTAGAGGCTTGGGAGGACGCAAACTGCTGACCTTGTGTAACCATAGATGGTTTATTGCTGATTGAAGGAGGAGGGCAAACAAGGTTGACTAAAACGTTCAATGCAGGTTGGATTATCTGAAATGTAGAAGAGTTTGCTAACAGAAGTTAAGATCAATATATTGGTATAACCAGTATGTCAAAAGAATTCCTTTTACAACCTGCAGAAAGTAGGGCAGTAAACACTAAAATTGCTACAGCACGAAACCTACCTCAGGGTCTACATGATTACTCACGATATTTGCTGCATCCAAAATAACTGCAATACCAACACGACTATTGCTTAATGTTGCATTTACGATCATCTTACGACTGCTAGGAACCAATGTAACAATGTGCAGAACACCCAATGCGTACTGAAGCAAATCATGCAGATACCGCTCCACAGATGGGGCCTATAAAGAACCAAGGAACGATCATAAATAAATTTCAATATACAGGGAATGCATAAAGTAAATGTCATACCTGACACAATTCCAACATAGTAATATGTCCATTAGATGCCAAGAACTTGTCAACTGCTAGCCAACGCGTTCTCACAAATGCAGGACCAAGCTTCCGATCTTTTTGTAATTGTAGGAATACTGCATCCATTGCCTCGTTACTAATATCGAGCGGCTTGTACACTGCCCTTACACTTGGAATGTTTCTAGCAGCACTACGATTGCTTTTGTTTGGACGAATGGAATCCACTAATACTAGGAGATGTGCCCTGAAATATTGCCGCAAAGCAACACAAGTGTGATATGCTATCTGCTTCTCGGATGATGTCAGCACTTCAGCAGATGATCGATCATTTCGAAGTGATCCCGTGTTAGGTAAGCCCAAGGCTCCAGAATTTACTCCTGATCTTACTGAAGCAGCATCATTTAGAAGGACTAGTAATTTCTGCAATCCATCTTGGGAATCAAAGGCATCAAGAACTGCTCTGAAGACAAATGCAGCCGCAAAAAACAATGCTGCATTCTTCCGGCCCTGGTCCTGATTGCACTCAAGGAGTTGGAGAGCCAACTCAACCACATGATAAACAACATCTGACGGAAGAGCGCAAACTCGCTCCATTATACCCTGAAATAATCATCTCAGGTCAGAAAAATGAAAAGCATTGTGAGGGTGTGAACTACAAAGCATTACTAGGCATCCCACAACATTATCACTGTTAAACAACATCTATACCTGAAGAGAACCAATAGTAAACAGACAAGAAGAAAGGCCAAAGAAAGTTTGAGCCATTCTAGGGACAGCAAGCAGCTTTTGCATTCCCCCACGGTCCACAAATAATGCAGCAAATTTCCTATGAGCAGCCAAAGCACAGATTAGCTTCATGACATCGGGTAACAGCAAAGTAACCTTGGATGCCTCCCGATGTTTAGAATTCTGCTGCAGAAGTGCAAGACACACATCAACCCCCTTCTCGTGCAACACAGGGCCAAGAACTTCTACATATTCTCCAAGTAACTCAAGACATTGAATGCAATATTTTTCCCTCAACTGTGCAAGTGATTGGGTATCTGGAATGAAGTAATCTTCAACATCCTCACTAGATTCGGTTTCTTTGCCACTAACATTTTCTGTCTCAGTATTGTTGCAGATAGAGCTCCTGCCACCAACCCAAAAAAGAACATTATTACTGAAGTTAAAAGAACTACTCTTGACATTTGTTCATGTAATAAGGTCTCATATGATGCTTGAAATTACACTACATACCTTGAAACTTCAACTGCAGATGCAGCATCAATAACAGTTGATGCAGCTCTTGAAGCAGCCAAAAAAGCTGCTTCTTCATCATTAGTTGATTTATATTCCTGAATATATATGCAAAATATACAATTTTACCATTTATATTGAGATTTTAAATCATAAAGAATAGATACACAAGCACAAAGTATAACTTTTGGCTTTGGGCAAAAAAAAAACACCTCTGAAGCTGCAGTTTTAACAAGGTCAGCAGCAGCATCACCAGCTGCTTTGACAGCCTCTTCAGGTGCATTGGCAGATCTAGCTTCAGCTTCAGCAGCTCGGACTGCTTTGCGGACAAGATCGGTAATATCTTTACTTCCAATACGACACTCTTGAAAACAATCATCATTATCCTCTCTTTCCAAAGAAGCCTCAGAAGTGGTCTTGGCAAGGGTCTTCTTAGAATCAGTCACCCTTCTAATATCAGCATTCCTCAATGTGCTTCTGTCTCTAACACTCCGCCCCTGTCCCAATCGACTGCCAGAACCAGGAGATGACAAAATGGGATCACCTTCAACAGTCCCTTCATTGGCCCTTCCTTTTCCTCTAGATCTTCCCCATCCACGGTTTGCACGCCGTCTTGAAGAATCATCTCTAACATTGTCATCATGCTCACCATATTTTATCCTTCCATCACGAATATCTCTACAGCGCCATCTATCCTCCCCGTCAGAGTCTACCTCTCGGATATCAGCACCTTCACCAAGCCCATCAGGTGGTTCACCATCTATCCAAGATTCTTCTTGGCAAGTTTGTCCACCAATGCTTCTATCTGAACCCCTTTCAAGAGTTACATCATCTAAAGATCTCTCATCAATCATCCTTGTATCATCCAAATGACTTGATTCAACGAGCTGGCGAAATCTACCACGACCATCATCTCTACCTCTTCCTGAAGTATTCCCAGCTGCATGTCTACTCTCTGTTATATGACTAACATCTTTTTGGCTATTACTTGCCTCTCCCAGCACCCGCAAGCGAAGATAACGCATAAGCTTAGCTGACAAGCCAGATGTCAATACATCTTCCACTACTTGACTACCACTGCAATCATTCCAAAATAAACAACAAAATAAAGAAAATGAGAACTAACCAAACAGGGATAAGCAAGATAACCACCAGCATCGACCGGAAACAAAAAATGTTACACAATTGAGAAAAATTCTGAGGAAGAAATTTAAAATATAGCTTGTAGATTAAGCAGCGGATAGCATACCCAACCAAACACACAGCAAGGAGTCCGGTAGAATAGGTTTTCAACATTTCAGAATCTGAGGCCTCCCTCCTCCCTGGATTATGCTTCAGATTTTGCTCTTCCGCAGACAACCTAATATTATCATCCATCACCCAATTTTTGATATTTTCCAGGACAGGTTCTTCAAAAACATGAGGATACTGTCCATTTACACTTGATCAGATCACTTGAACAACACATGGACAGTCGGAAAATAAAGAAGCAAACAGGGATAGGTGAAAAGGAAATCTTACAATCCAAGTTAGGGAACAGCAAAGTAGAAGTCTGGTAGCAGCAGCTTGAATGGAGGTCGAGTATCTTGTTTCTGACAGAAACCTCGAAGATATCAACTCAAAAAACTCGTCGTTCTCCTGGGTAGGACGGAAGAGCCAAAGTACCATCTCAATAACTTAATACAATAAATTAACTTAAGGACAATACCTACACCCAAATCAACATTAAAAACAACAATAATCATGTATACAAATGAAAATACCCGGATTAAACCACCGAGGCGGCCAATGATATGGGCAGCACGGGCATTGCTGGAGGAAGAATAACCATTCTCTTCCATGTATCTGCATTGCAAAAACAAATTATTAATAGAAACCAGAAGAAAATAGGACTCCCAATAAATAAATAAAAACGGTAGGTACAGTATTCAGAGTCTAAACTAGAACCTTGCACGTATGTGACATAATAAACAACGATAACATTAGCATTGATAGATACAATTGAATTTACATATACGAAGATATATCAACACCTAACAAATTATTCCAAGAGAAATCAAATAAAAGACGAGCGTCCAAGCGATTTCTCGTGTGAAGAAAACCATTAAACAAAAATAAAGAAAACAGATATACCGTGACTCTTGGGTTTCAAGAATGGAAGCAAGTGCGTGGAGGACGGTGGGTTTAGGGTTATCAGGCGCAGAAGTGATCTTTTCAATGAGCTTGTTAACCTTTGCGATTAATTCATCTTCTTCCTTCTTAGAATCCTCCTCTTCATCGCGTGGCGGTGAAGCTTGATTCGCTTGATCCTCCATCGGCGACACACAGACAATAGAATCGTATAATAATATATGATTTGATTTGACTATTGTTTTTGGCTTCTACGTTTATTATGAATATCTATATCTATCTATTAATATTACAGACTACGGATATGAGCGGAAGCAGTTCGAGTTGCAGAGGTGAGAGCGAAAGAGATGCTTAAAATGAAGGAGAAAGAAATGGAAAGAAAAAAAAAGAAAGACACTGAGAAAGGGCACCGCACCAACGCGATGTTGGATCGGAAGCTTCCGGAGATATCCGACCCACTTCCTTAACCCTACCCATAATGCTCAAATGCCCATTTCTTCCAAGGCCCAACAACAAAAAAAAAAGCCACCCAATAAGTAATATGTTTTGGGTTTAAAATTCTCTCTTAGTAACGGGAATAAAAACTATGTCCTTTTATTTCAACGTGAAAGCATCTAAATTTTTTTTTTAAAGTTATGCTTTTTTTTTAATGCTCCAAGTTTTAAGGATTAAACCCTCTATTATTTTTTGACTTTACAAAATATTATTTATTTTAGTATTTTTAAGTGTAAACTTAAAAAAGCTCGGAACTAAAAGAAAATATTGAAAAACTCAATAACAAAAATACCAAACTCATATTTAAATTTTTAGATGTATTTCAATTCGTATATTTATAACTGTCAAAATATTTTACTTTGATATACATAACATCATTAAAAAGTAGTAGACTCTAATTACACAAGATATGTATATCACAATAATGAATAAACCTAGTGTACCTTTGAATTACACAGGAGTGTTTAGTTGCTTTATGTAAATAAGTTAATTAGATTAAATCTAAGCAATTTAAATAAATAAGTTTAAAAAAATTAACTGAAAGACGAAATAACATAATAGATATACAAATTATTTACATAAAAACAAAAAGATTTTATATTTATATATTATTGCCTGAGATTTGTATTGATATTTTTTAAATGAAATAAAATTTACAAATAAAAATAGATTAATTAAAAGTAGTAAACAATTTTATTACTAGTAATAAGTATTATATTATATTAATAAAAAATTAAAATATAAAACTCTTAAAATTAAACTAAAATTAAGAAAAAATAGAATCATTACATATATATATAACTAAAATAAAGATTCATTAAATAATATTTTTAAGATTTGATTTATCTAAAAAAGAATAAACATTTTAAATTTATTACAATATTAATATTTAAAATTTAAATGAAATTAATATACAAAATTTAGATAAAAAAAATTAAGTGCTTAATGTAAGAGAAACTACAGGATTTAATGAAAAAGAGAAGAGCCCCTACAAAGGTTCTTTTTTAAAAATAAGAGTTTTATTTTAATATATGCATATAGGTAAATAATTTTACAGTAAAATGATTAAAATTAGATTCTTACAAAGAGAGAGAGAGAGAAACAATTACAGGGCAGGGACGAGTAATATAGATAACTAACAGTTCAGTAATAATCAATTTAGCGCGTTTCTTACCTCCTCACGTTGGCTACACAGTTTACTTCATCCAAAATAAAAAAAGAAAAGCAAGCAAATCAAAAAAGATTACGGAAATAGTAAAATAAAGAAGACACAAAGCACTGTTCTTAGAAACCCAACTCGGGCACTTAGCCCAGCAGAATCTGTCTGGATCATGATTTTGAACTTGCAATCTCCAGCCGAAGGATCTTTGTCAGTGACCATGGAAAGGCCTGGGAATTTGCAGGCACTGTCCATCTGGTCATTTATCTGATAGTAGCTATTAAACGCATAAGAAATGTTACCATGGACATCTAAATTTCCACATGAAGTCCCATATCCAAGACTGGTGCAATCAGCATTTTGACAAGCATATGCCACACTAGGTGCCACTTGGTCATCATTAAGGTTTGCCGAGGGTTTCAAAACACACCACTTTTTAGCCAAATGATCAACGCCACTAGCTGCAACTAAGACATTGCCTCGGGCTGACCCAAGGTTAAGTTGGTACTTGGGTTGCCCATCAAAGTAAAACAAACCCCAATGACGTTCGAAGTTCCCTGGCTGAATGCTCTTACCATCTTCATCTATGAGACTAAACAAATAGGCATCTATAGGACCAGGCCTCATTGGAGTGCCCTTTCCAGACATGTAGCGTGACATAAACCCTTGGTTAAACCGTTGTGCATATTGAAGATTTGCATTGTGGTCTCCATCTGTGGGCCACCCAATTTCCCCCACAATTATAGGCAAATTTCCAAACCCATTCTTCTGCAGTGCCCATACTAGAGTATCATGGTTAGCATCAAACACATTATCATAGCTCCTTCCATTGTCGTTTATAGCAGGCTGATACCCATTGAAAAAGGCATAGTCAACAGGGAAATTGGGATCTGAGTAGAGGCTGATAAAAGGGTAGATGTTAACGGTAAAGGGTGCTCCATTGTCGTTTAAGAACTTGACAATCTGCAGCATGACGTTATTGATGTTTGGCCTGAAACCGCCATCTGATGGCTTTTCCGACGAGCTTTGGTATACGTCGGCGTTTAAGGGGACAGTGACCTTAACACGATTGCTCAAACCAGATTTTGTGAGAGCTGCTTGGATATTTTGAAGAGCAGGAAGAGTTGTGGTTTCGTAGGTACCATTGTAGGTTGACAAGAATGGTTCATTCCCCACTGCAACGTACCTTGCAAAAACCGCAAGAACTAGTGCGTAAGAAGAGAGTATAGACAATTACAACATATAGTCGTTGAGTTTACAATCAGAGAAATTTAAGAACATACAGCATTGTGCATAATGCATGGGTTAGATCCTTTGACAGGAAGTTACAAAACATTTCCAAAGAAGAAGTTAGGCTATTTTGATTCGTCTCATTCGAAAAGCAAATATTCTAATTTAATTCCCTGTTTGTTCTAATTGCTTACTGCCTACAGCAAGTTAGGAAGACATTTAAGCATGAAACTGATAATGGTTTTGATCCATGTTTTACTTTTTTAAGTCCTCGTTTAAGGGAATGCTGGGAACAGATCTAGCACAAATGAACAATAATTTTGCATCATATTTATGAATCACACTCTCACGCGGCTAATCAATCCAGTGCAGGTGACTGAGAGCACTTTCAATAGTAACGATCAAGTCTTATGCCACTTTTTATCACCATTGACATTGGGCACTACTAAAGTGATCATAAATTAATAAAGTAGGATTTTGGACAAAAAGAATTGCTTCGCTGCTAGCATACCCAATTTTATCTCCCAGTCGAGAAACCACTTAGTCTTACAAAGCTAGAGTTGTTGAAAGCATCTGTTTTCCCCCAATTGGAAAAGGGCTAAAAATGAATAGAAACAGACATTGTAATTCATAAGCATGTCGACTAACAAAATTATAATATAGAGGAATCTTTCTGTCGCAGAGATCACACGTTACCAAATGAGTAGTTGAACACCACACCAATTTCACCACAAGCTCCACACAAAAATTGTTTGGCAAATGATGAAGGAACAAGCTTAAGCTCCACATTTTGCGGCAATTAACAATACAATGGCAACCAGCAATACAAAGAACAATAAACAAAGATGATAATCCTAGGTCAATAAAAGCTGATTTCTCCTTCAACTAATACTGAAATGATAACCTCTTTCAAGAACAGAAATAAGAATTGTGTTTTGCCATTGAAGGAAGAAAATATAAGGAAACAACATTAAGTTTTTAGCTAAAGGTGTATGAACTATTCTATTGATAACCTTGAACAAATGCACCTAGACATAACCCTTCCAAATCCAAATCATTGGAAGAAACAAAGGAGAGTAACATTTAATGTTGGGGCAATATTAGTAGCATACGAGAACAAGAAGGATTGCATATGATTTACTAATAGCAAAATATAATACATTTGGCATTTCACCTTTTGGCAGGAATATAGTCTGAGAAATTGGTCAGCCAGGAGTGCACATTATTTTCTGAGAAGCAAATTTAGAAACATTTCCATGCATAAATGAATGTAAAATAAAGGAGATTGGGCTATTGAAAACCTCAAACAAGGGGCATAATTTCATTCAAAGTACATTATCAAAGGGTGGAGCTTTCCTAGACCAGCATATATGATAATCAAGAGGAATGTACAAGGCACTAGAAAAAGTGGAAGATTAGGCATTGAACAATCTTCCAAACGGAGTAAGTTAAAGAAAGACAGGTTCAATGAACCATGACATAGCGCAAGCCGAACCCCTGAAACTAATGCATTTCATTGCATATTCCACAACAATTTCATCTGGGAAAGACATTAAGTTTTCATTCATTAGAAGTTTCTTCCGTCCTGGTTGCAATGTTCTCTTCTAACATTTGCCTCTACTCAAAAACATTGAATCAGACAACATGGTCCTTTAATGTGCAGGAGAAATATCCAAACCAAAAAAACCATGCAACAAACAATTACAATCGGGAAAATGCATTGTTTGGCAGAGAGAAACCATGTATTCCTACAGCATCAGAAATAAGTTGGGTAGTGCTAAATATAATAACCAGAGGTAGAGTTTACAATACATTGAATTTCATATTTCATATTTGTTCTTTTTTATTGGAAATATCAGGCTAATTTGAACTAGAGGATGGCATGTGGAGTTGTGGACTTGTATAACAATTTAGACATGCATATCTTCCACAACGGTAGATGAACATTACATTTATTTAGGGTGAAAAAATGTAGGGATACCAAGAATACACCAAAGAAAAGGAAGACCAATGTTTACAGCAGTGAATCATGCACTTCATTGCTGTTTGGTTACCAGTTACAAAATCAATTATCCAACTTTCCCATAAAAAAACAAGCATCCCAATGAAAACTCATGGCTAAGATTAATTTTGACAGGTATCCCAATTACATTCAACTGCTCAAAATCAATTTTATCAAAAACAATTCTACCCAACTTTAAACTAAACCGGCAAGGCACCAGAACATCATGCAGAAGTGACAAAAGCATGCAAGCCGGACAGCACCTTAATTCCATAATGGTTACTATGAATCTATGATGTTTTTCATTCATATTTCTAAAGAAAGTTGTTTGGTTTATGCATATCCATTTCAACAATGAACAGCTGAAGCAAGCAACAAAGTCAGTGATAAGCTTCAATTAGACCCTATCCAAAACTATAAACCAATGGTCGATTGAATCTCTCAACAAAGAAAAAAGGATATACCTAATGTCTACTCCGCCAGAAGAGACATGTGCGGAAACATTCTTGGAAACCCATTTTTCAGCTGCTGCCACACTATTAGCCAGCGTATAAAGCATGTCATTCGGAATCCCCACCATCACCTGTATCCCAGACTTCTTGAGAGCATCTAAGATACCAGGATCAGCATCAAAAAGCTTCACTTTCTGAATGCCATTGTCTTTCAGCATTTTCACCACCTTGGATGGTGACAAAGGGTGCGTCGATTGTGTGCCCCAATTAACACCAATCCCACTCACTGAACCCAGTCCCACTAACAACACATTCAAGAACAAGAGAACAACACACCTACAACACTTCGCACCTCCCATTAACTCCATAAACACCGATCAAAGAGTATGCTAGCTAAATCTGAAGCTCAAAGTCAAAGCAGCTTTTTCACTTATTCACAAGACTACAGCACAGTGAAGAAGTTAGGTTAAGAGTTAGAAGATAATAGAAATACACATTGGGTCAGTGTATGATCCCAAACACTGAGAAGAGGCAAACGAACAAGTTCTTAGAAAGTAAAGCAATAATAAGGTTTAATGCTAACAAGAAGAAACTAAAGGTACGGTAAGTGCAGACCAGATCCTTCAGAGAGGTAAGCTTGTTGTGTCTGCTTTTCAGTTAAGCTGCATTAACTACAGAGAAATGGAGCAATGAGTGAGTGAACCAGAAAGAAGGTATGTGGTAGGGAATCTTTTTATTTGCTTTGCTTTTTTGTTTTTTTATGAACTGAAACAATCAGGCAAAAATACACAACACAGTGGTCTCCGTGTCAGACTTTTCCTAAAAATCTTGAAAATCACATGGTTAAGTTTTTTTTTTTCTTTCTAAGCAAAAACCAATTGTATATTTCTACTAGGAGTGTGTTTGGATTAGTGTTTGTAAATTTATATTTAAACAATTTAGATGTTGTAAGTTAGAATTGGTCTAGAATATAAGATGTTGAAGATTAAAATAATTTTAGATAAAAGTTTTGGATTTGAATTGTTATTTTTATATTGTAAATAATAAATTTTTATATTGTAAAATTAATTTAATTTAAAAGTAAGCTTAAAGTTATATTTATATTTAAAAACTTTTATTTTTAAAACAAATTTATTGTAAAAGTTAATATAAAATTATCAACTTAACACAATAATTACGATTTATTTCATTTATTTCATGAATTTTTATGGAGGGATGTTTTACTGAAATAAATTTAATTATATGACTTTTCAATTTAAATCCAAACATGCATGCGCTTATTTTTTAAAAATATCTATAGTATAAAAAATTAAGGGCTTGTTTATTTAAAAATTAATTCTCATAATTTTCAAAAAAAAACAATCTAGTAAAATTTTGTAATTCAGATAAATTACTTCATGCATTCCAATTATATTTGATGATTTTAAATTATTTTTATTTAATTTCAAATCAAATAGATATTAAATGTTTATTTTGTTTTTAAAATTAATAAAAATAATTTTAAATGCGATTAAATTCATGTATAAATTTATTTAAATCATATAATTTTATTGAAAAACTGAAAATTAACTTTATTATTATAAAACAGATAATATCTTTCTCTTTGAGATCTTAGTTATGAAAATGAAGTATATACTATTTTAACAAATAAATTACATTGTTAAGATATATGTAATGATTATAAGTGAGTTTATTATTCTAATATTATTTTTACGCTCACAAAACAAAATTTCGCATCGGCAGAAAGTGTCTGATCTGAACTCGTTGTCGTGTCCCAGAGAGATGTACCTTCCTTCGTTGCTTAGTCTTGTGATGCCATATGCCAGATAACATTTGCCCCAAACCCACGTCGAAGTTCTAACTCCTAAGCTTTCCTTTAAACTTTTTTTCTGATTCCCGCTATATTTTTATTAGGGAGTTGTTAATCAATATTTTTAAGGCATTATTTTAAAAAAAATTAAAATATTGAAAAATTTTAAAATATATCCCTTATTATATAAAGTAGAAGTGAGGGGTGTTTCCGCCCAAAATGTTTACCATCCAAAGGTCAATCTGAAAACGACATGTGTCCATTATTGTGCACCTTTTACATGTTACTGCTTTTTACCGTAATATCCAAGTTTCCAATGGTTATCTATCACCGCCTTGAGGGTATTATTATATTTTTCTCTCACATGTGGGAGACTATTCGGGTGAACAGGTGGCTTTGGGGACTATTCGTGTCACCCTTCCATTTTCGCATATCTGCATAGATCAATGGAGATACAAAGATGATTCACTTATCTGCATTTCGCATATCGAACTTTAACAAAGCTGTATACATTCTGCCAAGAACGTTGTCGCTGTTAGTTTGTTGCTCTGATTTATTACATTGTGTGCATCGTCAATCTTTCAATTACATTGTCTGCATCGTCAATCTTTAAATCTCTGTCTCAGAAGTGAAAAAGATAACATTTTCAGTAAAAGAGCATCGTCACCATGAGTTGTAAGTTTGTGATGCATTTCACACATTTTTCCTATTTTCCATTTAAACGAGCGGTTTTAAGTCTCATTCTATTACGTCTCATCTTTCTCAAAGGTCGACATTCGTATAGGGGGATGCATCCTGCCATAAATACTGGAACAACGTCTACCCACGCTACATCACAGTGCGCGAGCAAAGGCGATATGTGGAGTTTGTTCTTTACCTGTTCTTTCTGGGTATCTGTTGTTTATTTGCTTTTTTGGGTTTGCATGGCCCCCCTACAATACACACTCATTGTATTTCTGCAATTATTTGACAATAACACAGTTCAATATTTAGTATTTTGAAATTGATTATCCAGTGTTTCAATATGCCTCAAGGCTGTATGATAACTGATGTTGTATTAAGTCTGGATCATATCCATGATTTAGGGGAAGTGTATGATGCGGACGCGGATGCCCATGATTTAGGAAATGATGCGAAGACGCCTTATGCAGATGGGGGGTCGTGCAACGCTGAACCTTTCACTGACGGATTCTAAAGCTTCCGGGCTGGAAGTATTGGTATAATTTCATTCAAGCTCATGTCATTGTTGAAATAGAAAACACGAATCATGTGCATTGTTGAAATATAAAACACGAATTATGCCCATGATTTAGGAAATGATCGAAATAAATACTTACAATCCGCCATCGTAAGTTAATTTCATCATATGCTTCATATGAATACTAATGACGACCATTGACCGTCATGGTATGTTCATACCAGCATGTGCTTTGTTCGGTTTCTATTGCATGGTTCCCTAATTGAAATACACACGTTTAGATAGCCATTGTAAAGTTTAAAGAGTATTTTGCACGAACAGTCAATTGGTATCCTCTTCAGTTTGGTTAAAGTATGCACACAGTACTATTAATTGAATGTGGTGGTTGATGACTTAATCTGCATCTAATAGGTAACTCTTCAGTCGATGTCACTTTAATGACACATTTCCCATCTCAGTCTTCCACCAGTCACTTTGTCATTATTACTCTTTATTAAACACAATTCGCAGTACTCAACTTAAGCAGTATGAAGATATGTGCAGAAAGATATATCTAGAAATATAATGAGCGATGCTTACAGTTGTAACATGCTTTCATTAAATGAATATTTATCTACCTGTACTAATATGACTTCACTCAAACACTATAAGTAGTGAGACCATATATAGGGAACCTCCATAACGTTCATTACACAGGTATAACAACTGCACCACTATCATTTCCACACTGGTATGGTTATTCCCATTTTATGTTATCTTTCCACTGTTATTTCCTTTTGAAATTTTCATAGTGGTTTGCCTAATGTATGAAATGTACATTCATAATTGGTGCATACCATCTACTCAATAGTATTCCAACCAGCATGTCTCAACCTCTGACTCATCTGCACAAGGTTGATGCCAGTAAAATAGACTGGAGAATAAGGGTAAGAGTGTCACGCATGTGGACTGTTCAAATGTATGGTCAGCCCCAACAAATAGGGAGCATTGACATGATTTTGGTAGATGAAATGGTAAAAAAACTATAATATTTTCAACAACGTATTTAACTGTTTATGAACACAAACCGTTTTTATATGGCATTTTACTATTGTGTGTTTTCTAGTTTGGGAGATGTTTATGTACTGTGAGGCAGAATTTGGTAGCACAATTTCAGCGTCAAATTGAAGAGGGCAATGCATATGTTATTGAAAACCTCTTGGTAGGCCAGAATAACATAAAATGTAGAACTTACAAACAACAATATCTGTTAAACTTCATGAGGACAACTTTGGTGCTACCTGATAGTGGCGACAACATTCCCCCACATGTCTTCGACTTCTGTCCTTTTACAAACATATGCCTTGGCGTAGACGCATTGTCTCTCATTGGTAACACATTCTATGATATTTCATTCTTACATATATTATTTTGACATGACAATATTACATGTTATCACCTCATATGAAACTCTTTCTATGTTTAGATGTTATTGGTCATGTCGTTGAGAAGTATGAGATGAAAGAGGCAGATGTCAATGGAAAAAGGACAAAGCTTATTGATTTTGTTCTTGAGGATTTGCAGTAATTGTCTCAGACTCAATATTTTGACATGTCATTGTTGTATTGTTCTCATTTTGGTAATGTCCATTTGGTACAAGTCTAATAGGTTGGAGTGCATCCTGTGGGATGTTTATGCAGACCAGATCGAGCAGTTTTTCAACATGTCAACAACACCACATCCTGTCATTGTTATTTGAGATAATGACTGTCTACATATGAACTACATATATAACTGTCGTAAACAAATTACTATATATGTTTTAAAAATACTTGACCATATAAGTAAGTTTGCATCTTTATTTAAAGATTTTTTAAAAATACTTTACCATATAAGTAAGTTTACATTTTTATCTAAAGATTTAAATTTTTAACTTCTATTCTATGGTATGCTATCTATTGTAATTCTTTTTCTAATTCTTTACTTTTATTTATCATTTTTCTTTCATTATTATCAATACATTTCTTCATAAATTATCATATATACAAAAACATAAACGTTAATATTAAAAACCCCGTGCAACGCACGGTCCACTTACTAGTTACAAGTTATAATAATAATAATGTATTTTTGATATTTTAGAAGTCTCTTGGAAATATAAGTTGAGAGGCTATTTTAATAAATTATTATTACTTTAAAATTACTTATTAAAATAGTACAATTTTAAAATGAATTACTTATAATAAATTTTTATGTCACCATTGTACCTGTATAGCAAATTTAATTCATGTCATTCGCATATAGTTAAATCGGTTAAGTCTATTAATGGGTCAATGTAGTATATATTATAACGTGTGTATTACATGAGATATTGTCATATGATATCATTGGATTTGTTTATGTAATAATAATAATTTTTTTTATTATTATAAATTTATTTTTTACAGCATATATTTTTAAGTGTTTTATAAATTAAATAGTTTAAAATAACATAAAACATCTTTTTTATAGCATTTGTGAAAAAAAATTGTATTTAAAATAAAATTTTAAATGTTGGTATAAAAATTAATATATAAATATTACTTTTATCGTGTTTAAAAGAATTGGCACTCTAAATATACCTTTTTATATTTTTTATAATAATAAATGTTTTAAAACATAAAATATATTTTTTACAAAATTTGTAATAACAAGCGTTTTAACACGTTTGAAATTAATTTTTTTAATTATTAATATTGTTTGTATTGCAAGAAAATTTATATAATATTTTGTCTTTACAACGTTTAGAACAGTGAGTGTTTTAAAACATATTTTGTGAGCACTGCTTGTCTTTTTTCATTACCTTTTTTTATCTTGCATTTATGCTTGTCATCTCGTTTTCTTGATTGCTAGGTCATTTTCTTTGGTCATTGTCTTATTAGTTTGTTATATTACATAGTAAGTATTATTTATTTTCTAATCTTACTAAATTTCTAATTTACTGCTCAGTCAGCTCTATGTAATTAATTATTGTTTCATCCATTTGCATCTCTTCTCCTTCTTTGAATACAATTTCTATACATTGTTTCTGTCTTGAATTTAATAAAGATTTTCCATTAAATTCTATAAGGGTGTTAAATAATTGTTTATATACGCTGTTTATTTCTAAAACTGAACAATTGACTGATTTAGATAATCGTATTTTATTTGTTTATTTCCTTCTAAATAACAAAAGCTTGTTTACTGGTATTTTTAAAAACATACTTATTATCCTTAAACATGCCATAATCAACTTGTTTTCCATTTATATCGTTTCTTATAAAAAAAATTTAACATAATCCGTAACAAACTATACCTCGTAATAACAAAAGAGAGATATAAATAACTTTAAAGTATTAATCCACCGTCTATTTGTTGACTCTAGTGTGTTTTATTTAAATATTAAGTACATGTGTTTCAACTTAAATTTTGAGCTACAGTGCTAGTACACGTCCCTTTAAATTAAATGTCCACTGTAACAAGAACGATTCTATGAACATTCTAAACTTAATTTTTCGTAGGACCAAACTTGTAGATTTCATTTCACAGCCATATCGCGGGGATAAATGACATGAAAGTTTACTCGAACCATATATCATGCTCACGTTTTATATATTTCATTCTCATATGAAATATTTAAAGAATATAAAGAATAAAAAAAAGTCAACCTTACCTTAAATTAGAAGAATATTTATCGTTGTATTTTAATTTGTTTTTTAGCTATTCTTCTTATCTCGTTCTTTCATTTGGGTTCAGATATAATTTGTAAATTAATACAAAAAAAAAGAATTGCTTTATCCAACTTATCAAAATAAGATGATATATATTTTGTACTTTGATGTAAAAGATATTGAATCATTGTTGAAAAAATTTATACTAAATGTTAATTTTTAACATTTACATAAATTTAATAATTTTATATAAAATATAAAATTTATCAATTAAATTATTGATTTAAAAATTATTATCATGTAAATTATGTATATAAAATTTAATACAATATAAAAATAATAGATATTTTGTTTCAAGATTTTATTTTAATAGTTAATATTTTTTAAATATATGTAAATATCAATAATTAAATAACATATTTACAAAATTTTTAAATTTTTAAAATTTAATATATCTAATCATATAAATATTATAACATAATTTAATGGTTAAATTAATAAATGTTGTATTTTATATAAAATTATGAGATTTATATAAATATTAAAATTTAATATATTATTAATAAATTTTGATTTATATATATATATATATTCAAGATATTGAAAATAATTTTGCTTGAAGTTAAGTTAGGTAAAATCCTCATACAAAATGAATTTTTTTATAGATATTTATCATAATCATATATGTGTAACTTAAATTTAAAAATTACTAATTAAATTATAATAATATTCATTCATACATTTTACGGTAAAAATCAGTTTATTTGTAAAATATATTTATTTTTAGATTTTTAAAAATTAATATAATTACATTATTTTAATTAAACCAGTAATAAGTATATTTTGACTTAAAAATATAAGCATATCCAATTTGAAAATCTTTCAATTATAGTCATATTATTTGACATTAATATTTAGAAATAAAATAAACATATTTCTTTTCAATTTAGATTATGATTAAGCACATGCATCAACGGGTAAAAAAAATATAATTTAACTAGAAAATTTAAGACTAAAATTTAAATATAATATACAGCTGTGCTAAATATTAATAAAAAAGTACCATTCATAATGACATTACCTGATTCAAACATGATTGTTAACTAAAACACGGGAATTAAAAATTCTCAACGTTATGTTAAAATTGCACAAGATTGAGCAACAAATGACATTAAGACAAAGTATTTTACAATCTAATTTTTAATAATTTTTCACAATTCTCTCTTTGTTTGACGAGAGGTATTTTCACAAATTAAAATAAAACAAAATATTAACATCCACGTCTATGGTTTCAATTACAATTTTAAATAACGTTTCAAAAAGAGATTACATTAATAAACTAGATGAAAAAGTTTATTAATACATTTTTTATAAAACTTATAATAAAGTTTATGAAAATAAAATTTCATGTGACAATTGTTTAATTTTTTTAATTTTTTTTTACTGAATTACATATACGATGAGTTAAATTGTAAAAATTTGTATCTTAAATAAGTTTGATCCAAAATGATAAAGGATTGAATATTAGACTAGTTTATTTAAAACATTTTAAATTTTATTGCTTTTAAAATCCTACCAAACAAATAAGTTTGATCTACTTTTTAAATTTAAGGTTTAAGTATATTATATTTACTATCCATACGTTATTTTTAAAGGGTTAACTTAACAGATTATCTTAAAAGTCCCTTATAGTGAGAGGTTTTTAAATATAAGTTAAGAAACATGCTTTCCAAATAGATTAAACGAGACAGAGTTTTATATAAACAAAAAGTTTAAACTTTTAAATAGATTACTAAATATATAATTTTAAAATATTATAAAAAATTTAAAAATTTTACATTGTTACTATTTTGTTAGATAAGTAGATTTATTGAAAAATGCCTAAAAGTTAACACGCAGACCATATTTTTTTTTTTACCATACTGAGGTAGTACTCCGCAAAAAATATGAAATTAGTATAAGATTTTTAAAAATTATCAAGATGATGTAAGTTTTGTTCACGAAACATGACTTAGTTTTGTTTTTCCGGTATCACCGAATTTGTGAAAAGTTTTAAAAAAATTTATAGCAGTTTTGAAACGTTAAAAAACATTGGAGCTGTTAAAGACACGGCACACATTCTTAATAAAAAGATACTCTCTAAAAAATCAATCTAATTTAACTTACAATCACATCTAAATGAGATGAATTATTTTTAAAATAATTATTTTACTAATGAAAATAGACATTAAGATAGTAAGTAACTGTTTACTTTTAAAAAAATATTTTTATTTTTATTTTTTATTTACAAAAAGACTATCTTGTTTTTATTCAGTTAGTTTTTTTAAATTTTCATATTAAGAAGAAAAAACAAAAAACAAAAAATGAAAATAAAAATAATTTTTTTATTTTCATTATTTTCTGTACAAAATATTAAAACAGAAAATATTTTTTGAAATCAAATAAACCCTAATTTTCCCTAAAAATTCAAACTTCTATACAAAAATATTATCGAAAGTTGATTTAAACTTAAATTTTTTTATATTATTAATATTTTTTATAATATTATTTTAAATGTTAGATTTATTGTAGTTTTTTTATAAATTGATCATATAAAAATATTTATATTAATAATACATCAGGATTAAACTTAAAGTTTTTAATCGCTATGTTTTCATACACTTTTGTTTAAAATTTTATGTTGGCCTCATATTTAAAAGGGTATCAGTACCACGCTTATAAAGATTAATAAAAAAAAATATGTTAGATTTACAATAATCATCTTATAAATGATAAGATATTAATAGCATAATTTATTATTTCTAATATTTTTTAATTGTTATACGAAATTTATAAATTATAATTATAATTTTGTTGGTTTTTTAAATTTTTATGACATTTAATAATTATATTTAAAATATATTAGTTGCATTTTCTTAAACTTTTATTTGCTTCTTGCTGAGATGGTATGTTTTTTTATTATCTTTCAAGTTATTTTTCTATTTTTTCTGTTTACAATAATAATTTTTTATAATTAAAGATTGCAGTTTATAATCTCATTTCTGCAATACTTTTAAATTTTTGTGATTGTATTATTATTTCAATATTTTCATAACAACAGAATGTTTTGTATAATAAATAAGTGTATTATTTTATATAATAAGACCAGACTATTTTGTTATTTCTCATAATAAACATCTATAAAAAATAATAACTTTTACATAAATAACAATAAATATTTTATAATAAACCTTATAATTTTTAAAACCATTTTAATTTTCATTAAAAATATTATCATCATTTTATTTAAACAATAACAATAATTATTAAATCTTTATAACGATTCTAGATAATTTATAATAATACTTATATTGCTTTTAATTTGAATAAATTGTTTGTTATTTTACTAAAATTTTTAGTTTCTTGTTTTATTATTATTTTTTTATGTTAGTTTGTATAGTTCTTTTTATGATTTTTTTCTTTTTATTTTATAAAGTTTGTTAGTTTTGATCCTTATCTTTAAAAATATATATTAAATAAATAAATAATTTAAATAATTTTACATCATATGTTTTTAATTTTCAAAAAATTTTAACATACACAGATTGATATTAATTTTTTTTATAAAAATATGAACAATTATAAACAAGATATAAACAAATTTAATACATTTAATAACTAAAATAAATGAGTTGACATAGTTTTGATTCAGGTAATATACTTAAAAAGTTAAAATATATAAAAAAATAAATGAATTATATATTTATATTTTTAAAATTTAATTATCACATATTTTAATAAAATAAATTTAATAAAAGTCTATAACTCAGTTTGTCACTAAGATTTATTAAAAAAAAAGTTTAGATAAACAAATTTACTTTAAATTTATTAAAAAAAATTTAACTTATTTAAAAATTTATTTTTTTTTACATATTATATATTTATATTCATTATATTTTTAATATATTTTATTTATATATTAATATATTTACATAATTTATTAAAAATTATATATTTATAAATTTTGTAATATTTATTATAAATGTTATATATATTATTTTAATTTTAAAATAAATATTTTATATTTTATTTTAATTTTTATGTGTATTTAAATTTGTATATATATATATATATTATATTCTTTATATGTTATTATATTTATATATAATTAATATTTAATATAAATGTTTTAAAAATATACAATTAAGATTATAAATATTTTATTTTATTAATTTTAAGGTTTAATTTTTTATAATTTATTATTTATATAAATTTTAAGTTTATTTTTAAATTTTTTACTGTAGAATTTTAAATAAATTTATAGGTTTTAAAATTAAAAAAATAATAAACTAATAATCAAGTCTCAAAAATTTTAAAAAAAATCATATTTAAACATTTAAAATATAGTTTTATTTATTTTTTTCATTGATAAGAATCAAAACCTATGTTTTATATAAAATGATGAAGTAAAATTATAAAAAAAATATGTAAAACTAAATAAATATAAAAATGAAAAAATAAAAATTTCGCAAGCTTCTTTCTAATTTTTATAATATTGTTTTTATATATTTATGGTTATTTTTTAAATTTTTTACCAACTTTATAATATTGAGATTTTTTATATTTTTTTAGTTTAATGTTTTATTTTTTATTTCTATATATATCAAGATAAATTAGAAGCTTAATAAATAATCAAAATGTATTGAATATGTATATATTTTAGATTTATAAAAAATATAATTTTAAAAGCAATTTTTATATAAATCATTATATACATAAAAAATTTACAAAAAAAATTAAAAAATGAAATGAAAACAATAATTTAAATTAATGAACAATACATATTAAATAACCATGTTAAAAAAAATATAGCCACAACTAAATAAGTAAATATGAATATATCAGAACAATCACTTATTTATCTTTAATTCCTATATATTTTTCTTTTTTCTCTTTCTATTTAGTTACTCTTTGTTTATTAATCCCTTTTTTTTAAAAAGAAAAAAGAAACAGTATGTTTGTTAAAAAAATTGTTGATATAATTTAGAATTCAGATTCCGCCGTCCATATCACGGATGATTCTATCTACCTGTGTACGTAGTAAACTGACTTTTGGATATTGACGAATATTTAGGCGGTAATTCATATTTTCGCTCCCCCATTCTCACTCATTCTTCGTCTCCTTCCCTTTTCCAATCAAATTCAACCTTTTATTTTTTGCCCCTTTTCCTTCGTTTCTCTTATCGCCGGGCACCATGGCTGTCACCATGAAATTAATGGCTTGCATTGTTTCCTTTTTCGGTGCCACGTCTTTCATTCTCGGAGTCATTGCCGAAAACAAAAAGGTAATTCACTTTCTATGATGATTTACTCATGGATATGGAACCTTTTCCAGCTGTTCGATTGTTAGTCTTTCATGAAGTATGGACTTGACCTCATGACAATTAGCCATCTATTATATGCATAAACTATTATATATTTCGAATTTGTTGATTGAAAAGGCAATATGAACTTCTTCCCATGCCGTTGAGGCGGATAATAATAATAATATAATATAGACTTGATTTTCTCTCATCATCATCTTTATTAAATCCAACTACTTTCTCTGCCTTTGACTTTATCAGTTTCCACCTAATTGAACAAACTGAATCTGATCGGTGCTTAGGTGCGTTTTATATTAAATAGTAGTATGTTATTGGACATTCCGTGACTAGAAAATCAGAGGCTCTTTCTCTTGCAAGTTGCAACACGATTATGCAGCTAAAATTCTATATATTTGGATTTTTGGTGTATTCAATTTTTTTATGTAAAATAATTACAGCCTGCTGCTGGAACGCCGGTAACCGGCAAGGATGGTGTGACCTGCAAGGTCCCCGGTGATCCAACGGTTTTGCTGGGGTATCTTTCTGTAGCGTTTCTTATTGCTTCCACAGTGACTGGATATCTTTCTCTGTTTTACCCATACAAAGGAAAGTCTGTCCCCCATGGAGCTCTGTTTAAAAGCACCACTTTCTTTGCATTCTTCAACATTGCTTTGTAAGTGGTGTTCCCTTGTTCTTTTATTTTCTTATGATTAAATTTTTGAAATATATTTTTTGCTCCTTCTATTTCCTTGTTTACCTTAGGAGCGAATTCTTGTAGTTGTATATATCCTCTGAGATTAAAATGCTGGATCTTCCTTTCTCAGTGAAAGGATGTAACTGTAGCACTACTGTTCTCCATATAAGCACTTTTATTGGTAATGCCGGATCCTGCTTTGGTTTGCTGAACTTACCGTCCAAATTACTTGTGTTTTAAAAGCGAGTCTGCTATGGTCAAGGCAAATGTAAATCACCTGTTGGTTTTTGCTGAAGTGCTGGTAGAATGCATCTACTTCGTTGATACAGTAATAATAAATAGTATGATATGATGACCGATAATATCAACTATCAAGCACTTGTTAACCATGATATAAAATATTATGGACTACTGGATTGGCTGTACTCTGGCATTTTGATCAGAATGACATCATTGAATGCATATGTATCCTACCAATTTATATTCTATTATTGTTTTTTCTGCTAGATTCATTTCCTCATTTTCATGTTTCCGGTGAATGAATGAATTTTGTTGGTACTATGGCGTATTTACTTAGGTTTTCAACTGGACTAGCTGCAACTTTGCTGCTATGGCCAACAGTCACTGAACAGATTCACCTTGCGCGTAATGTGCATTTTGATGTCAATTATACCTGCCCTACGGCTAAAACTGGTCTCCTTGGAGGTGGTGCCTTTTTATCCCTTGATTCAGCCCTCTTTTGGTTGGTTGCACTAATGTTAGCTGACAATGCTCGGGAAGATTTTTTTGATGAAAAAAAGGATGACACCGATGATGTTGAGGCTTTCTCAAATGCTAATTATGCGGATATAGCCATTTAGGAGCGAGTGGAGTGGAAGTACATGTTGTTACCAAGGATAAAGGTAGAAACGTCATACTGCATTGTTACTCAGTCATTTTTTTTTTTGATGGATTATGGATGTAAAATACTTTGTGTTTGCTGTACTCTTCTATGAATTTTAGTTGCGCTCATGCATGAACACATGGCTGTTTATGAAATGGCTTCCTGGTCATTGGCTCTATTTCTGTTTCTTCTTCTTCTTTTTCTTTTCGTGAAATAAAACCAAATTTATTTCAAGGAGTATGTATGATGTCACAGGGATGGTTCTTCCTTTTATGATTTTTATGATTATAAGGAAATCTATTAGAGTATGATGGGATTTAAACTTGACAAATAGTAGATTATAGATGTGGATGGATCACACTTTAATTTTATTAATTGTTGGTTTAATAATCTTCCAAGGTATATTTTGTATGTCTGAATGTTAAATTATACTATTTTGTAATTGGGTAGAATGCAAGATCTTTTCTATTGTTAATTGTTGGTTCAATAATTTTATGAGATGTATTTAATGTGTATTATATAATTTTGTAATTGGTAAAGATCCAGCATCTTGTCTATTGTTTATGTCTAAATGTTAAATTATATTATTTTGTAAATGAGTACAGATGTAGGATCTTTTCGTTTTTGTAAATTTTCTTTTTCTTAGTAATGGATAGAGAAAAAAAGTAAAATATATGTTTTATAAAAATCAAAAAATTAAATAAAAAGTTAAGTCATTAACTAAAATGACCGAAATAAATAATTTTAATTAAAACGAGGATATATTTATTTACAGAAAATTGATACAACATTAGTGGGACGAAAGGTGTAAATTATCTTCAAAGCCATTGGGTTAAAATAAAACTATTATCTTTTTAAAATACAAATTATTGCTTTCTTTTAAAAATTAGAACGTGAACAAAAATATATATAATTATTTTAAAAGGCTAACTTGTATAGTTGCAACCAGACAAGAGATAGGTTTTATTTTGCAAAAATATATATATGTTTTTACAATATTTTTTTATAAAAATTAAATAAAATTGTTCTGTTGGAAGTGAATAACTCTTAATTAACTAATTGTTTGTTTTGATGCTAGGGAGAATTCAATTCAATAATTAGTAGTTTTTTTCCTTGAGAAATTGTGCATCTAAACATGTTATTTATGGCTATGATGGAAACAATATAACTTTTATTCCTTAAAAGAGAAACCAAAATCTTAGAAAAGTTTAGAAATTATTTTAACAAAGTATAAAAAAATATAGAAATATTATAGTTGAGGTTAACTCTAATAAATTATTCTTATATAATAAAATAAAATAATATATAATCTACCTCCTCCGTTAGATTTTAATATTTTCTAAATTCTTGAAAATAATAAGAATTACTAAACATATCATCCATAAAAAAAAAAACTAAAACCCTGTTATTTGATAGAAAGAAAGACATTCTTTTATATGATATATTATATATATAAAACGAACTATCAAATTATTTTAATAATAATTTTATTTATAATTATTTAATTTAATAACTTTTATAAATAATTAAATTTTATTAATTTAATAGTTAAATTAATAAATTATTTTTACAAAATTTTATAATTAAAAAAGTTTAATATTTAAAAAATAAATTCAAATTAACAAGATAATATATCTTTTATAATATCTATTGATTTAAATTTATTTAATAAAATATTAAATATTTTTAAAATTTTATAAAAATAATTTATATAATATAATCTATTAATTTAATAATTAGATTGATAAAATTTAATTGTTTATACAAATTATTAAGTAGAGTAATTTTAAGTAAAGTTATTCTTATAATAACTTTATTTAGAGTTTTGATACTTAAAAAAAATAAATTCAAATTAACTGATAATAAACCTTTTATAATATCTGTTAATTTGAATTTATTTAATAAAATATTAATTTTTTTAAAATTTTATAAAATTTTGTAAAAATAATTTATATAATATAATTTAATAATTTAATAGTTTAATTGATAAATTTAATTATTTATAAAAATTATTAAATAAATTAACTTTAAGCAAAATTAATATATTATATTATATTATATTTATTCATTTTCTTTCCTATTTCATCATAAATCAACCATTGTCTGATAAACTAATATTTTAGAAAAAAATGTCAATAATTGCTACCAATCCAACTATCCCACCTTAATGTTATTAACATCTTTACTATATTTTATCACACACATCATCATTTATTTCCTCCATATATATTTTTATTGAACTTATTAATCCAAATCTTATATATACATGAACAATAAATTATATAAATATTAATTTTAATTTTGTTGTTAGCTTTTTTATGTATTTTTTAATTATTTTAAAAATTTGACATATTTATGTACGTACACTGTTTTATGTATAAACAAATAAGATCAAATGTAAGCTATATAATATTTTTTATTATAAAAAGATACATGTACTATTTCACTATTTTAGATGAGAATAAATCATTACTTTTTTATTATTCCTTTACTTTTCACAATGCTAAACACATCAAGAGATCAAAAGCATGTGTATCAATTATCTACATTTCAGGGTGAATATTAAAAAAAGCATAATAAAAAAAATTTAAACTATTATTAACTATAAAAAGACATTTTTATCTTGTCACTCAAACTTATATTTTTTTAAACTTATCTAATAGAATTCATTTTTCAAATTATCCTTCTTCAAATTTTTATCATGAATATTATACAATGATATCAATATTTTTATTTTAAAATTATTAATACACCAAAAATTATTGAAGACAAATCTTTAATAATACTTATAATTTGAAGGTTATGAATAATGTCAAAGATATTATTTTGATTAACATTTTAAATCTTTTAAATGTCATTGCTCCTAAATGCACCACATTTTTAATATTTTTTTTGTTATTACAGATGAGTTGTTAATTTTTTTTAAAATATATCCTTTATCTTATAGATAAAAATTTAAATCTAAAATTATTTATATAATTGAGCTTTAAATTGAGTTGTGTTTTAAAAAATACGTCATTTTTATGATTGATTTAAAATGATTAATTTTTTTAAACAATTATTGCATTAGAAATATAAAAAGGTAATAAATATTTTTTAAAATATCACATTTAAATATTTTAAATAAATCTTACAAGATAATATTAATAAAACTTTTGAATTTAGTTATTTAATAAAACAAACACCCGAAATTAAAATTTTAACAAGTTTAGTTTAAATAATTCATAAATATTCTATTATATTTAAAATGTTCAATATTTAAGGATTTGTTTTAGTGGTTTGAATAAATTATTTTATTTTATTTTATTTTATTTTCAATATTTATAAAGTTAATAATGTATATGAATTTATTCTCTCGAGTCAATAATGTATTTTTAGTTTTATTTCATACACCGTATTTAATATTTTATAAATATAATTTAATAATTTATAAAATATATTTTTATTATAAATATTATAAGATTTTTTAGTAATACCAAAAGAAAGTTTGACGTGTTTGTTTTTTATTGTTTAAGTTTTTTTTTTTAAAAAAATCCATAAGGCAAATGAAATGATGTAGGAAGCCTAGAGATATATGATTAACAAATAAAATAAACAAGACCCAACTTTTACTATATTTTACAAAACAATTCAATAATATTTGAACTCATTTATATCCCGTCTATAACTATCTTGAAGAGAAGCATTTCTTAAACCGATTAGTTATTAAAAAATGTTTGACTTGTACTTTCCTTTTTTATTACTTACTTTTATGTGAAAAAAAGTTCACAAGACAAATGAAATAACTTAGGAAGCGGGGAATAATCAATAGTGAATTTCAACCAAATTTACAAAACAAAGTCTGTCCAATGTAGAATACGGTGGCCTTAAATTTAGAAAACAATTTATTTTTTCAAATTTTTGAATAGTTTTGTAATCATAGAATATTTTCATACACAAGCCATGAGCCACTACGTCATTTTCAAAATTCATTCAGTTTTGGGCTTAACTTCAGTGTTCAAACTCGGCTCAACGTACAGTTGCAAAAAGCCCACCCATCTGTCCATAAACCCTAGCAAGAACCCTAGTGCATGGTGGCGGTACCAACGTCTGCTACAAAACCCTACCAAAACCCTCCACTACCGCTACGATTACACGATGCTTGAAATCGCTTGATCTTAATATAGTTAGCACCCCAGACTTGACCACATTTGCTGGTGTTACAAGATTTGAACCAAGAAAAGCTCGGTGAAAATGCCTCTGGGAGAAAGGGGAGGGGATAAGAGCGAGTCTCGGTACTGTGGTGTAGAGACAGAGTTCAACGATGACATGCCAAACGTCCTCGATTTCAATCTCTATTCTGGAGGCTTCGATTTTGTTATTGCTCCTCTGGTTCGTGTCCTTCTCTGTTTCTTTTTCAATTCTTATCCATTTCAACACTTTGCAATCTGATACAAGTCACAAGAATGAATATAATGTTCATTTTGGTGTTCGTGTTGCATATTCTATAACATGTGATGAGTGAAGTGTATACTGCAATGAATGTAGGTAGTTCATTATGGTGGCCAATTAGCCACTCACACTGCAGCTGTATTGTTGCCTCTTTTGTGTGTGAATGGTCAGTAAGCTCACCTAGAAAGAAATTGCTCGATGGGCGTTTACAGTGAAGCTGCTCCACTGTGAGCCTTTGAGGTTTCATTGTATAGCCTATTGAACTACATTCTGCAACACATGTAACATGCTACCATTTGCATACGCCTGCCACTTTTAGTTGTTTGCCATGTCTTACCTTGTGAGGATCAAAAACTCCCTTGGCATCAGTTTTGGTACATGTTCAATATTTTATATTCACAGTCACTGTGCTGTGCTTAAGAGTACGCGGGTCTGAGAATTTTGGATAGAAAGGGATGGAGGGCCATATATCCATTTATAATGTATTATCTAATTCGATATATATATATATATATTAATTAATTAATTAAAATAATGAAAGAAATGAAATGATAGATTGGCATGAAGTTAATATCCCAATCACTTGTTTTGTTTTCCTAAATATTATATAACTTATTTTAAAATTGAAAAATCTGCCTTCATCCTTCCATTTTCTTCCAGAATCCTCCACACAACTATGCCATAAAGAAAAACTTCTTTTATTTTATTTTATTTCAATAGACACTAGGGGCTGTGCTTGCGCTTTGTGTTCATTGTGTTTTCTTTGCTCCTATGGTAGCCAATTAGCCAGTCATATAGCAGTTTGCTGCTGCCTTTTTATATATGTCTGGTCAGTAAGCTTACCCAAAGTAACAATGTCTAATGCTTTACTTGTGGAGCTGTTTCAATGTGGTTCACTGTAAGAGCTTTTCAGACTACATCATTAAAACCATTACATGGACTCTGAATGGAGTTCTGTGGTAAAACCCTGTCCCTGCTAAAGGAGTTAATTGAGATTTTGTATGTTCTTAATGGACAGTAAGTTTTTTCTCAGGATTCTTGAGTATATGTAGTCTATTTTGCTACCGCTGAATTTTTCTTATAAATTTTGTTGTCTATCAATACATATAAATTTTTATTGGAATATAACTTTACTTTGCTAAGAAATGATCCTTTTGCTTATGTAGTTTCCTACCGCCTGTTTAGCTCATATGATTTTATGGTGCAATTCAGATGGACCCTACTTACCGGCCAAGTTTAGTGCAGAAGGATAGTTTGGGGTCTGGTGTTCTGCCATTTGCTGGGTCAGACTTGGTCTTGAGCCCATCTCAATGGAGTAGTCATGTAGTAGGTATGAGTTGTCTATCATTCTTATTATTAGCATTTGTATTTTTTCAATTGGTCTTGTTAACATTTCTGTTTTTTATGGATGTTAAGAATATTGCATGTTTCATTATGAATTCTACTATCTTTTACCTTCATCTTCATATGCTTGGATTGAAAACAAGTTTGATTTATGTGCGATTTTTTTTTTGGATTGCATTGTTTGGAATTGCATCCTGGACCAAAAGTAAATTTTATTCTTGGACCATTGTTGTGGATTACATATTGGAACGTAACCCTCGTTCTTCCTTAAAACCTTTGGGAAGGACAATAGCACCCTTGTAATAGTTAAGCTATAACATAATACTAAGCTTATAATTTGCTTTATATATAATCAAAATGTTATAACGTTCTCCATGCATAATTATGACCACCTTTTTGCTACAATTCTAAAATGTTAAATTTGATTTTTTGTTTTGGAGAATTTCCTTTTATAACTGGATATCTATTTTTTAAATGATGTGTTTCATAGGCTGTGAATTTGTTGAGCCAAATTTTCTGCTTGTCTTTCAACTTTTAAAGTCCAGTGGTAGTGAGTTTTTAAATTTCTTTATTGATAGTCTTGTTTGGTTTGTGGAAATTCTCATGCAATTCATTGCATTTTATTCAGGAAAAGTTAGCTCATGGATAGATTTGGATTCAGAGGATGAAACCCTTAGGATAGATTCTGAGATCACTCTTAAACAAGAAATAGCTTGGGCTTCTCATCTCTCTTTACAGGTTTGCTTTGTCTTTATTCCTTGGTGATATTCTGTTTGAATTATAGACATGTTTAATCTTAATTTTCCTTGGCAAAAATTAATATTCTTTTATTGCATTTACAACTTTATTTGACTACCTATGATTTTATTATTATTCCTCTAGGTTGCATGGATATGGTTATGGTACCTGTATGGGTATGATACAGTACAGCAATTTATTTAGGAAATGGATGTTCAGTAATATTTGTTATATAACACTTCATAAACCTTATTGCAGAAATAAAATAAGATAAATTTATCAATAAACTTCAAACCAATACAATAAAAAACCTTTACAGCTGGTACCCAAGCTATTCCTCAATTTGAGGGGGACTGGGGAGAGCACTTCTTTATTGGATATGTAAAAATGTAAGTGCATTCCTTCCCATAAATAGATTCCATATTTTTTTCCCATAAATGGAAGTGCTATACTCTGATTCCACAGGTACTAGTTTTTGTATCTATGCTTCATATATATTCCTTCCCATAAATCGATTCACTAATTTTTCTTTCATAGATGAATTAGAACATTATTTTGGCTCTATCAGACTGTGGGGGAAACCTGTTGAAAACTATAAATGATGTGAATACATCTTCCATAACTTGAGTATGCTCAAGTTTTGCCCTGTCAACCTGTCTTGGACACTTGACATGCTGACTGCTTTAAATGCGAACAATCTTGGTTTTTATTTTGACATATTGGTTTAGTTCCCTTTTGTATTTAATCTGTCAAAGCTTGCTTATAAAGTTATTTCATGCTTATATCTGTCATTAAGCCGTGCAAAATTACATTATGCCATATTTTGACATGTTGTCACTAACAAAAAAATGCTTTACTGGCAAGTTGTATATGCCTTTTCTGATTCCTTCTAATATGCTGTAGGCCTGCCTGCTTCCTGCTCCCAAGGGAACTTCTTGTGCTAACTATGCTAGATGTGTGAATCAAATCTTACAGGGCCTAAGTAATATGCAGGTGCAATTCTATGTTAATTTTATGACTGGTTCATCTGTCTTTCGTTCATAAATGTCATTTTGTCCTATCTTATATATATATATGTGTGTATTTTTAACTATGGAATACAGTTGTGGCTTAGGATTCCATTAGTGAAGCCTGATGATGACTCTATGGATGCAAAATCAGTTACTTTGGTAAGTAATGTTGTCACAATCATGCTTTGAAGGTCTTATCTTGAAGTCTGTATAGCTTGGCCCGGTTATGTGTGGAATCACTTCTTTCTCTTCTTTACACATGTAGGCACCTATCCTATATTTCCCCCCCACAAATGTGGACTTCTTAGTTGTCAGAGTCGTGAGTTAACTTGTATCCTTCTACAAATTTTTGATCATAGGACACCCAAACAATTCAACTCATGTAATTCTGACAGAATTTGATAAACTCTCAGTTCTTCTAGAAAGTTTACAGGCCTGGGTTTTCACATGATTTTGTCCTTCAAATGCTAATTTCTTATTGGTTTTGTTAGGTTGCTTGGGATGGATAGGCTATGTTTTGCTATATATATTATGTTATGAATTAAATTTTATTTTTTAAAGTTTTGTTTTGCTAAACTACAAATAATGTAAGTGGTGGCCAAGTATAATATAACAATGTTTCAGGTATTGAGTTATGTGACTTCAGTGTTTTACTGTTAGTTTTGTTTGCTTTGTCTTTTGAGTACTATGATATGTTTTCTGAACACCAGTTTTGAAGTATGTGAACTTGTAAGAGTTTACGATTTTGAGTTTAAAAGGGTTCTGTGTGTTTTCATCGAAACCTGGGGTTGACAACTTTATCCTACTTAATTTTTATTATTAAATGAAATGACAGTTACCATTATATAGTCAAACCTATTGAGTAGTGAGCTTTTGTTCTTGCATGATACAGAAGATTTGTATGGTGCTTGTCTATACTTTTCTTTTTTTATTTTGTATCACTCATTTTTGCTGCTGATGATCAATTTGGTAAGTTGAATGATTGGATTTTAAAATTACAGGCTTATTATAGGCAAAAATTTAGGATGCTATAAAACTGTGATCCTATTTTTAGGTTGACTCCTGGGAAACTTGGAATTCGTTTCGTCTGCTATGTGAGCATCATAGCCAACTGTCAGTTGCACTTGATATTCTGTGAGTAGACTCTTTAGTCCCTCTGCCAATTATTCCCTATACTCTGATACTGTATTTTGTTTCATGTTTTTTTTTTTCTAACTTTGTTTTATAATTGTTCAATTTATTATTGGTTTTCTGAATTGTAATTATTTTTCTTGGAAACTTATTCATTAGGAGTACTCTTCCTTCTGCAAATTCTCTAGGACGTTGGTTTGGGGAGTCTGTTAGAGCAGCTATAATACATACCGATGTAAGTGATGTAGTCTGGTTTATAATTCATTTTTCAAATATCAATTATGGTGGTGCTGATTCTTGTTTAAAGTCATAACAGTTTTGATTGGAATTTTGACAGTGCTTTTTAACCAATTCTCATGGTTTTCCATGCCTCTCCAAGCGCCACCAGAGGCTAATTACTGGTTTTTTTAACCATTCTATTCAGGTAAACCATTATGTTCTTTGAATTTGTATTTGTGTAAATAGAGGCTGTATCATGTGAGGATGGGAAATAAGTTCAAGTCTTCTTTTCCTTCAAAAGATACTGTGTTAATTGGAAATATCTGTGTAGATCATTATGTCTGGAAATTCAGTTCATCCAAAAGCAAGTGTGGATGCAAATGCATTTCAGGATAATTCAGTTACAGGTAAGTTCCTTTTCTTGGTTCATAGATTTGTTTCCCTTGGCCAAAATCTTCTTATAATGAGGCTTTTTTGCACTTTAGATTCACAAAGACATCCCTTGCGGCCCTATCTAGATTATGTTGGACATCTATATCAAAAAATGGATCCTCTTCCCGAGCAAGAACGCTTTGAGGTATCCCATCTTGACATTTGTTGAATATGTAGGCATAGCATTATCTGTCATTATATTTCTCTTGACCCTTTCAGCGTCTTATGCCAGCTTGGTTACAGGGATTTTTTACAGTCACCCTTGCAAGTAAGTATTCTTTTCCCTGCTGCTTTCTGCACATTTATTAGCTTCTATGTTACTGGCTGATATTCTACACATTTAGATAAATAATTGAGGTTTTTACAAAATTTTATGTAGCCTCTGATGGATAACTTAGAGGCACAGACTTATGAGACTTTTGAGAAAGATGCAGTGAAATACATTCAGGTATGCAATGCATGCATTGTATTCTCTACTTCCCATATCCATTTTATAGATATATTCTCTCTTCCCCCATTTGGCAGTGTCACAATAAATCTGATTTATGAAACTCTTGTTGATAGCTGTGAATCAGAGCATCCACCGTGAGATTCTTGAGCTATCAAAATACCTAGAGTACTGATTAAAGATTGAGTTCTAGTAGTTATAGCCTTCTATAAATGTGACGAGCATTATGATCTAGTCACTCCTATTCTCCAGCCAATTTTGTCTGATTTTTTTTTGCTGGGGTGATCTAGATCTAATTTATAATATATTTTGTTGAGAATGATTTGAAATTTAAAGTTCCTGTAAATGAAGGTATGTATGCATTGTCAATGCTTTTGGCGGACATAGGATTAAAAAGATGTTTGTTCTCTGTCAATGCTTGCTTGGTCAAAAAATATTTTTGAAACAACCTTAGTACTTGCTCTCGTGTTTTGTTTGTTCCCTGGAGTTCAAGGCTGTGACTTGGGGTAACTTGTTGCTTTGGTTTCCAAGTTGTGTACCTGTAATCCAAGTATTAATTTTCCTTGACAGTACCAAAGAGCAGTTAGTAAAGCATTGTTGGATAGGGTTCCTGATGAAGAGGTGTCTACAAAAACCATTGTAAGATTTATTTCCATGTTTCTTTTTTATGCAACTTCTTTTTAATTGCTATTTTTTGGTGTGATACACGTGCACCACTTTGGATTCCATGCAACGCAGCAGAATATTATTTATTCTTGCTCCTCTGGCTAGGTATTGATGGTTGTTGGGGCTGGACGTGGGCCTCTTGTGAGGGCATCCTTACAGGTGTGGTTTTGTCCCTTCTATTTATGAAGATTGACATGTTGTTTAGTATAGGCTTAATCAAGTTTTTAGCCCCTCATTTTATATTGCAATTTGGTTTAAGTCTCTACCAACCTTTTTAATGGTTTTGATTCCTTGTTTTATAGAAGTGGTTGATTTTGGTCATTGTCATCAAATGTTTGCGTACAATTAGGTTCCTAAATTTTACTCACATTTTTTCCTTTCAGGAAACTATTTACTGCCCCAAAAAATGTCAATTCATACATTTTGGACATTGAATGTGCTAACTTCATTCACATTTTGTACACACAGACACTTTAAGGGACTAAAAGTAAATAAAAGGCAACTTTTAAAGGCTAAGTTGTATATCTTTTAAAATAAGACCAATAATGTTAAAAAGGGGACTAAATTAAAAAATTAGTATAAATTGGGGGCCTAAAAACTTCATTATGCCTTTAATATAAATTATGTTCTGTCAAATGTGGATTATTGTATTCTGAGTGATTTGTCATTTTCACAAATAGGCTGCTGAAGAAACTGGGCGGAAGCTAAAAGTTTATGCTGTTGAAAAGAATCCAAATGCAGTTGTTACCCTATATGTTAGTTCTGAATCTTATAACAGTTACGTTGATGCCTTGAATTTATGTGCAAAATAATGTTATTTGCATATTATAGTGGTTGCTGAATTCAAACACATGACCTCAACTTCATTGGGTATTAGATTTAGTAAATTTTTTTTTTCATGATTGGATATGTGCCAAATCTCCTTGTTGTGCACTTAGTTTTGTTTTGATAAATGTAAATTCAACATCATGCTACATGACCAAGTATAATGGTTTGTTACCTAGTGCCTCTAGTGAGTAAGAAACATTTGTCTTGATGTTAGTGTTTTGTTGATGTGACATTGTTTCTAGTTCGTGCTTGATTGATGAGTGCGGGGAGGTTCATGCTCTTAAATTTTTTTTATGAAAGTCCTCAAATTGTCTTTAATGTTGTTTCTGTGCATATATAAATTAATTTTCTTTTTCTGCATATTGTTTTAAATAATCCTCATCAGAAAATATCTCAACTGTGGAACTAGGTTCTTATCTTTTGGATGGTTATTACTATCTTTCCATTGTTTTAGACATTGCACTTAATTGTTGGAACAGGCGTTAATCAAGTTAGAGGGATGGGAAGATAGCGTTACCATTGTCTCAGGTGACATGCGTTATTGGAATGCTCCTGAAAAAGCTGACATATTGGTATTTCTGTGGCCACTTAATAAATCATTTGACATTTATTGTTTATACTCCATTGTCTGATTTTTGTTGTTTTGAATTTAGGTTAGTGAATTGCTAGGTTCTTTTGGTGATAATGAACTGTCTCCTGAGTGCCTTGATGGAGCCCAGAGGTTTCTAAAGCAAGATGGAATTTCAATACCATCTTCGTATGTAAATAATCGCTTCTACTCCATATGATACGGGTTTATCTTTGTTATGTGGTTTTCTTTTATTTTTGTCTTGAGTAATTTCATTTGTTGGGGGGACTGTCCCTTTAATTGAAGATAAATGGCTGCTGTATGAGTTAGATGCTGCAGAGAGTTTGAGTATGAATTCCTGGATTTTTGCTCAATGTAAATTTTGAGAAATGTTTCTGCTAATCATTTTTGCATTGCTTTTACCTTCAATGTCATATAAATAGCATCAGGAATGTAAAATTGACCTTGTGGTTATGGTCTTGGGGTTTATGTTTTTTTTAAATTTTGTTTCTTATGTTTGTTTTGCTTTACTATTAATCATTGTTTATTGCTGATTTAGGTACACAAGTTTCCTCCAACCAGTGACAGCTTCAAAATTATATAATGATGTATATCTCTTATATTTCCCAAATCCCATGTCAAATTCACATTTATAAATTTAGTTCTTCATATTACTTGCTTGTGGTTGTATTTCAGGTTAAGGCGCATAAAGACCTTGTACATTTTGAAACTGCTTATGTAGTGAAGATACACAATGTGGCGCGACTTGCACCATCTCAGCCTGTGAGCTTCAGTACAAACAGTTTATTTTTCTTCCTTTAACTTCAATCTATGCACTAATCTAATCTCTATGCAGTTTGCAGTTCTTGTCTTGTTCTCAGTTAACATTTCTGCCTTGTTAGTTTTAGATTAACTAGTTTCTGCTCATTTTGTGATTTGATTTGTCTGAATAGGTTTTTACATTTACTCATCCAAAACACTCTGATAAAGAAAGCAATCAGCGCTATAAAAGGTTGAATTTTGTGATACCTAATGACACTGGGTCAGCAATGGTACACGGTATGCAGTGTTTCTATTGCAAAATTTCAAAATCCAATTTCAAGTATTATTCTTTATTACTTTGTGATAGTCTGTTTTGTTATTAAGAAAACAAAGCCACAAGAATGTTGTTGGGGAACAATTATGATACACATGGTTATGACATGGTTGAGATATTTGAAAAACCCTTAGAAATTGGGTGGTGGTTTGGTGCAGAAGTGTGGATTTTTCACTATGGATAGAGATAAATTGTATCTGAATAAATGGACAAAGTCGGTACAATGGAATGAAAATATCAAAGGAGTGAGGGCAGGGAATACGGAAAGGATTTGGTGGTACAAAATCATGCCTATTAATAGACTTTCAATGCCTAATATTGGATTTAGTATTGTGCTAATTAAACCATAAAATTTTTGGAGTTTGAAGTGTACAAGGGTGTGCATACGACAGAAATTTTAACCTCTTTCCAAAACCATGAAAACAATTGTTCCTCGCCTATCCAACAAATGGTTAAGGAATTTGAAATAAGATTACCTTGAAAATGCACCACTAGGATCAAGGGGCCAAATCTTTTGCTTTGGGTGAAAAGACATGAATAGAATCCATTTCTGTAAGTTCCCTATATTTTAGGTTATAAGCAGAAATTCCTGAAGTTAGAAAAAAATCACTAAGAAGCTTAGATTCTAAATGGCAGTGTTGGAATCCCATCCATTTGGATCTAAACCATACCACTGGTTATGTTATGCGAGGGAGATTCTAAATGTTAGATTATGGGATACCAACCATTCTAAATGCAGTGTTGGAATACCATTCAGATTGCTGCCAATTGGTGATTAGAAACATATTTAGTTTTCATCTTAGAGAGTGAATTGGCAAGTTAAAGGTAAAGCACTTGATATTTTCCAAACAGGTCTTAATTGATGCAGTTCAAAATTAGAATAAGTGAAAAACATTGAAGGTTGGGAGGGTGCAAGATGCATGCATTATGTTATATAGAATGTATTTGCTAAATGCATGTCCGACATAGGATTTGTATAGCTTGTGCAATTCATCTTTTATATTCAGCTGTTGTGCTGTGCCCAACTCCTAAGTTCCATATGTTCTGTTTATCTATGAGACTGACTTCGAGTTCTCCTTGATCATAGGATTTGCTGGCTACTTTGATGCAACTCTTTACAAGGATGTTCATCTTGGAATTGAACCTTCAACAGCGACACCAAACATGTTCAGTTGGTATTGAGATTTATTTCTTTGTTTTATTTGATTTTGGGATGTGAAGTAATTTTTTGGAGTAGCAAAAGAACTAGTGAAGAAACCACATGCAAGAGTGATCAAAGTAAACATGCTAAATACATCGAGCAGATTTGACCCCTTTTATTTATCCTCTTTACTTATGATATGTCACACGTCTTTGGAATTTACTTTCTAATTTTTTAATGTAATTTGTGGTTTGTAATATGCATATTTTTTTTCTCCTGACCTGTCTTTTGAAATGATAAATATCAGTGAATACGAGTCAATTTCTTAAACCCTCCATTTTGTTTGTCTTCATTTGCAGGTTTGCAATCTTTTTCCCATTAAGGATGCCTATTTGTGTGCACCCTGGTTCTACTCTTGAAGTACATTTCTGGCGCTGTTGTGGTTCTACAAAGGTTGATTTTATATCACTTGCTACTTTTGGCATTTCATAATTGTTTCTTCCCTTCACCTCATCATCTATGTTTCCGTTTAATATTTTTTTTTTTTTTCTTCATTGTATCTGGAACAGGTATGGTATGAGTGGTGTGTGGCATCTCCCTCCTCGTCTCCAATCCACAACAGTAATGGACGTTCATACTGGGTTGGGCTTTAGTGGCTTGTATTTTCTGGAACATTTGTTGTAGTCCCGAGACTCGGGTTGAGTTTGGAATACTTCAAACCATAATGAAAAGCAAATGCTCTTTTTTGTGGTTTAATATTTCAAGATTCGAGTACAGCTGAATAGAAAGTTTTTTGAAGCATCTTCATTTCAATTCATTCTAGGAAATCTTGTTGTACAATAAAATGTTTGCCATTATTCTCGTAATGCCTCCATCTAATGTAATTAATTAATAGCATTCATATATATATATATATATATATATATATATATATATATATATATATTTATGTTTGATAAACCCTAAACCTAAAACTTATTCATGTTTGATAAAACAAACGTTCATTGTGTACGGTAAGCCTTTATTTATAACATGTTACCCATTATGTTTTACCCCTTAAGTGACAACTTTTTATTTATAACATGTTACCCATTATGTTTTACCCCTTAAGTGACAACTTTATAAAGCAAGATGTGATATGTTGATTGGACAATATCATAGTACATAAGGGCTTCATGTTATTTCCTTGGTTTAATAAATCTTGAGAGGACGTCTTTGGCGTAATTAAGAAGTAACTTGTTTGAATTTGTTTACGAGAAAAATTGCTTTTACTCCACAAAAGTGCATTGCTTGATCTAGAATTAGTCACTTGTTTGATACATTTCAGATGTAGTACATGAAAGTTTTTTTAATAAAGAACGATATTTTTAAATTATTAAAATTGTAATTCTCAATTATTTGATTTTTCATATCTTCATTCAAGAAATGCATATTTATGAGACATTCTTGTTTTTTAAATCATAATTAAATTTATACTCAACTAATTGCTTTTTCATGAAACCCATAATTCAAGATTCTAGTAAAAATTTTAATCGTATTGGTGTGCTACTGCTGTTCGTTTATTATCCCCAATACATGCAATACAAGAATCTTTTCCAACCAGAAAAAGACAACTGGGGTTAAAAAAGGATAAATAATTCATGTTGAAAACTAATTTACTTTAGCTAATAAAATAGGGTAAATTATTGAATTCCGAACTAGTTTAACTTTTTAATTAATTTTTTCCTATTTCAAATTATAATATTCTTAAAACAATTTTCATGATAACCGAAATCCTCATAACAAATAAGTAAACTAAAACAATAAAGTACTAGCAACACTCTTTTAAACATTCTATTACATTTCTTATAATTGATTAAATTTTATAAAAATCAGAACATTTATAATTACTTGTTAAAAATTACTTTAACTTTTTGAAAAACTAATCAATCACAAAAGAAAAACATGTTCGTAAGTGTATTCTCATCCAACAAATGATAGACATGTTTGGATGCAAATTTAAAGATATGAATAAAAAATTAAAAACCTAATCCTAACCCTATTATATTAGGACAAACTCATGAAAAATCCATTCCCTATTTTTTTATATTATTTATATATATATTTAAATAAATAATATCTTAAATATATTAAATAAATATTAAAAATGAAAATAAAATAAATTTAATAATAAATCATATTTTTAATTAAATATAAAAATTTAATACTCTTATTTAAATGATAATATAAACGAAAACGGATATCTACATCCTCATAACCTTATTTTTGCAAATTAGATAGGATTCTTAAATCCGACCAAAGTAAATTTTTCCCACCAAAGTCAAGGCAGGATTGGATGAATACAAGTTTTATTGTCATGCCTAATGTTTTCTAAAAGGTATGCTACTAGCACTTCTCAACAAAAAAAATGATTTGTTTTTTCTCTCACAATGTTCCCCTCACTCTTGATTCTAACTTACCTTCAAATGACATGCGAGTTCCACAAGTCACCAGCATAGAAATACATTCCAAAATTTGCCTTTATCTTGGCTTTGGTGGACAAAATAGCGGTCCACGGTTAAAAAGCACGAGTCTCATGGATTTACATGGTTGTATTGTACCGAAACCGAACTACTACTTCATTCAAATGATTTTTCTTTAGATGAGTATATACACCAACAAAAAGATGCTACAGATAAATGTGTAGTTCTTAAACGACCTGAGATGAAACATTCGCTGTGAGAAGTGTTCCACGGAACCCTTCCTCGGTATGCTGCAGATCCATTTTATCACAGCAAAGCTCATCTGCAAATAGATGAACAAAATCCGTTTGACTTTATGTACCTTAAATTTCCACTTGGGCAGGATAATAAATATTATTTGCAAGTTCTCTATAATGCCTACTGCAACATAATAACGTGACGAGTCACATTGCCACAACAACAGTATCAAATAGCTTACCAGCGATATCTCGATTTTCATGGATCTCAGAATCCCTCACTATAATCTGATCTCCAGCAAATATGTTTAGATCCGCAAGGGTAGCACATTCATTATCAGTATCAATTATCCTATCGCCTTTATGTAGTATCTGGTTTTCCTTGACAACCTGGGAGGACAATTATATCAATAAGATTCATGAACAAAAGGAAAAAGCAACCAACACGTGCACCTATTTCATGTAAAATGTTTTACTGAATTATTATTATTATTATGATTATGATGATGATTTTCTCCATCTTATAATCAACATTAGGGATTTTGCTTATTTGATTGTAAAATTTGGAAAAGTCACTTCACACTTGCTTAGCACCAAAACAAGTGATGGTAAAAGTACAACTTGTTTATAATCCATCGACAACTTTTGCCCTTTAATATGGTATGTGAGTTGAAAACGGTTTTCCACCCGTTTCCAAACAACCAAGTGGAAATCATAACTTCTCTGTTCCTCTATACATTTCATTCCCATCCCATTATCCACCTTTTTCGTTTTCTACCTCGTTAAACAAGAACATCCTCAATACTAACCTGTACTGCAACTCTTATTACAGGGGCTTTGATCACTTGGCCTTAAGATAATAAAAGCCCAAGAATGTTTCCATAATGCTTTGGTAATGAACTTGTATAATAATGATAATGATGATGACAATATGCATGCAAGTCCATAGTCATTTTTTGACATGTGCTTATGTACAACAGTTAAACTAAATTAAAGCATATGCAAACAACATAGACTAGGTTTACCCCAAAAGATTCCCATATCATCATTTTCAGCTGATATAAGGATGTTGAAGCAGAAACTTTTAGACTAATTGAACTCCCATTTTTAGTCTTCCGGGAGCGCTTGGAAACCCGCCGATCTGTTTCAACAAATCCCTTCGAAGCCTCCAAGATCGATCTAGGTACCTCCTTACCACGAACAAGAATTACACATATGTCCTCATTGCAATAGTTAAGTTTCTGCATTAGCTCACAGCTTTCTCTTTCTCCAATGCAACTTTCACAAACCTGTATATTGAGAGGAAAAAATTGTAGTTAAATAAAGGTTAAAACATATTATCCAATAAAAGAAATATAACTTTGCTCAAGAATTAGGGAAAGAATTAAAATAAACAACAGAAGCCTTATCCCATAATGAATAAACATAACACCAAAATGCACTGACACAAGCTGATTATAGAATTGTGGCAGGAGGGGTAATAATATTTAGTCAGCTGAATAAAATATGGATAACTTTCAACTTCAATTACATTAACTCATAAATATTTTGACAGTCAAGTTAAATGCACAATTCAAGAATCTCCCCTTCTTAATAACATGGGGTGCATTCATTCAGCAAACATCTACAGCTCCAAATGTGAATGTGCTGAAAAGAGCAATGGAGCTAACAGAGGAAAAATAGGAAAACCACAAACATGGCTATTGGAACAAAAGTGTATAATATGCATGTAAAGCTGTAACCATAAGATTTATTTTCTAAAAGAATAAGTGCAAGAAAAGTATGATGGGGACAAGAAACATAGCATAGCCAACAGAATAAGGCAGAGTTTTGGACCACCTCAGGACAAGTCTTAATTAAAGTTTGTCTCGTCCCATTTTCAATATTCATTTTATCCCCTATGCTTGACTGATCCTCGCATATTTGCACCTCTTCACCAGATAAAGTCAAAACATTCTCCGAATCATTAACATGATCAATTGCTGCAGATATTCCTTTGGTCTCAATACCACCCCAGTCTTCACAAAAGCACTTCCAATCATTCTCAGATATGATGGTTAAGCCACCTACCTACACTCCACAGAAGAGGAGTAAGATTGAGAGAGAAGAAATTACACTTAAAAGTAACTAAAACTACTCCCATTGAAATGTGAAAAGGAGGAAGAAACAAAATGAAAGAGCAAACAGATAACAAGAACTCACAATTTATATTTGTTTAAATTTTTAGAGGGACTTATGAATTTAGGTTGCTGTAAATAACAAAATAACAAAATTGCATGACACAATTATAGAAATATCTTTTCTTTAACTAACTTACAGAAGACTCTCTCTGGATTACAGCACCACGTCTGAAAACCAATTTGGGAGGTCTTTCAACAAGTTGTGAGTGCTGATACAATACAAAAACACAAAATTCATCATAAAAATTTCCTAAGGATTAAATTGGAAAGAATGAAAAGGTTATATATGTGCAGACCCAATCACTCCATCAGTTGAAGAGTAATCTCTGCTACAAAAGTCCCTATCACATGATGGATAGGATACCTTTTAGCAATAAATCTTCTCACAATAGTTGCACACAAAAATTTCTCTCAAATTTAACCAAACTCAAAATCATATCAAGTAGTAATTAAATGCATACTGTGGAATACAGTGCAAAAATGACAGAATATCATGGTGAAGTAACAATGTACCTTTTCACACATCAGCGAATTTATTACCCCATCTAAATTTTCAGGTTTTTCTGAATTCTTCAGGGTTGGACTGATGTAATTTCTCCATTTTGAGATCCAGGAAGAAGGCACCAAGAAATACTTGCAATGCAGGGAGAGTGGCATACTTTTAGCCTGGAATAATTTCTCATGATTCTGACGTTGCCTTTGTTTAACTAATCTGCACATAAAGACAGAAGTCACTTTAAAATTTGTCTATATAAGTTGTATATAAATAGCAATGACAAACAATATAACCTCAAAGAATCCTCCAAGCATGCTACTTCAGATAATTCATTACTGCATTGGGAACACTCTCCAGAATCTGAAGAAAAAGTTGGGCCACCCAAAGGATCATCAGGTTTTATAGAAACAGCATCTTCATATAAGAAGAGCCAAAAACTCTCAGGAATAAGCACCCGCTTAGCACCAGGAGCTTGCTCAGGCATCAATTGCCCATGTGGACAACTAATGGCTGCTGTTGGTCCAGCATCAGCTTCAGACGGAGCATCAAGCACTTTTCTTTTCCACCACTGCTGTAACCTACAAAATCAAGTTCCTCAGTATGTCAGGTTCTAAACCATTGCTTTTAAACTATCTTAATAGTATTATGAAAAAGAAAAAAAACCACCAGCAAGTCTTCCCCCCCTAGGTGGCATCAGTTATATGATCATATGATGCCAGTTTCTATTGAAAATCATGTCTACAGATAAACTATTGACTTCTAAATCCTTCTTAATTGTTTTACCTATAGTTTTTCCTTTTAGTATAATGAAGGGGAAAAAATAAGAGTTAATGCAAATAGTTGATGGATTTTTTTTATAACAGAGCCAGTCCAGATATTTACAGTTTCCAAAATACAGGAAATAGAACACTTGTCCCCAACAAACCCCCCAACAAATTTATGAGCATAAATGGCATGGGATATGAGAGAAAATTTGTTACCATACCATGGTCTGGATATGTAATACTTTCCATCTAGACAGTTTCCATCTAGAATATCTCGTGCAAGTGACTTCATTGATTCTCTTCTATCCCGATACGTGTCAGCTGACACCACTGTCTTAGCCCCAAGAATCAGGCAATCCAAACAGTGATCATCATGAGACAGTGCTGGCCCCCCACCATACTGAATTTCACAAGTTAATAATGGGAACATGTCATAGATACATAACAGCAAAATGGTCATAGCTGAAGTAGCAATAGAGGAACGATAACGTGCTCGAGATACAAAAGTAAGCCATCAAAAAAATCATCAGCACCTAAATCTCTCAGCAGAGCATGCACTTCCTGTCATTTTTATCTGACACTGATTCATTCAGACAAGTGTGTAGAATTCTCCTCCTCACATAAACAAAAAGGCTTAAACCAGTTACTTCAGAGGCAAAGCATTTGTCAGAATGTTACTCTTCCATCCATCAGACCCCCACATGACTCAAGTTTCCTTACAGATGTCAACAGGAAGAAACATGGCAGCACTTCAAGATCAAAATAACCCACAACCTCAACTTCCAACGAAATTTCATGTATAGAATACTGTATGTATCTTGCCTACCACTATTGTTCAACACAATATATAAAAATACATTGAAAGCAAGAACCTTGCAAATTTATCCTCTCCCAAGACACAACTAATTCCAGGCAATACCATCAGGCATAAATATATTGCAATAAACAGATTCAACAATCAATGAATGGCATCATACCAGAAGTAGACAATAAATAATCCAAACAAACATATAACAGCAGACTAACAAAAAGTTTACCTTGGAGAATAACTTATCCCATGCTTTAGCAGACAATCGCTTCATTGAGATAACCTTTGAAACTGGGACTTTCCCATGTGAGCATTGGATTGATTTGTTGTCAAGACAACTGCATATATATCATAAAGTAAGCTCCGAACAAAATACGTGAACTAATCCTATCCTTATAACTGACCGAAAGGAACCTCAACCTATGACGAGAAGTCAAGAATTTAGCCACACTAAAAAAAATGAATGCATTCATGACCAATATAATAGCATAAAAATATGAACTAACGTTGGAATAATGTTGTCGGCCCACTGGCGAAGCCAGTCACTAGAAATCCAATAAAATGGTTGCTCCAATGGTTGAACAGGAGCTTCAGCTAAAACAGATCGAACTTCGTGTTTCCTCGCATTAATAAGACTCAATTCTAACTCTTTCCTATTATTGTACTGCTGACAAGCATCAGCATAAGAGGCATTGAAATTTTGAATCTCGTTATAAAGATGAGAAGGAGGGGGAGCACCATCTAGTGCAGCAACTGCCACACTCTCTCTTTCTTTATGGTTAGCACCACAAGTTATACCCCCACTTTCTGCTACATTTTTTGTATGTTTAAGATGGTACATCAACATGTATGCATCACTAGATGAAAATGTCTCCACAAGTGAGGATTGTGAATGAGCAGCATTTGAACCATTTCCATTACAGTCAGCTATCCTTGCTTCAGAGCAATCAGAATGAATTGCATCATTCTTAATGGATTTAGCAGTAGAACCTGAAGACCCTTCACCAAATGGATGACGACCCAAATTAGTAACATGCTCATCGTCAAATTCCCACCATTGCCCTGTGTTTACATCCTTGATGTGAGCAATGTAATGGCCACTATTAACACCAGTTCCCTTGTGTATCAGTACAGCTGACAAATCATACACCAAATCAAACTGAGACAACTCACACATTCTATGTCGCATATCAAGTTGAGCAGGAAATGAAAATGCAGAAGTAATTTTCTTCTTTGTTGTAGTCTGCCAACAAAAATAGATAAATAAATACACTATCAGAATGCAATTGAGTTGTATAGAAACTCAAACTTTACACCATATGTAGAGAACCACCCTTAAAACAATCATTATTCTAAGAAAATGGTAAATTACACTCCCCTTTTCTAAGAGATGAAAACATGCCAAACTTCATCTCAATGTAAATGAATCTCTTAGAAGCAACTAAGAATGAGCTTCTTAGGGCATTCTTTCTCTGTTGAACTAACAATGTCAACAGCAGCTATTTTTGAATGCCCTACTATCAATTTAAAGAAAACGACAAGATTAAATAAATTTTTGAACAACCTTATGCTTTGAAACTTCACTTAAAATATTCATTTCATCTTCTAAAGTCACAAAGTTGATAGTACATATTAATCTCAGGGAATGAGGGTGTAACATTTTTTTTTTAAAAAAAAAGGTGGGGAGAGCAGTGTATTTTAAGAATCTCTCCTAGGGAAAAGAGTGCAATTTGCCCAAAGAAAAGAACATGGAACTATTAAGATAGGTACAGAAAATCAGATTTAAATTTTTTTTCAAAAAAATCCACAATAACAAACCATTAAACTTATCAAGAACCATAAGGGTTTTGCAAACTGTATCAAACATCACACAATTAAGTGAAACCATTCAAGAATTCCTTTTTTTTTCCGATAAAGAAGAAATGCTATTGGAGAGATGTACAAGAGCAAAGGGCAAGATATCTTACCAAAAGAAACCAACAAATACAAAAAAACATAATAGGAACAACAGAAACAGATCAAGGTTTTTGCATTGCTTCTTCTCTTTTATTTAATTAAAACGATTTGAGGCTTCTAGGCAAGGATGGCAAATATTTTTAGAAAAGATGGAAGAGTTTTATGGACCCTAGTGCATTTTGTTAGATAGAAACTTGTTTTCTAAAAGGACAGAACTTGTATTTGTAATTACATTACATAGGGATGAACATCATCAACTTTTTTTCTAAATGATCTTCCATTACAAGGATTTTCAAAACACACTGGTGAAGATATGCAAAGAGAAATATAATTTTTTAGCACAGCTAATCTTTTCTTGATATGGTATATATTTTTCGTTGAATTTCTTATCACTCTTCATCTGATACTAGTTCCTTTCTTCTTTTAAAATCAAATTAGTGCCCTCTTATATGCATTAAAAAACAATAAAATGAATAAATAAAGTAAACAATGAAAAAATGCATGCCATTCAGTTGAACAATGCTCACAATATTAATAAAAAAAGACAAAAATTAATTATATAGTCTATCACAATACCTTTGGAAGGAATACATAACGTTTAAGTTGAAAATTAAGTACTTTGGGCAATGTACACAGCTTGATGCTGCGAGTAGCATCGACTCTTGTTTTACATGACTCACAAAAATATTGATTGTCTCCATGAAGCTCTTCAACGGTGAGATAATCATTTAGGCTCTCATCTAAACCTTTTAATCCCTTGACATTCAACTCCAACTCATAGAAATCTTCCATTTTGGAAGATGCTTCAGAGTCTCTTCCGCATTGTGAGCACCTGCACAACGTCGCTAAACTATAAGAAATATGTAATTGTCATAGTCGTAACTCAAAAACATAACTACTACTTGTCAGACATACATCTAATATGGAAGAAGATCATATAAAGACAATATTTGAGATCATTTGTACATAAATTACCATGGTTACTTCTGTTTCGGATCAGTTATGAAAATTCCATTATCACGAATTATTATAAACAACAAACACTACTCAAAGAAGTAACATCAATGTGTTAATAAGAGAAGATAGTCAGACACCAGATGAAAAATACTCTTCAAGAGAAAACAAAATCAGATGCACATGTTGTAGGAAGACTCGTAAACACTCACCAAACAACCACATTACATGTTAGCGACATTAGCATTATTTATGATTGTTTGTTAGGTTTTCCTTTAAATATTTTTGGTGGTAGGAGTGGGAGGGTCAAAATTAAAAGAAAAAATATAGGATATCTAGCAAATATATAGCAGGCTACAAAAAAGGATATTTATAACAAAAAAAATCTTATTATTAGCAAATAAGTTGCTCAGACTCAAATTCTTACGTAGTCACATGAGACACACTTCCCCGGAAAAGATCTTGAACTATTGTTCTTGCCTTGGGAACTATGGAATGGCTCAGGCAACGCTCCAGCAATGAGAGAAGCAATGTCAGGAACTCATGGCTATCCTGCTGAACTCCATTATCTAATTCCAGTGTTTTTACAAAAGGAGAAGAATCTATGAAAGCCATTTTACTAACATGCAACTGCATAAAAAGCCGAGCCAGCTGATCTAGCACTGGCTGTTGTTGCAAAACATCTGGTTCCACAGAAAATATGCCTTCTCGAAAAGATTTATTCATGTACAAGCACTGGAGTATACTGTTGGCATAGCATGTTGCACCAAGATTTGTGAGACCTGCAGGAGAATTAGCAGAAGCACGAAGATCCTTGGTTGGATCATGGCCAAGACTTTCAACAAAATCTGACATCTTTTGCCATAAGCCAGATTTCCGGGCTCCATTTGGAGGTGGAATCAATGCACAGAAACAATTTGGGTTATCTTTGGTATTGACACGACAGCCTGAACAAACCGGCTTCCAGATCATATACAGTTGATTTATATCATCCTCAGTTACCTTCCCTGCACTGTGAATTTTCCTATAGAGAAGACATAAAACAATTAACATGCTACAAAGTTAGGAGTAATAAATTTCATTTTTATCCCACAAACTAAAAACTGAACATTTGTTGGTACCTCCATATTTCAGTAGTGCTGGTGCCATCATCCCCTTGTCTCTGTCTTTTATTTTTACTCCTAGTTGTTGGTCTACTCATTCTATGATACAAGTACAGGCTAGCTCTGAGAATAACAACATAACTTTCTTAGGGCAAAACCAAAAAAATATCAATTCAACAATTCCTTATCCATTTTAAAATTTGGAAAATAAAAAAGAAACATAATAAATGAGCATCATGGTCCATTCCTCTTTTGTTTCATTCAAGTCCAAGGAAACTCGTGAGCACGTATGATTGCAATGTAACTCAATATTAGAGTGTATGATCGCATAAAAAGTATTGAAAACAAATCAACAAAGCAAAATTTTCTATGAAGTAGAGGCTATATTCTGTTCCGTCTATGCAGACACATTTTATGGTGATCATTACACAGCAGAAAAGGCACTAATGAAATTAGACAAAACAAGGGTTGAGCCGAAGATAACCCTAGAATTTTGCTTCTAACTCACAAAACGAGAACCCACGTAGAAAAGAGAAATAGCGACTGTTTCATATCATAGATTAATCAAAATCGAAAAACATTAGACGAAGTTTGTCAAAAGGAAAAAATAGTAAGAGAGAAAAATTGTTGTCGTGCAGTTACCTGGGAGAGAGGAAAATGAAGCTATTTTCAACTGCAAGATCAAAAAAACACTTTGGATTCTGAACAAAAGAAAATAATAATTATAATTATAATTATAATTATAATTTATTATTTTTTACTTTGATTCAAAATAACTGAATGTAAAAAATTTTACAGAATTACCTTTGAGATGAAGAGCAGGAGAAGGTGAGAGTCAGGTAACAAAGGGAGAGATAGAGAGAGAAAGGGATGGGAGAGCTAAGGGGGACAAAGCTTTGTTGGGTTTGGATGGAGAATGTCATGTCAGAACTAAGAAAGGAAGAATGGATGGGTCAAGTTTGAGTCAGAGGACTCAGCCCCTGTGCCAGAGGCCACCCCTTATTGTCATCTTTTTTTCTCCTTTACATTATCATTATCATTAATATATATATATATATATATATATATATATATATATATATATATATATATATATATAGATATATAGATATCCATTAAAAATTAATAAAGAAATTCTTTTATTACGATAGAGTTATATTAAAAATCATATTGATAAAATATTAATCATATTTTATTTTTTTTAATTTTAAATTATATAATTAATATTTTATCTTTTTTTAAAATATTTGTCCATCTAGTTAAGCAGTAAATCATGTACTACAGTAAGATAAAATAATAAATTGATTAATATATTTAATAATTACATTTTTTATTTAATTTTAATTTTACTTTAATTTTTTTTATGATTTTGATTTCTTATTAGTAAAATATTTTTATTTTAGTCTTTATTATTAGAATTTTCTATAATTTAATTTCAAAATTATTAAATATATATAATTTAATTTTTATTATATTTTAATTTTTTAAAAGATTCTTTTATTTTTAAAAAATATTAACTTATACATTTCAATTTCTAAGTATATTGATTTATTTATATTTTATTTAGATATTATTCATATTTTTATAATAAATTACTTATAATGTGATCAAATAAATATTAAGTTGTGTATGTGAGGACTTTTTGAAAACTAAAAACATATATAATATAATTTTTATAAGCTAAACTGTATATGCACTTAAAAAATTTCATCGTTTAATAGATATATTTAAAAGTAAAAATTAAAAATAACGGTTAAAATAAAAGACTGAAATTATAAAAATTGTTAGAAATTGAAATAAAAAATAAAAATAGAATAAAAAATATAAAATTTTATTAAACCTAATTATTAATAGTTTATTTAAATAATATATATTACCTAATTTTATTTGTTAAATTTACCTTGTCTATTAAAATCATTAATAATTTAATAATATTTAAAAACAAAAATTAGATTTGATTCTCATGAATTTAACTAAACTTTTCCATTACAATCTTAAATAATAAAAAATATTTTTATAGATATAAAGGTTAATATATTTAAAGTTTTTTTAAAAAATGAAATAATTACTTTTTACTAAAATTGAACATGACACATTTTTATACCATACAATTTACTGCAATTAAATTAAAGCTAATTTTTTATCATCGTTTAAAAAAATGTCTCAGCCATACCTACAGTTAATATCATAGATTAAATTTTAACATTTAATTATACAATTATGCATAAATTATAAAAATAATATATATTGAATAAATATTTGTTATACACATTTAAAGAATAAAATTTATAATATTATAGAAAGAGTAGTTTTGCTGAAGAAAATTAAACTAAAGCATAAAAAAACTAAAATAACATAGATAAAAATAGAAATAAAATTATCTTAAAAATTTAATTTAGTTTGATTTATTGAATAAATATAAAAGTTTTTTAAATAAACAAATCAGATTATTAAAAAAAAATATTTAACCTATTTAAAAATTTATTTAATTTATAGATTATATATTTATTTTAATATATTATATTTATACAATATTAATATACCTGTATAATTTATTAAAAATTTCAATTTTTAATTTTAAAAATAAAATTTATATTTATAAAATTATCTTATATTTATTAAAAGAATGATGTACATTGTTTTAATTTTAAAATATGTATTTTATATTTTATTTTAATTTTTATATGTATCTAAATTTGTATATACGTACATGTTATGTACATGCATTATATTTTTTATATATTATTATATTTATACATAATTAATATTCAATATATATATATATATATTCTAAAATTATATAATTATAAATATAAAGTCTTTTTATTTTAATAATTTTAAAATTTATATATTTTTAATTAATTATATATATAAATTTTAAATTTATTTATTAATTTTTTTATATTATAAATTTTTAAATAAAATCATATTTAAATACTATAAACTTAACTTAATTAGATATTTCTTTTCTATCTCTATACATAAGCCAATATATCTAATAAATCATAACTTCGAATCTTCCATGTATCTCTTTTAAATGAGATAAGTATATCTCTTCTGCAAATACTCCTCAAGGAGACTTTTTTATTTTAATTGTACCATCCTTTCTTTTTTTCTGAACATTTTGTATAAAAGATATTTTTTTTATAAATCCAATTTAATCCAGTTAAATATTGTATATAAAAAAACATTAATTTATATCTTATTTAATATTAGACTTCTTTGTTTTATCTCAAACTAAGATAATATTATCTCATATGATTTAATATTTGTAACTTTTTTGTTTTTTTTATAAATTTATATTTTATATAACTTCACACGAGAAAATTCTTACCTTCAAACTGTTATCAGGCTTTATCTCAATCAGCCTTATCTTGTTATGCATACCGGACATACATTTAGTTTTATTTGATTTTTAAACTAATAATTAATAAACATTATTACTAAAAAAATAATTAATAAATGGTAAATATTTTTAAAATATTAAATATATCTTTATATGTAATGTTTTATAAACTAATAAATAAAATATTGAAAAATATTTTAAGAGATATAACTAGTTTCCTAAAATAAATAAGTAAACAAATACTGAAGTGGGAAACAAGTGAGTATGCCTAAAAGTATAGCCTAATGTTATTCATCGTTGCTGAAATGAATAAAAGATATACAAAAAGCTCACCTTTTATACTACACTATTAGAGAAATTCTATATTAATACTTCTATAAAATGAACAATAATTATTAAGTATACAGTATATACAAAATAGCAGAATAGTCTGGACAATGGACTGACGAGTTGCAATAAGCTAGATTGAAGTTATGTCCCATGGGCTCAAGGCTGGGATCTCCGAACATATAACATTTAAACCCATTAGACAAAATAGGCATTGACCAAAAAATGGACATTGAAAAAAAATAATGGACATAAACCCTCAAAATTTCTTTCAGGTATAATTCATATTTTTAAACTAGAACACCGTCACAATATAATACGAGAAAAAAAAAAAAGGCAAAATTGCTGTAACTCACTAACTCAAGTAATAGGTGTAATCTATGTATCACAAATCACAAGTCGTAACAAAGTATTTCAGCACTCTTCATGTTGCAAAGTCAACCAAGGAAACCAATTGCAAAGTTCCTCCCCTTATAGTCAGTTTGTGCCCTGAACAAGGGGCAAGACATGTCATCCCAACAGCTCAATCACCAACAAAAGGCTGCTTTTTTAATCAACTTTCTCCACACTCGCCCTCTCTGATATTTCCTCAATCTCGGGGCTAGCAGCATTTATGGGACTTCTGCTTGTGATTAGACTCTCAGCTGCAGAAGCCGTAGCATTTTTAACTGCCTCACCATTGTCTGTTTCTGGAGACCTTGTGTTGGGAGAAATAAGACCAGAGCTATGCTCATCCAATTGCTTTGGTTTGTTCAAGGCATGACAATGCGGGCAGTAGTATGTAATAAATGGGAAATCCTCCTTCCGAGCTAGACCTGAAAATTATATTAACATTCATGAATTGAATAATAGGAAAAAAAACTAGCACTTGTACAATCATTTTTATTATGCAATAAATGCAAAAGGACCAAAGCATAAACCATCAAATCTAGGCCCCTTACCATTATGCATATGGCAGTTACCGCATATGAGAGCATATGACTGCGTTGGATCCTCACCCACAAGCAAAGCTGCAATTCGTGCAATCCATCCTCCATCTTGTGTGGCTGGATTTTGGGGTTGGTGGTGTTCGACAATAAGAAGCTGATCATGATCAGAAGTCTGAGTTTGATCAGTTCCCCCTGAAGCAACCAATTGTTGATCAGCCAAATTTGGCATGGCTGTCCCTGAACTAGTAGATCTAGACTGAACTTGTTTCCGATTTCGAAGTCCACTAGACTGCACAAGTTCAACGTCATTGCTCTTTCCTATTGGTGCACTGAGAATGGATTCATCTCCCATGAACAATTTCAAACCAGAATCTGCACCCAGCTTGGATGCCAAAGCAGTTGCAGCAGCTGCTTTTGCGGCTGGGTCTGGGTCATATCTCTGGGTAGATCACACGCATAATAAACAATAATATTAAAGCAGATGCAAACAGATAACATCAAGAGCTTCTCTTTGCTCATGCAATTTAAAGCGCATACATGGGCTTAGCCGCTTAAATCAAAGAGATAAAGGAGCTTTGACTATAGCAGTCACATGATTTCTTTCACATGCTCACATTATTGATTATTTTTTTTTAAAAATAAAGCACTGGATTATGCAGATCATGGATAAAAAATTTCAACACAAGTGAGAATTAGGAGCTATGTCATCAAACTCTGGTAGGATTCAGAAAAATTAAATAATGCACCATGTGTTCCAAAATCTTAACCATAGCAAACTACAGCCCCCGAAGTTATTTTGTCCCCTCCAAGCATCAAGAAAGGAAGGTGATATTTTAAACCATGTAACAAGCCTTGCTTCAAACAATCACCTGAATGAGCTGTTGTGTAGTGTAATAATTTGTCTTTTCTTTGAGCTCATCAATTTTTGCTTGTCTTTCAGCTCGAAGCCTTTCAAGAATTTTCTCGTCCCTGCGATCACCTATAAAACCCACACATTATAAATTAAAAATTTAATAAGGGAATTTATTTTGACTTGGCATATAAAATTCTAAACACTAGTTGCCTCTCCAAAAACTTCTTAAATTGGAATACAGTGCTAAAATCAGTAAATTTGCAAAACGTAGCTTCTATAACTTATTACTGATGATGACAAATTACTTATTAATATTAAACGCTGCTCCTTCAAGCATCTTTCTCTATGCATAAGTTTCGCCAGAGCTGTTTGAACATGTTGCATGAAAGACTAAGGAATTTTAAATCCTACGATGCTCAAGCATTTATATCAGTATTTTCAGGCTACACCAGAGCTATGAATTTGACATCATGAAGAAAATCAGAAACTCTTCGTAAAAGCATTTACCAGCGAGAGTACTGTAGAATTCTCCACTGGTTCTATGAACTATTGAAGACATTTCACACACAACTTGATCAAGAATTATTGAGTTAAAATTCACTTTAGAAGCTCTTCCATCCAACTTCTTGGGAAAAAAATAAGGCAAAAGGTAGAAATTCTAATGAAATGACTTCAGAGTTCTCTTCAACGGTAAATTGTATCATTAATAGGACCACTTGATGACATTAAATTTGAGAATAACAACATAAAAGTTAAGTTTCCATCGACATAGTTGACAATTGCAGATTAAGTAGTGTAATATTTAAGGAAATTCAATCACAGTGGATAACACAATATACAGCTCGAGCCTTGATTGCTAAAAAATAGAAATAAAAATTTATACTAGCTTCTGCAAGATTTGCAATCTAAGGGTAAAGCTTGTGACACTTACACATCTGTGTGAAGCTGATAAATGCTGAATAAGCAGCAGATGCTAGTGCAGGCAAAAGAAACATTGGCAAAACCCGGATTGCCCTCATTTTCCAATTCATATCCGTTGATCTTGTTGTCATAATAGCATAACCCACAGCAACAACCTGAAAGTTGAAACTATTTTAAGCAAAACTCCCTTTTTCTTTAATTACTATGAAAAAAAGGACTTAATTAGGACCATGAGAGCAGCTTATTCAGAGATAGAGTCCAAATTAACCAGCCGATTGGATATTTAGTAAAATTAATAAACTAAAACAAACTAATAAACGGAACTGAATAGCCACTGTGATTGATTATTTGGTCCCTATATGGTCCTAACTGTCACTCTCCCAGAAAAAAACTCACAGTAAAATAATATGAATTTGTTGTTAGAGAAGTTAAAAAATTTATATATTCCTTTAAATTCACATTGGCAAAGGAACAACTGAAAGTTTTATCATGTTAAAAGGACAAAATGCATATCAATTTCACAATGAAATGTACAGAAGCATTAATTATTGATTGGCAATAAATGTTGATAGGTAACTGAAATTAACCCTTAACACACCTCAAATATGACAGAAAATATAATAAGCTGCCGGGAAATTCGCCTCCAGGATCGGGATCTCCGGGTCATTCTAGCAATAACTGCAGCCTCCTCTTTAGAAATGTATTTTAGCCTCTTTTCAAAATCATCGCCGTGTAACCTAAATATTCCATTCCAAAGTCGGGAAAAAAATCCCTTGCGCTTCTTCTTTCCATTCTCAGCGCCACCAGTTGCACCTGTCTCTTTCTTCTCTCCTTCCCCAACCGCTTTGTCATCCGCCATCACCTGGAAAAGAAAAACAAGTGCAGGTCATTGCCTGGATAGATTTCAACGATTTAAATTCAGTAACTAATCGTCTCAACTAACAAGGAACGCGAGATATTCAGTGAATTCAATGATAATGTTCTTCCGATGATCGAACAATCAGAGAAACTGACGAAAATGAAAATGGACTATGAGATCAAGAAGGACGAAAGTGAAAATCGGACAAAAAATACCAGCTACTCTGGTCGATCTTGTGTTATTTCTTCAGATCTTGGAAGTATGAATGGTGATTGGATTGGAAGAGAAGGAAACAAAAGAGGGTTCGAAATTAGAGTTTTCTTATCTGCTTTTGGCACACGACGTGAACACGGAGCATAAGGGTTTCAATTCTATGACAATTACTTCGATGCCACTCAATCACCGGATCAATTTTTCACCTCCCCAAGCTATTGGAATTAGAAAATCATATGACGGGTGAAGTTACTACGGAAGGTACAAAAAAACACCCAGGATACATTACTATTAATCATTGTGGTAGAGCGATATCATGTGTTAAAAGATGATAGAAGGAAAATGATAAAAATTTACTAATTTTAGATGTTATAATTAGTCTTAAAACTCATGTTAATAAATCGTAATTACATTGTGCATGTATCTGGTAATTTAGAATTTTATTATGACTTTTTATCCCTAGGTGAAAAAATAGGAGGAATTTTTATTTTTAAAAAATAAAAAGTATATTATATTAATAAAATAACATAGTTAAAAAGCAAATTTTTTAAAAATATATTTTATATTTTAAAATTTATATAAATTAAAAATTATATTACTAATTATATTACTTTTTTCATTTATCCAAAAATGAAAGAAATTTTTTTCTTTCTTTTTTATTTTTATTTTTTTAAAATTTATTATTTTTATTCTATTTCATATTTTTTATTTTATTTTTTAATTTTTTAATTTATTCAAACAAAGTATTATAATTTGTTTGGTTAAAAAAAAGAAAAAATAATAAAAATATTTTTTCATTCAGGATAAAAAAAAGTGAATAAAATGTTTTTGGCATCTCACGTAAGAAAGAAAACAGAAAGAGGTTTTTTTTTATTTTAAATTACTAAATTATTATATTTTAAAAAATATAAAAAAGTAAAAATCATACCTAGAAAAAATAAAATAAAATATTTAAATTTTTAAAGTTCAATCTCATTTTAAAAAATTATATAAAATATAATTTATAATAATAATGTACTTTTTTTATTTTTTCAAATAATAAAAAATTTTCTTTTATTTATTTTCTATTTCTATTCATTTAAATAATTCATTTTTATTTCTTATTTTGATTCTATTTTCTATTATTCTTTTTCCTTTTTTTATTTGACATCTCATCCAAACAAAATTTAAAATTTAAATATAATTTATTTGAAAAAATCGAATTTAAGTGATTTATCAACTTTAAAATTTATTTTTATTTATTAATTTAGTACTTGACATATATTTTTAGTTAAAAATAAAGTAAAATCTAAGTTTGTTTAAGATTTGGAAAAAACAAATTTAATAGGTAGAATAATAGATATTTTTCTAAAAAAGTTTGTTGTCACTTGTTTAATAAATTATTCTTAAAATTTAAAATTAGATAAATATATATAAGACAAATAATAAATAAAATTATAATTTTTCAGTAAATATGATAAATAATGTTATAAATGGTAATATATAGAATATATATGGTTTGAGTTATTAATATCAAATTTATAAAATTTGGCTTATCTTAATTAAATAATTTAATTTAATTTTTAAATATGAGATTATTCAATATTATAAATAAACTAATTTGACCATATATTTAACGAATTGAGTTCAATTCAAATAGTCCATGGTACTTATATACCTCACTTTAAATTTTGAAACTTTCATGTTATTATATTTTTTTTTTCTACAAATTTGTACTACACTCTTAAGAATGCTTTTAGTTCATTTTGACTTTTTTTTATAAAGGATTTTTTTTTAAAAAAAAGAGGGGAAAATACATTTTAATTAAAAACATGTGACAATTAAATAAAATTTTTGAAAGACAATTAAAATGCTTATTTTACGAACTAAATCAAATAGCCTTTAAAAATTAAAAAAAAATTATATAATTTTTTTAAAGGAATATATTTATACATATGCAAATAGTTTCTTCAATTTATTTTAAATTTTATGAATTTATAAATAAGATGTGTGTGCTAAATTAGAAAATTAAAGAGGATATTTTTTTATTTTTACCTATTTTTTATACTTATTTAACATATTTCCATCTTATTAATATTTTAATATGTATTAAATATAAAATAAAATAAAAATTAATTTTATTGTTATATTATTTTCTTTTTATTTAATTTATATATATTATTTTTTCCATCTCATCGATATTATAAAATGTTATAAATATTCAATTATTTTATGTAATTATTACCTATTCTTTTTGCTATTTTTATTAAGAAACTTGGTTTAAAAAATATATAAGATCTTTTAATCTTATTCATGTTTAATGCATTGATATTATTATAGTATTGAAAATTGAAACCAAATCAAATCTTCTTTTTTCTAGCGAAAAAAAAAATAGGACAATCATAAAAAAATAAATTTTAATAAGAGTGGATTTAAATTATTTAAAGATAAATTTATCACAATATATGTATTAAAAAAATAAATTATTCTAAAAATAAATTATTTTAAAAGTTATTTAGTTTTTTTATTTTTTTTAAATAATTAAATTTTATTAATTTAACTGTTAAATTAATATTTTTTTATAAAATTTATATTTTTAAAAAAATTAATATTTTATTATATAATTTTATTTTAACAAAAAATATTTTTTACTATATATTAATTAAAATTTATTTATTAAAATGTTAATTTTTTAAAATTTAATAAATTTTATAAATATAATTTATATAATAAAATCTATTAATTTAATTGATCAATAATCATCCGTTTAAATGATATAATAAATAAAATAATTTCAAGAAATTACTTATAAATAATTTTTTTCTTGTGTGTTATATATATAAATAAAATCCATTGAATATCAAATGTTATATTTTAGTATTTACATCAATATAATAATTATATATAAAATATAAAATTTATCAATTAAAATTTAGATATTAATTTAAAAATGATTATAAAATAGATTATATATATAAAATTTTATACAAAATAAAAATTAATAAATTTTTCAACTTCTAATTTTATTTTAGCATCTTATGTTATTTAAATATATATATATATATATATATATAAATATTAATGGCTAAGTAATATATTTATATATTTTTTAATTAAAATTTGATATAAAAAATTTTAAAAATATCATAATAGAATTCAATAATTAAATTAATAAATTTTATATTTTATATAAAATTATTAAATTAATATAAATGATAAAATTTAATATTTATATTTTATATAAAGTTATTAAATTAATATAAATACTAAATTTTGATGTTTGATAAAAGGACGTTGACTCTCTGAATATTTCTTGATATACTCGGGAAAGCCCCTGTAACCAAGCAACCACCCGGGAATGACAACTCATGCTATCTTTCATTCTTTCAACCTATCATGGGAGGAAGACATGCACCAATGGAAGTTATAACTATAAAAACTGCCTTGTTTCTTCTTCAAATTTATCTTCTGTTCCATCTTCTTTCACTTCCTCTGTCATTGGCTCTTCTTGCACCAAAGGATTTGTCCTCCGTATTGTGTCTACTAGCGTTTCCAAACTTAAGAGGCACAACTTGACGAATGTATAAACTTCCAGGAAAGTTCCTTTTGTCTTTTGGGATTTTTCCTAACTGTGGCAACCAATATGCGACATATTCACCTTCAGGGTCATATGTTTGTGCCTGAAAAAAAAAAGTATGATGGCTTTGTATCAGATAAAACGTTTTTGCAAATCAAATGCCATTTTAAGTTCGCTCTATTAAATTGCTGTTATGATTATGTTAAAGACAAAATCATTCATAAGCCTTCGCTCAACTTTTTGGAGTGTTAATCTATGTCATGGTGTTAGGACCTCTATGTCCAAGTGACCAAAAATTTGATCTTTGCAGTTTCTATCCTTCAAGATAATAGTTGAATTTTAGTACAAGATAGCTGGATCTTGGCACTTTTTACGTCTGAGGCCTTACAAGCTCTCTAGTGTGGTGACATGTGATTGATATAAAATCATTCGTGAGCCTTTACCTAACAGCTCAAGCTTTAAAGAAATTGCTGCATATTAGATTATAAAATGGCACCACAACTCCTTTAGATCAATAAGGCACCCAACCAGATGCTTCAGGAATCAACACCACCCAGCGCGCACTACTTTTTTTATTTATAGCATTTGTTAGTGAAGGTGAGCATCACTCTGGTTAAATCATGTAATGTGAAACACTGAAACTCCTTATAGACACTTACTTGTTTTGGGATGCTGAAATAACGATCTTCCCTGGGATCATTCCCAACTCCTGAACAGGAAGAACAGAGAGAATAGATTGTAATTTTCGTTGTTTAAAAATTTATATGAACAGAATAGCATATCATGAAATTTCTGATTTATTTCAGAAATCATGAGGTAGTCTGATCAAATAAGTCAACATTTTCCCTTTCTTCTATTTCACTATTGCAATCCTTATTCCTGAATTAAGTAAATACAAACAAGCAAATCGCCAACTAGCAAAAGAATCTAAGTGGTACAAACATTGCAATGTTAACAAATGATGCAATGCCCCAATTCATTGTTCACTTGGCAGGACCACTACAGTTTAGAGGGCACGAACAGGCTTACAGGTAAAGGGTTGGGTTGAAGGAGTATGTTGGATATCAATATAAACATTTTTTGAATGAAAAATGAAGATAAATAATTTGGTAGATACAGGCTTACTTCTCCATGCACTCCTTTGGAGTAATGCATTAGTTGATTAAGCATGGTTATCCAAATAAAGTTACCTGAACCATAAGTCCAGTTTCCATAATTAGAGCAAGGATCATAATCCAAAAGACATGTCTCAAACCATTCTGCCCCCATGCGCCAATCTATGCCCATATCCCGAACAAGAAAGGAACACACAATCTGTCAAAAAGGTATTCAAGTTTCAGTTATAAATGTGAGTGCAAAATCCCAGTAAAATCTAATATTATCTAATTTGGTCCAGGACTCATCGTACAAATTTCTAGCAACTATTATAATGTAGAAACACAGTAATGGGCTCTGACTCACCTGCCGTCCTCGATTTGACATAAACCCAGTAGTTGATAGTTCTTTCATGTTGGCATCTATCAAAGGATACCTAGAGGTTTATGCCAAAGAAAAAAATTAAAGTGAAAATAAATGTCAATTCACTTTGGAAGTACACCTAGCGCCCATTTGGTTTACCCTTCCAAGATCAATTCTCCCACTTTTCAACTGAAGATATAAGTTCTAATAAAAGTTTATGGCTAAAATGAATCTTGTCGCGCATTCTATTCAAGTTATCAATTGAAAATTAATTTTATTAAAACCAATTCCATTCAATTTTGTCTGGCTCTTTGGTCCACGAATGAATTAATTGTGATTTGATCATTTAAATTTTCACTCTTATTCCCCAAGATACCAACTTAAGATAATCCTAAGAATTTATATTAGAGTATGACAAATTTAAGGTTTGTATAAAAAGAAACAAGAAAATTCTACACTTTGAATGTCTGATAGAAACTATACCCTGTACAACCATCCGACCAGGATTCAAACAAGTTCTTGTCTTGGCTCCAATTTTGCTGAACTTTCCTAGGGCCACCTGAAAAGATAAAAAAAAGAAAAAAATTATACATATCTAATCTGAACAAATTGATTTTTAACAATAAAGTTCTGTAAAGATGCATTATCTCTCTTGCACTTCATAACTGATAGGTATGGATAAAACACCAGTATAGAACCAGCAGGATTTTTAACTATGAAACTCCAGAGGCATCAAACGCTTCAACCTATTAATACCTAAATGGAAAAGTGAATTCCCATATTTCACAGATAGAAACCTAAAGTAATCCCTCCATATCAACTCGAACAAAACCCTGCAAAAACAAAGATGGGTTCAGAAGAAGAAAACATGATGAGAAGGGGGAAGAAGTCAAACCTGTTGTTATTTAACTTTGTTTAATATTACTGAAATTTCATGCAGACTGAAAAGTTGTGGTAAATCACAGGACTAACTTTTTCTCCTTTTATTTTTCAGTTAATTAATTTTATCACAAGCACACAAGTAGACAGATTAGTTAATCTTTAAGAATAATTAGGAACAGGTAGGTAATAAGAGAATGCCATCTAAAAATATGGTACAGTGATATATATTAATGATCAAGATGCAGTGTTACCAATAGGTTGAACTATTTGCTTCTCTTTCATTCTCATATCTCTTCACCTATAAAGAACGTAGTGATCTTTGTCAGTGCACTCATATTTTTGATATCATACAAAGCACAAAACAGATTGTTGCCAACTTTGACCTCTTCATGAATAAAACGAGGAGATAAGCTTCCTGAGGCAAGCCATGGTGAGAATTTGGTAGAATAATCAGGCCCTAACATCCCATTTCTGGTCTCCTTATATACCTTTAGCAGATCCTACATATGCACAATCTCAAGCATGCGTTAGATAACCAAGCAATGGCGGCCATTAATGTCCCAAACATGCTATAGTTTTAGGACTTAAATATCTTATTAGAGTCGTACAGGTAATGAATTTGTTTTTAATTTGACCCCTTTTCCTATTTTATGCCAGGCAAAATTAAAAAACTTCCTAGTATTCTGTATGCGAAGTTATTGCAAACCAATCATACCATGTTGGCCTGTATATATATTAAAGCATTCATTTCATGATGCATGAAATAGATTCTATATAGGCAATTCATAAGTAGAAGGTTTTTCACAATAGATGATCACTCCTGAACCAACAGTTCACCCAAAAAATAACAGAGGATAACTGCTGCACTAACTCAGTATTTACAGAATAGCCATGTGCAGCAACAGTGAGTCAATGGCCTAAATTAAATTGGATCTGCATTATCAGTTTGAGCTAACCAACCTTCTTCCAGAAGTACTCGTATACTCTGCTCAATGCTGCAGTTTCACCCCCCACAAACTTCATCCCTTTGCTAACCTATATCAAATGGAAGAAGTAAAAGAGAACCAAATTCATTATTTTTTCATTCTTGAGCTCAAAATACTCAAGTTAATTTCTTGAAAAAACATGCAGAAAATTTGAAGGATGTCTACAAGTAGTTACGACAAAGCCTACATTCTGTGAGCAAAGTCCCAGCTGCTCTAATGAAGGAAGGCATCCCCAATCCTCAATTAGGGGAGGCGGTCCAAGAGATGCTGGAAGCTTGATGCATGCGCGTACGGTACATCTGGCTTCAACTATCTGCAAGTTTTGGATTCCAAACCCATTAGCAATTAGCATACATAGCCAGCAGTAAAAACAAATGTCAATTGAAAAAATCATGCCTTGCGAAATTGAGTATACACATCTGGCAAACAGGTGGCATCAAAGGGGAGGTCATCGAAGTGGTACATGGTGGTACCCCAAATAAGTTGCAACTTAGGAGTGTAGTTTGAAACTGTCACCACTTGTTGAAGACCTTTGTTGACCAACCTTTCAACATTCAGCTCCTCACTACAAGTTTCTTTCTGTGCATACACCTGACAAGTTTACACTCATTAATCAACCTATACTTTTTGACCGTGAAATTTCATCAATTTGACTAGCTTATTTAAATATTTAATGGGTTTTAAATTCAAATAGTGTGTGTTTGGAAACATATTTGCATCTCCAGAATCACATCCAATGGGTGGAAACATACATTGATTATTGTCTAACATGTTTAGTTGATCCGAATCGAATAAACTCACATGATAAATTATAACTTTTGCCTTGAATAAATTTCCTAGCATAAATCACATCATCTTAAACTCACTTTAAAACGAAATCAATTCTACAAAATCAAGTTCATTCAAACTCAATTTTACAAACGTACACCCAAACAAACACTTACCGTATGAGCTCCAAAAGATTTTGCTAGAGAAGGAAGAATATCCTCAGGCTTCCCATGTTGTATAAGCAAATTAAGTCCTTTATTCATCAAGTTCTTCCTCAAGTCGGCCAAGCATTCAAGAAGAAATTGCGCTCTCAGTGCTGCATAAGGTTACATGGATGATGCTATAGCTAGTTTGCTACCACATTAATTAAATTAAATGATTCCATAACACCAATAGGCTCAGAAAAAAGTCATAAAAGGTGAACATGAATATATAAGTTATATAATAATACCCCCGGTTTTTGGAAACCCAAAATGATAAGTGGTGGCAAAGAGTCGAGGATCAACACAATAGACAGGTAACACGGTTTCAGAGGAAAGCCATGCTTTATAGAGAGCTTCATTATCCAATACTCTTAGATCGTTCCTGAACCACACAATGGCTGTTCCTTTTCCACTCCTCTTGGTTTTGGACGTGTACCTTCGAAATGTGTGATCGGCTACACGCTCCATCTCGCTAGCATCTTGCTCTGGCACTTGGGACGTTGATGAAGAGGCCGAAGCCGACACGGCTTCGGATTTGGCGCGCAAGTTCATCGCCGGTAACCGAAGTCTTGTTGTTGAGCTTGTGAGTATTAAGGTTAACGTGGACTTGGATGAATGAACTGTGGTTTTCAGGGAAAGAAATGGAATTGGCGTGCAGAGGAGAATGGCCATCTATACAGTTAGGTGGTTTTTGCTAGGGGACAGTGAATGACAAACCAAGCAATTGAAAGTGTGACACGTGGAAATCATTGTTAAGTGTGACGTGGCTAATTGCTAGCCTATGGATATACTTACTCCCATATTACATTGGTAATTTACTCTCTTTTAGTCCACGAAATGGTAATATCATTTTCAACTTCGTGCACTTTATTATTTATTTACTTTATATATTTATATTATTATTATATATATATATAACAAAAACAATGAATATTTAAATAAAAATATCGACCTACAAATTATCCTTTTTTATCAATTATTTATTTATTTATATATTTTTAATGTTAAAGGTAAAAAATAAATTATTTTGTGTTGATGAAAGAGGGTTAATGCCTATACATAATTTTTTAATTAACGTGAGAATAAAAGAAAAGGATTTAATAATATTTTTAACCTTTATATTTTAGTGTGTGTGTAATTTTAGTTATTTAATTTATTTTTTAAAGCTTTTTAAAAATTATTAGGATGGTGTATTTTTTTTAGAAATGAGATTTATTTCAATTTTATTCATTAAAAATATAAAATATAATAAAATATAATTAAAAATTAATTAAACAGTTTTATTAATTTTTTTATTCATAAGAAAATAATTTATTTGAATAATAATAATAATAATAATAATAATGTAATTAATAAAAATAGGTGATAGAATAGGAACTGCCCATCAAAGATTACATGAGAAATTTGGATTGGTTTATTTGGATCAGCCCAAACCATCAGGGCGACTTGTTTCTAGAAAATTCATCAACCTTCCCTTGCATTCCACCCTTACATAAGGAATAATATTAAATTATAGCAGTTATCTTGATCGCCAATTAGATTGAATTCCTGATGTTCTTTGATTTTAATCGGAAAGGAAGAAGCCTTGATTCTTGATCGTCGATTTAGGTTCTGAATCTGATCGTGAAGATGTCAGCTTACGAGAGCGTTGTGGTTGGGAAATTGAAGCTGAAGGGAAAGGCATTGGATGTGAAAGATTGCGGGATTAAAAAGAAGAAGAAGAAACACGATAAGAGACACCGTTACCTCTCCGAAACCAATTCAGGTGAACATAATACTCTTTCTTTTTTTGCTTTGGCTCAAACGGCGTAACCAATATGTTAGCACAACGTGTATTTGATCACGCTAATGATACGATTTTGTCATCATATAGAGCGATAATGTCAGTAAGTTTACGTCAAATATGCAACTATAAATTTACCTTTTTTGTAGATCTTTAATGGGGCAAGAATAATCTTCTGGAGGAATAAAAAACTGGATAAGGGTATCGAATGGAACGTTCAAGAAAGTTGGTTCAAAAGTATGCATAGTCAAATTGTTAGAAGACATTCAGCAAACATCTGAAATGCTTTATCGAGTTTATGAAAATTTATGGCATCCTAATTTTTTCAACAGACAGGGTGCTTATTCATGACTTATTTTTTCATTTCGTTGGAAAGATAATGTTATTATAAAGAAATAGTTGGTGCTACTTGGACAGTACAAAGTGAGGGGTTCTTGCTTGTCATTCATCTGGTGATGCTGGCATCGACAAGTTAATTACATCTAATGGTGTGAATGGGGACATACAGATAGGAACGATGGGGAGCAAGTATGACAGCTGCATGATACTTGGTGAACATTTGTTGAGTAGTGGGACTTAAATTCCCCTTTTAATTTAATATTCATGTGTACTTTTAATCAATGTATTTGGTTATTGAAAATTTCTTCTTGCCCAGATGGAGTGATGCAGACTGCTAAAGATCCAGAAAATAGATACTCAAAAGGGCAAAGATACATTGAAATACGGTCAATACTTGATTCAGTGCCTAATATATTTTTTCCCGTAGGTTTATATCGGTTATGCTTTAATCTTATTCGCTTCTTTTAGTTGATAGAAATTTGTTTCCGAGTAAATCTTTTGAGAGTTTCTTTGATCATCCTAGTTTCATAATTTTTCATTATTTCTGCATTTGTGGTTGAGCTCAGAATGGGAGTTTTTGATATCTGTGGGTGCTCTGTATCACTTGGGAAATTATAATAGCTTTAGTACTCTATGCATGGTTCTTCTGCTAATCAATTCCTTAATCATTCATTTATCATTTCGTATCCAATGTCTTTAAGAAGGCAAAATATTACAATTATGGATTACTATTTAGCATTCACTGGCCTAGGCTTACTTTAAATAGTACGCAGAGCGTATAAATGGATTCATCATGATAAGTGGGGCAATTGAATAGTGGCTTGTAGGGTTTATCTAATTTCAACGAGAGGCTCAATAAATTTGTAAGTTATACTGCTTTGGTGATTCAGATCTTGTGATACAACAAACTCTTCAGGAAAGATGGATTGCTCTAGGCATGGTTGACATCAGTTCATCATACTCCTCTGCAGCTTACCTTGCTCTCTTTTAAAATTTCTTTCGTTAATGTTATTTTCTTCATTTTGGAGATTTTAGGTGGAAACATGCTAACGGATCACCATGAGGATAGCATAAGTGAGGCTGACAAATATAGTGGCAAGGAAAACGGTGCATCATATGATGATCATCTTACACCAGCTGAGAGGAGATTTATCCAGCAGACACAGAAACTAGAGCTTCAAAGGCTAGCAAAGATGGCGAGCAGGTCTCATCGAGATAGGATTCAAGAGTTCAATCAATATCTGGCCAATCTTAGTGAGCATTATGATATTCCAAAAGTGGGGCCTGGCTAAGGAAACTGTCGTTTTTATTTTTATTCTATTAGATGTGTTGCTTTGTTAAAATTGCCCAACCTTAAAAACTTTATAATTCTGTATCTGACTGAATGTGAGAAAGCTACCGCCGAAAATACACTGATTCATTTTTTTTTTCCCTTTTCCGTACATCGGTTTGAACCAATGTTTTCGGGCTGGAAATGTGAGATATTTTAAAATTTTAATATTTGTTTATTCCTGTCATACATAGATTAACATAAATTGAGAGTGGAATAATAATTATCATGTATAAAGCTAAAAGAAAATGCTATTCATTATTTTAATGTATAATTAAATTTTTATTTAGTCTATACGGTATATTCTATGTTAGTTTCGATAAAACAATATTATAATGTATATAGACGTTGAGCGTCAAGTTGAAAATACTCGTACAAGAAGGAATTAAATTAAAAACCATAAGAGGGTTAACTTAAAATTAAATATTATATGTGGAAATTTAAAATATTTTTACATAAAATTAATTATTTTTTATAAGGAGAAGCTCATCTTCAAAGCTATTTTACTAACATTACATAGCATCATTTTAAAATCATTTAATAAAAATATTATTTTAAAATTAATTATTGATATAGAATTAAAATAGCATACATTGCATTAATTTTTAAGTTTTTAAAAAAATACAAGAAGAAATATAATAACTTTTAATAAAATAAAAAATATTATATAGATATATTAAAAAATATAAAATCTCTTTTTATTTTTATTTATAATTTAATAAACGATTACATTATATCCTATTTAAAATGGTTGTGAAATAAATTTAAAAAATAAAATTTATTAAAAAAATAATTTTTAAAATAATTTTAACTCAATTTTTAAAATAAATTAAATTATAAGTATTTTTTCATTTTAAAATATTTTTATTTTTATATTTATATAAATTTATTATTATAATCATTATCCTATATTAATATAATAATTTTTATTATTTTAAAAACATTATATTTTTATTTATTTAATTTTTAAATAATAAAAATAAAATAAACTATATTAAAATTATAATATTATAATATAAATTTATATTATATAATTATTTATAATATAATATTATATATATTATTTAAATAAATAATAAATAATATAAACATTGTAATAATATACAAAATATTTATTTTAAATATAAATAATTGAATAATATATGAAATAAAAATTTATATAATTATATAATATTTTTATATTATAATTATTATCACTTATTTTATAAATATTATTTTTATTTTTATCATTGCAAGTATTATCATTTTTATTATTATAATAATAATAAATTTTATTTTTATTATTTTAAAAAATTTAATTATTTTTCATTGTTTATAGATTTATAAATAAATAATATTAGTTGACATATAAAAATATATTTAGTTTATAATATTATAATATAAGTTTATGTTATATATATTTTTATAATATGTATATAATATAATATTATTTTTATGTAAAATAATTATTGAATAATATAAAAATTAAAATAATGATATATAAATTAATTATTAAATAAATAATAAAATGTAAATTATACAATTATATAATATTATTTATATAATAATAATAATAATTTATTTATTTATTTTTATCTAATTTTTATATATTAAAAATAAATAATGTTAATTTATGTATAAATTATATTAAAGTTATAATATTTTTAATATAATTTTATATTATATAATCATATATAATATTATAATATATATTATTTTTATATAAAATAATATAAAAATACTATTATAATAATATACATAATTTTTTATTTTAAATATTAATAATAAAATAATATATAAAATATAAATTTACATAATTATATAATATTTTTATATTATAATTATTATATCATTATCATTATTTTATAAATATTATTTTTATTATCATTATTATTATATTACTATCATAATTATCATCATAATAATATCTAATTTATTATTTTAAAATTTATATTATTTTTTTAAAATTTATAATAAAATGACAGAATTTTTTTTGAAAATTTTTAAAAATTAAAATTATTTTTAATTTTAATTTTTAAAATTTTTTATAACTAAAAATAAAAATTACCTTTAATATTTTTAAAATTGATATCACAATTTTTCAATAACTAATTTTATATTAAATTAAATTTTAAAATATATATTATAACATTTTTATTAAATATATTTAACGTATAATATTAATAATTATACACGTCAACTATAAATACTATAAAAAAACATTAAACCGTTTTAAATTTATACATTGTACAGGTACAAAAATCTAATATTATTCAAAAATATATGTAATTATAATTTAAAAAAGACACACGAATTTATTTATTAATGATTTGCCATCATTCCAAAGAATAACCAAACATTCTAATTGAAAAAATAATAATTAATTGTTTTTAAATAAAATTTTAAAAATTCATAAATTTTGTATCTTTTTCTTTTCAAAATTCATATAAGTAAGATTAATTTTACAAGTCAAATACTCGTACATGTTATGATAACCATTATCACTTCTACAGATTTTTTATTTTATTTTTATATAACCGGTTTTCTGTAAATATTTTTTAAAATTGGTTAAAGTAATAAAAAATATATTTCAAAAAACACTTATATATGAATGATAATAGACTTATAAAAAAGATAATAGTTATTTTAAATTATAACTATTAATTGTATAAATTAATTAAAAATAAAATTTTAATATAATTAATTAATTAATTATTATATAATTAAAATTTATGAAATTTATGCTAATTATTTTTAAAATCACATTTTCAACGATAAAAATATTTTTATATCTTCATGTCATACTTAATCTATATTTTCCATACTGTCTTATTAAAGTAGAAAAAGTATTAATATGTACTTTTGAAAGAAAATTATTTAAGAAAAATAATATTTTATCAATAATCATATAATTGGATAGTTTTGTTAAGAAAATTTTAAATAATACATATTTCAATATTTTATTTAATATATTTTTATTGTTAAATAAATTATTTATAAAAAATTATTAACAAATAGGCTTGAATTATTTAAAATTGAATCATAATAAAAATATATTTCAAAAATTTTACAAAAACATAATAAATAATGTTTTTATTTATTATAAAACTATATGCATTCTTCACACATAATAATTTTATCTAAATTAAGAAAAATTATTACGAATAAAAATTTTTAAACCTTATTTTTATGAAAGAACATTATTACAATAAAAATGTTTTTCTTAAATCTATAAAATGATAGTAAAATTTATAAAACAAAAGAAGAGAAAGTAAATAAAAATAATATTTTGCAATGAAGAATAAAAAACAAGAACAATACTTTTTTAGGTAAGATTCGTTACAGTTTTTTTTTTTTCATGTACATGTAATATTCCTTTACAAAGTTACTCAATTAAGACAATAATAAATGTGTTTTCTAGTAAGAATTGTATGTGCATTTTATTAATCACATTTACATTATATATTTTTCTTATATTTTATTTAAAAAAATTAAAAAGAAATTTTAAGATTTTTCCAAATCAAATGAAATTACCAAAAATGACCCTTTTCTTTTTATTTATTTAATTTTTACAAAGCTTTGAATGTCAAGGATGACAATAAATAACAGATTGTATAAAAATAGATGTGAGGGTGTTGGTCTGAAATTAAAAAGAAAAAAGAATATTTTGTTTTCTACTATATTTACAGATATGATATGAATGAAAATAATTAGTTTCTTATATTTTAATCCTTCACATCATCCCAACCGTGATTCTTGGTGGCTTGCAAAACAAGTTTTCTCGCTTTCCGCAATGCCTCAAAAGAAAAACAAGGATCCTCAACCACGAACTAAATCTCCAACTAGGCTCACTCGAGGTGGCTCGTTCCGGGACTGGGCGCGCCTCCGAGTCTCCCGCTCTCGTGTATTTTTACGAAGAGCCACGTACAAGAAAGCGCAGGACCAAGCAAGATGGTGCTTCCACCTCTAATCCCAATCCCAATCCCAGACCCAATTCCAGACCTAGACCCAAACCCCGATCCCAACATCACCATTGTCATTCAACATTGGTTATTTCCTGTCTCCCTTTTTTCTATTTGTGTGGTCACGAGAGTTGCATGCTGCACATTTCTTGATGGCATGATTTCTATCAGAGTTCCGTTTGCTTTATTGAGCAAGAATGAATGGTAGTTGCTAGTGTAAGACATTGTCATGCTGCAATGCAATTTTAGAAGTTCTGAATTTCTTTTTATTTTGATAATGCCATTGAATTGAGTTGAACTCTTAAAAGTTGGTTATCAACGCTTTTTCTGCTGCTGCTGTTGCTTGCTTTATTTTCTATGTTTAATTGCTTATCTTTAATATTTGTGGTTGCATGTTTTATTTGCCTTAGCACGCAGAGTGGTTCATTCGAGACCAGAGCCGCAGAGGTGAAAGTAGGTCTAGAGAGCAAAATCCCTAATATCACTGTCATATTGAACCCTAAAAAGGTTCGTTCTGTTTTTTTCGACCTCTGGACATTGTGAGATATTATTTTCATTTGAAAATGCCGATTTTTGTTTGGTAATTATTCATTTGAATAATGCTAAAGGGCTACCGATGTGTGAAGCATACTGCATTTTCATTTTGGATGAAACTAGGCTTTTAGAATTACTTTTTTTATTATTCCAATTTTTTCTTTAAGAGAACTGTTTAGGACCAATTTAAAAATCTTGAGCAGTGCAAGGATTTTTTAGTTTCATGTGATCTATTATTTGATCAGTCTAATTAGTCTAGCCGAGATGCCAACTGATTGATTGATCCGATTTTGATATTTTTTTTCCCCGTGAACAGCCAAGAAAGGGTTGCTTTGAAATACGGCAAGAAAGAGGCGAGAAGTTCATCAGTCTCTTGGTAAATCTTATCCTAGACTTATCAAGCTTGAACAATTGATTGGATGTTGTTATGTTAAATTATGAATTATAAAATACTTTTGTTTTTTGCATGATTAGAGTTGCTGTAGTAGGTAGGTTTTCATCATTGACCTTCCTATCACTCTGTTTAAAAGGACGGAAGAAGCATCATATGCGGTTGAAAAAACAGCTGCATGCTGTGCAATTATTCATACAAGGATCTGCTTGTACTTTGCAACTTCTATAATTAATATTTTACTAGAATTGAGGCATTTTTTTATGGTTAGGATCTTGTACAGCAGCATCTCTTCTTTAAAAAGAACAGTAGATGATCCAATTTTTTTCTTTTGATGATCCGCTTACTTAAAAGAAGATATCCCTCTTCTTTTTAGAAGAGACCACCTGTTATTTCGTTATATCTTTCCTGAGATTCAATGTATATTTGGTTTGCAAGGTATAGATTCATTTCTGTTTTGTGATAGATTGTGGCTTTGTTTTATATATTTGGCTGACAAAATATGTCAAGTTTTAAATGTTCTAAGCAGGTTAAGATTCAGGCTTATATTTCTTCTAGTGCAAAGCATTCTTTCTTAACTACTGTAGTGAATGATTTCATTTTAAATCTTGATACATAATATAAAAATGGAGCTGTTTTGGATTAGAGACATGCTATTACATATGGATTGATACAATTCAAGCTCCACTTATTATAGTTCATTCTCTCCCGCTACCCCCAAATTTAAGACTTTGTTTTTGTTCAAACCTCTCCAATTGCGGAAGTAAGGTTAGGTAGAAGAAGTTTCACGTATTCAGCCTTCCCTCTCTCTCTCTCTCTCTCTCTGAATCTTTATGTGGCAAAGGAGCATAATATCAGTGGTGCTTTGTATTTCTTTTCACTCTGAGGTGGGAAGAAATTATTGAGTGAATCAAGTTTACCACATAGGATTATTGACTATTCAATTAAAACTTATCAATTCAGTGTTTTAATCAATTAAAATTAATGAAAAATTAAATTACCTTAATCAAAGTTAATTCTTATCCCTCCTTAACTCTAACCATTAATTAATTAATTGTTTTTGGTTAAACAATTAACTTTGGTTAAGATAACTTCATTTTTTATTGATTATTATTAATTAATTAATTAAAAATCTGAGTAGATAAATTTTAATTGGATTATTTATAATCTTACTTGATGAATGTGGTCCACTTGGTTGTTAATGTGACAAATTTTACTGGATTTTTAATGAATTAGCTAAGTGGATGCAAAAAGGTATGCACTCAGCCGAGCATTTTTTCAATGCTACTAAATCCGTTATGTTTTTTGGTGGATTTATTTATTTTTCGTGTATAATATAGTAACAGTCGGTTATTTTTTTTATTTCAGAAAATGAAGTCTCCGTTTCAACCATTGATGGATCTAGACATGGACACGGTGGTCTAGGATATCACCGATAAGATCAATGGACAAGATGTCAATCCCTAGTAAATGTAGTACTTACAGACTTTAGCTATTCAGCAATAGGTTTTTAGACATGACTTGAATTGAAGCTAAATAAATTGTTCTTGTAGTAGAAATCAAATAAATGAAATAATACAAGTTAGGTATCAAAATGTGAAATGTTGAGGTCTATTAGAGCAACAACCCTAGTTTGGAAGATGAGTTTGACGATTTGAGCGGTGAATGCAACAGCGAAGACAAATATAGCAAAATTGTTTATTTTAAAGAACGACCGATCATGATGGCGCATTGAATTCACAAACGATCCTCAACCATCAAAAACATTAACGAGGAGGGTATATATACGGTTTTGGTTTCGGATATCAACCAGAAGAAAATTGAAATCAAAACGTGAAAAAAAATGGATACGAGAAGCTGTATTGTTGTGTGTTTGACAGTGATGGTGGCATTCTCAACAGCCACTGAGGGGCTGGACATTACGAAAGTGTTGGGACAATACCCAGATTTCGCCAAGTTTAACACATACCTAACAGAAACGAAGCTGGCAGAGGAAATTAACAGTCGTAAAGCAGTAACAATCCTTGCTTTAGACGACGCAGCAGTGTTGTCACTGTCAGGAAAGTCAGAAGAGACGGTTAAGGCAATATTGAGCACACACGTTCTAATTGGGTTCTACGATGAGAAGAAGCTGGTGGAAGCACAAGGAGCACGCAGCGAGATTGAGAATCTGTTTCAGAGCTCTGGTCTGGCGAAGAACAAACAGGGTTACATATTGGTGGATCTGATCAACGAGGGTGAGTTTGCCTTCGCTTCCGCTGTCCCAGGTTCCCCTTTCAAGTCCTTGCTCATGAGAAACCTTTCCCCTGAACCCGACGTCGTTTCGATTCTTCAAGTTACACAACCCATTGTGGTCCCTGGCATTGATTCGAGTGGACTCGCAGCATCCCCTGGTATTGATGCACCTGCTCCTAGTCCTAGCACCTCTACTCGCATCCGTCTCACCTTCTTCGCTCCCGCTTTGGCCTTCGCCTCCCTTTTCTTCCACTCCTTTTAACATGTTTTCTTCTTCTACTCCTACGCATTTTATTCAACTCTATCATCTTTGGTTGGGTATATTTGCTTCCTTCAATATTATCTCCCCTTTACTGCTTTATTTCACCTTTTTTTATTAATTTAACCGTTTCTATAAATCAATTTAATATCTCAAAATATTAATCTTTTTTATAAATTTATCATAATATATAATTTAAAAATAAAATAGGATAAAAATTTATAATATTGTAAAAATGTAATAACAATATTATATTAATATAAATAAGACTTTAATAGTTAAAAATAAAATAAGTAAACAAATAATATATTCAAGTTAAAAATAATAAAATTTAATAATAATAATATTATTATTTATAAAATTTAAAAACAAGTAGTAAAAAATAGCCTCCACTTTCGTTAAAAAAAATAAAAAATATATATCATGAATGATGTCATTAATTTTGTAAGGACATCTTTTAATTCATAAAGACATAAAAATAATTATAATAATAAAAAAACTAGATAAATATCTTTAATGCTGTAGGTCACCATTAATTTTTTTCTTAATTTATTTTTACACATTTTCACTAATTTATTGCACTATTTTGTTTGCAAAAGGTATATCAAATAAGCACAGTATTACTTGAATTTGTTTGAAGAATTTACACAAAATTCTATTTTTATCTTATAACTTTTCAAAGCATTTCAATTTGACCCATTCATTTATTACATAGTTAATTGTCTCATCAGAAAAGTTAATGATATTAGCATAATGGTAACTAAACATCCAACTTTGCAAATATTTACAAAGTTAAAGGAGTCAATTTAAAGTGAAAAGATGTTAAAAAATAAGTTAAGAATTTAAAGTATAATTTAGCTTTATATATATATATATTGAATTTTCTTGAATGATGTTTTAAAAAACATTTCTTAACGAAATGTTTAAAATATTATATTGATGTTTTATTTAATATTTCCTTCTCTAACACTGAAAAAAATTATAAAAAAATTATTGTTATTACTTTAATCTATTTTGATACCTTCGTTGGAAGCAATTTTTATTTTATTTTTTTAATATATATTAGCTGTTTTCGCACCAGTGGGTTTTATAGGTATACCATCGGCCTCGCATTGTGTAAAATGCTGTGTAATATTGACTGTTCTAGAATGGTTTGGGGAAGATGGCTTAATTTAATGAAGTGCAGCTATAAAAGTAACTACTGAGATGGTATGATGCTTGAGGACAAAACAAAACATGTGAGTGTAATGTGAATCTATTTGACTTTGTAAACTTTATAACAAAAAAAATGCTTAATAAGGGAGAGCAAATGGAGTTCTCCTTCTTCGTGGTTTATGGATATATATGAGAGTGGTGTTCTAAAATGGGGTGGTGCAGAAATTAAGATACTTGGAAAATTTAAGTGTTGTCTTTGGATTTTCTCTTATCATAATTTTATATTCTAAAATTTTTTATTTTACATCTTATAAGAATAGATGAAATAAAGTAAAAAAATAAAAACATAATATAATAAATATGGATATGAATAATATATAATAATCAAAATCTATTTATATTCTTTTGATAGCTAACGTAAAGATAAAAGTCATGATGGCGTGAACGCAGAAAAGGTTAATATCCTCGTGATCCTAACATATCCTTATTGGTTTAACATTCTTTTTTAGGCTCTAAATTATGGATTAGCTAAATTTTCACCTTGTGTAATTCTGGATTATTTTTTTCTTTTTAATCATTGCTCTCATTCTAGTCCAACATATCTTATTCGAGGATAGAAAAATGATTAATATATATTTATTTTATATTTTAATATATCTCATGTTTTAATATTTTTATCAGATTACACATTATATTATATTATATTTTTTTTATCACTCAATATATTTTAAATAGGATGTATAAATAACATTTTTTTTTCTTCCAGAATATTACGAAGTCTCTATCAGACCATAATACATTCCAAATTCCTGCTCTTAGTCAGTAATTTGCTTACTTTAAAGTGTCATTCCTATGTTGTGTGTAAAGCTTCTTAATCCTTTACACTAATCGAGTTGGATTCCAAATATTAACATAGATACTGAAGAGTAGTATTTTGTTACTATAAAAATTTCACGTACTTTTTTCCTTTTCATATTTTTTTAACTTTCTCTTTTTTAATATTATTCATTATATAAAATTGTTAAAAAGATTCACTATTTTAGTTTAGATTATAAATATTTTTATTGAGAGTAACTTAATTTAAATTGGACAGAACTATCATAAATAATAAATCTTTTTAAAAAATTAATATAGTTACATCTATCCAAATCTTTAAATTAAATTTTTTAATTAAATTTGATTAACTTTCTCTCATCAATTTTACGTGTTCCATGCTGGTTAGACTTTTGATTGTGTTAAAATATTTTCCACTTTATAATTATAACGTGGATTTTAGTGTATAAATGGTTTATATTTAGAAAATATTGAATTATATTCTATAGATAAAAATTTTCAAGTTACAAGCAACAAATGAAACATACAATAGTGTATTTGGAGGACAACGAATCTACGTGCGATCTATGATTTCAAGTTAGATCCGATTCTCCTTTACTAACCTTATACTATGTGATAAATATTAGATGTAATATTTTATAAAAATGTTATTAAAATTAATAGGTAACGTTTTTTTATATTTTTATAATATTTTTTAAATATTACTAATAATATTTTATAATATAAATCAAATGTAACATTTTTTAAAATATTATTAAAATTAATAGGTAATATTTTTTATATTAATATTTGTTTAAATATTATAAAAATATAATATAATAGTATAAAAATAGAAGCTATTTTGTTTTACAATGTTGAATTTAGAATTTTATATAAAACTATTATAATTTTTAATTTTTTATCACTAAATGATAATATTTTGCATAGAAGCTATTTTGTTGCTTCTAAATGACTCTTTCTCACAAGATTAATGTGGCCAAGAACCAGTGTCTGTCATCTTCGCTGGTATTCTGTGCATGATAATTGATAAAGGATGCTTGTACTATCAAAACAAAGGGACTGTGTGCACGTGTCTGCACGAGAACGACAATAGGTGTTCCTTGCGCCTATGGTACTATTTACAATGAAAATTAACCAACAACTCTTGCTTTTATTCACGTTTTGTTTAGCTTTATTTTTGTGCAAAAGGTTGTTTTTTTTCCCATTAAAAGGTACCTTTATTTTTTAAAAAGAACCTTTCCTTACTATAAAAAAATTATAAAAGAGAGCTTTGGAAATTTGATGGATAATTCACTAAAGAAGGTTTGGCATCACCACCTATCTCCCAATATCGCAGGGTCTCACACGGGTATATATTTTGGCTCTTTCTTTGTCTATAGGAATTTGTGGCTTTCATGAAGAAGGACATACACGGTGATCCTTTAAATAAGTTTCACTTACTATTTAAATTTATCAAATTTGGAAAGTTTAGGACCACCATTGAATGAGTCAGGGGTAGCTATCTATGATTGTGATAGGGCATTTTTATTGATGGAAGTCATATATGGATAAACCCAACATTTTCACTTTGATTGACACTGCCACATTTGAATAATCAAAGCACGCAATATTAATATAGTGATTATTTTTCATAGATATCCTATAGACTAAAATCATGTTCAAATATGGTTAATGAGAATTCAAATTATAATTCATTTTGAGAGAATAAATGCCTTCTACTAAACCTAACTTCTTATATTGAGATATTTAATATCATGGTTTGTCATCGAAGGTAAATATCATTTTCCTAACTAATAGTGAATGTTTGGATCATATATACTTAATGGATACTTCCTTTATTTTTTTTAATATTTAAAATTAAAAATGAAAGTCTTTTATATAAAAAATGTAACATTTAATGGTATAAACTCGTCTAACTGACTTTAATACAAATTCATCGAGCACTTATTAGCGTGACTTAAAACAAAAGTTTTAAAAAAATTAGTTATTTTTAACCTATATCTTATATTAAGAGTCTTGTTAATCAGTATTTTAAAGATATTATTTAAGGAAATTAAAAAATTATTAGAAATAGGGTCAAAGTGTATTAAAAATTCCATTGATTATTTATAATATGTTTTAATATTTTTTATTTATATTTCTTAAACAATATTCTTAAAATAATAGTTAGCATTTTTCTTATATTAATAACTAAAATTTAATAAGGTAAAAATAATATTTTTAAGCATTTTATATAAATTTTAATTTATAATTTGATTTTAAGTAAAATTATTTAGTGAAATTTTCAATTTTTTGTTAACTGTCCTTAACGCAACATAAGAAAAAAGAAAAGATTATTACTCAGAGAATTAATCAGTATAGCCGCCTATAATTTCTAATCAAAAGTAAATAATTAAATGGTTGGAATAGATTAGGTATGTGTTTGGTTTTCTGTTGAAATAAAGTTATCGGATGTTTGAGTCAACTTAAAAAATAAATAAGGTGATTTTTCGGCATTTTGATGTTTGAAAAAGCATCGATAATTTTTCTATTAATTTTATAATGTATATCATCGTTATTATATTTTAAAATAATAGTAATATTATTAAAAAGTTATATTTACAAAAATTATATTAAAATGTTGACATTTTACTTTTATTATTGTTATCATTCCTCGTCTCTCTGCAGCTTTTGGATATCTCTTTTCTATAAGAAATATTAGTCATATGTAATTAAGTTGTGTGGTTACTTGTTAGATTATTTGGTGTACATTAATAACAACTTGATAGAACAACTCATCATGTTTATATGAATAAGAAAGGTTAATTAACAATCATTTTTTTAAGTTTATTCTTCAACATATTTTTTTATAAATCTTGATTAATTAATTTTTAAAATATCAAAATATTTATCTCATAAATTAATTAATTTTAAACAATATCTTAATTCATAAAGTAAAAAATTATGAAAAAAATATATAATAATTAGAATATATATGATTCATTTAGCGAAGGAAATTAAGTTTGGCAATGAGACAATAGTATACACACAAACATCCAAAGAGACTTAATGAGAGATTTGACAATAGGCTGCTTAGAAAATTTCTGATTGTCGGGGAGGACCATGAAGCCCACGTGATGCCATGTGGGCAACACAACATTTTTAAGGAATAAAGAGTTTTTCTGCCTGTTGAGTAGAACAACATATGAGGTATATTTGTAGGGCAATGATAACCTAAACCCTCGTGATCAAAGGTACATTGATGATGAGGTTTGAGTGGTGATAGAAAATTCTAGGGATAACCCAATCATTCAATTAGCAATTATATAATTGGCCAACCAATTAGGGGCCAGTCTACTACCCAAAAAATATGTATAAAATGTAATAAAATATGAATATATTAATGGGTTTGTTTGAATAAATAGAAGGAGGAAAGAATTAAAGAAAAAAAATGAAATATAAAAAAAAATTATTGTTTGTTTATGTATAAAAAGAAAAGAAAAGAAAATATTTATGATAAATTTTATCAATATTTTATTTTTTAATAGAAGAAAAAATGGGAGGAATAGATTTTTTTTATTTTAAATGGTTAAAATTATTATATAATTTTTAAATAAAATAAATAAATATTATGTTAACAAAAATTAATTATTTATTTTTTAAAAATAAATTATTTTTTAAAATTTATATAAAATAAATTTTCTACTATTAATATACTTATATTTTTTATTTATTTAAATAAAAAATATTTTTTATTTTTATTTATTATTATATTTTTTAGCCTGTTTAGCCTTCATATATACAAAGAGACCAGTTAACTACTGAACGCCATTCTTTTGAATTTTAATTTGTTATACCGGAATGTGGTAAAAAAGATAAGTTATTCCAATATCAATATTGAATACACTAGAAACATATTTGAAATTCTAGAAGAAAAAGTCAAGCTTAAGTCCACTTAGAATATTACATCCTTACATCATAGAATAAAAAAATATGAATGAAATAATTTTTCTTAAAACATTTGAAAAATTGTCTTATATTTTACTTGGTATATTTAAATTAATCTAATTTATGCACCAGAAAAAGATTAACCTAATTTATTTTCCGAAAACTTTTAAATCAAAATATTTGAGGAAAAAATTTATTTGATTATTAAAACAAACTTGTAATCATCGGTATCATTATATATATGGGTGGATGTACGTATATTACTGGAATTAGATTAAACAATAAGTGAGTTAAGTTCGAACTTCAATAAAAAATAAATACATTTAAATCTTAAGAAGATAATCATAGTAAGGTCCCATAATCGCAACCGTACTTAAAAAATTACTGAAACTTTTAGTTGTCTTTTTTTTTTTCATATATTTTTAAAATGCATATATACATAAAAGATAAAAATAAGCGAGAGATAAAAGTAGTTACATGTAATATCACACTCACATACAATATTAATTTTTAGTTCTTTAAATAATGTAATATCACACTCACATACAATATTAATTTTTAGTTCTTTAAATAATGTATTGAAATAACAAAATCATAAATAATCACTCATTTTTTTTTTTAAAAAAAACACTGCCCTAGTGAATGTCAGCCATACACCCTCCTACACCCAAAAAACAAACATTATAAAATGTGGAAAAGGAACTAATTCAACACTAAAATGTAGAACTTGAATTATGAATTTCTGAATCAAATTAATTGTAACTTTTTAAATTTTAATTTATTTAATTTTTTCTTTAATCAAATTCTTGCTAATTTAATATATTTAAATATAAAATATAATTTTGAATTAGATTTAAATTTTTATTTTATAACTTAAATAAAAGTTAACTTTTTAACTTAATTTAATAAAATTTAAAATACAAATTAGACTAGTTCGAATCAAACTTACTAGAACTAGATAGTTTAATGATAGAAGACTTAGTCTATATAAAATCCTAAATGGTTATTTTTATTTTACTGTACATAAAAATATTTTAGTTTGAATGAGACAGAGCAACTAATTTTCTCCACCTTTATTCCTATAGGATATGTAGCTACTACTTAAAATATTAACAACTACACTTGTACTTAATATATAACTAGATTAATTCTGAAATTGAAAGGGCATGTGTTATGAGGATGAGTATTCATGTATTCTGATCTATATATTACTACCCAGCGGTTTTGATATTCAAATTGTGTATCTCTCAAGCCGTTTCAGTTGTTATATTTAGAAAAAATTTAATCGTCCCACACCTTGCAGTATTTATATCTGAATCTATTCAAAATTTCTGATAATTTTTAAAATTTTATGATACCTTTTTGTCACATTTTTTAAGAGCTTTTTTTATACTATTAATAATTTTTTGTGATAAATAATAATCAACAAAAAATTAAAAATTAATATATATATATATAATTATCATTGCATATATTTATTTTAAATTGTGCATGAAATTTTATACAGGAGTGAGCATATTATGAGTCCAATATTCATCCAGATTTTAGTTAAAAAATATTAAATATATTTTATCTAATATTATAATCATAAAAATGTAAATGTTAAAAAAGTTTAATTTTTATCCATGATAAATATTTTTTTTCCCTTATATATTGAATCATGAAATACAAATTAAGAATTAACAAATAAAAAGTATATATATAAAGGAAAGCATATCTTTCAATACACAAATTATTAACGTTAATTTTTTTTGTTATAATATTAGGAAAAATATATATTTAAATTATTTTATCTCATCAAGCCAGCCTAGTTGGTAAATTTGTGAAACATAAATGGTCAGTGTGCAGGTTGATTTTTTTACCGTGTATTTCATTATTTTTTTTAAAAAATAATATATATATATATATATATGTTTATTACTGAATTGTATTTATGTTTATCATTTTTCTATTTTTTTGTTTTTCTCCCATTGTACGATATATTATGAGTTTTTTTTTTTTTATAAAATATTTGCCATTTATCTGTGCCGCAAAGTTCAATGTAGGATATTTGACTAGTGGCTTAAAATTGCCTTTAAGATATCCAAATACTTTCAATGATCAGTACCCAACAAAAAGAAGAAGAAGAAAATGAAGAGGTGCATCTATCAGCCAGCGAATCCCTCCAACATAGTATATGATATAAGGAAGGTGGAAGCATAAGCTTATGATCATTCCCACTGTCTTCACGTGTACATCTCGTGATGTAGTTAAGTGGGAGCAACTCTTGCATTGATTGACTTTGTAATTATTATATATTGCTATTCCACACATTAATGCATATATACCCTCTTCTTAAATCATGTTAATTTTGTATCACTTTTATGAACTATTATTGTTAGCCTGTTGTTAAATGTTTTATTATAATTTTTGGTTTACATTTAAGGATAACAAAATTATTTTGAGTGCACATAGTAATTTATCATATAGGCAATGTCAACATATTCTTTTGAAATATTAATTTATTTTAACACAATATTATTTATAAGTTTTATGCGATTTTCATGAATTAAAGAGTAGATCCATATTTTCAGCAAGGATTCACCTAACGTTAAATTCACAAAATAATAAAAATTAGAAAAGTGTTGGTCCTTATATTTCATTTTATTAATGTTTAAAATTTTAACACAACAACTAAAAAATATAATTAATTTTACAGATTTTATAAAGGATTATTGGATTGATCTTGAAAGATGGAAGATCAAAATAATTTAAACAAATTCGATTTTTATTAATTTTTTATATTGTAAAAAAAATCATAATAAATACTAAAAATATAATATAAAAATATATTTAATATTTTATTAATATTATAAAATTAAGATGAGATAAAAAATATTATCCAAATATCAAACAATTAAAATACTACAGTAGCAATAACATTAATATCTAATATTGATTTTAAGAATCTAGTAATAATATATTTGTATTAAAAATACAAATATTTATTATATTTTTAATATAATATTTAATAAAAATTTACTAATTTTAAATGTTTTAAATCAAATCCTTAAATTGTTAATAACTCCATAAAAAACATATATTATATAACTCACATTTCTGACGTTATTCTATCTCTATCATTTCTCGTTATATTGATACTATTTCGCCTCTCTTTTTTCCATTTCAGTAATTACTCAAAAGCACGAATGCGTTAAAACCACAGAGATTTTTCCAAATCGATGACTACATTATTGTCCATTTAATTTCTAATTATTTCACACCATTTTTTTCACTTTTTTTTTATATCCATTGAAAAATAATTCCTATTACTAGATTATATATATATATATATATATATATATATATATATATATCAATTGATTTCACATTTTACAAAAGATGTATAATGTTAAAAAAGTATTATGTAAGCCAAATATTTTCCCATTCACATATATAAGTACTTCATGTTAAAATCTTACAACAATGATAAATAAATATATATATATATATATATATATATATATATATATATATTAATTTCTTTTTTTTATTTTCAATTATAATAAGTTTTCAGAATCCTATATAGGTCCCACAATATCTATATTCTCTGCTAAAGCCAAAGCTGCCTTGTGGGAGGAGCTAAAGTCCACAAGAAAAGGAAATTTTGAAAAGAGGAGTTTAAACTGACATGAATCTCTTTCGATACTAGGGAGGTTGAGTTTTATGTTCGGTTAAAGAAAAATCACTGGGAAAAAAAATTGTTTTTCAAGATTAGATCAATTTTATTTTTCTTTTCTTATTTACTTGGATCAATTTTATATAAAAGGATGAAACTAAATTCTATAAATTTTATGATTTTTTTTATGCTAGCCATGAAAATGGAAAGAAAGGTTTTTTTTTTTATTTTAAATTTTTATAATTGTTAAATATTTTTTTTAAAAAATTAATTTTTTTAAAAAAAAATTTATAAATTAAAATTTATATTACTAATATTTTTTCACCCATTCAAATAATAAATTTTTTTCTATATCTATCCATTTAAATAATTGATTTTTTCATTCTATTTTTATATTATTTTTTATTTTATTTTTTTAATTTATCCAAAGTATAGGAGAAAGATATGTTTATAAATCTTATTTTATATGCAAGAGAGAAAAAAATATAAAAATATAAAAAAAGAAAATGAATAGAAAGAAGTGAAAAAAGTTTTTCCCAATTTATACGTGACAAATTAGTTCCGGCGTCAGGTTGAAAGAATTTTTTTATCTCACTCAAACAGATTATTAAATATTAGAAGCCCGTCTCATTTGAAAAATATTTTTTATTTTTATTTATAAACATATTATATTATTTTTAAAAGTTTATACTGAAAATAATAAACATAAAAAATAAAAACAAAATATTAGAAAAGGTAACGTGTATTTGAGAAACGTTTTCTATTTATAAAATATTATTTATGTAATTTCTTAATTTAATATTTTGTAAAAAAATAGTTAAAATTTTTTTTATTTTTATTTTTTCATTGTTACAAATACAACATTTTAAAAATAGAAAATAAAATAATATTTTTACAAACTAGACATTATCTTAAACATAAAAAAAACAAAACTAAATTTTTATAAATAAAAATAAAAACTTATTTGGGAAAATGAAATGTAATCTAATTTGTATACCAAAAATGGAGTATTTGCCTTCTTTGACGTGTATATATATATATATATATATACACATCCTCAGCTATGGTTTCCTTGTTCCTTGAGAATAAACAAAACCCCTTTCTATTTTGTGTTGTGTGATGCTCTTTTCATCTCAAATAGCCTACCCTCTACCCTATATAGTAAATATTGAAATTAAAAGAAGGTAGGGAATCATAGAAAGAAAGATCAATAAATAAAATGTCTGGGGTTTGGGTATTCAAGAAGGGTGGGTTTCGGTTAGTGGAAAACCCGCAAGCAGAGGGAAAGGGTTGTAGTTTAAAGAAAAAGGTGTTGGTTCACTTGCCAACTGGGGAAGTTATCTCTTCCTACACTTGTTTGGAGCAAATATTGATTACTTTAGGCTGGGAAAGATACTATGGTACCGACACACAACTCTTCCAATTCCACAAGCATTCTTCCACCGACCTAATCTCTCTTCCCAAGGATTTCTCTAAGTTCAAATCCATCTATATGTATGATATTGTCATCAAGAACCCCAATGTCTTCATCGTAAGGGATATGTGAGATTCTTGTTCACCTTTCTCTTCCTTCTTCTTCTTCATCTTCTTCTTTTTCTAATATTTATTATTATTTTTTAATGTGGATGTGCTCCTCTAGTTCTATAGTGCGGAGAATCTTGCAAGACGTTAGGTTGGTTCGTTTTAATTGTTTTCTATGTTTTCAAGGAATAATTTGGTTGGATGTGACAGTGTTTTGTGTATGTAACATATTTTGAATTGACTTCAAGATTTTTATGCCTTTCATATATATGTATCTTGAGGTGGGGAGTTTTCAGTTGTTTTTTTTTTTGTCCTCTTATATTTCTTTCTTTCTTTCTTCTTGTCATGCGCGTACACCACGGTTAGTTTCCACCGTATGGATACTGGTTAAGGAGAAAGCAACAAAAACGGTGTGTTGACAATATTATGAAATTACACCGGTAAAAATAATTATTTATTTTGAAAAATAAGAATAATAAACACAGATTATTAGATTTTATTCATTAAATGGTCCAAATTAAAAGATAAAAATATATTTTTTAAATAAATTATTTTTTAATTCCTAAAATTGATAGAAATATCGTGTGCTTCTAATATTCGCTCAAAGAGGTGGTAACTTGAAAATAATGGTCATTTTGTATGCTTATTTTACTATCTTTTTAGTAATTGACCAAATTAACGTAATCCCTTTATAAGAGAGATTTGATAAACATAATTTAAGAGGTAATTAATTTAAGAGATTAGATATTGAACAAACACTCATTGTGACCTCTTTTTCTCTAATCATTTCTGAGGAAAGCTTCCTCCATAGTCCATATATGGACTATTGTCCCCATGATTGGTGCAATTGCAATCAATACCTACTCAAAGATGAATATTGTGTTGAAGTGGTGGTGGTGCACCGTCAACAGCAACGTACACTCTATCTTTATTGCACCCACGGTTCCAGAAATAGGGGGTTATTGCACTCCAACTTTGTGAACAAGTAGATACTTGGTTTTCGTTTTTAAGTGGGTCTCCTTGTTGTGTTTATTGTTGGAACTTGGAAGAAGTGCACGGCTTGCATTGCATTTAATAAACTACGGCCACAATGCATTTAATTTATTTTTTTCATCTCCAAATATGGAAAACTCTACCTATATATAATTGTTATTTATATAAAAAATTCTGTTTTTGATTATAGTGACATAGTTTAACGGATAAAATTAACATAATTTTTTTAACAAAATATGAAATTTAAAGAATATTAAATGAATGGATACATACGTAAAATGGAAAATCCACCTAAAGTACATTTCTTACCGTAAGAGCTTGATCGGGTAGATTTTATGGTAATAAAGTAGACGTTATGAAGAGGATACTCTTGTTAAATTGTAAGAACAAATATCTATATATCCAAAAATAAATAAAAAATGAGAGCAAAAACTTATAAGCCTATTTGTTGTCACTGAAGTTTTTCAATAACAAAGTCTTTATTCATGGCAAACGTACGTGCATAAAAGTTCTGGAAAACTTATACCAAAAGAAGGCAAAGTCAAATAACACCTTAACTTTTTCCCAAATCACTTGAGTTAAGAACATCCTTATTTCTTATTTGTGTTCCCATATTTTGTTTATTGTGTTTGAGATGTTGAATATTCCATAGAAATGCATTAAAGAGAATTAGCCAGATAAGGACATGAACCGAAAAAGATAGAGAACGAAGAGTTCTATCACGTGATAGAACATTTTAGGAATAAAATTATTTTAGCAGTGAGAATAAATAACAAAAGATCGACTTTTAAAGATTTAAGTAATGGTAATTTTGAAAGCGGAAAGGTCATTGGAAGCTAGATGTAAAACTTCATAAAATTCATAAAATGATATTATTAAATTATTTTGATGAAAAAGAAACTTTATCAATTTTATTTTTTTATAGAGAATATTAAGATTACACAATTTTATTTAATTGAAAGTGACTAATATTTTATCATATTATTTTTTTTTATAAATAGCATCAAAATTTTAAAATATAAATAAATATCAATTATTGAATTTTGTATTTATAAATATTTAAATCATCCAAAACTATATATAAAAATTTATTATAATAATGTTATATAATTCAACAAAATTAATTATTAAAAGAGTTATTTTACATAAATTTGGTAGCGTTAATTAATTGACCATTTCCCCATATATATTTATTAATTAAAAAGTTGATTTCTTATTTTTTAGTGATAAAATAAATATTACCTTTTTAAATGGTATAAGTTCTTTATCCTCATTTCAAACTTAAACAATAATTTAAATGCATATTATGGGATATAATTATGTGTTTTTTGAATTTATTTATATTTTTGTCTTCAAAATATTCTCTATAATTAAAATTAACATCTAATTTCAATCTTGTATGTTAGCATGGTTGTTATATTGGGTTAAGCTAGAAGAGGGCAAAGAGGATGGTGGACCTTCACATGAAACAGATTGCCCATGGTAACTATCATAGCTGGGCTGCGCCACGTGTGTATGAGTCATATATGAAAACGAAAGGTAGATGTTTTCTTTTATTTTCATGATTCTAAACCTTATTGCACACGTCTTCATGAATGGTAAGTCAGCATCATCAAGAAAGATAACGAAAATGTTATTTTCAGAATATTTAGATAGAAAATGAGACTGAAAAAAAATCACATTTACAATCTTTTATGATATATATAAATAATTAGAAATATTTTTTGTGTACATTGAAGATATTATTTACACTACACTGATATTAGTTACATTAGTACTTGAAAATTAATAAGGTTAACTTATGTCAAATGGGGATTTTATTTCATGGAATGAATATTTTTTATGTTGATTTCCGGAATAAGAAATCAAGAAATAATGATTTCATTTAATATCTCATTACATTAAATTAGGAATCATAAATTTTGTTTCATTAATAGCCATCAAAGTGTGTGGTGATGGTGTCTGATATCCATTTGATACATTTTTGGCAAGTGTGTTCAGAGATGGGTCTGATGTTAGAGGATTTGCAGAGTGATTCATTCAAATCTAAATCCAAAAGAAAAAATGAGAATGCAAGAAAGAACCGGCATTGTATTCAACTTTCAAGCATGCACACTTAAGTTAGGTAAGACATTAGTATATATGTTACCCTTGTGATGATTATATAATATCAAAATTTTTGAAAGATTTACAGAATATCGATTGACATCTAAAAATACTCATTTAGTGCGTAAAATAAAGAATGAGTATCGATTGAGATGGTTATGTGGTTATGTATGCCATTAGTGAAGTGAAAAGGTATCTCATCAAAATTTGTCATAGGTTTGTGAAACACACCACAAATATGAAATAAGCTAAATAACACTAAACCAATTTGCCAAATATATACATTCTATCAAAGAGAAGTACATGTATCTTAATCTGGCAAATCAGTTTTTCACTATTAAACTAATTATGTAACATTATCCATCAGCCAGATGAACCACCATTCTCCATGCCAAAGATTCACTACTGTTGATGCGGATGGAAATTCAATATCTGAAATCCACTTGACAAAGGTAACCAGAGCACTACCACAGCTAGATCCAAGAGATCAATTTTGGACAAATACGTAATATTTAGCTAATAAGTTTTTACCAAGTACTTTATTTGATTCTACATGACATCTTTATTTCATCAAACTATCTAAGATTAATTTTATCAGGTAAATATAATATGAATTAGAGTTATCAATATCAAACCGCGGCATATAACGACCGGTACTAAAAATGCTACAACAGGGTAGGAAAGCGAGATAATCACTAGTTTATATATTATAAAACAAACTAAAAAATTCCTGCTACACACATATAAATATTCAAATAAAAAAGTTTAAAAAATTCATGATAAATATTAATATTTTGATAATATAACCAATAATCAGCAAACTTAGTAAATTATATACACCATATCATTCTAAAAAGATAAAGGGAGAAAGAATTTAAAGAACTATTTGGCCAGGGATATCCATATCAAGACTTTAAATATGATAAAACTTGAAAGTTGAAACTTTAAATATGAACATAAAATTTGTAAGTTGAACATAAAAAGTTAATTCAACTCAAAACCTGTAAAAGTCACAAATGATAATTAATAAAGCATTCCATATGAAAGCATGTTAAATTCTAAAGAATTCATAACTTATATAAATTTTTGTTGAATTACATAAACATATGAAGAGACTTCCCTTCCAAGGGTTTCTCCTTTAATGCTCTTATTAATTAAGCTAATTTTTTACCTTTAATAGTTTTAACTTCTTTAAGTATACAGTTACACAACTATTCTATCTACTTGTCAATTTTATTATAAACTAAATAAAACCATGTTAAATGCTAAAATTAAAACTACATAGATCTAAAAGTAGGTTAGATCAAGTTAGGTTTTGAATGTTTAAGTTTGGTCTGTTTAAAATTTTGAGGTTCAAGCTTAAACTTTAAAGGTTTTTTTTTCTTTCAAGATTTATCTTGATTTAAAACCTATTTACAAGTCTGTTTAAAAGTCTACATTTCAATAAATGTTAATAAATAGACTTAAAAATTATATAAATAATTGATTAAAAAGACTTGCAAAATAAAATGACCATTAAATAGACTTAAAAAAATATATATATTATGTAAAAAAAATATTAATATAAATATTATATAAATATAATATATTAAAACATATAAATATATAATATATAAATATAAATAGGTTTCTGAATAAATTAAATAAGTTTTTTTATAAGTTTAAACCTGACTTGTTTATCTGTCTTTTCAGTAGTCTGTCTATTTGTTAAATAGGCCGAAACCCGAGTTAAACTACATTTTAAATTAGCCAAACCTCAACTTTAAACAAGCTAGCGTATATCTTGTCGTACGACGACTTTATTTACTTCCATCCTAATGACACAACCCTTAATAAGAAAAAATTTAAAAAAATTGTTTGAACAACTAAATAGTTTAAATAATGGCTAGAAACATGAGTAACTAAGAATCTAAAAGACACAAATAGCTTGCATCTACTTTCAAATACATGCAGCAGATTTTTTTAAGAAAAATGGCCATCAAGGATCATGGTCACTAAGGTCTGAGGCGAACACTTTGCTGCATGCATTTAGAATGTGCCATGGTATCAGTGTAGCAGTTAGATGGAAGTGAATTGTTTTTTCTACCATATTAAACTAAGTAGAACTGTCCAACCCTCCGCAGAAGCCTCAAAGTAAATAAACAGACCAACATACATACCATCTCTATCATTAAATACTTGAGGTCAGAATTAGAGGTGTCAAATTGGTCCTTTACCCATGAGTTGGTCCACTTGATCCTGAGTTTTTGCCCTAGGTTATATAACCCATTTAGAAGTAGAATTTTTTAAGCCCTAACCCACATAACCTTTAGTTTAAGGGGCTTAGTGTATGCTAGCCTATGAGCTAACTCATATAACTCTATTTTATTTTCTTCTATTTTAAACTTATTTAAAAGTAAAATTTTTAAATCCTAACTCACGTAATAGTCAAATTAAATGAATGTGAGTTAACTCATATAACCCTATCTACCTTCTTTGTTTTTTAACTTGTTTAAAAATAATATTTTATATACCTTTAACCTTCAAATTAAGTGGAATGGGTGTGGATTATAACACATGTTTTTGTAGCTCATTTAAAAATAATTTTTTTTAAATTTTAACCTACGTAATTCTTAAATTAATTAAGACGTGTGTAAATTAACTTTTACGATACTATATTATATTTAGTTCTTTTTTTCTTAAATTTCTTCCTCTCAATTTTTTTTTCTCTCTTAAAATTTTATCTTAAATATTTTTATTGTATTAAAATATTATTTAATTTATTTATATTTCCTTTTTATATTTTTTTTATCTTTTTTAAAATCTTTTTCATTTATCTTTAGAATTTTCTTTTATTCTAAATTTTTTTCATCTCTCAATTTTTTTTTATATTTTTATCTTTTTCTTTATTTTTATAATTATATTTGTCTTTCCATCTCTAAAATTATATTTTCTTTCCATTTTTTCATCATTTCTCTAAACTAGGGATGGAAGTAGGCTGAGCCGAATAAAGCTTTGAAAGTTTGGTTTGTTTACAAGGCCTACGAACCTGTTTACAAGCCTACATTTCAAAAAAGCTCAATAAATAGACTTAAAACCTATATAAATAATTGATTAAAAAGGTTTATAAGCTTAAAACCTATAAGTTAAAAAGTCATTAAATAAATCTAATATATATATATATATATATTAAAATAAATACTTTACAAATATAATACATTAAAATGAATATAAATATATAATATATAAAGATAAATAGATTTTTCAATAGGTTAATAAGTTTAAACCTATATATTTACTAAACAAGCCTAATCAAACTAGACTTTAAACAAGTCCTATGAGACAATCTTATTCACTTCCATCCCTATTCTAAACTTTTTTATTAATTTTAATTTTTAGTCTCTCTTTTATCTTGAGAGAGAAAGAGAAAGAAAGTAGAGAGAAAACAAATTATATAAAAAGATTAAAAAAATTAAAAGAAAAAATTTGAAAACAAAAATTAAGCCCATAAATTAACCTTAACCCTTAATACTTAATAGACTTTTTTGACCCTAACCTATATGGATTAGGGTTAGGTTGGATAGACCAAATTGACACCTACAACCAGAACTAATAAGAGCTATAAAGATTGCAGGTAAATCCATGGTTGAAACTTACTGTGTTTCTTCCGTTTCCTTTGCATCATAAGTCTCATTCATCCTGGTTGATCAACAGAAAGGAGAGACTACTATTGCCACATTTGTTGCGAAAAACTTTCCCAGAATATATCATAAATAACTGAGATACATGGAAACTAAGTAACGTTTATGTTGATATTTAATTTAAGATAGCATTAAGTATGGGTGAACTACCATCTACGGCATTTAATTCGTCATATCCCATCATCTAAGACAAAATTAACATCATTATTGTTCTCAGCTTTCTCAAACACCATTTCAACCGAGTTCATGGTTAACACATTGGCGAAATTGATAGAAATAAGGAGAGCAAGTTATACAGTGTTTATGTGAATTAGGAATTATAATTCAGATGATAGAGATTAATAATTGGAAAAAAATGCTAGTTATATTTAAATTTGATGAATTTGAACATTAGATTTGTGATTCCATGTTATAAAAAACATTTAAATGTCATAATTATATAAATTTAATTAGTTTATATATAATGTAATTTTTTATACTATCATCTAATTATAAATTATTTTATTATAAAAAAAATTACAACTATTACTTTAAATTTTATATTTATTATAATTTTTAAATTAACATTGTAAATTTGTTTATATTTATCATGTATCTAACTCTATATTCACTTTTGCATGTCAAATAGTTATTAACAAAATAGACCGTCTTTTAGAAAAATCTAAAGAATGAAATTTTATATATGTTATCTAATAAAATGTTATATTTATTATTTTCTTAACAGTAGTTGTTACTGTACCTGTGGAAAAGATCATTATTTAAGATAGAATTGAATGAAATGAAACTTAATAATTTTTTTATTTGGGATAACAAACATTCTTTTTGTAAGGTAATTTTATTCAAATTATTAATATTTATTACACGACAAGATTAACTCTTTTAGCAATAATTTATTCATACCTAGTACTTTACTTAAAATGGTTTTATTACGTAAATAGCTATTGTCATTAATAATAAAATATATTTATTTTATTCTATGTAATATCTTTTTTTAACTTCTTCCTAATTCGAGAGGCATGGACGGATTCAACTCATTCTTATGCTGTAGTTCTGAAGTTTTTTTAAGTAAAAATATCTTCTATTAAACCTTTACTCTTCTTAACTATCACAATTAATTTATTGTTATTTAACATTTATTTTTCATCTGTTAAATTAAAATATTTTCAATTTAAGTTATATTAAAACTTCCTAAAGTTTTATGTTAATTTTTTTATTTTAATGGTTTAAGTTCTTAAATTATTTTATTATTTTTAAATATTAATTTCTTAATTTTATGTTTTTCTCTCTCTTAAAACTCTAAATTAATCTACGTAAAAAATATATGAAATTAATTTTTTTTAAAATTATAAATCTCCATCAATTTAATTTAAGAAATTAAAAAATTTAATTTAATTCCTAAAATTATCAAAATCCATTCATTTAATTTTTTCTATATAATTTTAGGACTAAAATGACCATTATTTGATTAAAAACCTTAAAATAACTATCAGTTTAATTTGATTTTAAATATAAACAGAAAAAAAGTTATATCAAATAAAAATACATTTTTAACTATTTAATTTTATTTTTAGATTATTTAAACTATATAAAAGATTTGTTTATACACAACAAAAATAACAAGATTTGAATCAACAATAAAATAAACTATTTTAACCCTTCATAATTATACCAATCGAAAATTCTTGAACATTCTATATATTTGGTTAAATGGAAATAAAATATTAAAAACGGAAAAATAAAGTTTGAATTGGAAAAATAATAAAAGAATATTTTATTTTTTTAAAAAAAATGAACTTGTTTTTATTGTTTTCTCAATCAAACTAAAACTTTATCATTATCTGTATTTAAATTTTTTTTTCTACAAAGCATTACTTGTTCTCTTATCCAATGCAAGATCTTTACAATCGATCTAGGGGTGAGGAATTTGGATAAATTAAGTGTTTATAGAATTAAACCTTTTCTTCTTTGCAGGGACAACGACAAAAGAAAGTTCCTGGCGATTGCAGCCATTGAAAAGGGCATTTACGTCATTAGACTGAATGTACGACGAAAACCTTTATTAGCTTTCTTTTACTCTCCAAAATGTATGTGAAGGAGACACAATTGGTATTGGGAGAGGGAAGAAACAGTCCATGGTACCAAACCTGATGCTTCTCAAACTGCAATCCACATTCGTTCGCATCTAACCTTAACCTTCGATCCAAACACCGTCTGTTACTTTGATTCAACTCACTCACCACTCTCCATATCCGTGCCAATTTCCCTACTCATTCATCAATTATTCTTGATCAGGTCAGCTTCTACCTCTTCTCAATCTACTCCATCACTTTTCTCTTTCCCAATTTTACTTGATTTTTATCTCCTCTTCAATTTATGTTTACCTAGCTTGTTTTTTTGGATTGGTCTACTTAGTTATTGATGTGCAATTGTATTGATCGTTTTGTATTAATAAATGATATTGTTAAGACGGTCTACTGAGTTATTCTTATATTGTTAATTAGGGTATGTTATGCTGATCTGATTGTTTGATTTGAAATGGCCATTTTGTTATTTACTGGTCTATTATTGTCAACATGGTGGGGTTAATGATGGATATTCTAATTGGTAGTTTCTAAAATTTCCGAAATGGGTGATAAGTCTGTTATGCAATTAACTTGATGGATTGTGTCTGTAAACCCGTTTCTTTGTTAATCAGACGGTATCGGAGTGCCTGTTGATTTTCGTCTGAATTTCGAGTTTGGACTGATTTATTTAATAGAAATAGTCTTATTGCTTGCAGGGATTAAGGCTCTGTGCCTAAATCTACCTTCCCATTCCCCACTACTCTGTGCCTAATAGAAATAGTCTTATTGCTTGTAGGAGCCTCGTTCACCGAGTCACATGTTGATATATTTTGTGTCGATAATTTACAATACTCTGTTTTAGAAAAATGCAAATCTTTGGTAGAGTGATTTTAGAAAGTAGTGTTTGTTTGGTTTAAAAGAGGGGACGGAAAGGGAAAGGAGGGACTCATTGTTTGACATAATTTACTATTATGATCCTAGTAGACAAATAAAATCATTAAGCTCAAGTATTTAAACTAGGGTCAATTTAGTTAGTAAAGTCAACAGAGTGTTAGAAATTTTCCTCTCCAAATCTCCCTATAGCTGGAGGGGAGGCAAAAATGGGTTGGAAAGGATTTGGCCTCCTTATTTTCCCTCCCCTCCATTTTCTTCTAATAAAACACTATGTTAGTGTTATAAATAAAATTCTTCGTGGGTTTATATTTGCCCTACATTAAATTTGTAATTATGTTTACAATTTTACTTGTGATGGTTCTAAGCTAGATTCTGAGCCTTGTCTTCTTTTCTTAGGTTTGATCTAGAATCCAGGACCCAGTTTGCTAGTCATGTTACCAGATTTGCGTGGACTAATATAAACACTGTCTTGATTATTTATTTATTTGATATAAATGGCCTGTGCTTGGTTTCAGACTTTGCGATAGTGTGGTCCAACTCAGTAAGCAGCATGGAGGATGTTCTGTTGGATACCAGTTGGGACGATGTAATCTGCCCCATATGCTTGGAATGTCCTCATAATAGTGTGCTCCTTCAGTGTTCATCTTATGATAAGGGGTGCCGTGCTTTTCTATGTGACACAAATCAATTGCACTCAAATTGTTTGGATCGTTTTAAAAATACATGTGGTGTGCCCCCACCCTCTTCAACATACAATGCAACTTCCCTGATGCCTGATGCAACTTCCATAGAAAATAGTGAGCCTGTGGTATCTGACTGTCAATACAAGCTGAGTTGTCCCTTGTGTAGAGGTGATGTTTCTGGGTGGATTGTTGTTGATAAAGCTCGTATGTATCTTGATAAGAAGAAGCGTTGTTGTGATGAGGAGCAATGTACATTTATGGGAAGCTACTGTGAGATACAAAAACATGCTCAACTGGAACACCCTCATGCTCGTCCATCAAAAATAGATCCTGCCCGGCAGCATGACTGGGAAAATTTTCAGCAGTCATCTGAGATCGTAGATGTTTTGAGCACTATTCATTCAGAAATTCCACGGGGGTTGGTTTTAGGAGATTATGTGATTGAATATGGGGATGATGATACTGGAGATGAGTTTGAGGACTTCCCTGGAGATGAAGGTAATTGGTGGACCTCTTGTATATTATATCATGCCTTCAATAACTTCAGAAGTTCCAGAAACTGGCGAAGGACCAGAGGAGTTGGTGATTCCAGCAGAGGTAATCGCCGTCTAAGTTTTGACACTTCTAATTCTGATGAAGGTTCTGTAGCATCTGTAGACTATGCGGAGTATAGGCTGGATGAGACTGATGATGAGATTGTTGGTGCAAATGGCTCTTCAAGGGGTAGCAGCGGTTTTCGCAGGTGACTAGTACTCTTTTTTTTAATTCCTGTTTTAACATTTCTATTTGTGTTTCTATTGATATTGTGATAGGATTTCAAGGATGAAACTGAATTTACGTGATGCATACCTCTCAAGCATCCCAAGCAAATGACTTTTTTCTTAGCATACTTATTCAAGATCACCATGATGTTTAGAGCAGTCTTCAGCTATCTAGAATCATATTCTTTATTTTTGGTCATATTTAACTATTGAATCATATTCTTTATTTAAATCTAACCGTCTATTTTAAAATCTTGAGAGGATATGTCATTAGCATTGCTGCAGAGGAATATATTGTTACGCTCATCTTTAGGCATTCTGATTCGGAAGAGAAAACATTAACTCAATCAATTTTTAACTGTTAGCAAATCTGATATGTGTTATTATGGGCATACATTTCGTAGTGGCAATTTTTTGTAAGTAGTTATGTACTTGCTATTTTATTTTCAGATAATGACAGGCTCTTTTTATTGTTTTCTCTTTTGGAATGTTGGTCTTGAAAGCTGGCCATCAAAGATGGCTACTTTCTATGGCCATGGACTAGATTTCAACTGAAATTGAGTGACTGCACATTAACATTTTTCCTGAATTCAATGTGATTTGGCAATCAATATTGAGTTTGACTGGGTTATTTGAGAGTTACCAGGGATATTTCACCTTTAATTTGTTTTTGTTAATTATAATGACGTTTGTTGTGCTCAAGTAATAACATCATTATATTTCAATATTTTTAATCGCTTGTACTTGCTGTCTTATTCACACAGATCCCAGAGACGTGGTTTTCGCTTCAATGACGACTAGGTGTGTTATGTTCAGAAATAACTTTCATTTTCCTTCCTATTATTATGTTCACAAATAACTTTCATTTTCCTTGCTGTTATTGTGTTATGTTCACGAATAACTTTCGTTTTCATCTGTTATTGTACCATGTTACTGAAGACTTTAAACAGGGTGCTGATAGTATATTTCTCTCTTGTGAAGTATGAGGCAGTGGTGGGGCACTGCTGCCCTGGTATTGGGGGCTCTTTTTTTTCATTCCCTTTACTGTGCTTACTAAATTTCTAAGTTTGCAGGCTGTATTTGAACTGAAGGAAGCTGAATGAGAGGAAGAGATGCATGGGATGTGACAACACTAGGGTTACATATAGATCATCATCTATTGCATTTGCAATGAGATGAACTGATGGACCAAATTTACAAAATTGACAGCTCAATGTGATTCATACGCGAAGTTTCCGTTATGCTTTCCATTAAATGACATTTGTTTACTATATATAAATGAAGAAAACATGCTAGCCATTGGAAGCCTGTTAATTTACTCGTGTGCGACCAAAGTAATTCGGCTAGCATTTTGATTTGCTTCATTGTAGGACAGTGAATAACTTATTCTTCTTGTCCTTGTACATATGGCCATTTAGTTGTGATGTGTTTGAATGACTCAAGGTAGGAATGTTTCTTGGTAAATTATTTTTTTTTTGCCACCCTTAGTTATAGTCCTCAGAAGATTTTGAATGGATGGAAGGAAAAAAAATAGAGAGAAAATAAAATATGGATAACGATATATTTTCTGTTGTTCAGCTGAAGTGAAAATGAAAGGACAAAATTTTTTAGAGATAAAATCTAAACAAATTTTCTTCTATTTAAAATTTTATTTTATTTTTCATTCTTTCAACTTTATTTTCTTACACCCAAACAAGCATTAGGATCTATATGGATGAGATTTCAAACAAAATTTATACAAGCTGTTCTAGAAATATATTTTAAAAAAGTCATTTCATTTTTAGACTATAGATCTTAGATTTGGGAGGTACTTTATTCCATAGTTTGGCTAATAATATTTTTATTTTCCAGAACTGTACTTTTAAAAAGAAAAATAAAACGAGTTTTATCAGATTACAAAAAATGTACTCATCTAAACTTATTTAATATAATAAAGTATTTGCTAATATAGCTGTCTTTTAATTTTGTTAACAGGGATTTGAATTTTGATTATGAATATGAAAAATACATTTTGATGATTTTTATATTTTAAAGAGATTAATTTTTAGTTTTTGGTTGGATGATTTTTTGGTACACATAAAAGATTACATTAAAGTATTTCTTAATCTACAAATATATTAGTTAATTATTTAATACATAATTTCATATTAAATTAAAATGATTTTCAGATTTATTTCTTTTAAAGAAAACAACTGTATATGGTAAAGAAGTAAATGTATAATTTAAAATAATGATAGATATTTTTTATTTTTTCATTTTACATATTTATAAATATAGCGTGATAATAACGATGGCATTAAATTTGATTTAAGTCGTCGAACTTAAAAATTTATCTTATTAACATTGTGTTGGAATGCATTAGTTAAGTAAACATGATTGCCAGTTTTCAAATATTAAATCTGTGTCATTTGCAATTCCTCTCCATGCATTGGATGATTTTTCTCACATTGTTTTTTTTTTTAATATAGAAACAAATAAATAATTTATTGGGATTAATGAAAGTAGTTAAAATAATTAATATAGTATAAATTTAAAATTTTTTTATAAAAAATATTAAATATTTATATGAATAATGTAAAAATTAAATAAATATTATGTTAATATGAATCAATATAAATTAAATTTTGTAAGATTTGAACCTTATTTATTTATATGATATAGTTTATTTTTAATGTTTAATCTAATTTTTAATAATTTTTTAAAAAAATTTATCCATTTATATTTTAAATTTTATTGTTGATAATTGATTATTAAAAAATATATTATTATTTATACAATTGAATATTTTTTATAATTAATTATATGCTACAATCAATTAAAAAAATATATAATTGATTATTAAAAAAAATCATAATTAAGTATATTAAAAACAATGACTAATTTAATTATGTAATTAGTTACCTAATCAATTACAAAAATTTTATAATCAATTACCATCTCAAAATTTTAAATGTAAACAAATGTGATTATTAATTTTATGATCAAATATCTTTGGTGTCTAATTTTTAAAGAAATTAAATTTTATTTTTTAAAAAAATTATTTTATATTAATATTTATCAAATAGATCAACCAATTACTTTTAAAAAATTAGTAGACTTAAAATTATACATACATCAATACATCTAAATTGTTAAATAGAATAAATTATTAAATTAGTTTATATAATTTAAAATTAAAATAGTTTATATGAAGTTTTTAAGTTAAAATCATTTACATGATTATATTTAAAAATATTTAAATAGAATAAATATATAAATTTAAAAATTATATTAATAATAATAACGATAATAATTATAAATTTATGTAACAATATTAGTATTGTTTTTAATTATTTATATTTTTAAAACACGATGACCCGTATTTAAAAGATTTACGTAATAATTTGGATTAACATATTTTTATCTCTACTCATTAGCACAAATCTCATAAAGAAGTAAAAATATAAAAATTAACAATTAATATGTTTAAAAATAAGTCTATTTATAATTAGGATAAAAAATTATTTTAGATCGTGTCTTATAAAAAATATTAGAGGTAGTGTGTTATAATTTTAATTTTTTAAATATTATTGTTAAACTTTAATCAGTTTTAAATTATCTGTTTGTTAGTATTAAAAGTTTCGGTATCTGTAATTTAAAATTATAAATTTGACTTTTAAAACTTCACATCAAACTAATAGAATTCGAGTCACAATTTATTTTTTTAATGGTTTTTAAAATTTTAAAATTTCAAAATTTTGCCTTTTCAATTTAATATTATATAATAATTTCAAAAGTTTTATCCATTTTATTTTTTACATAAAAAAATATTCAATTTTTTTACAACATGAAAGCAGTGAGGTTTGAATTTAAAATTTTTATGTAAAATTTCAAACCCTTTATCATTGGATTAAACATAGTGACTTGAAAAATTAATCTATTTTAAACAAAAATATTATTTATTTATTTATCGTAGGATATGTAGTTTAAAATATGTATAAAAATTGATTTTTTCAACTGTCATACAAAAAATATAAGTCAATTTTAAATTTAAAATGTATTTTTTTTAAAATTAATTAAAATTATATATTTTTAAAAAAATATTACCTGAAATAATAAACAAATTGATGTTTTAAAAAGTTAAACAGAAATATTAAAAATAAACATAATTAAAAAAAAGTTTTAAAATAAAAAAAACTAAAACAAACAAGTTCTCATCCGCTTAACCAATTCAAAGTCCGAAAGCAAATGTTTATTGAGGCATTTTTATATGAACAAGACATGATTGAAAGAATGGGTGAGCCTTCTTTTATGAATCAACAAGGTGCTGTGAACTTCAAGCGCTAACAACCCAAGGCAAGGAGGCTGCGAGGAGAAGTTCAAGTGCATTACACGATAATTATATCACAAGTAATTTTTATATATTAAATTTGAATAAATCAAGCATTTTTTTAAACATTTATTCCTTTTGATATATTCCGTATCTTTATTATTAAATTATTTCACATTTGGTATTGATTTATATTTTCCTATTTATCAAAATTATTGGTTAAATGTAATCAATTTAAATTTATCTGGTTGTTAAATTGATTTTGTCATTTTTATAAATTTAAAAATTAATATATTATATTAAAATAATATTTAATTTAAATAATCAACTCTTAAAATTTACTCTTACATTTTAAAAATATGATTTTTTGACTTATTTTTATTTAATACTGATTTCATCTTTTACAAAAAAATATATATTTTATGATTATTTTTAATAATGTAATATATCTTATTTTAATTTATATTTTTTAATGTACAAACAATTCAGTTATTATTTTAATAAAATGCCTCATATAAACAATTCAGTAATTATTTTAATAAAATGCCTCATAAACAATTCAGTAATTATTTTAATAAAATGCCTCATAAACAATTCAGTAATTATTTTAATAAAATGCCTCATAAACAATTCAGTAATTATTTTAATAAAATGCCTCATAAACAATTCAGTAATTATTTTAATAAAATGCCTCATAAACAATTCATTCTCACATCTTTCAATTCTACAAAAAAATATCAATTCTCTAAAATTAAATTAAATCAAACATGCTGTACATCTGTACATGTACGTTAGGAAGAATATATTTTAAGAATATAGAATTTTCCTGGCCCACAGCCATCTCATAAAAAAAACAAATATTTAAAAAAAAAACAATAAACCGAAGATAACCGCTACAACAATCAAACTCTGCGTCTGTTTCTGGGAAAGAGGCTTTGCAGAAGAGAAGAGTTTGAGTTTGGCAGAGGAGTGAGTAGAACTGAAACCTGGAAGCACTTCAAAGAAGCAAAAGCTACTTTTAAACTTGAATCGCGTTTGTGCGTGCTTTCATGGCTTCCATTTCCGGATCTCGACCCGGCGGCAAAATGGTCCGAACCCGCCGAACCGCCTCTGTCAGGACCCGAACTCCCTACGACCGTCCCGCTCCTCCCTCTCAGTCTCGGAGCCCTAATTGGCTCTCGCGTTTCGTTATTTCCCCCACTCGTTTCGTAGCTTCTGGTGCCGGGAAGCTCTTCTCCTCTGTTCTGGATCTCGATTCTTCACCAACTTCCTCATCCTCCGCGACTTCTTCGGCCTCCTCTTCTGCTAACGATTCCGCTCCTGGTAATCCTTACTATTCAACATATACTCACTTTTGCTACCATTGAATTGCTGTACTAGCAATACTAGGGTTTCTATCCTTTTTATTTTTCCGTTGTTAAATTCATTGATTCAGGATGTTTTTAATATTTTGACTATGTTGACTGGAGTGACCAAGCTTCTGTATGTTGACTTTAGCTGTAGTTGTTCTTAGGGTTGGTAGATCTAGCGGTGGAGGTAGGTACCTTGTAATTATGGCGGTTTAAAGTGCTTAATTGGATTTGAAACAGACATTGAACCAATTTTAGACATAATATGCCATGGTCATGCTTTGTTTTTTTTTTTTTTAAAAAAAACTGAACATGTTTGTCGTTTGGTCTGGGGCGGTGCTATCCCCTCCTAAAAAATATGCTTGCTCTCCAATTTTGCAGAGGAGATTGGAGCTTTTGACGATGAAAATGATAGCCCTGTTGAAGGCGATGCTGCATTGAACAAGGTAATTCACTCACTGTTATGTTTTTCCTTGCTTGAGATATAAAGCTTGTTTTGTTTATCCGAGAAACTAGTTCTTTTCAATTTTTTTAGTTCCTTTTTGTTTGGGGTTATCTCCTCCAAAATAAATAAATAATTAAACAAATAAATAGAAATGATTGATGATTCTGAAGCATTAAAATATTACATTTTCAAATGCATTGCTTGGTGACTGTGCTGAAGATTATGTTTCTATTCTGTTAGAGGTAGTTTTGATTGATGGTTTCATGTCTTTCGTGAATCCCTTGGTTTCATATAAGAGTATTGCAAATTTGATATTGGTATCTGTGATGAAAGTGTGGGACTTCAGAACTGATTAGTTTTCTCTGTGAAGGGGCTCCAAGTCCAGTCCTTTGTTGGGAATAGCAAAAACAAACATATAATTGAACAGCTACTTATGGAGGAGTCATTCTCAAGGTACAGAAGATTTGATTATAAGTTTAACATATGGATATTTCATTTGTTGTTTCTTACTTTTATCTTCTTCATGTTAACATGTAATAATTTATTGAGAGTTTGCTTGTTCTGCCTGTTTTATAAACAATGTAATTTCATTACTACTAAATGTAGTTAAATAAAAAGACACTAAATGTATGCAGCCTGGTTTTAGGGCCATATTATTTTTCATAAAGTTGAATTTAAATTTGGCAGCACCCTTAGCGCGTAATATAATTCTATTACATATTTATCTACTTGTATTAGTTGTATACCATCCACAATCCCTGATGCTAGTGATTAATTAGCAGAATACATTTTTTCCATTGGTAGATTTTAAAATTTATAGCAAGACTTGACAGCATTGTTTGACTTTGAAGTTTTCCTCCAATCATGTACAATCTTGGTGATTTTAACTTTGCCTAAATTTGGGAGCTTCCACAAAATAAGCATTAACCCAGACCAGGCAAGGAACATGATCATGTACAGTATGCTATGCAGCATATATCAATGATGGATTTGACTCCTCTAAAGTGAGGGATGTACTATAGAAGGTAAAATAAACTGTTTCAATCAATGGTTAAGATTGTGATAAAATACATGCTATGCATAACAAATTATGTTGTTATTAAAATTTCAACTGTTGAATTTTTTTTTTCATCTGTGGATATATGATACTCCACCTTCTTAAGTGAACCCATCACTTTAGAGGAGCCAAATACATCATGATCCGTACTATAATTTGTGGACCTTGTTCTATATGTGGTGTATAAACTATAGGGAGTGGAACTGAGTTTATGGATGCATAAACTGCTTCCTCTAGTTGTTCGGAATAAGATTCTAAAAATCTTTTTAATACTTGATCAGGGAAGAATGTGACAGATTGATAAAAATACTAAGATCAAGAGTTATAGATCCTGCATATGATGATGAAGGGGACAAGAGGCCAATGGATATACCCAACAGGACTCTTGGAAGTGGTATTCTCTACATGCAAAATTCAATTTTAACAGATTACTGTGACCTGACCATGTATTTCTATTATTTCTTAGATACAGATTCACCTGATCTTCGTGGTGCTGCTGTTCTGGAAGCAAAGAAATGGCTGCAGGAGAAAAAGTCAAGATTAGATTCAAATTCAGATATAGGTTATGGAAGTCCTAGTTTGAATTTGGTTACATTACCACAAGTTAGTCTCTCTCTCTCTCTCTCTCTCTCTCTTTGTGTGTGTGTGTGTTTGTGGAGAAACATATTTTGATGTTTGTGCGTGCTACTCCCTTCCCCTTTTCCTCCTCCATATTATACATATTATGGTAATATGATTTTACATTAATTGTTTGTTTCACCTGTATACCTGGGTGATATGCAGGGTCCCAAAGATGAGGGATCACCTGTGGATATGGCTAAGTCATATATGCGTTCACGCCCTCAATGGGCATCACCCTCCATTGACCATACTAAACCTCGAACACCGTCTGGAATTCGTCTCTTTAAAGAAGAAACACCACACCTATTTGGGGACAACTCTTCCTCATCCTCCAAGGTGTCATTTGATGTGTTTTATTTTATGAAATTGTGTATATATATATTTCTTAATATTTATTTTATTATGACATTATTCTGTCTTCAAACTGAGATTTTTACCTATATGTCATTGATTTGGTTACTAGAAAATTTATCTGGAAAATTGGGCCGTACATTGCTACATTTTGAACAAACATTGCTGTCATGAAGTGCAATTAAATAAACCAGAAAATTTATTTTTACTAAAATTCATAATCTTAAAAAATATTGAAAACTAATAGATGCAAGACAATTAAACAAGAGGTAAATAGAAAATAATAGATAGAAAGGTTCTATTTTATTTTCAGGATAGTTACACATCATTTCATTTGGCTGTCGTTAGAAAATATGAAGACTGATAAAGATAATTATGTATGAGGGAGCAGCAGGTATGTAGGTTGAGTTGAAAGGGTAAAATTTAATGTCTAATTTCACTGGAGTTATCTTGCATTTATAAATTTTTTCCTGCCAAGTTTTATGGGAAGGGGATAGATTTTATGGGTCTCATCTCTCTTGCCAGTCCTAATTTCAGCTTTCTTGTTCCCTATCCCCTCCCGCTGGTGTTTGGTCTTCTGATTTATCAGTTGCTGCTTGGGTACAGTTAGTTGTTGAATTGAAGATAAGGGGTTGATGCCACAATGTTGTTTGATGTTTCTTAAAAAAGATAGTGGATGGCCCTTCATATTAGTATGCATATCTGCAAGATTTCTTCATTCTGAGTTTGTTTTTTTAGAAGATAGGTTTTTGGGGGAGGGGTGTAGGCAGAAGTCAGTAGGTTAGTAAAAGAAGAGATGGTGGAAATGCCAATTTGATGTTTAGGTGTTTGCTTCTATAAGAAATAGTTGCACAGATAATAAGATAAAGAGTCAGGAAGGGTGCATCAGAAGGTTGAGTTGGAGCTAAAAGAATCTCCTATATTAGCATTAAATCTCTATAATTGGCTGGCAAGTAATGGGTGAAATGGAAAAAGGTGACCTGACATTAAGGAAGTACAAGATAGTTAATCAAAGGCATGGGGCTTTTTAACCTTGCCATGTACATCTTGTAATCTATCCAATCCATTGGCCTACCTCAAAGTGGACGAAGCATTGCAAGTTCTTGATATGATTGCTATTGCCAAAAATAGAGATTATTTAGCAAGCTTCTAAGAACAACAACAACACAAAGTCTTATTCCACAAAATGAGGTTGGCTTCATGGATTACATGATGCAATTGGGTTTGGTCAAAAATCAAATTTTTTGAAATATTATTTACCATGAGGTCTCTTTTAATAAGTTCTTCCCAAGTCTTCTTTGACCTCCTTATATGCCCTTCTTCACAAGAGTGGGAACCATTCTATCAACCCATTCTCAACAGTGCTTCCAGTGTCTTTTTTTACATATTTCCAAACCATCTTAACCAATTTTCTGTTATCTTCTCATTGATAGATGCCACATTGATATCTCCTTGCATACAGTCATTGTGTACTTATTCTTGTATATGGTCGGTGCATATCTTGTTCTTGTGTATGGTCATTACATATCTTGTCTTTTCTTAAAATTTTTACATGCACATTAAATTGCATGTAAAAATTTAAAAAAATATATTTTGAAATTGACGATTCAACTTTAGAAAACAATCTGAATGAGAAAATTTCTTCAAGAAAATCTATTGTTGTTACCAGGTAAAAGCTAGAGACTCTTATGTTTTCCAGTTTCAGTAGTTAGCTGCCTTAATTATTAATATAGTGCCTCATGGAGGTTACATGAATTGCTTGTCAGTCATAGCTTGGTTGATCAAGTTACAGTATTCAAATGTTCTATTTATGGACTGTTTCATTTGTGCTGATTCTGGCATGCAGTTGAAAAGGGACTCTCCTGCTACTGGTTCATGGAGTATTCAGGATGAAATACGGAGAGTAAGATCCAGAGCAACAGAGGAGATGCTTAGGACACTTCCCTCCTCAAAAATTGATTTGTCTGCATTTACCACGGAGCATAAAACTAACTTAAACTCTTCAACTGTTGAACATATTGGAGCTAGTTGGGGAGAGAGAGTGCATAATTTTACAAATTTAGCTGATGCTTCTGCAAACTTGGCCAGAGAATTAGGTTCTCTGGCATCTCCAGGTATGATTCTACTGCTGTAAGAAGCCTTTTGGTTGTTCAATCAGTTGTTTTAATGGTAAAAAATATCTATTCCTTACAACATATAGAACCTCTTGGGTGCTTCACAAATGTAACTCATTTCCTTCAGATTCGGAGAGTAAACGGGATGGTTTCCAACCTGATTCTTTGCTGTCTGATCCAGCTAATATTAATTTTGAACAGAATCAGGTGCTTATCTGAAGTAGAGTTTATACAACATCCCCCTCCTTGTAATACATTTGAGATTTTTTAGGGACCAACCCTATTTTATGTCTAACATGATTCTGTTTTCTTTCTTTTACTAAGGGCTCTGTTGCTGTCCAGCAAACCACAGGTAACACTACTGCCCAAGTATGACAGTATACCTAACATCTTAGTCAAATATGTTTTAGAAACAAAATCATTTGTTAATTATCAATGCTTTAGCGATTGTAATATTCAGGATAATTATATTTGGGCGGTGTGGCATAGACATTGCTCACTACAAATCATTACTATTTTAGGGCTGAGAAGTATGATTTAACTACCTATGTATAATTCCATTGTCCTTTCTGTTGGTGCAACTTGATTAGCAGATAAAATCTTCATGTACATTAGTTTTATTCCCCATCTTTCAGTAGAATTTTTACTTTGCTTACGAAAATCCATGCCTCATAGGTACACAAGATGACAGTAGGGAAATAAATACTTCAGGACTAAGAGATAGATCCTTGGACAACCTGCACAGGTTAGAGTATTTCTATCATGTTGTCATCTAAAGTGTTTTCTCAATTACTTTCTGATATTACCTTATTCTCCCTTCCCATCTGAACTAGACCTTATACAATGCATTTAAGGTCCTTAATACTCTATAGTTTGACCTGTTGATTAGCTTTTGACATTTTCTTTTGCTGATATTTGGAATTTTTAACTTTTCTATGTTGCAAAAATTTCCTTTTGTACTACTGTGTTTGAAACTGGTAATACTCCTGACTAAAGGTTTTCAAAGTTTCCAGTATTTGATTATTGTCATTGCACTTTCTTGTGGGCAACCGTAGACACCATAATGTGCAAGACTGATACAATCACAGTTACATATTATGTTTTGAGTCATTCTATTCAATGTCTATGATTACCAAGCATCCCATGTACAGAGAGGTCTGGTCTGGCTTTTGCTAGGTATTCTGGCTCTTTTTGGTTATATTATTTGTCTTCTAATTTTAGCAATTTTCTGAATGTAATAGGGATGGTGGTCTGGTTAAAGTCAATGGCATTAATGACACAAATGGGTCTGATCATCAGCTAGACCCAGTTGAAGAAACTAGAGAAGGTATGAATCAGTCCCTTTGGCTGCCTTATGACTAAAAAACATGCTCAAATTATGAGATGCTATAGGTAAGCATTGCACCATCAGCCATTGCACTATGCTAAATGTCTTGTTTTGCAACCTTGAAATCAATGGTATATTCTCATAGCAATAGCATCTGTCAGTGATGCTAAGAAAAAAATTAGGGCAGTCGATGTGGTTTTTGTACTGGGTCTGACTGAGTTGAATAAATACAACTCCAGTTTTAGATACCCCAAGTTATGGTATCAGTCAATTTAGTCCATCAAATTACCAAATGGCAGTTATTTTAGTCCTTGGCATTGCCAAAGTATGGTAAGTTTAGTCACTATTGTTAATTTCATGAACTAAAATGATATTTTTAATTTTGAGACTAAATTGATGGTGCTCATAATTCTAAGGACTAATTTGGTGTATTACTCTATTACTTTTTTTTAATATATTAATTGCACCATATTTCCAAATAAATGTGCATTTCATATTTCCTGTAGTTCTATATACTCCTGCCAGTGCACTGTTTGGTTTGAAGGATGATGTATGTAGTATGAACTTCCTTGAGTTTTGCACTAATTTTTCTTGTTCATATTCTTTCCTTTAGAATATGCTTAGTTTAGCCTTTGTTCACTTTAATCTTTTTAAAGTTGGATTAGTCATTGAGTCGATCAAGATATTTGTTCAAGGTTCAATTGTCTAACGGTGATCGAATTAGTATTAATTAAATATTATTGTTTAAATATTTATAATATATAATATAATTAAAAAAATGTTTGTTTTTATGTTAGAAAAAAGCATTCTCAGTCAAAAAGCAATAGTTTTTCCCATCTGATGTGGTCACTATGACAACATGTGCATGTCCAATCCAAACAAAATCACCCTTAGTTTAGATATAGCTGGCTAATGACATGAAGCTTCCAGCTGGTTGGCATTAATTGTGTTGTGAGACATGTGCTTGTATTGATATTTGAGTGTCTTTAAGCTAGAACAACTCAAAAACTGCTAAGAGTGCTAAGGCATTCTTTGGTGGATTAGTGGACTCCATATTCTTAAAGTCTCATTTAAAAAAATAGAGATGGGAAGAAATGGAGAGTGCAGCCCTCCCCCAACCATTTACACCATGTTAAGCCACCCTCTTCCCCACCTGCGAGAACCACCATGATACCACTGCATACTCAGACAATCACTGAACCTACCACAAACCTCCACCACCAATGCCAGAATCACTGGATCTACAGAAGCAAGGGAGACATGGGTGAATAAAACTCACAGAAACAGGGGAAGCAACAGGGAAGATACTATTCATTTTTTTGAATTATTTTGGAAAATGATCAGCAAAACAGGGTTGTGTTGGGCTTTTGGCATGACCTGTATTCAACTGGAGAACCATGGGTTTTCATTTTACCAGTTTTTGATTGGTCCCTCGCGTGAATGGTTCTTTGGTTTAAATGGACTGGCTCAATAACCATTTCACAGCCCAACCAGTTCGACCAGACCATACAGTTTTCAAAGTCAAGGTTCACTTATTGCAATTCAGTTTAGGTCTGGGTTCTCACTTTGGCTAAGTATGATCCTTGCTTTTTATGACAAATATGATTGGTTCCAAATTTAATGTACTTGGTTAAACATTATGCACTTTCCCAAGGATGTGTTTTACATAGATCCAGGTGATTATGTACAGGGCATGCGCAAGTAAATTTATGGTGTTTATCTCCTTATTCTGTTACCATAAATGTCTCCCTTGGTGTGCTGTCTTTATTTGCATAGTTATTCAGTATTTTCAAATGTTAATTTTCATCCCATATGCCGATCCTTTCTTTTGAATGCAGCTTTGAATTCCAGAGCACAAGATGGTAACCATTTTGTATTCACAGAGAAGGTTGGAGCAGAAGATACATTGGCAAATGGGTTCCCCTCTTCAGGGCCCAGGTAAACTTATGGTTCCCTTGTTTTTTCTTTTCTGTTTTTTTCTTTTTGTTGAACGTTCTCAAGATAAAACCCATTCTAACCGAGATGCCTTTTAGTTTTAGTTAATCAGTAGAGTGTAAAATTGTGGTTTAAATTTTACTGTATCATTGTACTAGGGTCATCACTGATTACCTAAAGCCATGACTCGGATTCTCTATCGGTAGCCTTGCTTCCTCAATTGCCAAATTTGGACTGAATAATTTTTAGTTAACTTGAGATTTATAGGCAAATCAAGACCTTCTTTCCTGCCTGTCTAGGAAATAAATTATTAGCCTTCCTGTCTTATTCCAGACATCAAAATAGTGAACAAATTCTGTTATTTTCCTGTTTGCCAGTGTCTATGCAGGGCAGGTTGACGAACAGAACACAAAAACATCCGAGAACGAACCCATTACAATTGATTCAAGTCAAGAGGGGACAGCTCAGGATGTTGTTGGCCAAGACTCTTGTAAGCTGTTGCGTGAACCAACAGAGGTGCCTGATGCAGTTGTGGACGATTCTGTTGCTTTCAAAGAAGATGATGGTGCTGCCTCAGGGTCGCAGAACAGTTCCAGTGTACAGCATGAGGTTTTACAGAATAGTTCTCTGCCTGGTCTGGAATCAGGCTTGACATCCACACCAACTAGCATTGCTAAGTCAAAGGGAACAAGAATTACCAGATACAACAGAAGGGGCAGGAGCAAGGGTGTCAAATGATGCCCGCTGTACTTCATATGTTAAATTGTAAGATGTAAGTTACTATGTTAGCTTAGAAAGTAGGGATTGGTCATTTGTTGTGAGATTATTCACGAATTAGTCTACGTCAACTTAGACAGTATTTTTCTTTCATCCGTTTTTCTTGTTTTTCTTCTCTTTTTGGTGATTAGGTCACAGAAATCAGGCTCGGGAATTCGAATGTATTTGCTGTAAAAATGGTTAAATTAGCCACATGATAGTTGTGTGTGTGTTTTCCCCTGGTTAACTAGCTTACTGTCCGAAAAGGATCACTGACTCTGGACACTTTGGCAGTTTCCTTGAAGCTTCTTCCGTTTCACCACAAGCCAAGAAAGGTGTGGGGAATCATAATGTTTTGTAATGTAACAGTACTCGAATAATAAGTTGAGTTTGATCGATCAAAGGCTTTTGTTCGCGTCGTATGGCCTGACAGAAGGTAACACGCAAGGTGGATTTAAAAAAGAGGAATTAATTGCATTTTGTTTTTCGGGTTTATTTCCTGGAAATAAAATAAATGAATTATTTTTCTTTTAAAGAGAGGAAAATAGATGACGATTCTTATTTTTGTGGATGAATTCATGGTTACATTAAAAGAACATAAAAATTATTTAATATATATATATATTAACTAAATAAAAAATAGAGTATACATATATATATATATATTTATCTTTATCCAAATAATAAGAAATGAAATTATTTTCTCTTTTATTTTCTGAGAAAAACTTATACCTTATCCTATTTTTACATTTTTTAAAAATTTACTTATTTTTTTAAACCTCATTTATCTGGAATGGGGATGGGGGGTTTTATGACTCAAGAAAGCTTCCTATTACATGCGGTTTTGTATTTAAAATAACAAATATAATGAATTACTTTAATTAATTTGGTTTAATTTTTTGAATTTGAACTAATTGAAACCAATGAGTTTTCCTGTGAATAAATGAGTTTATACAATGTTGTGGTTATTCAAAAGATTACCGTAGATTCTTAAATGCACATTCCATATTATATCTTACAAAAAAAGAAGAAGAAGAAATTCCATATTAAATTTCTGAAGGAAAATATTAGTATAAACTGTGATTAATATATATATATATATATATATATATATATATATATATATATATATATATGTGAATGTATGTATGTATGTATTTAAAAAATAAATCTTTGAATGCAATGAAAATACTCGTTAGTTCATTTTTCACTCTGGAAAGGCAGGAAGACAGGGCGCGGTACTGAAGTGTGAAGTGCGAAGAGTGAAGAGTGAAGAGTTCCCCAAGTGCGAGTGGGAGTGGAAGGGAAGAAATGGAAGGGTTGTCTTCTTCGTCTTCGTCGGCGATAGCGCAGAAAACATGGGAACTGGAGAACAACATCATCCCAATGGAAACTCCAGGCAGCGGTGCCACCAACGCCGATGACTCGATATTCTACTACGACGAGGCCGGTCAGAACGAGTTCCAGCGCGAGAAGCCATGGGCCAACGATCCGCACTACTTCAAGCGCGTCAAGATCTCTGCCCTCGCCCTCCTCAAGATGGTTGTCCATGCTCGCTCCGGCGGCACGATCGAGGTCATGGGCCTTATGCAAGGCAAGACCGACGCCGATGCTATCATCGTCATGGATGCCTTCGCTTTGCCCGTCGAAGGCACCGAAACCCGCGTCAATGCTCAAGCCGATGCCTATGAATACATGGTCGATTATTCCCAGACCAACAAGCAGGTACTATTTCATAAACCCTAACCCTAATTCTCCTAACCCTACATTTCTCCTTTTATTGAATTCGTTTCGGTGTATATATAGGCCGGGCGGTTAGAAAATGTCGTGGGATGGTATCATTCTCACCCTGGTTATGGATGCTGGCTTTCGGGCATTGATGTTTCGACTCAGATGCTGAATCAACAATTTCAGGAACCCTTTCTGGCTGTTGTTATTGACCCTACGAGGACTGTTTCTGCTGGGAAGGTTGAGATTGGGGCTTTCAGGACTTACCCTGAAGGGTATAAGCCTCCTGATGAGCCTATTTCTGAGTATCAGACTATACCTCTCAATAAGATTGAGGACTTTGGTGTCCACTGTAAACAGGTCTTTCTTTTCTCTTTGTTGTTTCTTTGCTAAACCCCTGTTCCGATTTTTGTTTGAACCACATTGCTATGCTTTTTGCAGTATTATGCCTTGGATATCACTTACTTCAAGTCCTCTCTTGATTCGCACCTCTTGGATCTGCTGTGGAACAAATATTGGGTTAATACATTGTCATCTTCTCCTCTCTTGGGTAATGGAGATTATGTTGCCGGACAAATCTCGGATTTAGGTACTGCTTCTGTAGCTATATCTGTTTGGTTTTGGGTCTGCCATTTGTCAACAACATGATAGTGGAATAGAATGGTACCTCGTTTTTTCTCTTATAATATGTGCTATTAATATTTTATTTTAAAACTATGAGTATATCAGTTGGAGAATTCCTTTATTGCAGCTGAAAAGCTAGAACAAGCAGAGAATCAATTGGCTCACTCACGCTTTGGGCCATTAATAGCACCTGCGCCTAGAAAGAAAGAAGTGAGTAACTGTTGCTATATGAATATATTCCACAGTAATTTCCTTCATTTATTGACATTTCTGTATAGAGGGTTTCCTTTGGATTATTGGAGTGTTTCATCTTGTTAGTTTAAAGTCAAGGACAGTGGAACTGTTTGATGATCAAAACCTTTCTGAGTCTTTATCTGTCATCTAGTTCATACTGTAGGGAAATTTAGATATACTTTACCTGTTGAAATTTCGAGCCTGTGTTTCTAAAGATCAGCTGTACGAATCTGTGATTGGTATGCCTCATTATGCTTTCTCATTTATCAGTCTAGGAATGTGCATAGATCAGTGGAATTGAAGTTTATGTCTCAGGTACCTGATGCCAATATGATAGGTGCTAGCCTGATGAAGAGCCTATAGTCAGGAGAAGAGAGTTGTTTCTTTTATTTGAGTATTAGAATAATGCATGCCCTGATTGGATTTACTCACATTGTGAGTCATAACTTAATAGCTTTATGCCCACATCAAGATACACATGCTTACATTACAAAAGTGTTTTTCCACCTTGTTTCCTTTTTTACTCTCGTACATTGGTCCATATTGGCTTGGCATTATAAATGTTGTACACTGGTGCGAGTTACATTTATATGTTTAATATATCTATAAACCATTTTTGCAATTCTCTAAAATGTAAATTTAGGATTATTCTGTTAATAATGAATAGTATATTTTTTCCATTGAAAAGTGAAAACAAGCATAAAAATAATTGATGAAAAATTAAATGAACCTTGACATAGTGTAGAAATGGTTAACTTTATTGGTTCCTCTATACGTACCTGGCATAACTAGCTCACATACTAAGAATGTAGAACATCCAGAATCATGCTAACATGCATAACTAGCTCACATACTAAGAATGTAGAACATCCAGAATCATGCTAACATGTTACCTTCCGTCTAATTACGAGCAAAACTTGTTTGACCTTTTTCCATAGATATTGATAGTGGCATGATTGCAGTGGTTTGGAGTGGCCTCAGGCCACCACAAATCTGCCGTGGCCGAGTGTTTTGCTGTCATAGCTGCTTTAACGGCCCAAAAAGTGGACCTTTTCTGGCCGCTACAGAGAAATAAAGGGATTTCCATTTTTGCCCTCAAAAGAGACAGCTTTGAGACCCTTTTAATGGGTAAATCAGACTTGTTCTCCCTGTTCAGAAGTCCTAAAAAACACTAGCCCCACTTTTTTTTCCATGTTTTTTCTTCTCTCTTCTCTCTTGACACTCTCAAGTCTCATCTCTGCTGTGTTCCTGTTCTCTGTTCTGGTTGAGCCTCCCATCTACAACAGTTTTTCCAGCAACATCCTTTCTTCTCTGTATTCTGCAGTTCTGCACTGCTGTTTCTGTTCTGTTTTGTTATTTCTTCTCTGCAACAGTGGACAGCAAACGATGGCTTCATCTCAAGAACAAACTCCCAGGACCAGACCTGTTTTTTTGTAGATAATTATGCATATGCTATGACTATGAATTTGAGTATTTTTTTAGCATTATATATGTAATTATGTGCGTATGGATAAATTATATATTTATATAAAAAAATTTAAAATAGCCATCATCTCACTACAGACCATTCTGCTATAGTGTTTTTGTGCTCGGCCACTATCTGAGATTGATGACTATGCCTTTTTTTGGATGGGTTTTAAAAGTGGTCTACATGTAATAGTTGTTAGTCATGAATGCTCCAACTTGATGTTAGACATTAGCCAGCTCAGGTGGTAAAGTTGGTTTGTTTCCATCTTTTTCATCAACTAAGTATAAGACAAAAAAGATCTGGACCAGAATGTTAGACACGTGAATGGTTGAGGCTTGTTGGACTGCTGCTTCTGCACCTTGGGATTTTTTTCCCATCTTGTGTTCTTTTTTGCAGGAGGATTTTTAAAACCATATTGTGCTATATACACCTTGTTGGCAATGGTCCATCCATACTTCTAATCTTTTACCTTCCTCTTTGAATGTGCTGGTCTTGACAAAAAAACTTGGAAATATTGGATCAATGTATTTCTGAATGAGGCTGTTTCCCCTGGGCCCTGTTTCTATTTTGCCAAGTCATGAATATGCCAGATGTATAGCTTACACAAGTACTTAACTGTGCTTGGTGCCTGGTTATTTTTCTCTGATGGTGACTGAAATTCTGCCGGTTTAATTTGTAATGTGGGTTTCTGTATGACATCTTAGATTTACCTAGTCTATTTATTGCTCTATTATAACACACCTTTACAATTATGCATGTGTGCGCTCAATGTAAGCCCACAATTTTGTATGCCAACAACCCGCACCATTATATTCATTTCTTGTTCCTTTGGGAAAGTTTCTTCAAAGAAAGAGGCTGTGGATGCTGTAAAATGGCAAAAAAAAATAATTTATGTTATAGTTTGATTAGTTTATGCTCATGATATTGTTTGGCTACATGTCATTTCTGCATTTCCATGATTATATGAACATGTCTAAATAAAGATATTCCTTAGTTGGGGGGAAATCTTCTCAAATATGCTTAAAATTTCAGTGTATTTTATCTTTGTGATGATGGGTACTATGCCCATCGAACCATGCAAGTGCATAGTAGATCTGCTACTCATTTGATACTACTCTGCCAGTCAATGTGGAACTTAACATTCTCTCTGCACTTCCCACAAGTTTTCCTCTTTGCATGACTGATGCCGATGTCTCAATGATGTGCAGGAAGAATCCCCACTTGCTAAGATTACTCGTGATAGTGCAAAAATAACTGTGGAGCAAGTACATGGTCTGATGTCACAGGTGACTTGTCGCCACCCTCTTCTCTGTATATTTGGAAGACGGCTGAAATATAATGGGCAATTTCTTGTATGTAGGTAATCAAGGACATTCTGTTTAACTCCGTTAATCAAGCAAACAGAACACGCACGGAAGCATCTGGCCCTGAACCAATGATAGAAAGCTGATTCTGGCATCTACTAGACGTGCATTTACATATTCTTTTTCTTATTTCTTTTTTTCGGTGGTGTCCTCATTATCGGCAACCCATTTACATTTAACAGGACAGTAACTTTAGTTTTTGTATTTTGCCCTCATATTGCCTGCATACCTTGTTTTATTCACATGAACATACGTGTACTGTCAACCGGGCAGTGGACATCAAAGACCCAATTCACCTAACAGAAACTAAATCGTAGGCCAATGCAAAAGTTAACACAATCGTTTGTAGGTTTTGTGCTTGAATGCTTTTTACTACTAGTTGCAGCCATGTTAATTTTCTAGCAGTTTATATATATACAGGCAGTACGGACTTTGAATTACGCCTACTTAGTTGATTGATGCAGTCTTTGGTTCAAAGGCTGAATGCACTATCACCACAAATTGACGTCAGGCTAGTTGTTCATGAGCGATGTTATTATAATTCCATCCATCGTTTTGAAATTCTAATGTCATAATTTTATTTGAAAACTGATGGAGAAAGAGTTTAAGAGTATTATAATGATTAATATTAAAAATAGTGGATCTGGCTCATCCAAAATTGCGAGTACACGTTCGAAAAGCAAGTAATTATAGCTGTTAGAAATTTTAACAGTTGAGATTGTAATAAAAACATAAATATTATAGTAAAGTCATTGAAATTTTATCAATTGATTTACGAATTAGTCATTATAATTATATTTTATCTTTTAAAGTGTATTCTTATTTTCAAGAAGCCAAGTCCAAACATTGCCATAAAATATAAAATGTATTTTGATTGACTTGTGATAAACGGTGTATTATTGTCTATTATAGATGTGTGTATGTGTGATAAATATTGTACACTGAAGGGAATATTTTAGCAACATGAAAGGGAATTAACTACACTAGATAAATGTTTAAAAGTAAAATCTTCTGATATCGTTTTAACGTTTTCTTTATTAGTAGTTAAAACCATTACTAGGTTTTTTTTAATAGAAAGTGAAATTTAATTTATTCAGTACAATCTGCATGGGAGTTTAGACTTAAGACAATGGCAGCTTAATGCCTCTTACCTTATAATGGGTGGTTTGGGAGAGAGTAAATGTATACAATCTTATAACTTTAAATGTTGGTTTTGGTATTTGAACCCGTGATCGCGTGGTAACAAGTCTCAAATTTTATGATTGTACTACGTTGCCGTTTCACGATATGTTGTACAACTCTAAAGAAAATGGTAAAAGAAAGTGTTGCTAAAATTCTGCAGTGACAAACTATAGAAGAAAAATAAAGAGAAAGATTAAGAACAAAATAAAATGCATGTAAGTAAACATAGATTTAACGTCACCATTTGATCTATTTGGGGGATCATTGAAAGTAGTGTATGATGCAGAGTAGAGAGCAGTGGTGAAATTGGATAGGGATCATGCTATGGGCGGTTGATACAAAATGGATGGCTGAGAGGTAAAGTGGTTCAGTCTGGTCCGCGCATGAATATGCATGGAAGGCTATAATTTTGCAAGTCCTTTTCTTATGTACGATAGTTGAGATTATAATCATTTAGATACCCAATAGGAGTGGCCTCAATGAAGACGTACTCTTCATCCTTCTTCCCCATCATTCACCTGCCTTTAAGAGCAACAAAAAGCCAACTAAAACATAACTTCTAAGTGGGGTTCTAGGCTTTATTAGGCTTTTCTGAATTTCTCAATTTTTTTCAGAAAAGGATTTTGTATTACAAACCTTCAAATTCATGAATCATTAAAAATTTACCTTTTTCTTGAAAATGTGTACAGAAATATTAGATGTTAATTTGAGAATTTTTGGTAAATGATATCTACAGTCTATATTAAAGAATTTGTTTTCTCTTTTTCTTTCTCACTGTCATACCAACAACATGTGTCAATAAGATTCTTAGGGGATAACAAAAAGGGACGTCTTCATTTACAAGCAAATGGTCCAACTCTTTATGATGCTTCATCTGTTTATATGTAACTCTCTCTCTCTGATAGTACCTGTGACAATTTCACATGCAACTTAACCTACCCCCACTCCCCACGAGACTCCTCTCATCTCTTTTTCTAGAATCTCAGCATCCATCACCAACTTTCAGAATCCAACAACAAACACATCATCAAATGTTTTTCAATTTGCCAAATTTTATATTTGTCTCGTGCTAATCCCTCTTGTGACCCCTTCTCCTTCATCAACTTCACCACCCATTTTCTCTTTGGGCTTTTCCAGACTCTAGTAGTCCTTCCACTCTTCTCGTGAGAAATCTAACTTTCAACCATCATAATCCTATCTTGACTTCCAGTAGCTAAGCCAACTAAAAAAATACATTAAAAAAAGTTATCTGCATTTTCTTCAAGGATAACAAGTATACTATAGACACATGATTCTTTTTTATTAAACAAATGTTTGCCAGTGTACTATATTTATGTAAAAACTCCTATATGCCAAGTATTGACCTCTTAAATTTGTGCAGCTTCATATTTGAAGCAAAAATGTAAAGAATAAATGAAATAAAATGTTGGGTTTGTTACTTTATTCTATATTTTGAGTGATAAATAAGATAGTGGCGTAGCAGGAGAAGAAGGGTAGGGGCAAGAATAAAAGGGAACCTTAAGACTTTAAAGATGGTTGGTTGAAACAAGTTTCGTCAGTCCCATCAGAATTGACGGGTAAGGAGAAGTAATTCGGAGTTATCACTAAGAAAAAAGAGAAAAAAATGCCTTGGCCACTTGAGTTTGGATTGTCTACTCTATCCTATGCGTTCGTTAATGTTCTATGTGCTTTATTATGTGGTCATTTTAAATGTACCGCTTTTCAAATGCCTCAAATAAAAACACTTGTCCCAATTTTCCCCTTTGGCCTTGAGAATGAGACTATTCCATCGTATACATTCCTTCTGACCCAGCCAGCACGCAATTTGCAGACCCAATCCATATCGTATTGCCCTTGTATAAGCCTATTCCTAAGAATCTTTGCTACATAAATAAAACATTAATTTTTGGTTAGTGTGCCTAAAAAATTTGAGAACAACTATACCCTATTCAACTTTTGTCAGCAATGATAATTGTTCTAATGGCATCTCTTATCTCTGCCTTTCTTTCCCAACACTTTTTCCTATTAAACTTTATACTCGAGGTGTGTCCATCTCCCATTTGATTTTGTAGGTCAAAAGAAAAACCAATAGAACTTTGTGAGGGTAATGTTTGGATGCAATAATCAAGGACCACTTTACAGAATATAAACAATATTAGGCGACAATTGCAAAATTGTTAAACAATTGTCAATCACCGCTTGTTTGAACTCTATTTGTATATATAGTTTTATGCTTTTTTTTTTTTTTATAAATCATATATAGTTTTATTCTACATACCAAGATTCACATCTTTTTCTTTTGAAGCATAAATGCTTATTTATATTCCCATGCGGCATAAAGGATAGAAACAGTGAATAAAGTTCATTGGAAATGAAAGCTTCCTATTGACTATTTTGTAACGGTACCGCTACTTTAATTTGGGTTAAGATGTTACATATTTCAGCCGAAAAAACATAAATTATGGTCAATATATTTTGTTACTCTGTTCTCAAAGCTCTTTATTTCCGTTAAAAACCATCAATCGGAGGATTAGCCTTAATGCTTCAAACGTAGGAGTAATTAGTAATGCACAGCGTTTGGAATACTCGAGCAAAGGAGTAAAATTCCTCTTTATTTCGAATGTAAGTCAAATGTTTCAAAAATTTGGAAGTGGAATTAGTTCTTCTCCGTGTCACGGCACATCTCAATTTAGTTCGGGGATTTCCTTGTACAATGTACACCTTGTACTCTACATTTTTATTAAATTTAAAACTCTTAAGTTGAAATAGTTATAACCTGAAAATAATGATTGTTCAATGTCATTAAAGTATGGTTCATATGGAGCATGGATCTTTTCCAACAATTGGGTCATGTTGAAGATCAAATATCTCACTCTTAATTATTCTTTAAAATACATTTCGCAGTTTAGAGTAATTCACTAATCCTCTGTAAAAGAAAATAGAGATTGGACTAACCGAGAAAAGTCACATATTTTGAAAGTTACACACATTAAGCAACGAAACAATTTTTTTTTGTCTAGATTAAGCAATGAATTATGTTAAGAAAGGAAAGAAATATAGTATTGAAATATAAAATTATGTACCTAGGTAAATTTATTTGCATACCAGGCTTACAAAAAATTACTTTGGCATACCACACAATGTTTATCTATCTTGAAGGTGTTAACAGCTAACTTCAAAAAAATTGTGGATCACTTGACCACCACAAAGGACAAAATTCTTGTTATGCTTAATAAATTAGTATTGCTAATAAAAAATAACTAATTATGTAACATAGCTTCAAGCATTCCTGCTAAACCATAAGACCAGGTGCTTGTTTAGAATCCTTTATTTTTAAAAAATAATTGATTATTTTTTCAAAACTTCTTTTAAGAAATTGGGAATTTTTTAGATTTGTTTTTTTTTTTAAAATAAACTAAGAGAATGTTTGGAAGAATTTATAGAAAGATTATAAAAATAGCTTATCATTTTTATAAATTCTTTTAAATTTATTTCCTTAAATTTCTTGACATATAGAATATGTCATATCAAATATATATATATAGATACTAATGTTATGTAATTTATTGTAATTATTTTTAAAATAGTTTAGTTTATTATTAATTTTATAAATAATTTAATTATTATTCATTGATTAAAACTATATATAACTTAAATTTATTATAATTATTAAATTTAAAATGGATTATAAAATAATTTTTTTTATCTAAGAATATGAATATAAGTTTCCTTACCTATGTATAATTTATTATAATAATAAAGTTAGATTTTCAATTCACTTTTTTAGCAAATTGTTTTCAAAAACATATTTACAAAACAAAATTAATATATGATAGATAATGATTTAAATTTTAAAAATAAAAATATGTTATCTTTTGACATATGAAGTTGTTTTTCTCATTATATTAAATCATAAAAAAATTTAAAATTTTCTATTAGTTTTAATTAGTTTCTTCGAAAACATAACATTTTATCATCCCTTCAATTTCTATTTGACACTCATTTTTCAAAAAAAATATATATTTACTAGTGTTTTCGTACTCTGTCTTAATATTCATTTTTATTATCAACCTTACTTTTTATTTTATTTTTTTGTAATTTTTATATTTTTAATTTTATTAAAATTTAATTTGTAAAATAAAATGAAACTTTTCAATATAGTATTTATAAAAAAAACTAAAAAAATATTTAATCTTCTTACATATCCCATCTTTTTCACTCCCTGGTATACCGTACAGCACTCATGCTAATTTAAAGATAAACCCAAGTCCAAACCAACCACAATGACTCAACTTATCAAGCTAGGACATGAGCACCTCTTTACTTCAAGAATAAAAATTAAAGTGAATTTTAGTTTTAGAAAACGTTTTTTATTTTATTTGTATTTATAGAAATATTATTTTATTTTATTTTTTGTTTTAAAAATTTTATATTATAGAAAGTAAAAATAGAAGATAATAATTTTTTGTTTAATTATTTTTATAAAATATTGAAATAAAAAATAAAAAAATTAAAACCAAACGCGACTAATTTTTGAAAATTAAAAGTGGATAACTAGTGTTGAAAGTAATATTGACGTGGGATTGCTGGTATTAAATTTGTCAGGCCAAATTCTAGCCCCTTTTTTTTTATTGTTTATGTTGGAGTTTTGTAAAATGTAATGTGGTGGAAATCAAACTTCTGTTTAAGTCTTAAATGACTCAAATGTAATTTGAAATTGCTTTTGGTTATTAGACCCTTCATTTCTAATACTTTCCATACATCCACACAGCCAAATACAGACTTCTTTTTTTTTTTTTTCTGACCAAATGTAATAACTGAATTAAACTTAGGTAGGTAGTTTATTTTTGTTAAACAATTTTTACTTTTTCGATTATTTATAAGAAAATTTTAATCAAATTACACAAACCAACAAAACACTTAATTAAAATTCTTTATTAAAAATATTATAATTTATTAATTATAATTTTATTTAATATCATTAATTTTAATCCAACTTGCAACATTTATCTTTACTAGTTTTAATTTGGATTTTATATATTTTATTCCTTAATAATAATTAAAAAATATTTCATAAAAATTATGGTTTATTTTAAAGTAAAAATTATAAAAAAAATTAAATATTATCTTGAACTTGAGGGGGTAATGCATACCTCACTGGTGTTGATATATTTATACTTATAAGATTCAGCCCTCCCTGTTGAACCTAAAATCCAAAATTGAACCTAAAATCCAAAATTGAACACCGAGTGGTATAAGCAAAAGAACAAACGGAAGCCTCATACTGAATTTGGATATTTTATGCGATAGCCTCACAAGTTATATTAATTTCTTTTCGAAAACATCGAACATACAATTTTTTATATGTCTTGCAATTGCAATACAAAACAGCAGACGTAATAAAAAATAAATATTAGTTTCTAGCAATTAAGGAATTAATAAATAAATATTATTAAAAAACATGACATTTAATACATCTATAACTTTAACATACTATAGTTTTAATAAAAAATAATTTGAATTTTTATTTAGCATCCTAATTAACGTTTACTCTGCCTTTATTCATTCGGTAGGGCATTAATTTCAAGAAAGAAATGTAAGTTTCTTTTTTTATCTTTACAGCTATATCAATTTCTGTTTGGAACCCTTTTCTAAATAGAATTATATCATTTATATTTTATATCTTTACAACATATTTTTATAATTTTTTTTCTTTCTCGGCCACATCATCTATTTTGTTCTATATTTGGTTTTCCTTCTATTCATATCTCTCCCTAATGTGTAGAAATTTTGTATAAAAATCATGAACTATGTGTTCAAAGTACTTAATAGAGTTATGCCGCTTTAGGCCTAGGGTCATGTATCTTTCGAATTAAAATTTCAAAAACGGAATAGAAGAGTGTTTACGGTATATCTTATTTTTTTTTTTAAAAAAAAGCAATATAGGGACATTAAGAATAAATGCCCTAAATTTCTCATATATGTTAGGCTACTACGTTTTGTACTTTCCTTTTTGCTCTGTATGGTGAGAATATGGATAGGTGAAATAAATATTAATTTTGTAATATGTGTAAAGCATAAATACCATGTTTGCCAGCCCAAGTAAGAACACGTGTATTCAAAAGCTACCGTGCTTGCTCTGTTTGAATTAAAAAAACAAAGTGTTAGCGTGTTTTATTTTTATGTTTAATTGATAAATAATTAAAAATATAATTTTATTTTATTATCAAATATAAAAAGCAATTATTATCTATTAAATGATGGGTGCAGACTTAATTACACAACATACAAATGATAGATTCACTCTTATATAATTAAGTAGAATCCTTCTATTAAAAAATGAATACTCTCTGTTTCTTTTCTTTAAAATATGTAACTTTATGTATCATTTTTTAATCACCTTTTATATATTTTTAGGAAAAAATTTTAATTAATTAGTTTGCTTTAAAAATTTATTTTTTAAAGTTTCAGTTGTTTATATTTTTAAAATATTTTTATTAAAATACCTTATTTTGCAAGTGACTTAATCCTTTATCCTCTTATAGAAAACAACATGCTTAATTTTTATTTTTAATCTGTAACTTATATATGCACTTTTATTACGTGTGATCTATATTTTAAACTTTACTTAAATTAATAATACATATATATTTTTTATTTTAATACATATATTTATTATAATGTTAAATATATATTTTTTAATCCATATTTTAAAATTTTATCTAAATTTAAATTACATATTCAATACAAGTATGACTCCTGTTCATCTAAAGTAAATTTTGACTAGGATATTCGTAGTTGAGCTCGAATTTTGAGATAAAAAATCATTAATTTAATCCAAATAAAAAAAATACAGTTCAGTTTGAATCAATTTTAAAATAATATTAAAAATAATCAATCCGATTCGGTATTTTATAATTTAGTTTATATTATATATATATATATATATATATATATATATATATATACACACACACAACTTTTTTAAGGTATGATCCTATATTTTTTATTAATAAATAAAGAAATTTTATCAATTGAAGTATGAATGGAATTTCAAACTAATATATATATGGTAAAAAATAAACTCGTTTTACATATTAAATTTTATTAAATATCATAAATATAAAAATTAAATTACAAATTAAATTCAAAATAAGTATTTTAATTGAAAAATTAAATATATATAAAAAATAAATATTTATATAAAATATAATAAAACATTAGTATAAATTTTGTATGTTTGTGTTTCAATTTCATTTAATTTTAAATATAGGATTCAAAATTGGAAGCAAATCACATTAAAATGTTTGTTTAATATCCAATTTTTTTAATTAAGAATTCATTTAATTTTAACTTTTTTAAAATCAGTTCAGCGGTTTAAATAAATTTTGATTAGTTTATGAACATTCTTAATTCTAAATAATAAAGATCTCTCTTTACCTGAAGAAACAACACATCAAAAAAATAAATGGTCAAAAAATATTAAGACTAGGTAAATTTAAATAATTCATTTATTTAAAATTTTTTATCACATAAAAGTTTATGTCATAAATTTAAATATTAAATTTATTAAATTAAATTAAAAAACCTATTTTAATATTTTTATAAAAAAGTACTAAAATAAAAAATAATTTATATAAATTATATAAGCTATTTATGTTTTAGCTAGACAAGCTCTTCCAAACACGTAATCAATTTTTCGATCCTGCAATGAATTAAAATTTAAAGGTTTTCAATGTAATAATTCTTTTTTGCGATTTTGATGAAACGATTTTTTAATAAAAAATAATTTTTAATCTATTAACCCATTCGGCATAAGATTCACCAATGAATGAAAAACAGCCCCTTTGCGTCGTTTAGTGCATTCATGCATAAACTTTTAACACAGCATTGCAATTCTGTAGTAAATGACTTTGAATTAGAGAGAATAAGAATCCAGCGAGTGCACACATTTTCCATACCTCCAGCCTCTAATCAAGCTAACACGTAGATGAAAATGATTGCACGTTGATTTCTGTTTTAGTGTTTAAGGGCTCTAATCATTTCCCTGGTTGCGTGATTCTCCTCTCATCATCATCATCATCTATCACTTGTGTAACATTTCATGTTTCCATTTTGCATTCAATTTCTTCACCCATCAACTCTTTCCTTCTTCTTCTATTTTTACTCATTTTTTGGAATATGCATATTTAATTTATTTCCTGCAACATACATTATTCCATTTTGTTGTTATGTTAATTAAGATTAAAAGATAATATGAAATGTCCCAATCAAATTGCTGTCTAAATATTCCAGGTCCAATGGAGGAAGCAAATCTAGATCGATTACTCTCCGATCTGCATGCGTGTTTTTTTTGAATAAATTGAACCCAAGAAGAAAAGCATAATGGAAAAGTTTGTTATTTGCTTCAACAGCAAAATAAGAACCAAAATGGAGAAAATATTTAATTCATTTTAAAATGTAAGGAGAAGCCAACAAATATTCACTAATCATTAGTTTAATGTTATTATGCATTATTTATTTGTAATGTTCTTCGGAAGAAATTGGCCATGTATATGTAAAAATTGAAATAAAACATGACACGTGTAACCCTTTCACATTAAGTAAAGAAATAATTAAGTGTATATAATGTAACTTTTATTTTATAAGCTAATTTTAAGATTAAGATTCAAATTGTAACGTTCTAATCATAAAAATATAATAAACTAAATATATATAAAATAATCATAATCCTCACCTTATAATTTAATTTCTAGAAGCACGATGGAGGAGGGGAAGAAGTGAAGAACCATAACAAGCTGTTATATTCCACTTTTTTGGGTCTCAAATGATTGGATTGGAACAGTATTTTTGCACTTTGCTGCTTCCGTTTACTAAGTATCTCCAGCGCACAATGCATACGGCAATATACAGCGCTTATTACCTATATTTTTTTTTTTGTTATTAATTTTCTTTCTTCTTTTTCAAGCTTAAAATGTTAACTTCCTAATTGGGAAGAAACACCCAAGTCTTTAAGTTTGTCTTTATTGTGTGGATAAAAATTCTCTGTTTCGTACTCTTCTTTTTCTCTGCATGTTTCTGTAATTTTCTGGCCGTTACAAATAGTATATCTCATACATATCAATTTATTTATTTCTTTCATTCATTCATTCATTCGAGCACGCTCTCATTGTTCACCAGTGCTGCAGAATCTGCGTCTTTTGAGTTGTCCTCAATGTTATCACTATGATGCAGAATCGTTTAATGCATTTCACATTTCGAAAAGATAACACACATAGCGAGGTTGCTTCAATTTAAGAGTAAATTTAGTTCAATTTTCTCGGCTTGCAATTTGCTTTTGATAACCGCAATTCATGAGAAATTTTGCTGGAAAATAAAGAGGTTTTACATTCGTTGAAAATAATTTGAACAATTTGAACAAAGCATTTTTTTCCGTTATTTTTTATTTGTTGTCATTTTATTTTATTTTTAATTATTATTTATTATTTTTACTTTTATATAAAGATATTAATTAGAAGAGAAGTTAATTGATGAAAAGAATAAAAATATAATAGAAAATTAAATAATAATTTAATACAAATAAAAATATCAATTATTTTTTAATTTATATAAAATATTCTTAAATAATCTTGATTAAAAGATAAAAAATAAAAAATCTTAAGTTAAATTTCACAAGAAGAATAAATCATTTTTCCTATATTTTTTGAAGTTTGTAGCGTATCTATTTACAAATTTCACAAAAATATAAGTCGCACTTGATATTGAGAGTCTCTAAATAGTTAAAACTTTAAAATAGAATATGATCAGGCAACCACACTCTTGATCCAAAAAATTTGTCAATGAAAAAATTTCCATGTAAAAAAAATATCAATAAGTATCCATATAAATTATTTTTTTACGATGTAAAAATCGATGAAATTCGAATTAAAATTTTAATGTTAAATTCTTCATCCCTCGTTACTAAATAAATTACAGTAATTTTTTTAAAAATTGTTTAATATAGAATGCAATTTTTTTATTATATAAAAAACATTTATAAATCAAATTATTCTTAATATAATCCAAAATATTTAATAGAATTATAAATAAATACTTGTAAACTGATGCCGTTGATTTATTCATTATCATGAAAACCAATAAAATTAAATTCTAAAAAATATGAAATGTTGAGAGCTACTTCTATATTACGTTTATGCCTTGGAACTATCATATCAAGGATGCACCGACAAAATATTATTGATGGTTAGTTTATTGATCAGTGTATGAAAGTTATTAAATAAAATCAATAATTAATAAGCATTTGTTAACAATACTAATACTTATGAAAAAAAAAACATATATGAATTTCAAAATTTCTTCATATATTTTTTTTCTTATCTCTTATTTATTCCTCTACAATATTTTATCTGATGGAAGATCCCTACTTTATAAATAAAATGATCAGTAGTATGAGTTTAATTTATATACGATCGTTTACTTTTTTCACTTACATACGTCAAAATTTAATTTACTTATTTTAGAAATCATGAGAAAAATTATAAACTATATATTTATAAAAATTCATTTTGAATGAGTAGTTTTAAATGTATGGGTCTTATTATAGGTTAATAATGGTTTATTGGTTTTGTCACATTGAATGTATATTCTATAATATTGAAATCAATAGACGATCATGGAATAATACTAATACTACTAATAATAGTAAATTTATTTACTAATAGGAGAAGTTTGGTTCCAAAAATAATAGTTTCACGAGTGCTGGTTATTGACTAGTTATTGATGTGTATTATTATTATCTTTAAATTATGAACATAATTTTGACTATATTTAAATCATTTATTAATATAGGAAATAATACTTGGACACTCATCTCTAACGCAGCTGTTACCCTCACATGTTAACAAGTATATGGTATGTAAGATTTTTTATCGTAAAAAACATGTATAATGTAAGAGTTTGATCTTGATATAACTGTAAAATAATAAAACAAGCTATGATATGTACATTTTTAAATTATCATAAAATTAATAATTTTAATAATATTTTAATTATAGTTAGATAATAATATAAAATAAAAATACTAAAATATGGAAAGGATGTAAAGAGCAAGTTTTGTCCCTTAATTATTTGATACCATTGCTTACCTTGATTACCGTAAAAGAAGATATACATGTAGAGATACAGTGTTTTTTAACAAAAACTATTGCAGTAAAAAACTGAATTTAATTGATAATTTTTATTATTTTTTTATAAAAAATGATGCAGAGGCATACAACAATTCAAGATTAAAGTTGGCCTAGATAAAGTATAAACGGAAATAATGTACAACTATCATAGCCTTATTTTATAGTTTTAAGTCAAGCGATTTTTTATATAAGTTGTTTATTTTGTGCTTAAAATTTTTTTAGTTAATAGGTTTCTAAGAAAACAATCTAAAATGACTAATTTTTAAATAATTATGAAACATGAACACGATTACTTACTTACTTCAAGTCTCATAATTTTTTAATAAACTTTTTAAAGTTATATAGTTTTTTTCTTTTACAGAAATGAAAATAAATTAAAACTAAGGTTTAAAAAAGAAACTAGCAATATCATTGAAGAGCAACTGGTCTAGTTTAAGGGCAGAACTCTCCGGAAGGGACAACTTCGTTGTTGGCTATATAGTTTTGTTTTTTTTTTTCTTTTTACAAAAAGTTTATATGATTACATTTAACTTACCATAATCAAATAAGAAAATGTCTCAAAATTTAAAGAGCCGCCATATATAGTTTGATTGTCTAATTTAATTTTCAATAATTTAGTCCATATTTAAAGTCGTCATAAGTTTTCTACTTTAGTTTTAAAATAAAACATGATCATTTAAACTGGAGCTGAGTTTATTACTTTGTATATAAAATAATGTATATTTTCTTTATATAAATAAATTTTTTTATATTTAAAAAAAATATATGAATATTATCCTTCCATCACTTTCAGTCTATTATCACCATTAATTATTATTTGTCAATATTATCTTTACTATTAATTAATTATTATTTTTATTTTTACTATTATTAATCTTTTGATTACTATTATTATCAATATAAATTAATCGTCATCACATTTGCTATCTGTACTATTTATTATTATTATTATATATCATAATTATTACAATCATTAATCAATCATTATTATTGTATATTTTAATATATTATTATTATTATTATTATTTATCATAAACCCCGTTCAAGGATAGATGCTGCGGCAACCATCCTTAAAATTCACAAACTAGGGAAGGGAACGACTTGAAATTCAACTGCACTAAAAAAACTTGTATGCATAATACCGAATTCTCTCTACCTATAACTCAGAAAGTTAATTTTTAATTATAATTAAAAGGAGTAAATTTTAATTGTATTACAATATATTGATAGTTATAATTAAAATTTAGTTAAAGTCACCAAAATGTTTAAAAAAGTCATATGTTTTATATTTTAATTTTTATCGTGTATAATAAAATTTAATAATTAATATACTTTTACTAATTCAAATTTTTTATAAATTTATTTTTATTTAATATATCTTATATAGATAAAATTCTCTTCAAACAATTTAGTATTGCATATAAGAAAAAAAAATAAAAATATAAATAAAAAATGGAGAAAAAAAAATAAAAAAATTATCTACCTTATATATGAGTCAAATATATTTTTTATCTCTAAAAAATAAGAATTTTATTTTAAAAAGTAAGAATTTATAAAAAAAAAAGTTGTTATACTTAAGTGGAGGGAAACAGAAATAATAGAGAGAATTGGATTAAAAAGAGAAGTAGGTAAAAGGAAAATAAAAGTAAAGAAAGTGTGATTACGTTGGGAATTGAAGTTTAAAGGATGGAAAGGAGATTGGAGAAGAAAAGGGGAAAGGAGTTGGGAGAGACAGAAGAAACCAAAATAAGGGAGAAAGACATTGGCATCAGAATTGGGCGCGTGGAAGGTCAAAGTAATTGGCCTGTGGAACCCCACCACCACACTACACACCCATTCCTCACCGGCCATTGCACTCACACACACATATATATACCACCCCATAACACTGCACCACTATCATCTTATTTCTTTTTCTCCCACCTCTCTCTCTCTCTCTTTGCAACATGGGTGGTATCAGCCTTGATGAAATTAAAAACGAGAACGTCGATCTGGTATTTACATATTTTTCTCTCTCTCTCTCTCTCTTTCTCTTTCTTTCTCTTCTATTCTCCTATTTTCTATCTCTCTCTATATATGTATATGTTTGCTTCCATTCCACAGAAACGGAATATCTTAACGGAAATTACCTCATCATTGAGCAAATTCAATTTGCATTATTTCTGCATAATTCAGCATAACAAAACATAAAACCTCTTCTTCCTATTCCTTCCAAAACTAACAATAACGCAATCCAAGTTTTAAGTTTCTTCTCATGGACGTCGTTGCAGCTTTTTAGTTTTCAATTAACTACAGTATTATATCTTCAAATTTCTAAGGAGCCATAACAAATTCATATTACTACAGCGATTTTTAGCTATTTTATATTATACTACTCTATTATATTTCTAGCTTTGTTTACAATTTTTTTTTATGAATAAAATTTGTTGTTTAAGTTTTGATGACGTTACCTCACCTCAATTCCATTACCGTACTTCTTGATATATGTTAATTGAGGAAAGAAATGGCGTGTCGTCTTTTGCCGCATGAACCCGAAATCACTTTTTTTATACTAAGCTAACACTCCCCTTTTATCATTCACCAATCTTACTTCCTTCTTTATCAAACTTCATAACGATTCCTTGTTTAAAAGAAATAAAGCAGTTCAAGTCTTTTTGGCAAAATTGTTTTTAACTTTTCAACGACCAAGTATTTTTTTCATTATTTTAGTTTAAAATATTATTCTCAAATTTTAATTAATTTTTGTCAAACATATTGCAATAAGACTTTACTGCATCAAAAATAAACCAAAAAAGGATTTTTTTTAATCAATAACTATTTTCCTGTACGATGAGTTCAGCCTCTTTTCGTTCTCTTATTCCATCACCTTCTCCTTAGGAAGGTTTTCATTTTCACGCTTCTATTTTATTTAAAAAAAAAAGAAAGATTAATAAAATAGTTGATGACATATAATAACTATTTTCTTTTGTTTATAACGGGTAGAACAGTGGAGTGCAACAATTGCCATAGGCCATAGCACGCGGAGAAAGGAATCACGACAGATACCGGCTTCTTTACACCATTCTTTTTTATGCTTCCTTTCAAGCACTTATGACGCCTCTCCTCACACCATTCACATTTTTTTCCGCTTCAATATGATTTTTTATTTTGTATATATAGTTAAATTTAATTTAATTTTTATAAATTTTAAGAATAATTCTTATTATATTTAATCATATCATGTTTATGATTATTCTAAAATAACTATAACTTAATATGTTTTGATATACATGATATGTTGTTAAAAATAATACTATAGATTATTTTAAAAAAATTAAATTTTGTAAAATTAAAATCAAACTCAATCATATCTATCGTAAGTAAAAATATATTTAATTTTTTTCTATGCCTTTTTTTCTTTTAGAGAAATTAAATGCATTATCATACATATTTCTATCATTATTACTTATTTCAATTTGGTTTTATTTCCATAATTCATGATGATCTCTCCAATTTTAATAAGAAAATAATACTACAAAGCACTTACAATAATATGCTTATACTTCTCTTTTACATCCGAATATTTGGTGAAAACAAAGTTTTGTTGTTTATTCGACTAATAAAAATTGAATCAGTGAAGTATGCTGCTATATTTCTTCCTCCCGATCGGTTTCCGTTGTTTTGCATTGGGATGCATCCATAGTATTATTTATTCACCTAATTTTGTTCTTTTCTGTTATTGCGGACCAAAATCTTCCGGCGGGGTGGATACTGCTCTGTAGCCCAAACAAAGAATAAGTAAATAAAAATGATATAAAATAAAAAGTATATGTTTAGTTTAGAATTGAGTAAAAAAATTAAACAAAATTGGCATTGAATGTTTGAATATGGCTAAAATATATGCATAAATTGATTAAAAAAAATTATTACATCATGTGTTGTGATTAGAAAATATAAGAATTGATTGCAAAACAAAGAATGCAAAAGTTAGTGGGTAGTTTTATGTAGTTTTGGACAAATAAAGAGGTAGTGAAGCGTTTGTCCAATTTGGCAGGAGAAAATTCCAGTAGAGGAAGTGTTTGAGCAGCTGAAATGTTCAAAAGCAGGTCTATCATCAGACGAAGGAGCCAGTCGCCTTCAAGTTTTTGGACCAAACAAATTGGAAGAGAAAAAGGTCTTCTTTATTTCTTTTTTATTTCTTATATCTCACACTGCAATAATTAACTTTTCATATTTCGCTGGATTGATGCATCATGTAATAATGGGTTTGTTAATTGGTTTGATGAACAGGAGAGCAAAGTTCTGAAGTTCTTGGGTTTTATGTGGAACCCCTTATCATGGGTCATGGAAGCTGCTGCTATAATGGCTATTGCTTTGGCTAATGGCGGAGGACGGCCTCCTGATTGGCAAGATTTCGTGGGTATCATTGCTCTCTTGTTCATTAACTCCACCATCAGTTTTATTGAAGAAAACAATGCTGGCAATGCTGCTGCTGCACTCATGGCTGGTTTAGCTCCCAAGACCAAGGTCTAACTTTAATCTAATACTGTCTTCAACTTTGCATGACGCATGCACATGCAACATGCACTGTTTGCTGTTATTAATGTTTCCTGTCACAAAATTTATAGGTTCTGAGAGATGGGCGATGGACTGAACAAGATGCTGCAATTTTGGTCCCTGGAGACATAATCAGCATTAAGCTAGGAGATATCATTCCTGCTGATGCCCGTCTTCTGGAGGGTGATGCTTTGAGTGTTGATCAGTCTGCTTTGACTGGAGAGTCTCTTCCTGTGACAAAGAATCCCTCTGATGAAGTGTTTTCTGGATCAACTGTGAAGAAAGGAGAGATAGAAGCTGTTGTGATTGCCACTGGGGTGCACACCTTTTTTGGTAAAGCAGCTCATCTGGTGGATAGCACCAACCAAGTTGGCCACTTTCAGAAAGTGCTTACAGCAATTGGTAACTTCTGCATTTGCTCCATTGCTGTTGGGATAATCATTGAGCTCATAGTCATGTACCCAATACAGCACCGCAAGTATAGAGATGGGATTGACAATCTGTTGGTCCTTTTGATTGGAGGGATTCCAATTGCCATGCCCACTGTTTTGTCTGTCACTATGGCTATTGGTTCTCACAGGCTTTCCCAGCAAGGTGCAATCACAAAAAGAATGACTGCTATTGAGGAAATGGCAGGGATGGATGTCCTCTGCAGTGACAAAACTGGGACTCTGACACTAAATAAGCTCACTGTAGATAGAAACTTAATCGAGGTTTTTGCTAAGGGTGTTGAGAAGGAGTATGTGATCCTTCTTGCAGCAAGAGCTTCTAGGACTGAGAATCAGGATGCCATAGATGCTGCAATTGTTGGGATGCTTGCTGATCCAAAGGAGGTAAACATGCCGAAATGATCTCTAGCACAGTTTAAAAGATCTATATAGCGAAATTGTATGAAAGATAAAAAAAATTTTGAACTTGTACTGTGAATTTATCAGGCACGAGCTGGTATCAGGGAGGTCCATTTTTTCCCATTCAATCCTGTAGACAAGAGGACCGCTCTAACTTACATTGATTCTGATGGAAGTTGGCATCGATCTAGCAAAGGTGCTCCTGAGCAGGTAAATATGTGTGTTGTTGGCAATTGGCACCATTGGGTTGTGTTTATGAAGATGCCAGATACCTAATCTATGTTTTTCTCCTGCTTTAGATATTGAACCTCTGCAACTGCAAAGAGGATGTCAGGAAGAGGGTTCATGGAGTGATTGACAAGTTTGCTGAGCGTGGACTCCGTTCTTTAGGTGTTGCTAGACAGGTTAGCAGAACTGATATTTAACATTTTTAGTTTCCAAACTGTTATTTGAATACCCTTCATTTATTTCTGCTTGTTTGATCTGTATATAACAGGAAGTACCTGAGAAATCAAAGGATGCTCCCGGTGCACCATGGCAATTTGTTGGTCTGCTACCACTGTTTGATCCTCCCAGGCACGATAGTGCAGAAACCATCACAAGAGCTCTGAACCTTGGTGTGAATGTTAAGATGATTACTGGTAAGATTTTTTAGTCCTTACTTTCTTGTAGTTCACGTTTCATACCGTAAATGAAGTTGTGTGGCTTCTAAATTGTTTGTGCATTTCTTGTTCTCTAGGTGATCAGCTTGCCATTGCCAAGGAAACTGGCCGCAGGCTTGGGATGGGAACAAACATGTACCCATCTTCTTCATTGCTTGGCCAAAGCAAGGATGCTTCTGTTTCAGCTCTTCCAGTTGATGAGTTGATTGAGAAGGCTGATGGATTTGCCGGAGTATTTCCTGGTAGGTCATTGTCCTTGATAATAATAATGATAGTAGCATCATATGTTGCTTCTGCCTTTCAACTATTTCAAACATCCTTTACCTGTTCATGGTTTCTTAGCAAGCTAATAAGATGGGACTGACTACTTTTGTTAACAATACAATTATGTTTCAAATAGCATAAAACTTGAACAACATTTTAATCCTTTTGTTCTCTTTCTGGGACCTGGCAGAACACAAATATGAAATTGTTAAGAGGCTGCAGGAGAGGAAGCATATATGTGGTATGACAGGCGATGGTGTCAACGATGCCCCTGCATTGAAGAAAGCAGATATTGGAATTGCTGTTGCTGATGCTACAGATGCTGCTAGAAGTGCTTCTGACATTGTCCTCACTGAACCTGGTTTGAGTGTCATTATCAGTGCAGTGCTCACCAGCAGGGCAATTTTCCAAAGGATGAAGAATTATACTGTTAGTTTCCTTGCACACATGATTTATTTACTTTCACTTTCTTTTAATATCTTAGCAATCTAAACTCAGAAATGTTGATTTTTGCTTATTGGCAGATCTATGCTGTGTCAATCACTATTCGTATAGTGGTAAGTGCAGAAAATATGTAACTCACAAAAAACATGTCAACATTTTGTACCTACTTATATACATTATTCATATAGTTTACATGATCTATTCTTGTATTTGCAGTTTGGTTTCCTGTTTATTGCATTGATTTGGAAGTTTGATTTTGCACCCTTCATGGTGTTGATTATTGCAATACTAAATGATGGTAAGATAACATTTGCTTGGCATTCATGTTGTGTTGTTTACTTTGACCATATGTGAAAATGTCGAATTTAATTTTTTTCATGTCTATACTTGAAGGTACCATTATGACAATATCCAAGGATAGAGTGAAACCATCTCCGCTGCCCGACAGCTGGAAACTGAGGGAGATATTTGCCACTGGCGTTGTGTTAGGTAGTTACATGGCACTAATGACAGTAGTATTTTTCTGGCTCATGAAGGACACCGACTTCTTCTCGGTAATAATTTATATTTCATGTTTCCCACAATATTATCACCAAATGGTGGAAACTGTTCAGAGCTGTGAACACAACTTCCACTATTGCAGGACAAGTTTGGTGTGAGGTCTCTGAGGAAAAGCCCCGAAGAAATGATGGCAGCCTTGTACCTACAAGTCAGTATTATAAGCCAGGCACTAATTTTTGTCACCAGGTCCCGCAGCTGGTCCTATGTTGAAAGACCTGGTCTTCTCCTACTGAGTGCTTTTATGATTGCACAATTGGTGAGCTTGAACCTGTTATTCCCCTATCAACAACCTAGTATATACATAGTTGTTTGTTAGTTTCTCTTCTGATTTTTATGATTGAAGCAGTGTCATTTTTGTTTTGTCAAGAACCCGGTCCCCATTATCATGCACTTGTTCCTCATTCGCTCCATTTTCATCATTGAAAAATAAACCGCGAAATATTAATTAATTAATTAAAAGCTTTTGACTTTCTTCCTCAGCAATAGTAACTTGCTTCATGATTGACAGGTGGCAACTTTTCTAGCAGTATACGCTAACTGGGGCTTTGCAAGAATTAAGGGAATGGGATGGGGTTGGGCTGGTGTAATTTGGCTGTACAGTTTAGTGACATATGTCCCTCTTGATATACTCAAATTCGCAATCCGCTATGTTCTGAGTGGGAAGGCTTGGGATAATCTTTTGGAAAACAAGGTATTTTCTTCTTTTTATTACTAATTGCATTGTTGAGCTTAATCCAGAGACATTAAGATTCAAAACCTGTTTATGCTTTCCAATGACAGACTGCCTTCACCACAAAGAAAGACTATGGCAAAGAAGAGAGAGAAGCACAGTGGGCAGCTGCACAAAGGACTCTTCATGGTCTTCAGCCACCGGAAACAGCCAACCTTTTCAATGACAAGAATAGCTACAGGGAGCTTTCAGAGATTGCTGAACAAGCCAAGAGACGTGCTGAGGTTGCAAGGTAAGCCATTGCTCACTTGTATTGTGTGGCACCAAGTTTACGTTCAAATGATTCATGAAGTGATACTGATAATATCAGTTTTGCTAAGAGAATTAAAAGTGAAATCTTTTTATTATAAAGTATAATATTTAATATTTTTCTAATGTACGTCTAAGAATACATAATAAATAATAAATAATAAAATTTTATTAAAAATTATAACATTTAATGTTATCAATTGAATTATCTGATTTTCAATAACTATATTGAATATTATTAATACATTACTAATACGGTTTTTAACAAAAATCTGTTTATTGATTTCCTGTTCATTTCCCTTAAGGTCATGGATAGCAAAATCATTTACAATGTGAAGGGATGATTGAATAAGTTATGTATTATGGTAGTGTCTTACGGAGATTTTTGTAACTTGGTTCACAGGCTGAGAGAGCTTCATACTCTAAAAGGACATGTTGAGTCAGTAGTGAAGCTGAAGGGTCTTGACATCGATACAATCCAACAGCATTATACAGTTTGAGGAGCTTGGACAACCTTCAAGAAGAACCCGCTTCCGTGCTTGTCCGAGAACAAAAGCAACAAATGTAATGGAGACCTAAGTTAATCCGTCTTTAGATTAGGATGAAGGTCCTTTGTGAGAATTTAAATGGTTAATCCTCCATTCCATCTATGCCTGTAGTTGGAAGAGATGCTAATCTCTTTAGGTACCAAATAACATGGTTGATAGGATTTACTTGCGACTTTTTTTGGGAATGTTAATGACATTAAGGTCACTTTTAAAGCTCTATATATTTCCCCTGAACAAAGTTCAATATATTTTCGATCTTCATTAATTCTTCCAAATGGAAGCGCTCCGAAATTAAAGTAAAACAAGCGTTTAATAATTTAATGAGAGGAAAACAAGATGAATGGTACCGTTAACCATTGCGCTGTCATGCGTGATCTAAGCGTTGTTTCTCGTTTTGAGTTCAGCCAAATATTATAACAAGTTCACAGGCTTAATAGACACATTACTAGTTTCAGGAAGTTGATAAAATATCTCATCTTGCCCAAAATAAACGATATACGTGATAGAACAACTAGGTCTTTAATGGTGAAGTCTTGCGCATTCAGTTGTGCTAGATTAAAATCAGTATGAGGACGATGGAGTATGACATGGCTTTTATAGTGATTCCCTAATCATGCCTTGCCGACTCTACTGCATAAGATATGGTGCCTTTTTTTTTGGTTTTTCCTCGGTTAACTATATGGTTCTTGTGTCTGAAGCCTGTCAGTGTTCAAAAAATTAAATTATTCCTACTTTCATTTTCTCCATTAGAATTTTTTTCTATTTCTTTTTATCATATTACTCATTTTATTTTATACTTCTCTTTTTTTTCCCTTATAATCTCTCCCTCAATCGTAGAATAGAAATAATTCTTAATTATATCTTAGACAATGTTTAGTTTGCAAAAACATTTTTTATCTTTATTTTTTATTTATAAAAATATCGTATTATTTTTATTTTATTTTTATATTTTTAAAATTTTATACAAGAAACAGTAAAAAAAATTAGTTTCTGTTTTTTACTTCATATACAAAACTTTGAGAATATAAAACAAAATGAGAATAAAATGATATTTTTGCAAAAAATAATAAAAAATTTACAAACCAACACTATTTATAATTTTTTAAATTATTAAGATTAATCTAACGATACCAGATTGAAATATTTTACATATATAAGATCCTAAGTTCAAATCTTATTATTCTCATAATGTAAAACACATTCAAATGATATCCAGCTAAGTTTTACAAGGACATACGATGGTTATAACGTGGAGCTGCCTTAGCTTTGAAATACTACTAAAAATAGAAAATCATTATTAGCACTCCTGTGGTATACATCAGGTGGTAGATAAACCCAGCAGCAGTCTGATCTTCCACCCTTTTATGACTGCTTATAAAAATGGATGCGTGGCTCCTAATTTGCTGGTAGCACTTCTCAAAAAATTTCTTTCCTTCTAGCTTCTTTCAGATAATTTTGGTGCCGTACATAGGGCACTAACGCACATCGTTTTCTCGGGATAAAGTTGCCCTCAATAATTACAATTTTTTGTTCGCTGGTTAGAGATAGAGATTCCAAAGGAATGTGGTGATGATAATTTATCGATTTTGAGATCTATCCCCTATAAAGATTTTTGAAAACGCAAATCTATTCAAGTTGTACCACCTATAACAATGAACGCTTCCAGAATGTTAGTTGCCAATTTTCTTTTCGCTTTTTAGCAATTCTTACAAGATAAAATGCGTGCAAAAAGTTATCAAGTTTTGAGTCAACAACACATTGAAGCATAGCACTCTGACATTTTTTTCAAAATAAAATATCACTTATTCTCAATGTTTTCAAAATTTAACCCATTGTTTAAATTATAAAAACTATATATCATAATTTAATAGTTTAACTACGATTAAGTCAACATCGAACCAATAATAACTATATATTTGGTGATAAATTAAAAAACTAAATAAAAATTTAAATTAATATAAATTGCCTATTCTATAAAATAAAACATTCATAATAATTATAAAACAATCCTTATATAAACTGCATAGGAATCTTTATTTATTTTAAAATATATTTTTGAAAAAATATTTTTAAAAAATAAAACTAATTTTACCCAATTTTGACCGGTTCATAAGTGGTTCCTAACTGCTGTTTTACTCAACAATCTAAATTTCTAGTCCAACCGGTCGAACCCACCTGTCCAATTCAATTTTTAAAGTAATGTTTATTCTAATCCCAAATTTAAATGATTACACATTGTCATGCATCCATACTAGCCACATTTTGCATAGCGTGTAAAAAAGATAGAACTTATCATATAAAACCAAATTACATGTATATTGAATTATGAAGGAAAGATGAATGACCCCAGTTAGAATGGATGTAGGCCTAGCCCCGTCATACTAATGATACAAGACACCAGAGTAGGTATCGAAGGCATAACGAGGCCACTTGGAGCCAAAATACAAATGGTGTTTGACAATAGTACAGAAAAATGAACTCAACCTATGGACAATTTGGCTAGGTAACAATTCTAAAGTTATTTTTTCTAATATTGAACATCCCTACCAATAATTTTTACAGATGAATCTAGACTGCTGAAAGGGCGAGGCTCTAGGTGGGGGCTCTTTGATGATACATCTGCTGAAGCGCCTGTGGCAGATTTAATACAATCTCTGCATATGCTGTGATGGGGAACAAAATATAAAATCACCAGCGAGAAAGAACTATCAGTAGAGCAACGAAGAAACACATCACAATTAAATAAACAGGGAAGCAGGCTTGTAAAATAAACTTGGAGAAATTAACCAAGTAATGGTCTATTTTGTGTCCATGGATATATAGTACGAAAGCATTAAATACACCGAAATAAATGCTTGGAATTACTTCAAAAAAACAAGCAATGTATGACTTTTGCATTTTTTATATAATAGCTATTTTCTTTTCTAATGAAATTTTCCATTTTTAACTTCTCATCATGTGTCCATAATGGGCACAAAATAAAAAAGCCCATTGACTAAGCAATATAGTTTTCACCTTCTGGTAGACTCATGGTTCGTAAGGCATCTTCTGCATAGGTTAGGCGAACTGGAGCAGGATGGCTTCCTGAAAGTCCATCTTCCTTCCTGTTCATAGTTGCTGTAGTATTTTTCTTTAACATTGGCCAGGCTAGCACAGTGATACGAGTTGGAAGCACCGAAATTAGATCTGCATATCGAAGGCTGACTGTCACCTTGCTGCAAAAAAAAAGGACTTATTGAGCACAGAATATCTTTTAAGCTTTCATTTTATTTTTTCTCTCTGCATATCTATTTAGCTTCATTGGGAGGAAAGAAGGATAGAAGATAAGAAATTTTAAGAATAAAATTCTGATACACAGAGAAAGAAATGTTAATAATAAATTAAAAACTAAACAAATGCCCTATTCATAATCAAGGTACAAACAAATCAGAATTGTATAAACTGCGAATCTTCCTTTTAAATACAAGCCATTTCTACCAGCACCCCAGTTACCCGACCAAAATTTTTGGCTTGAAGGCAAAGATGGACGATGGAGACTGATAATTGCTGAGGAGCATGTTTGTAACTCATCCGGATCAGCAGTTTTAATGTCATGGCCAACCAAAATGTATAAACTTCAGTGTAAAATCACCATTAACAAGCGCTCTCTTTCAGTATTGAAAACTGCAGCACACCTGACTTCATCCTGGTGACCTTCTACTTTCAGGCTTTTAGTATCAGATCACACATTGGAATGGCCAAAAAAACAAGGAACAGATAGAGAAAAGAACACACCACCACCCCAGTATAATTCTTGCTTCACCACAGATTTCACCTTAACTAACATTTTATTTGATTATTTAAGCATACTGAAATTACCTCAAACTTTACCATTGATTGCAGCTGGGGGAAGAAAATTTTAAAGGGTTACCAAGATACTTAATTTCAAGAAAAATGGCAGTGAAACATAAGATCAGTATAAGATACTAACCAATCAAAATCATCCAACACAAATTCGATCATATGGTAAGGAAGGCTATGATACAGCTGTCCAATTTGATTTCCATAAAGTTCCTTTATAAGTCTGACCTGCATGATATTCACAGGAGACGAAAAGCTAAATGCTTTCTGTAACAGATCAATATATACATACTAGAATTTGTATGCATGTCCTTTATCATCAACAAGATTTCTCAAATTTCTAAATATGGATAAGTTTACATTTAATAGGTAGAATAGCCATAAGCCTACAATCTCATGTTCTGCACATGCTTAGCAATGTGAGTGCTGAACACATCAAAGTCTTATGGACACACAATAGACTATAATGTAGACCTTATTCAACTCCATTCCTCCCCACATATGGTAAGTGGCATAAGACACAAGAAATTGTTTGCATCTCCAACTTCATGTAGTGGGACAATTTACATAATTTAAACACCATAAAAGCCTTTCTTTTTGCCATTTTGAATAAAACCTATAAGTGCAGACCTAATTCAATTTTATTCCTCCTCACATACTAAAGGGCCAAAAGAGACACAGCAACTGTTTGCATCTACAATTTCATGTAATGGGACAGTATACATAGTTTAAACACCATTCAGGCATTTACTGGTGCCATTTTGAATAAACTTATTTGTACATTAAGAATGTGTCCCTGAAAATTAACTTTCAGCTCTTCTACACCAACAGAAAGGTCCTTGCCAAAATAAAATATATTAAATTCTTTAATGAAACAAAAGAGTGTAAGAGAAAATGACCCTCATCATACATGCTAATAGTTGACATACCACAGAAAATTAAGTGACACACCAGGTTTGATATATTTCACAATGAATGTGATAATAGGGAACTGGACCAAATTGTAAAAGAAAAGACAATAGTTTGGAATATTCAAGAGACCCATTACTCCCCAACAATATTCAATTTCAAAACAACTCTCACATATTCTGCCCACAGGCTTCCCCTTCCCATCTATTTATACTATAACAACCAGCCCCCACTCTAACTAACTACCATTCTGTTACTAACTGTTTATTCTCTGTTTTTTTAAGCTCAGCCCTGCACTACTCCTTCATTTCTCCTTTTATTTAAAATAGGAGGTCTATCAGAATGTTTTTTAAATAGCATTGCCAATGAACTGTAAACCACAATAAACATTTTGACAATTTTCCAGAAAGAACAGAAAATTTTCCATATGCACACTACACCCCTTATCAATGCAGGAGATAGTTTTCCGAGAATCTGAACGAAAAAGCAGATGTCATTTAGCAATAGCATGTTATATGATACAAGTATATAAGTATATTTCACTAAAAATCCAGTTTATATAGTAGGGGTAACCCAAATGTTAATAAATTATTTCTGGACATATGGACACAGACAAACAAGTCAGAAAGTACTTGTTGTAATATGTTCTAAAATTATTCTTTCATTCACATCTTTAGGTATTAATTCTTTCATAACACAAGCATGATTTTACAAGACTACAAGTGTAAACCTTTGCCCACATGTAACAGCAAATTCATGTGGATTACGAAGATAAGATATTGTTATTCCAAAAAATACATATCAAATTTTCTCATAATAATTACATATATGGGCAGTCTACCTGTTCCCGTCTATCCACATAAGCCTGCAATAGATCTCCGACATGATCTATGAATTTCTGAAAGCAAACCAATAGCACAATGCTTAGGAAAAAAAATTGAAACAAACATGGGATAAAGGCAACAAATAAAAATAACTTTACCATTGCATTGGATGAAAGGAGATCATTTTCTGTTTCACGTATAGGCAGGAAAAATGGAATTGTGTGCTCAAGGACGGTCATCTTTTCAAGAAATGACTTACTCTCCAGTACACAATGGTAAAACTCACAAGGTTCACCTGGCAATAAATGAACAGGCTTTATCATTTATCATCAACCAATGGGCAAGGGCAAAGGCAGAAAGGAAAGGGAAGGGGCAAATAGAAAAGGATCCAGCCTCCATCTTGTCATCTCATGAGTTAAATAACATGATAGTGCTCATGAATAAGTCAGATCAAATTTAGTCCCAAATTACCAGCAAAAGATGTCTCATATTGAATGCCAATTCTTGCCCCTTCCAAACAGCAAATTATCTACATCCAAATACACAACAAAGAGACTATCTGATCAAGAAGTTATACACTATAACAACTAATCTAAGTACAACAGTGAATATCTAGACATACCAACTTCTTTTATATGTCTTTTGGAGGGAAGAGATTAAAAATTTATTAAGAGAGCAAAACAAGGAAGTTCAATTAGCATGAAGATAAAAAGGCAAGTCAATATAGGACAAGAAACATGAAAAAATTAAGAATGCAGCAAGGCTGCCAATCACACTGCACATCAGTAAGACAAATCCCTTGAAACAACCACGAGCACAATGCGAAACAGAAGTCATAAATATAATCCAATTCCATAACAAGTTAAAAGAGAAACCAACAAAGACGTAAAAATCTGCTCCATCCAAATGACCACATGATTGCAGAAATCAGAACTAATATATATAACAGTTTCTAAACAATAGCAGCACTTACTAGTATTACATACCAGCACTTTTTTCAGCAAGTAGAAATGACAAACTGGAACTCACTCACGACTCAATTTCTGAACAAAAAAATCTTGTCAAATTACGAAAACCTACAAGACAATTGTGCTGTTAATATAAAATGTCTTTGGTTACTCAGTCTATACATCTGTAAACCCTTGAGCAGGCCTTGGTGATTTTAGTATCATGAAGCATCCATAATATTAAGGATGAATATCTACATAAAATACAGCCCCAATTCCTCTTAAGCACTTCCAAGGTTTTACGGCACTCTCTCTTACACAACTGAAATATACATAACCCCTAACTTCTAATCTTCTACCTTGACTTTGTCTCATCTGCCTATCTTTTCTTCTCATGCTATTGTCAAGAATCATTGAAACATATGTTTGATTACAAGTATAATCTGCTATTACTGAAAATTACCAAGTCACTTGTAATGAAAAGTGTTTCAGGCAGGTGTTGTACAATATTTACCTTGTTTCCAATTTTATATGTAATCTTTTCCTGAGGACATGCTAATATGTCAGCATCCGCAGGCATTGCTTTTCTGTCTGCCTCCATATGCACCTGACAGGAACATAATTTAATACACCAAACATTATTATCAACGTCAAACTCAAACAAATTGGTATTATTGTTATGGAGACTGTCAAGGTCAAATATCAGAAAACAAGCGAAATAAGGTAACAATCACATAACCTATACCCGCTCTCTTATTGTAGCTAGTAGACCATCATTCCACTGTTCACCATCTAAACATATCTCTGCAAAAAAAAAAAATGGTAAAGAAGCATTTTGTGGACATCTATAAAAATGAATGAACAAGCGAAGCAGGTCAGCATTCAGATGTTAGAAAAATATATCTCATCAAGTGACCAAGACTCACATCTTAATAATCTCCCCTTGTTAAAATGCTTTAGATTATACACTGTTTCTTCTCCGTTCAATCCCCTTTTTTATTCCATGCAAAAATGGCCCTGATATTTATTGTACATGATGAGCAATCATCAACAGCAGTAAGATACTTTATTTTATTTAGGTCTAGTTCAATTCTCGCCAGTATAAAATATATTTTGGTGATTTCGACATTTTAGTGTGTTTCAACCAATAGATGGCTAAACACACAAAAGATCAATTTATTTTAATTTAGGCTAAGCCACAAGGTACAGAAAAATCCATTTTTGCTAACTGATGTTTATATTCAATGTTTTATTGGTTACCCTTTATCAAACCAATTCAACCAGCAGTTTGTCCCCACCCCCCCCCCCCCCCACCCCCAGCACACAGGCTTGCAATACATGTAAGAAAATTATAAACTATATTTCCCCAAATGACATAGGTGACATCACTTTGATCCTCCAAGGAAAGTTGACATCAATTTAGCTCCTCAATTTGGAAAAGCAACATCAAAGTCAGCCTTTTGTGTACAGACTATGAAAACACTGTTAATAGAGCTTCTGATTTAGAGATTAAATTGATGTTGCAGTTTACAATTGAGGGCCAAAATCGATGTTTCTTCAATAGAAGGACTAAATTACTGTCAAATTTATTTGAAGGACCAAAATTGATACTACTATCTATTACTGCAGTTAAACTAATGTCAACATTCTTTAGACGAATAATTTGATATCACCTGTATCCCAGGGGGAGGTGATTGGTCTATAAGACGTCCTATGATACTATGATAAAGAAAACACCAATCTTGGAGCAGTAAATGAGGCTAAAAACAAACTTGAATAAGTGAAACATCAATGTGATAGTAATCCAACTAACATCAGAAACCAGCAAAAAATCTGTCAAAGTGTCACATCATGCTGGATCATCATAGAATATCAAGAGATAGCTGAGCTATTTTTAGAAAGAAAAAAAATCAATTAACACTAACTGAGTTGACCATTGCCCCAGCTGAATTACAATTTACAGTCATCCAAGGTTGCTCATTTTGGAAATAAAGAATCATTTCACACTAAAATCATGCAGATAATTAGAATCAGCTCCAGCATATCACCTTATTATCAATCTTAACATCAAAACTACAATCAGTGTGTTTAACTATAGGGATGTAAAAATATTGGATGGATGGATGAAAATACTTGCAAATACAAGCAGGGACGCATCCATACAAACAAAAATGAATTGAAAAGGTGTATAATAAATGAAATAAATAAATTAATTAAAAAAGGAATAATTGACAAAAGTGAAGAATCCTATCAGCTAGACTAAAGTGAAACAGAAAATAAATGGGGAAGAAACTTGCATCAAGGCAGAGCCGTCTAATATTAATTTATTAAAGAATATATCTACCAACATCAAAGTCAAAGCTACCTTCAGTTTGAGAAGCTCGTGCAGCTTCAAACTCTTTCTGTAGACGCTCAAATATTATCTTGTCAGAATCCCTATGAACCGAATAAATATTCAAAATAATATTGTTACCACAAAAAACAACTAAACGATATTTGGAAACAATAATCTTCAATTTAGGCATCGCATAATGCACTAAGGTATTCACCAAGGAAAAGAGTACAAAATTTTGGGGTGAATGTTGAAAGGCAAGACAGAATCCTAAAGAAAATTTATCAATTGTTTTCAAAATATAAAGATTTCATGTTTAAAATGAAATGGATCATGAAGAAGAATCAAATTCAATCTCTCATTTTAACCAATAAAGTCATACAATTTTAATATCTTGGACGTATCCTATCATTTAGAGGAATTCCTTGATTAATTTCATTGATCATTGAAAGATAAAATTGGAAAAAATAGAACTTCAAAATTAGGATTTGATGAAAACAGTTCTTGATTCTCACACTTTTCATCTCTCATTTTAATCAATAAAATCACATTACTTTGATATATTAGTTAAAATCTAGTATATGGAGAAACCCTCAATTGATTGCAGTCATCATTGAAAGAATATTCTAGTTTCCAACAAGACTTAATGCCAGTGTAATAGAAGGACTAATATGGTACAAACACAAAGGTTAGATGACTAAATTGAATAAAAAAAAAATTAGAGAATGAAATCAAAACCTATCCATCAGGATCCAGTTGAAAGGTATGGGACCTGAGTCCTACATTGGAATTATCGAATTCAAGTAAAGGGTTTGTATTTTATAAGGCTTTGAGCTCTTCAACTATTACATTTAGCTTTTGTGATGTGGTTTTCTTAAAATTCTTATCAATTGGTATCAGAGCTTTCTATCATGTCTCTCAGCTTCAATCAAGAGGTGTAGATGGTGAAGTCAGCATTGCAGTGTTTGTCCATGGCTAGTCAAGGGGTTAGTGCACAGCAGTCTGTGTGGGTATCAAGGCTGTGGCTTGTGGTGGGATGTTAGGATCCAATTATAAGGTATGGGACTTGAATCCCACATTGGATTGGAACTATGAGATTCTAGTGTGTGGGATTTTTTATAAGGCTTTGGAGTCTCCAATTACAATAACTAACTTTTGTGGCATGTTTCTCGAAGGTTCTTATCATTATCTTAGAGGATGGAAATCCTAATTTTGACAAAATTATATTGTACATTATAATTATGCAAGTGCTCAAAAATTTAAAAATGCCCAAGTTAGAAATTTAAAAAAAAAAAATGATAGAAGGGATCACACGGATTAGAAGGATGTAACTTGAAAGAATTGTTTCACAATGTGGAACCTACTGCAACAAAGGATCAAATGAAACGGAAAGAACAGATAGATGCAGCAATAACTGAGGCGTGAGAGAACAGGAGGCAAAGCATAACAGGCCACAGAGATCACAGACTGCTGACCAGAGAAAGTTAGAATATACCAGAAATGCTGACGTAAAAAGTTGGGTGGGTGTGGTTTGTCCAGACACAGGAGAGTGTTGAGGAAGTGTCAGTGATGGGAATTCTGGGGAAAATAGGGTTTTTCCTTATGTTCTGAAAAGTGGGGTAAAATTACAATTTTCTCCAAAAAAAATAAAGACTAAACAAGCTGTTACAGGGATAAAAATGGGATTTTAGAATTCATCACAGTTGCAATGTTGAGATGTGCAGAATGCTGCAGTTTTGGCAGTAATGGAAACCACAACGGCTGCTACCAAAAAAAAGCACTGTTATTTGAATCCTGTAGCAACCCAGGGCCATTCCAAAATCCCACTACAGCAGGATGACTGCTATAGCAAAATTATAGGAATGAGATATAAAAGATTAAACTATACACATACAAACGCTCCAAAATTTAAAAATATGCAAGTTAGAAACTAAAAAGTAGATAAACAAAAGGTAGAAGATAACATGCAGAAGAGAAAGATGAAAATCAGAAGACCTGTTTCAGAATACAGAATCTGCGGCAGAAAAGGATTGGCAAAACAGAGAACAAAGTGATGCAACAGAAATTGATGATGCAGGAGACTGGTGTAGAAAAAGTGTCACAGTGCGGAAAATAGGGCAAATAAGGTTTTTCCTTCTGAAGTTCTGAAAAGAGGAGAAATAGCAATTTCATCCTCCCCAGAAAAGATGGCACTGTTACAAGGGTGCAGCCCAGTGCCACCTATACATATGCAGTGGAAAGGCTGTCTCTGCAGCTCAAACCCATGACCATTAGATGACAAGGCAAAGAGAAAAATACAAGGAGAATGATGCAATATCCTTAAAAACAAGAAATATTAAACGAGAACAGAGAGCATCACTTATACATACGAAGGGGCTGCAAAGAAACAGGAATCCCCAGTGTAACAGGAAAAAAAGGCAGATTAAGAGACAATTTCTTTCCTCTTTTTTCCAGAAACACTTTCTTTATTATCCAAAAGAATGAAATAAAAAATAAATAAAACATTGCTGAATGGAGAAAGAAATTTTATTGATAATTATCACTTTACCCTCACAGGTATGGAATATAATGTCAACACATCAAATCATAGTCAAAATTGTTATCCAGATCGTAAGATAGGATCCTGGATCCCCCTGCAATCTAGACCTTGTGCAAGATTGGGAATTGGTGGGATTGGGTGAAATCATTTTCAAAGACCATCAAATTGGTGGGATCATGCAACCTCACCAAGTTCAGTTTATGATCCGATTTGCTCATCCACCCAAGAAGCCATGTGCAACCAACAACTTGACCCAATTTCAATGAAACCCTAATACTTTTCTTCTAATTTTTCAGCTGCAACACCCCCCCCCAAAATTCTTAATTTCTCACTTCTTCCATCATCTTAACTATCAAAGAATCCTTCTTCGTGTTTTCTCATCTTTTGTGATGGTCCCCCATTCATCTTTGATCTGCAACCTTCATCTTCTGCAACTTCAACCTGCATCCTTAAAGTTTGACCTGCTTCTGTTCTGTGTCATTTTCTTCTTTCTCTCTCCGGCTCTGTGTTGCACTCTCTATCTAAAGTCTCAATCTTGATCTTTGCTTTCTCAAGTAACAACCTTAAATCTTGTTCATTCTGGATTTGGTCTTGGGTCTTCTCCGCTTCTGCTCTCTTCTAAAACTGGCGCTGGTGCAAGTGCTACTCCAGCTACTAGCAGCTCTGTTGCTGCCAGTGGCGCTACAGCTGGGTCTTCTAGAAAGCTCCTAGAAGTAGGGCTGATGTGGTTTGGAAGCATGACTTTGCTGTTGTTTGAAATACAAGAAGAATTAAATGCAAATACTGTGAAAAGATTGTTCCACGAGGTGCTTTACAGTTCAAAGGACAAGTAAGAATGTTGGAGCTTGCCCAGCTGTTAGTGGTGAAATGAGGGAGGAAATGTTGAAAATTGAAACTAATTTGCAAGAAAATAGAATCTGGTGAAAAAAGAAAAAACAGTGAGTTGGTTGCTGAGAATTCTAGAAATATTTTCAATAGAAAATGAAGAATACTCAAGCTACCAACAACAGCATGTTCAAAAAGAGTGAGAGAGGATGCATGTCGATCAATGGCACGATTTTTTTACAACAATCTCATACCGTTCAATGTGACAAGGAGCAATGAATTCAAGGAAGTGTGATTTGATTTCACAGCATGAACAAGGATCTGAGCCGCCATCCTACAAAGAAATTAGAGTAAAATATTTGAAGGAAGAAATTAAGATGACAAGGGAGACTCAGGAAGAACATAGAGAGGAATGGAAGACATCAGGATGCACATAATGATTGATGGATGGACCGACAAGAGGAGGACAATACTAAACTGTTTGGGGAACAGTTTTTTTTAAGTCAGTTGATGCATCTTACATATTCAAAACAGTTGACAAGACCTTTCAGATGATAGATAATGTAGTTGAAGAGGTGTGTGAAGAAAATGTTGTCCAAGTTTGTGACAGACAATGCAGAAACTTATGAGATGTTGATGGAAAAGAGGAAAAAAGTTGTATTGGACTATTTGTGCAGCACATTGTATTGATTTGATGTTGGAAAACTTTGAGAAGAAGATACCCATTCATAAAGAGACAATTCCAGAAGATAGAAAAATTATGTTATTTTATTTATCAGAGGACTTCTCTCATTTCACTATTGCAAAAGTTCACAAAAGAAAGAGTTGGTGAGGCTGGGCATTATTTAATTTACCACATGTTACTTAACTTTGGGGTGCCTTCATGACAATAAGGTAGCTTTGCTAAGAATGTTCAGAAGCTAAGAATGGAAATCCAGTTAGTTTGCAAGGACAAAGGATGGGAAATTTGTTAACGAAATGGTTTTGGACAGGGAGTTTTGAAAAACATTATAAATTGTTTGAATGGTGCCATTCCTCTAATAAGAGTGCTTCATTTAGTTGATTCGGATAAGAAACCTGCCATGGGGTTATTTATGAGGCGATGGATCAAGCTAAAGAGAACATACAAAATGCTTTCAGTCCTAAATTCAAAGTTGACCTTAAAGTTAAACATGGAGTATTTGATTGTCTGACAAGGATGGTGGCCAATGAGACAAAGCAAGCTAGGATTGATGTCAAGAGACATGTAGGACTTTTTGGTAGTAACATGGCCAAAAACACACTTCACAAGAGGCCTCCAGCACTACTGTGAGATGATTTTGGAATAGAACATCAGGAGCTCAAAAAAATTTGCAATTCATATATTAAGATTAACATGTAGTTCCTCTAGGTGTGAAGGTGACTAGAGTGCAATTTAGATGGTAAGATTTCAAACACATGAAATATGAATTGTATTCTAATTCTAATCCTACTTTTAAATTTCTTAATACCCAGTACTTGCTTATCTTAATTGTATTAGGTCTACAAAGAAAAGAAACCAATTGAAGTAAAAGACAATAAATGATCTTTTGTCATGGCTAAATTCAAGATTGGCAAAACCAAACAAAGCTATAGGATCATTGAGTTAAATCTTGATGATCGTTCATCAGATGATGTATGGATTATGGATAAATGAAAAGAAGACATTGAAGATGGGACTTGGTTCAAGACCAAGTTGGAGAGGATGTGGTTGGTGATCTTCCAAAGATGATGTGGGGATTGATAAAATTTGGATGAAGATGAACTAGATGGAGATGAAAGATCAAATGAAGGAAGATAATGATTTTTTTAACCATCACAATATGCTAAATTAGAACTTTCCGTTTAAGTTTTATGTCTTTGTTATTGTTAAAAACTTGGAATTTGGCATCTTCTTATGTTTAGGTTGTTATTTATGATCTATGAGTTGTTAATGACCTTATCATTTTATCAATTACAAATTTATGTTTGTTGAGGGTTTGTGGTGATTGGAAAGGTTTTTATGCTTATTTATGCTAGTTTATACATATATACATGAATTCATATGCATATATGTAGGAAAAATGTTAGTTGTAGGATCTTACAATCCATGTTTACAATCCCATGTTTTATGATCTTAAAACCCTGCTGGTCTTGGTTAAAAGAATTTGTAAAGGACAATAAGATATGGTCTATTCCTAATTTCTAGTTTCTTATTCATTAGCCTTTAATAAGCATGCAAAACTTGACCTTGAATTTTGAATATCAGCTCTACTTATGTAAATTCTCCCTGATTTCCCTATCAAAATAGCTTCATAGATGCTAAAAGCCAATCAAGAATGTACATGTAAAACAACAGTGAACCCCAATGGTTTCCTCATATGATACTAGGAATATATTTTCTAATCCTACCCCACCCCATGGGATAAACAACAAAGTAAAAGATGGCACAGCATACAAAGTTAAGCATGAACAAGTTTATACAGTTCTATACATATTAATTTGCCATTCAAGAAGGAGCGCAATGATGACTTTCAAATGACAAATTTAGTTAAAGAAAGAAGTATGTTCAAGGATGTTTTACCTAGAAAGACGCTCTGTCAAATCTCCATGTCTTTTAAGCAAACTTCCAACTGTCATAAAAAAATATAATAACTTCTTTTATCTAGAAAATGGAAGTAACAATGATGAGATTATAGACTTACATTTAGCACGGGTAATCTCCAATCGATTATCATCATCTTGCATAAAATTCTGATAAAAAGAGAACCCAGATATGGTTCGAGTAAATAAAAATGATTAATAATACATGTAAAGGGAGAAATATGTAACTTCTGCAAATTTTCAAATCTTTTGACTAAAAATATTGGACATGCTAAAATACACACAAACATCATGCATATATTTATGCATGTGTGTGTGTGTGTGCTACTTCCAGAAACACAGACATTCATTTATGATTCACAATGTTTAATAAAGGCAGATCACTAAGGTAAACAGCACCCTGTCTCCCCCAGCTTTGTGTGTCAAAATAGTCAAATGCATGCAATAGATACTTTATTTTCCTTTTGCTTATGACCTCAAGAAAAGGAATTAAGGAAACAAAAAACAGCAGATATCTTCTTTTCTTTTTAAAATAATAGCTATAACATCAACAAATGGCTTCATGAAATTGCTATCTGATAACATTGAGTTGTTGCCCTCATCTAATTTTGCTGGAGATACTTCCACACCTTTTTCATGGAGTGGGTGAACTCTCAAGTTCCAATTAATCAGAAGTTAACTTGGCCTGCACTATCAGATTATCATTAATCCTCGAGTTTAACCAGATCTAAGAAAAAGTGATCAGTAAAACTAGTTACTAGAAGATTCAGCCCGCCAGGGACCAGACAGTTACTGCAGAGCAACAACACTACTAAACCTACCATATCATGTAGCATTTAGACTCTAAAAAACAAAGAATGACATAGCAAGAATCATTGTTGTGCATCTTATGTTCTTTTCTTTCCCTTATTCATTCCTCAAACAGCTCATCAATCCATATTATAAACAAGGATGACCGTTCCAAGAAATTCAAAATAAAAATAAAAAAAATACTCTCACATATTCATCCAAATCAACACTTATGAAAGTGAGAATCATTACCACTTCCCCCATAACTGCATATGGCCGTCCAGGGTATTGTTCAAATTGCTGCATAATTCAACAATAATTGGTTCAGGGAGAGAGAAAAAACAATAAGAAAACGTTAAATAATCATGAGCGAATAACCAATCAACTCATCAGCACAAAATGGCAAAACAATGTCACAAATATTATTTACAAGAAACTAATTCCACTAAAAAAATCCAAAGCTTGATAGCATCCTAGATGATCGTTCCCCCAACCTTGCCTGCAGATATCTCGGCAACATTAAATGTCAAACTATCTACACCATAGATCAAAAGCCTCACAAATACATTGGGGATTTATATCCCCAATAAAGATAGCTTCAAAGTAAGAAAAATCAAATAAACTTAAGGTTGCAGAACGTTCTGCAATGTGGTAGAGTCATAACCCTTCGTAGAATTTGAACTAATAGAGAAAATCACGTGAATGAACACTTCACTAGGTTTTATTGTCGCAGTGATTACAGAAATTTGCAAGTATGCAGAAGCAAGCTTGGTAGTTGGAACTCAGTTCCATGAGTAGAAAAAAGAAATCATGAGATGTGGTATGGGAGGAAGAAAGAGAGAGTGTGTGAGAGAGGGTGAGAGGAACCTTGCGAGAGGAGGAATCGCCGGTGAAAGGGTACTTTCTGGGCCTCTTTCTCACAGATTCTTCCCCATCGCTCTCCATTCAATCACACTGCCGTGATGTCTCCCAATGCCCCAAGGAAGATTTGGGACTAGTATCATTATGAATGTGAGTGCCAACCCAAAAATGACAGAAAAAAAAACTACCATAATGGGCTTTTCATTAGCTCTAGGCCTGCTTGATAGCGGGCCATATTACATATAGCCAGTTAAACAAAACTACTTCTTTGGGGACCAAAAACTATAACAAAATTACGACCCATGCTTTTTACACTACATTTTTTCTTTTCGCACCCTTTCTTTCTAAAAAAATTATTTTCAAAATTATCCTTTCTATAAATATGTAAAAATAAGTTTTCAAAAAGTTTATTCAGTAATATATTTTTAAAATTTTAAAATATATTCTTTAAATTTAATTTTAAAATATATTTCTTACATTCTGAAAAATAAAATTTTATAATATAATTTTTATATTTCAAATTTTTAATTTTGTAAGATATTTTTAAATTTTTAATTTTAAAATATAAAAAATAAAATTTCAAAATAAATTTAAAAAATATATTTCATACTTATAGAAGAACAAAATTTAAAAAATTGGACAAAAAGTACGAATAGCAAAAAAAACAAGAATGCAAAAAATAACTTCCCAAAATTACTTGTTCTTTCTTACAACTTCCAACTACGAATAATATTTTAAAATATATAAATCAAAGATAAATGAGCATTCTTAATTTGAATGTAATTTGAAAATATATGAATTAAAGATATATGAAGTAATAAAAAAACTTTGTATTAAACTTGCAAAAGCCTCCACACAAAAGGATGAAGAGATACGGTGACATAGGTCACATTGTCTGAGACCTCTTTGTGACTAGAAGACTGGCACGGGTTCCTCATTCAACAAGATGGAGTATGTGATCGAGGAGACGTATCAGATTATTCGAGAAACCAGGTTATTAGGGAATCTCATTGCCTGTAAGACTTGTTGAAGAAATTCCCACTCGATCCTATTATACGCTTTAGACACATCCAGTTTTAGTATCATCCAGCCAATTTGTCATTTTCTCTGCTTCTTCATATAATGGAATATTCCAGACCCGATCATGGCATTGTCAATGATTAATCTCCCTGGGACAAAGGCACTTTGGTGGTGTCTCACAACCCTTTTTAAATGCTCCTTTAGCCTATTTGCAATCCACTCCATAATGATCTTCATAATCACATTGCACAAACTTATAGGTCTAAAATGGTCTGGCTTGGTTGGAATTTTTATCTTCGGGATAAGACAAAGATGAGTGTGATTAATTTATGAAAGATATTGCTGTGAGTTTGGGATGCTTAGGACACAATTTGTTACCTTGTTACCCACGATATCCCAATAGTGCTGGTAGAAAAGTGTTAGTAGCCCATTTGGGTCTGGGGCTTTGGTGGGGTTCATCTCTACAATTGTTCCAATCACTTATTCTACCGTGAACTGTGTGGCAAGGTTCCAACTCGCTTCTGGGGGATCTTATCTCTAATCACTTTAGTGATATCTTCTGTAATGGTTGGGAATGATGTAGAAAAGGTTTTTATGAAATTGTTTGCAAGGAGTTGTTGAGGGTTGACCTCACCTACAGTCCATTGATCTTCCTTATTATTTAGCTTTTGGATTCTATTCACTTATTGACATTGGGATGTCCTCCTATGGAAGAACTTCGTGTTTTGACCCCCTTCCTTCACCCATTATACTATTGATCTCTGTCTCCAATATATCTTTTGTTGTTCAAGGAGGTCCTAGAGTTCCATTCTTAGATCTTTTATCTTTTTTTTTTCTTTTTCAGTTTTCCTTGTCAATTCACGTTTTTTCAGCTAGAGCTAGCTTCTTTTCTACTCTCATTACTTGTTGTTCTAGTGACTGTGTATTTTGTTGGTGAATGGTGAAAACTTTCGTGATAGCTTCAATTTTTTCTTTGCACCCTATGTGACTTCCATGCCATGTGTCATTGACCATTTTGGTACATCTACTATCCTTTATCCAGATCTGTTCAAAATGAAAAGGCTTCTTTTTTTTAATGTTTTGATGTTGGCGTGTGCAACTTACTTCAATTGTCAATGGTGCATGATCTGATCCATAATGTCAGTGGCAAACCATTGTGTAAGAGAAATATTTTCTAAATCCCAGAGTTGCAAAATTGATGAATAATACTTTACTTCAAAGTAAAAATAGTCATTTATATTTTTCTATATATTTAATTTAATAGTTGGACACTTAAAAAAAATCAACAGTTTACACTAGAGTATAATCGGGTATAGATTACTCTTGGTATCTAAAAGAAATATTTTCTATTAAATTTGATACAAGCTATCACTGTGATATGAAGGGTAATTATTTGAGTTTTTTTAATTATAAAAATTATTTTTTCACGTATAAAAATAAGTAAAATAAAGTAAAAAAATAAGATAGAAAAATAAAAAATATATATATTGTGATATAATACATTTAAATGGAATTTCTATTAAAACATGTAATAAAAAAAATTCAATTAGAAGTCTCAAGTGCTTAGGTTAATGATTAATTAATATTAAGACTATAAATCTGACTTCATAAGACACTATTAAATGACACTAATTTTATGCTGTTATAAAAAGACCAATGATCTCTATGATATGTGCATTCTTGCAATATATATATACGTGCACGTGGCACGGGAGGATTAGCTCACAAGAAATTGATATATATCGAATTACGTTTTTAATATACAATTGAAATAACTTTTTTTTAAAAAATACTATTTAAAATCATTTTTTGAAACCTAAATAAAATTGTTTGCAGTCTTATCCTAAGACAAATTCTAGTTTTCAAGAATAATAGCGAAGAGATACCAATAAGATAGAATGCAAGATTATATTTTGTCTGCTAAAATTTCAAAAGACAGTGAATAAACATTTTACCGAAAACTGAATGAATAAACTTAAACACAATGTTCAATGTTTGAAAACTGTATTCTTTAATCTCACACTTAAAATGGGAAAAATGAACTTTTTTTTTATTCAGTGTTTCTATTCATAACAATAACCAGCGGTAGAGTCGATTTTTTTTTTCTTGGGACAACCCAAACAAATAGGTTATAGATGATTTATAATTTTTTTTTCATAGTCTTTGACAAAAGTTAGTAATAATATCTAAAAATGATTAGGTACATCAACCTTATGATGCGTTAATTTACTCTTCAATTAGATTTTTTCTTAAAAGATAAAAAAAAAATATCTCGTCAATACCGGTGAATTTTTAGAACCTATAATTTTTTTCAATTCAATAAACTCTTTGTTAATTTATTTTTTTAAAAAAAAAAACTTTCAATTGATAATATAACAAATATAATACATGTAAAAAAAAAAAAAAAACTCTTTGCAAAATGTACTTTCTGAACAAATAATACTAATAATTCCAAACGAAGAAAGTACGCACTCTAATTTTTTACGTTATCCTCGTAAAATTTTATTTTAATTGTGAAATTTTTATTTATTTTTACATATCAAACAATAAGGCATACATATCACATATAATAATAATATTAAATATTTAGAAAAAAGATAGGGTATTACCGTATTATATTCTATCCTAATTAATTTCAATATTCGTTGAATTTATTAAATATGACAACTTATTATATTAACAGGGATATAAATAAGATAAGGTATATCCAAAGGTTCATAATTTAACTTATATTAGACTTGAGTTAGGTCTGACACTTGGTTACTAAATTGATCAGTTAAGGATTTTTTTAAAAAAAACCTCTTTAGTTAAAAAGGTAAAGCTTCGAGTTATTTTAAAAACTTTTATGCCTAAAAAACCGGCCTACGTCTTAAATAAATATAAATAATATAATAATATTACTACTATGTAATTTGTTTTATTAATAATATACTATTATGAGTGTATATATATTTTGTTTAAATATTTAAATAATCTTATTTATTTAAAAAATAGGTCGATCAGTTCTTTTTATTTTTTATCATTAATAATAAAAATAAGTTAGATTAAATTAAATTTTATAAAATCTAATTTTTGTATAACTTAACTTTAAAATTAAAGGTCTAGGTCTGTTTATCCAATATAAATCACTTTTCAAGACTTAACTATGTTTTTTTAAACAGTCTACTTAAATTTAGTTTACATGTAAATTTTATATATTTAAGATTTTTAATAATAACTTATAATTTTTAAATATTACATTAATAACAACAATAATAATATATTATCATAATTTTTTACTTATATATACTGATTTTTAAGTTTAGCTTTTTATTGGTCAAAAATTTAACATTTTTTAACTAAATAAACTTTTAAATTTTATTCACTTAACCCATTTAATAAATTAAAGTCGCCTAAGTTGTAGACTTCTCCTTAGTGGTTTAATATATTTTCACCTTTAGTTGTGGCTTGTAATTTATTTAAATGTAAATTTTTAACATGCTTAAAATATTTTATTATTAAATATGTTTAAAAACAAGTTTAAAAAGAATATAATTTTAAAAATTGGCCTACGTCATACAAGCAGATTAGTTGTAGATTTTAAATTTAAAAGTGTAGTTACATTTAATATTACACTTACTTATTATATTATTATATATTATTATTATTGTTTAAAATTTTATTGTGAGAGGATATTAAAATAAAAATAATTTAGATAATTTTTTTTCTCTTTACCCTTCATCATGTTCTCTTTAATATTTAATAAAAATAATTTAGTTATTTTATAAAATAGAATTCTAATATTTTTATAAAAATATTATATGAAATATTTATTCAATAATTTTTTTTACTATATTTAAAAAATATGTTTGTAAAAATTTATATTATATTTTTTTAATTATAATTTTTTACAAAATATTTGAAATGTATTTGATAAAATTAGCAGATAAATTAGTTAAAAAATAAAAATTAAAAACTAAGAAGGTAGATAAAAGTTAAAAATTCATATTAAAAGTATTTAAAAAAATTAGCTGTTGAACTATTTAATAAATATAAAATGATAAATAATTATATAATTAAATAAAATTGAAATATAATAAGTATGATATATTTTTTAAATAATATATATTAAATTTTAATTAAATATTTTTAAACAAAAATATTTTAATTTTTACATAAATAAACTTTAAATAATAAATTTTAAAATTATTTTTTTATAATTTTAATTTTATCAAATGTTTTAATATTTTTTAATAAAATAAAATAAATAATAGAATAATTAAAATAAATAGTATATATATATAAATAGTAATTTAAATTATTATATTTTATAATAGTATAAAAATAAATTTTTTAAATTTAATAATATTATTATAAAATAATCAAGTAATATTAAATTTTAAAAATAAATACATAAATTAAAAAAAATATTTTAAAGATAAAAATAAACAAAATATATTAAATAAAAATTAAAAACATAAAAATAATTTAAAATATTTTTAAAGAAATATTTATAATCATTTAAAACACGTTAATAACTATTAAAATAAACTTATAATTTAAATTTTAAATTAATTAAAATATCTTACTATATACATTTTTTTAAAAAAAAATTAACTTTTATATAAAGGTTAATTTTATCATCCCAACATAATTTATATCTATCATTATTAATTTCAAACAATAAATAAAATAGTAGAAATTTTTATTTTTGTTTTATTCTATTGTTGTCAAATTTTCAAATTTCATTTTATTTTATATTTTTTTATGAAAATATTAAATTCTATTAATAGTCAAATAAAAATACAATATAAAAACAAATCTAATTTATCATTTTTTTACTCTTATTAAGTTAACATAATTTAATAAATTATCTTGTTAACCTATTCTATATTGTTTAGATAGTTAAAATCTTATTATTCTAAGTGGAATATTGAGTTAGAATTAGTTAGCAAGTTTTTTTTTCCCCTTTTTAACCTTTAATTGCATCATTTTTAATACTTTTATAAAAATTAATTAAATTATTTTATAAATATAATTTTACAAGTTTCCATAAAAAATTATAAAAATATATTACATGTAATTTTTTTAAATATTTTATAAAATTTATATTGGCTTTGTAAATAGTTTTTTAAAATATATTATTGATAGTGTTTTATTATTTTATATATATATATTCATAATTTTATAATTATATATGATAAAAAAAATGAAACTTTAATTGCAAAAACAAGTTCTTAAAAAATTTTGAGTTGAATAATATCAAAATTTTAATATTATTTATATGCAAGAGTAAATTTTATAATTTCTAATTATTTGTATATTTTATATATTTTTATTATGAAGTAAAAAATAAATTATTTTAAATATTATATTTCATTTTGATAAAAATATTATTTATTTCAATATAATATTATCAAAATTATTATTTTAATATGTATAAAACAATATGAGAAAATGAAAATTTATTAATTCTCATTCTATCACATATATTATTATTTAATTTTTTGTAAATTTATCCCTCCAATCAAATTAACCTTTAATCTTTATTTATCTATGATTTGCTTATTTTTTTCCCATAAATACTATTGTTAGTTTATCTTTGTTGTACTATTTATGTTGTAAAAATATACGACATGTTAAAATGAATAATCAGCGGTAGAATGAAATATATATATATATATATATATATATATATATATATATATATATATATATATATATATATATATATATAGATATATGTATAGATGAAAGTAAAACGAAGAAACTTAAAATTAGTTTAAAATTTGATTTAATAATTGATTGATTAATTTTAATTTATAAAAAATAAATTTAATTTAAACTTAAAAATTAAATTTTAAGTTCGTTAAATAAATAAATTAAATTTTAAAGTATGTATAATTTAATTTATAAATAAATAAATTATATATAATTAATCTTTATTTTGTTTATGAATATACAAAATATATAAATAACTAATGTATAATAAATTATATAATTTTAAATTAAACAATCATTTTTGTATACAAGCTATTAAAAATTTCAACTTTTAAATATATTGAATGTAAATTATTTTAACTTTTAATTTATATTAAATTAAATTATTTATAAACTTAAATTGAATAAATCGAATTAAAAAAGTCCATATTCAACTTGAATGAATAAATTTTTATCGTACACAATTACATAATTATATACAATTTTTCACTTAATTTAGATTTTTTATAACTTTATATTTCTTTAATCAAATTTAATTAATGGATGAAAAGAAATACGTTAAAAAAGGTTTTAGTGACACCCTTGTTGGGAACTAGCAAAGTAGATTTATATGACATACCATGAGGTATTAAAAGTGCTGATGTATTTTTAGGGCCAAAAATATAATAGGAGAAGAAAAACTTTCAAGTTTTAGAGAATTATGACATCCTCAATCTCATTCTCACCACCCCTGTTCATCGCTCAAAATCAATGTAAATTCAATTTCAATTCAACAATAACTTTTTTATAACATGAAATTTTTCTCTACGATTTAACTCTTCCAAATACTTAAAAAACTAATAATAAATAATACTATAATCATACATTCCCCTTAATAGACAAATAAATATAAAAAGAAAAGGACGTCGAGCAGGGGTATCCTATACGAGGATTAGAACTTCAATAACAAAAACAATTCTAGACTATTTGATCACGTCCACTAGAAAAACTGGTTTTCAAAATTAGTGAAATAATTATGAATTATACTGAACCAAAATGTAAATACATTATATAATTTTATTTTAATAGGGAAAGAAGGTGCCTTGTGAGAGAAACCGAGAAAGACGAGTGGGAAAAAAAGGAAACAAAAGATGGAAAGGGAAGTAAGGATAGTATTATTAGCAGCGATCGAGCTACGATGAGCAAAGCTCAATATAAAAATCAACCAACAAAAGGAAATAAATAAATAAATTAAATTCGAGAGAGAAAAAAAAAACCAAACAAAGGAAGAGAGAGACGCAAAGGCGAAGCTTGGAAGATTGAAACCAGTGAGTGAGGTTCGAGATTTGTAAGGAATTCGTTAACTTTGCGAAGGTCAGAGTTCAATCAATGCATAAGTCCTTTGTTTTTCCCCTAAACACTTGCTACCTTTAGTCTTTCTTCTTCTTCATTGTGCTTCCTTCCATTGCAATTTGAATTTCTCGTTCCTTTGATTTGTTTTTTTTGTCGTAACTCAGTTTTGTCCAACTCACTGATCTCTTCCCCTCTACTTCGAATTTCGAAATTCGAAGTTCGAAGCTTAAGAATTTGGTGAAACAATGGGGGTTTAAATTGGTGCAGTGATGTAATGTTCGCTTCGTGCTATTTAAAACAGGCATGGTGTTTCGAACCCGGGTTTGGTGATTCAAACTTAGGGTTTTGATATGCCATTCAATTCAATGAATTTCAGTTTGATTTGCGAAATTTTGCGCTCGGAGTTGGGGAGTTCCGTTGCGGTTCGATCTCTAGGGTTTTGGTGTCGGGAAGATGGGATTTAGCTTTGCATTGTGTGTTCTATTCGTTGCTGAATTTGGTTTTTTTGGGGCGTAAGGGTAACCCTGTTTTTGTTCAGAATTGCAAGTGTTTCTCTGGGTTACTCTGTCATTAGTATCATTCATGCATCTGGTTGTTGACATATGCACGGATTGTAGTTAGTTGATTTGTAATAAGCGGATATGGGGGAGGGGGAGTTTCGTGTTCTTTGGAAACGGAAATAACTGCAATTTGGCTCAAATTGAGGTTATTGGCGGGTGGGTCATTTTTCTGATTTGTTGGGCGTTGTATGAATCTGTCCGGTGAGAAATGCAACCCCAACAGAGCTCAAGAATTGATTTGGGTGAATTGAGAGCACAAATAATTAAGAAGCTTGGAGTGGATAAGTCTAAGCGGTACTTTTATTACTTGAATAGGTTTCTGAGTCAGAAGCTGAGCAAGACTGAATTTGATAGGTTGTGTTTTCGAGTACTTGGGAGGGAGAATCTTCCATTGCACAACCATTTTATAAAGTCAATTTTGAAGAATGCCTGCCAAGCCAAGACCCCACCACCAATCCTGCCAGCCGGTGCCCCAAAGACTGGAGAACTTGCATTGGATATATCTCCTGGTAGAGAAGATGGGCATGAACAGAGTGTTGCCAGCTTCCAAAATCAAAATAAAAAAGCACCAATTTGGTCAAATGGGGTTTTGACAGCATCCCAGGTTAGGTCTGGAGTGCGTGATCGTAAGCTGAGAGATAGACCAAGCCCTCTTGGGCCAAATGGGAAGGTTGATTCTGTTTCTCACCAATCCATCGGAACTGAAGACTCTGGTAGTAAGGTTGATATGGAGAATGGAATTCGTACTCCATGTGACTATCAGAGACCGATACAACATCTTCAAGCTGTTGCTGAGCTACCTGAGAGTGAAAGGGGAGATACTGTTCAGCGACCTGCAGAAAAACCAAGAATACATGGTAAAGGGCTGGCTGAAATGTCAATTGTTGAAGATGGGGAAGAGGTGGATCAGTTAAACCGCCTGGGTTTCTCTAGAAGTCCCTTGGTAGCACCACTTGGGATTCCTTGCTGCTCAGCAAGTGTAGGAGGGCCCCGCAAAGCATTGCCAGTGGGTGGTGCTGGTGATTTTGATAGTTGTTGCGACAGTGGTAGGTTGTCTGACACAGATACATTGCGAAGGCACATGGAGCAGATTGCTGCAGTACAAGGTCTTGGAGGTGTTTCTATGGAATGTGCCAATATGTTGAATAACATGTTGGATGTGTACCTGAAACGGCTGATCAGGTCTTGTGTTGAATTAGTTGGAGTTAGGTCTACAAATGAGCCAAGGAAGCCCCCTGCCCCAATACAGCAGATGCAGGGTAAGGTCATGAATGGCATGTGGCCAAGCAATCATTTACACATGCATAGTGCTGGTGGGTCAGCAGAACCTGTGCCTGAACACAGACCACCTTGCTCAGTTTCTTTACATGATTTTAGAGTTGCCATGGAGCTAAATCCACGACAACTTGGAGAAGATTGGCCACTGCTGTTGGAGAAAATATCCATGCAATTGTTTGATGAGTAACACAAAATTTGTTTTCTTATGCAAAAGGGCTTCTAGTTCTGATGGCTCAGCAATGGTTGGTGATCATTGCCTGCCTGCCCAGTCCTGTTCTCTGTGCCAGTACAAACCAGATTATCAGAGATAGATACTTCTAGCCCTTTCCAGATGAAATATTGGTTTTGAGCTTCAAATTGTCTTATCTCTAAATTTTCTGCTATTTGTAGGGCTTGGATAAATCAGAGATTTATTTAACTGCAACCAAGGGTACTTTCAAATCAAACCCAGAATTGGTTGCACTGTTGTATGTTTTTAGCATTGATGTTGGCTGTATTTGCTATTGCTAGAGATCTCAAGGGTTTTGTTTGCTTTACAGCCAATGAGAAAGAAAACTAAGAAAGTTTTGCAGGGATACTGTTGTGTAGCTGGGATCAAGGAACTGTGACATGTATAAGAGCTGCAGGGTCGCTCTGTATGTATTTTTAGAATCTAAGGATTGATTGAAATTCAATATCAATAACACATTAACATCTGCTGAAATTTCCCTGATCATTTCAGTTTTACAGTTGAACTCCCTGATGTCAATTCACCAATACCCCAAGTAGTGTTTTTGTTTTCTAGTCTTTTCTGTAGATGTGTAACTTACACTACCTTTTTAGTGCAAATTAATTTGGTGACTGTAATTGTCATTTTTAATAAAATGTGAGATTTATAAATTTTGACGTACCTCCTTTTCATCAATTTAATGTATGAGTCAATTTTTTAATGAATGCCTATTGAGGCATCCTATCCATTCCATGTTTCATTAGTTTTATTATCTCTGTTTTAGTCTGCAAACGAAAAGGAGTCATAATTTCAACTTGTATTAGTTGATCATTAACTATTTTGATGAATTTGTTTAAAATTTGACTGATAAAAGTTCCTTGCACAGTTTTTTGTATTACAGTAATGATGGTATACATGATGTGTTCTATAATCTGAACTTTTGGAATGGAGTAGGCTAAAGTGCATAAAAATTCTGCAGTAAAACTTGAAGGAAATAATAGATGTCTACATTCAATTCTCTCAAATGATTGGAACACTTTCTACTTATATACATGTGTGTCTATATATATATATGTGTGTGTGTGTGTGTGTGTGTGTGTGTGTGTGTGTGTGTGTGTGTATGTATGTATATGTAAATTATACACATGTAGTTGAAGAGTGGTGGTACGTTAAGCCACAATATTGTTGAGAATCGGGTAAACCAATAAGTTACTTGTGCAAAGTCAGGCAGATTGGAGGAAATTGCATGTTGTTTATGAATGCAGGGGGGTGGGGGCAAAGAAAAAGACCCTTTAATCATAATCTGTCTTGGTTTCCACTATTCGTTACTACTAGCAGCAGATCTAATTTATGCTATATATGAAGATAATTCCATAAATTTATTAAATCTGTAAACATTCCCAGCTCAGTTAAAAATGTCTTTTTTTTCAAATTGTTTGAGCTGCAGCATGTAAATGCCATGGTGTATTGGTATGAATTTTTAAATGGACTCAACATTGAATCATTTTTGAATTGTTTATATGCTATTGATCCCCAAAAGTTCTTGACATGCTTCCGGTTGCATTTTGTGCTCCTGGTAGTATTCACACTAATAATGTTGAAAATTACCTGAATCTTTCAGTGTTGTCAGTAGGTACCAATTGTTTTATGGTACATTTTTAACTGATGTTCCTTCTGTGCTTGCATTGAGCATGTATCATACATGGTTGGCTAATTTTTTTAACTGGGGTTTTATTTTGTCTATTACCATTATTTATAATTTATAAATGCCAAGCTTAAAGTGTAATTTTCCAGTGGCATATAATTCATAGTAAATACTAAAAGGTGGACTGCTGTATATATGGTGTGCAATATGCTACCTGCATCAGGCTGAACTGTGGATTTGATCTCAATCTGAATGACCGTTGAAGTTTCCTTGTTTGTTAATAGTGCTTGAATATTTAGAAATTTGTTTTCCTAGTCTATCCTCTGAGTTGTCACTTTGATGTCCTATTTTTATAATACAACTTAAAAACATTGTCTGGACCAAAATGATATTGGAAGATTAGTGATCTGAGTGACTGTTGTGCATAGCATCATCTTGTCTATCTTCTGCAGTCTGCAGGTGTAATTTTGGAGTTCCTCGCAAGATTCAAGATAACTGGTAGAAGTTTTGAAGTCACCCTCAGTGTGGTACTGTAGGAATGATATTATGCCAAGAGAGCCAGGGTTTGGGAAAAATTGCATATAACATATTCCTGAACTTCTAGTTTTGGCAAGTAACTCGTGGAATCTTTAAAATTTTGCAAATAGCCACTTCTACTGAATCTGTAAATTCCTTTCAAGTGTCAACACCTCAGTTTATGGTTATTAACAGAAGTTGGAAGGATACAGAAGTGGCCATCTGCAAAATTATCAAAGTTCAGACTGTGATTTCCAAAAGGCTGAAGCTAAAGCAGGTACTATGTTTTTCTCAGACTGAAGTGTGCTATACTGCTGTGTATTTGGTACCTATTGACTTGTCATGAATATCGATATTGATTACCTGAATAAGGTGACGTGTGCATTCTCTGTATAAAGTGGAACAAGCATACTGTTTGGAAGCAGCTGATTCCATCTCCATCCCATAACATGCCAAGTGAGTACATACACAATGCATAATGCTGCTAGATTCGTTAAAATTAATAATGTGCAGCCTGATCAAGGGTAAGGGAGAATACGTAATACTTTTTACTACTTTTCTCTCTGGTCTCTTTCTTTGGCTGCAGGTATCAGAAGTAGCTTGGAGAAACTTGACTTTGACTTAAAAGTAATTATCAACAAGAAACGTGGATTCTGTATGTATATATTCTAAAACACTGTTCCAATTGATTTGGAATTTATTTCTTTTAGAGATGCTATCTATTCATCAGTTTCTTTCCCATTAAAAATTAGATGTGTCTGCTTGATTTTGGGTCTAAGTCTGGGTGATATTTACATTTTACAGTTACTCAATTATAAAAGATTGAATAGTCCATAGCCAGTTGGGGGTAAAATTTTAAGGTTCTATCATGGTAGGTATATCTTGATGAATCGTCAAAGCAAGATGAAGGAGGAACATGCAATGCATGAGAAGTTCTCAAAAATACTAAATTACATTGATCATGTGACTAGCCAGTAGCGAGTGGCATTGGACAATGAGCTATGGTTGCTATTATAAATGTTTTCATCTTAGTACGTTGATTCAAATACCCATATAAAAAACAGTTGCGGGTGATCACATTATCTTGTATCTGTTGAAATTGAGACTGGGCAGTTCAATGCTGCTGGTTCAATATCTGGCGCTTGAGCATCTGTATAGTATAATTTCCCCCGTTTCTTTTTTATCACTGCATTTTCCTTCTTGTATTTGGCAAATATACTAAAACTTATGCAGCCAAAATGGCAATCTAAACCAAAGTATTTATGTAATTATGCTATGCATCCCTTCTGCTGAATTGTCTTTCATAATCTACTAGGGAAGAATGACTTGTAAGAAATCTTGAGCAACAGAAATTTTTGTACTGTTACTACCACAATTCTATTTGGAGACGGTAATTTGTGTTTCGGACCTGATGCATTTAGTTGTTCATGCTGTATGGTAATAATATAAAGATTATATCAGCTCATATCGCTAGAATCACCAGAACAGCGAGGAGGTTTTACACTTTTACTCCTTTACTACCAGTGGCAGGAATTTGAAGCTGTGAGGTTGACATGATTTGTAGAGTGTCTGCAAGATTGATGGTTGCCCATGACCATTATGTGCAGTGTTAGGAATACAAGAAATGATCTGTATACAGCAGCATCTTGGAATGAACTTTTGATTGGTTTAAAGAGAAGAGAGGGATTTCTTCTTTGGTTTGCAAGAAAAGAGGTCAGAAAATAAAATAATTTAGACTGGTTGAAAACGTAAAATTTCTATTTAGTAGGACACTTAACATCATTTAAAATTGTAAACATGTATCTTAAACATCCAATAGACGAATTGTCACGACCTCCATCCCTTTGTTAATACAAAAATGAGAATTGACCTAGGCTATGGTGTTTTCATTACAAGCTTTGCAGTATTGGATTTTTTGTCTGATAACCCAGCCGTGTGTATCGTGTTCTTTTAATGTTGAAGAGATCTATTCTGAAAAGTTGCCCTAAGCTACGAATAATATTGATATATTTCAAACTTTAATTTTCAATGGGAGCAGTCCCTATTATTGTAGATTAATTGTGGAAAATATAAGACACAGGAAGGTAATTTTCAATCGAATTTATGTCTAGGTAGTGCCCAAAAGTATGAGAGAATTAGAGCCTGCCTGGAATGTGTCCAAAAGTGTGATAGAGCTTGCTTGGTATTTGTCTCTTCGATGCCACTAGAGTTTTGGGGAAGTAAAAGAAATGTTTTTGGTCCAACTAGCTTGAGGAAGTGTATTATTGGAATTGGGACCTGTGCAATTCTGATTTAAGGGATAAATAGTTGGAAAATTAATTTTCGTATTTTGAATGAAAAATCGGTGTTTTAATAAAAAACATGAATTTAAATTAATTTATGTATGCATTTTAATTATATTTAATAGTTTAAAATTAATTTTATTCTATTTTAAACCGGACAGGCACACATGCTTAGTAGATTTTCAATTCAAGTAACCTGTTCATCCAAAACGCCTATGGTTTCCTTGTTTACATACAATAGTCTTTTTTTTGTAAGACAGCATTTATAAGGTTTTAGTGATAATAAGATATTTTATTTATTTTCTCTATATATGCTTACTAAATGAAATTGGAAAAACCCTATATTAAAAGTAACAAGGGATAAATATTGATAGAGAGATCAAGTTTCACAATAATAAATAAGAGTGAAATTGATATTTTGTAATAGTTCTTCTAAAAAAATTAATTAATTTTTAACTATTTTTATTATTTGTGCATGCTCATCAATATGGACTTGAATGACTTGACCTTGTTTTCAATTTTCAGTTTAAGGTTTCAGAGAGGATTTTTACCTAGAGGAGTTTATTTGTCTACAACGGTTTGTCAGTTCGACTTATAACCCCTTTTGCTCATATACCATTTTATTTACTTCTAATCCATATGTGATACTTATTTTCTAGCACTTCCTTTCAAGTCCAACTAGCTCTGTTTTCACTGGCTATAAAATAAGGATTCGTTAATTAATATTTTATATAAAATTATTAAATTAATGTAAAGATTAAAGTTAACATTTGATATTAAAAGTAAAAGATTCTGATATATATATATATATATTCCATTGTTAATTATGTATATCTGGCCAAAGTCAAAAACTGATTTAAAATGGAAATATATGTAACATTAGATTCGTATAAAACAATATGATTAAAAAAAGTTCATTTAACTTGTAAGCTTAGGATAATTCTTAGCAAAACTTTATATAAATTTAAAAACATGACCTACTTATTGACCATTACATAAAAAAGTAATTCCTATATTTTATCCAATAACTATTCTTAATTCTAGGTTTAGAAAAAGGAAAAAATATTTTTCTCAATATTTAGTTCTTATAAGAACTTTAAGAAAAACAAAAAAAAAAGGGCAGTAACTAAAGATGCTACATCTAAAACACAGCGGTTTTGAAAGTTACCAAACGCCACACTCGTGATAAATGTTATAATATAATGAAAGAAAAAGAACTTCCTTGCCTACCATTTACTCTTCTTCCAAACCCTCAGTGCTTCTTATGTAAGGATAATAACGCAATAAGGAAGGATCTTTAGATATTAAACCCGCAGCATAACAAGTTCCAGTTTATCAAGCCCGTGGCTTGGATTATTGGATAACGGGGATGAATATATAGGCTATGTACAAATGACCAATAAGAGGAGAGGAGCAACTGTATTTTGTACAGAAGTGATGAAAAAAAAAATGAACAGAAAGAGGGGGTAACAAAGAAATCAGTCACCCTTGTCTTTGCCTAACATTGTAATTGATGGGATGAGCATGAATTTGACGGTGCCACTGATGCTTTGCAAATAGGGCACCAGTTCTTTAGCCGTAGCCACTGCTGTATGCAGACCACATGATACATGTGCTCGCATTGCAAACTCCCCACTTCATCTGCAACCACATATTCCTCCTGCAAACCAAGTCAATTTATCTTAAATCAGATACTGTAACAAAAAAATGCATCAGTTTGAGAAAGGCTGTGGCTAGTCCTACATTCCTTTTTGCAAAGGGATTGGAAATGTGTGACATTAAATGCTCATAAACCTTTACAATGCAAAGTACTAGTTTCAATTAGATAGAATGCCACAGACACTTGTCCCAGCCGACACATAATTTAGCTCGGCTGGAATCAAATACCAATGTTGTGATGCTGTCAACCAAATCCTACATGAGGTAGGCTGATCATCAATTGGTGGTACTTTAACGACACCCCAACTGCCATTAAAAAGTGCAAAAAGCTTCATTTAACATGGGAAAAATACCTGGCAAATACTGCATTTGGTATCATCCTTAACCTCGCTGTAACACTCGCCAGCACCGTCTGAGGGTGAGGATTGATAAAAACTTTTCTTTAGGCATTCTGATAGTGCTTCCTCTGTTAGAGCTGTGCTCACAGTACCCATTCTCTCTTCTAAAGCCAGCAGTTGCTGTCATTTATAGAACATATTGGGAGGTGAGAATTGCTAGGGTGAAAAAAAAACACATAATGCATATATCAAGGATAACTATCCCTTCTCAAAGCCTTTTACAACGGAGCTAAATTTTAAACTTCTCCCTGTAAAATTTAACATACTAACAGTACACAGCTCTTATAATTAGGTAATAATCCTCTATTTCGTTTTAATAGCATGTATTCTTAAACATATTTTCATCCAAATCTGTAGTAATCACAAAACTATCCAATCACAGCAGATTTATTGAAAAAAAGAAGAGGAAAACAAGCAAACAAATATAACAAACTGAATTTTAGCACCTTATGACATTAACAAACCTCATATGACATGTTATCAATGTCCAATCGCATGTCTCTGTGTGGATCATAGAAGTTTAGTCCAGTAAGGAACAAGTTGGACTCCAGTAAAAGAATTTGCTGCAAAGACACAAAATGAATGCATCAAATAACAGGTACATTAAGTGTGTGTTAAGTTCAATTTATTTTGTAAAAAATAATTGCTTATTTGTGCCAGCTCTCTACAACAATTTTTGAAAAATAAGCGATTATTTTTCTAAACTAATTCATTACCAAAAGTGGACTAAGTCAAATGAATTTCTAACTAAGAATTACCTCATGTGTTAGTTCAACATCTTGTTCAATCCTCTCAAGTGCCAACAATACCTAAAAGATTTACAAAATAGTAATTTAGTTATAAACGCTGGCATTAAAGACCGTGATTAAAAAATATATATGCAATTCTCATGTTTATAATGAAAATTACCTCTGCAATACCATCCATGTTGTAACGCCGCCTATAGCTATCCCGATTTATGAGAGAATGAGCGATGCCGTATTCTGAAGGAGATACAGGCATAACCCCATATAACTCCTCACTGCCAGTACTAGGTCTACTATAAGAGCTTGGACAACTTAAAGGGGTACCTTCAGAAGTATAATGTGATAAACCAGGAGCATTAAGATCACTGGAATGAGGCAAAGAAGGTATCATGACAAGGGACTCATTCGGCGCCACTGGATTAGCATTTCCTTGGATAGAAAGCCTTCCCCTGGCATGACCATTAATTGATCTTCGCGTTCTAACTGATGCCACGTTACTGTCTGATCTGTCCCTGTGAGGAGGAGTATTCCTAGATATTCTTGAATCAGAGATAGAAATGCCATTTCTGGAACCAGAGTTCCGTCCTTCTAATGAAGACCCATTCATTTTCTTCCCTCTAAAAGTGGAACTACTTTCTCCTTCACAATTTCTCTTTTTTATCATATCCTTCCTTCTGTTAAGGGTTGAATCTGATGGTGAACAACCAGCAGGGATGACATCAGAAATAGAGTTGCATCTGAGGTTCCTCAATCCATATCTACTGGTACCAGCACGTGTCACTGGACCAGTGCTTTTAATTTCTTGACCACGTAAACCAGTCTTTGGATTAAAATTCCTCCGAGATCTTGGATTGGATACACTAGAGCTTCCTACTTCCATCGGCATGACATTACCAGACTCTGTATTTTCCATTTCAGCTTGAAGCCCAATCTTAATTTTTTCAGAGGAAGGGACAAGTTTTGAAACTTCTGGTTCATCCTGTACACTACTAGTTTCAGATGAATCTGTCTCTAACTGAGATGATAATGATTTCAGAGGCTTTATAAGGGGTTTTCCCGGGCTACTTGTCCCAGAAAAAGTTCTAGAGGAGCTTCCAATTGCTTCCTTGCCATTTGAAGATCGGGTTGAAGGTCTTAAGGATTTACCTTTTTCAGAAGAACCGATTTGAGAACTTTTAGGAGAGTTGACTCTGCTACTACAAGTAACACGGCTGCACACCTGACCATTTCGATCTCTAGTATTAGCAGTATCTCTAAACACATGTCCCATCCCCTTTCTAGGGACCACAACCCTGTCAATGGTTCTCTTACCAGAATATTCATCCATGAATAGTTTACTCACTTCAAATCTGTAACACATTGGCAAGGTGTATTAGATGATCAAAACTCATACAAGCTACATGATTGTCAGAAGCACAGCATAGATTGTATAATACTAATTTTACAAGTATCTTGACAGTGATGACTTGTATGCAAAACTCAATTTGCAACATAAAGATTGGCAGGAATAGGACAATTTCCCAGTTAAATCTAAAAACTGTAACAAATTTGACAGGTACCATAGCTAAATTTATTTGTAGTAATACCTTCATAATTTCCACAAATTAATTTTATGTGTTGAGAAGAAAATAAAGTTAGAATATATTTTCATTTTCTTAATAATTGGAATTACATGAAATATTTCATTTGGATTCTTACAGAGGAGCTTCAGATGAACATGAGCAAAACCCTTACAGCAAGCATGTAGAATAGCCAGAGTTCAAGTAGAAGGGGAGAAAAAGAAATATATTCTACATTTTATATGATAAAAGAAGGGGTCATAAGACAAAACTCATTGTCAACGTACTCATGTTGTGTGTTAGGGAGGCAAAAGCAGCCTATCTCATCAAGCACTTAGAAATCCCTTTGACTAGAAAATTCAATCAAAGGGAAATATTGATGCAACAATTAATCATTCTTATGCCAAATTTCATCCTTAGAGAGATTTATTTCTCAGAACAATATTATTGATTCATCTAAGTTAATTATTTAGATTTTCCATGTTCATCAAAGAGGTATTTTAAGTCATATTATTTTATCAGAAGTTAGAGAGTAGATAACATTGAAAAGTACTGCTGGTGTAAAAATATGAAATGCTAATAAGGAATAAAACATAAACCCAGATAGTCAAATTAACATGACAAAGAAAAAAGAAAAAAGAAACTAATCTCATACGGTCAGAATTCAGCAAACTGACAAACGTTCACTCAACAGTCAATATAAATTATTGAGTCTTCCAAACAGCTGATACAAATCATGCAGAAAGTTTCCAGGGTGTTGCATGCACAAACTACAAATTATATGCCTCTTCCAAAGACTATATTTCTCACTACAACAGAATCGTTGTAGCTGCAACTTTGTTAGATATTTGTACTTTTCTTACAGTCCCCCTTTTTACTTGCTCTGAACCAACAGGATGATATCCTATCCCTATAAGGATGACGCTGCTCCAATTTATTAATATTACATAAAACCAGAAGCACAAATCTTCAGCCAGAACAATCCAAAAGGCAAGTGAAACAGAAAATAACAAAGCAATAGATGATCAGATGATGATGAACGCCAACCACTACAAGGCAACATTTTTCACCACGAAACAGAGAAATAAATTTCTTTCAAAACCAATATATTCCTAGGAAGTAAAACCTCGGCCAGAAAGCATATTATTTTTGGAGAGTGAAACAATAATAAGTGAACGAGAAAAGGAAGAAGAAGAGAGTAAAAGGGGCCTGAACCATTGATTTTAAGAAAAAGTGGAGGGTCTTTAAAGGATGGAGCTTTTCATCAAATATTCTCCACACAATTTCAGCGCAGCAAAGAACCTCAACACTAACCACACCATACCCAAACCCAATCAATTCACCAAAATAGAAATCACATCCCCTGCCTCCACGTATTCACCGCACAATCAAACACTTAACATCGATTTTCAACTTCAACGATCCCCATAATTTATTTATATTTAATAGAAAAATATCAAAATTAAAATTCAACCAGGTTTGTCTGTCTTTGTACAATAAATATATAACTATTTATTACTAGTGTTAATATCGTCAATATATATAAAGATGGACGTAGACCAACGCCAAGAAAACAAATATAAACAGAAAACCTCAATCATCCAAATTTTCAATTAAGGTTGATAAAAAAAAGATTAAAAAAATATTGAGGTGGAGTCAGAATTTGAAAAGCGCGAGTTCAGCAGAGAAATTTGAATTTGGGGGCTACCTTTGCTACCTTTCTGTTGGTTCTTCTCCGTTTGAAACTTGGAACAGAGAAGAAGAAGAAGAAAAGTGCAGGAACTTTGATACGCACTTACGCAGAGAGAAAGAGAGAGAAAGAAGCAAAGTCCAAGACTCTAATCCAATGAAGCTGTTTTAATAATAAGTCAATTATTTTATTTTAATTTTTAGTTATTTTATAGTTAGGGAAGCGAAACCAAAAAGGAAAAAGAAAAAAGAAAAAACGAAAAGAGTCATAGTGGCGCCGTCCTAATTGAAAAGCGAGAGGAGGAGATCTGGACCGTTGATGGGAAGAGGTTGGAGGGATGGGAAAGATGGAGGGTCAAGATTGAGTGGGGTGTCACACTCAAAGAACCTTGTTACAAGTAAGTGATGTTCATTTTGTAGGCACACGAAAGGAATGGATAGTCTCTCTGTTTCTGAGCCCTCAACGAACCAATCAAATGAATCTCAATGCTTTTCTCTCTGCACCTTCCTTCCCTTTTATCTAATAAACCCAAGATTTCTCGTTGCTATTTATATATAATAAGCAATTTATTTGCATAAAATCTTAAGCTTAAATGTTATTATTTTTATTAAATAAATATAAAAAATGTACATTTTGTATTTGATTTTTTAAATTTGATATATTAACTAAATTTATTATAAATATTAGTAAAAAATAATAATTTTTAAAATAGATTAAGTTATTAAATTTCGTATTGACTTTTTATTTAATAATACTTTTAATACAACAAATCATACATTTAATAAATATGTTTTATTTTTTATATATATAACATTCAATAAGATTATTTAACTTAGTTATTATATGTGATGAATATACCATTTAAAAGTAATATATAGTAAATTTTACTTATATAAGTACAATATATTGACACGTTTATAAAGACTATTGTCACACTTAATAGAATTTGGATCCTTTCTATTTAAATATATTTTCATTCAAGATTTGAATGGTTTATATGGTGGTTTGAGAAAATTTAAAATTCAAATTATGAACAAAATTAGAGAAGAATTTAAATGGAAAAAAATTAAATTCAACTTATTAACAGATATTATTGTTGAGATGTGTTCAAAATATATATATATATATATTATTTTTAAATAAATTTTTAATAAAAAATAAAATCTAAAATTTGAACTTTATGAGTAAGAAAGAAAACTATTAAAAAAATCAAATTTTATTATTTTGTGAATGTTTTAATTTTTTTTATGAAAAGTATCTGTGACCTAACTTCAGAAAAATATAACAATTAGAGTAGTACCTCAAAAAAAAAAAATATGGCAATTTCATCTAAAGATAATTTTAATTTAAACACGTGAAGAGAATATTAATGGAAGTCTTGAACTTCCAATGAAAAAATCATAAAATGGAGGATAACACAATAAATAAGAGAACAAGTAAAACAAAATTAAGATAAATTATTTTAAAAGACCTAAGTCCAATCATCTTTCCAAAAACTTAATTTTTTAGCAAAAGATAATAAGATTATTTACTTAATTGAATCACTTCACCCAAAGAAGAAAGAAAAAACCGTCATTGCTAGTTTATGTATGCATAAAACTAGTTAATGATAGAAGGGAAGTGAAACGGAAAACAAACCAATACGTGATCAAATGATGATGAACGGCAACCACTAGAAAGCATGATCAGGCAACATTTTTCACTACGAAACAGAGAAATACATCTCCTGAAAACCAACAAATTCCTAGGAGCCAAAAAGCATGTTGTCTTTGAGAGTGAAACAATAATAAGTGAACGAGAAAGGGAAGAAGAAGAAGAAGAGAAGAGTAAAATGGGGGTGAACCATTGATTTTCAAAAAAAAGTGGAGGGTCTTTAAAGGATATAGAGCATTTTATCAAATGTTCTCCACACAATCACATAGACTTGTCTCCGCGGTTTCAGCGCTGAAAAGAAACTCAACACTAACCACACCATACCAAAACCCAATAAATTCACCAAAATAGAAATCACAACCCTTACCTTCACGTATTCACCACTCAATTAAACACTTAACATCGATTCATTAGTTTCAACTTCAACAATTCCCATGCTTTATTTATTTTAAAAAATTATCAAAATTAAAATTCAACCAGGTTTGTCTTTGTACAAAAAAAAATATATAATTATTTATTACTACCATTAATATGTCAAGATATATAGAAATCAAGACCAACGCAAAGAAAGCAGATATAAAAGAAAAAAAATTCAGTTATCCAACTTTTCAACTAAGGTTAAACAACAACAAAAAAATTGGGTTGGAGTTAGAAATTTGAATTGGGAAGAAGCTACCTTTCTCTTTGGTTCTTCAATTGGTTTGAAACTTGGAAGTTTGATACACTAAAAAAAGATGGAGGGCTAGGATTGAGTGGGGTGTCACACTCAAAAAACCTTGTTACAAGTAACCAACATGAGATTCATTTGGTGGGCACACGAAAGGAATGGAAAGCCTCTATTTCTGAATTCTGAATCCTTAACGAAATAATTAATTAAATCTCACCTCTTTCCTTTTCTCTAATTCAAAAGGTTTAAATTTATATATTAAATCCATACCTTTTGTTCCACTTGTTCGTCACCAATATCACGTACCAAGCCCACTGTTTCTCTTCTCTTTATCTTCTTTCCTTTTTAATCCTTTTACTTATTATATCATTATTTAATTGATTAATTGTTATTTAAAACAAATAATATTAGCATTGATCGGCAGATGAATCGGTTCAAGTACCTCTACCATACAACTTTTATTAAAATTTAACTGCGGCAGATTCTAATTCCATGTCGTTTCAACTTCCCAAACTTATCAAGTCAAAATTACCAATACCGAATTCTACACATTTCTTGCGATGAATACTAAAAGCGATCAGATATACACCATTTAGTTACCTATTGAAATTTGAATAATTTAATTTCTGATTTTTTTTATAATGTAATGGTGGAATTAATGAAAAGGTCTGAGAATATATTTATAAATAATTTATCATTATATATTAAATTAATTTTTTTATCATTGATCAATAGTATTTAAATATTTTAGTAATCATGTTCATTTTCTTTAAGTGTTGTATTTTTTCATTAAGTATTTAAATTTTATTTTTTAATGTTAATGTTAATTCAAATATTGATATATTGTTATAAAATTAAAAATATAATTTTTTAGATACACAAACTTTTGAGATTATTTTAATCTAACCAAATTTAATTTAAAACTGATTTTTAAATTTGGATTAATATATTATAATATATCGTTATTTAATCATTTTTAATTTTATTTTTAATATTAAGATTTTATCCTTTCATTTTTAATTTTTCATTTATAAAATCTATTTATTTTAAGAATATTTGTATAATATATATACCAACAATATGCTAATTATTAAACTAATTACACTGCACCCAGTTTCATCTAGTATAATCTGTTTTGTTATTGAATGATTGTTCAGTTTCGAGTTAAGTTATTATAATATATTATAATGTAAAATTTATACCTATAATTATTCTATATACACAATTCAATTGTGTTTGATAAATAAATTAATATATATTTTTATTTTTTCTCAACTTTCATATATTAACATACATAAAATTATTGTCAAACACATGAATTACTGAAAGATGCTTACAATTTAGGCAAAATAATTATACACATTTTTTTATATATAAGGCAATGAATTTTAAAAATAGAAATAAACAGGTTCACAAAAACTAATAAGTATATTTTTTTTTACCATCATTATTAAATAATGTTGAAATCATACATTGTAATGTAGAAAACTATAATAAAGAACGTCAATGATTCTGTTTTATTAAATAGAAATATATAAAAGAAATGATACTTTTAAAATTTAAAAATTTTAAAAATTATATATATATTTAATATGATATATCAAAAATTAAAATTAAATTTGAGATTGACAATAAGATTGATTAAATATAGGTAAATTTTTTTAAATAAAAAATATTAAATAAAATATGAAGTATTTAATATAAAAAAGGAACATAACTTCTTTTAAAATAAAATAACTCTTAAAAATATATATTCATATAAGAGTTAAATTCAAATGTATGATATAAAATATAAATTATATATTTAAAAAAAGGGGAAAGAATTCTTTTATATATCATACTTTACCGATTGATTGGTTTAATTGAATATATATTTAATTTTTAAAATTAAAATTTTAAATTATATATATATATATATAAATATTTAAAAAACTAATTTTATCATATTATAAATACTCTTAATTTAAAAAATAGAAAAAAACATATAATTTAGATTAAAAAAACTCCTTCGTATATATTACCCATAATGAAAATAAATAAATAGTTGTATTTAGTATTTGATGATATTTTAGTATCTAAACGCGCACATTGTCCACCATGAAAGTCACGAGAATCATCATAATTAATAGAAAATGATGAAACATTTTCCTATTCCTCATTTTGATAATGACATGATAGTTGCAAGATTCACATGTGTGATCATTTAGTTAATCTTTCTACTTTTAATTATACGGTCAATAATTTCGTTACAAAAAATTGCAATCTATTTATGCTAACTAGTATTCATTAAGAAGATAAAAATATATAGTTATGAATATATCTTAATACTAGTTTTAATAAAAATTATTTTTATTTTCTTAAATAATATTTTTAAAACCATGGTTAACAATATTTTTATTATTATTTATTTATTGTTTGAAATAAATTTTCATTTATTAATAAAATTAATTAATATTTTTATTTGCATTAAAATTTTTATATAATTTTTTATTATACCTTTAATATTTTTAATTTATTTTTGTCATCAATTAATATTTAAAAATGTAATAAAAATAATAATTCTATTAAATTTCTAAAGGAATAACTTTTTTTAATTGATCACCGGTTAAAAGAAAGGAAGGAAGGAAATAATATCTAAAGAACTATATATAAGCTATCACATAAAGTATATAAATTATATACATTTGTATGATTTCTCTCTCCTCATAAACTGGGATAAACAAATTAAACAATTTTCTACATATACTAAATGCAAAATTATGGTGAATCACTTCACACTAGAGCTGCAATGCCGAATAGTGTATCTTAGAAAAGTTGAGCGGATCTTTTATTTTTTCTTAGTTTCTCCTTCTGTAGTAAAGTTGATTTTTTTTTTCTCAAAAAGGCTTATATCTCTTGAAAGCAACAATGCTTATGTTATATTATAATATTATTTATTTAATTCGACGGCGCTCATCGTAATAAAAATGAAGTATAAGTTAGTTAAACTTAACCTTACTAAAAATAAGTTATATTCATTTTTTGGTAAGTCTTGTTTGCCCAAAGAAATAGTGACTTGAATCAAATAAATTTGAGCCGGCATTTAATAGATATTAAATAAATATCGGTCTTTTATGAAACTCGTCAAAGTTACATCCCCACTCAACAACTACAAATAGTACATGGGACCATCGTCTAATTAATTAGCAGTCAGAATTATTATTATTATTATTATTATTATTATTATATTGGAGGCTGATTATTAATTGATTAGCTTGTTTGAGAAAGCAGTGAGTTGTTTCAATGAAATTATAAGAATCCAGACGCAGAACAAACCCACGCATAAGGTAAAGTTTGTTCCCCGTCAAGAAAAAAAAAATAAAAAATAATGTTATCCGACCAAAAAGAAAAACATAAGCTAAAGTTTGACTGGTTGCATGTAAGCCAAGTGTGACAGAAGGAGGGGATGGCGCATGCTTATTCCTCCACCACTACCACTTGGTGATGTAACCCTTTGTTAGCTATAGTTTGTTCTATTTCGGTTATTGTTTGTTAGCTATTGATTTAGATAAGCTTAAAGCCTATCTGGCTACATAGCGTCATAGGCTAATTAATCACAAGAAGAGAGTAACAGAAGAAAACCCACAAAAGGGAATGGGTGGGGTTGGCAGTGGCCAATTTGGACCATTCATTACATTTAATATATTCAAATCAAAACAAACCATAATGGACAAATTGGCTTCGTCCACTATGGTTGGCCTTAGCCACATAGTTATTGGTGTGGTGCGGTGTGGTGTGGTGTGGTGTGGTGAGGCTTTAAGGGTAAGCCTTAACTCGTGGGATTGATTAGCTTAGCTAACACTTGCACCAACAAAACCATTGCTTCAAGGCCAACACGTTTGGTTGTGGTTGGTGGTGCTCCACAAACAATTGCTACCCATTAATTGTAAATATGTTAATATAAACCCCGCTAACATGGTTACCTCATAATAATCAAGATTTTCCGTATTTTCAGCTGCAACAAAATAAAACAACATCAAATAAAATGGTGTCCCATGGACGAACCAAGAAGAAAACCATGGCCTACGTATGTTTGCAATTTCAAGAAATCAGCCATGACCCTCTAAGTATTGAGGAACCTATATTGCATTTATAATAATCTAAAATTTCAAAGTTACTAAAACCTTGATTTTTATACGGATTGAATTTGATCGGATAACTGTTATTTATATCTGCACATCGCACTTTTACTCTCATCCTCAATCTGTGCGGGTTTCGTGTTAAAAATTTACAACGAAATAGCATTACTCAACTGATAAACATGTACATTTGAAAGTAAAACTAAAGATAAGATTAACTTTTCTGCATCGCCGGCTACTTAGCAGTATTTAGAGTTGCAAATCCATGTTACTTTCTAACCCGTTAATTGTGTATTTAATCAACGATAAATTCCACATGTCTCTCTCCATCTTCAATTAGGTATGCATAATGAATCTTGAATCACAAAGGACGTTCTCAGCCGTTAAAATAAAAATAAAAATATGAAGACATTGACCTTTCTCAATTCTCACATCACATTATATACAAACGACAAAAGACATGGAAAAGTATATAGTATATACTCTGGAAGCCGTCTACATTTTACACGGTGTTTTTGCCAAATGTCACCATACCTTACCGGCTTTTCCATGTCACATTACATAATCTCTAATTGGGTCGGCCCAAAACCAGACGTCAATATCCAAAGAAAAAAGCATCAAAACAAAAATACTAATACCTTCAATTTTTTTATTTATCTATAAAAAGAATAAATATAAATATTAAGATATATAATTAATATTAATTTACCTTTTATATAAATTTTATTTTTATTTTTTTTATAAAAATATATATATAAAAAATAATACTCTCTTATAAACTAAAGTAGAAAATAAATATGAACAAATTTTTTATTTTTTTACTAATAAAAAACATGAATTACGCGATAAGAAGCAAATAAAATGACAATAGGAGTATTTCATTTGCTTTTATTTTTTTTAGTTTTTAAAATATTTTTTAGAAATTATTTTTAAAAATAAATAAAATAGAATAAATGAATAAAAAAGTAAAAAATATTTATATATATATATATAATATTTTGTAAAAATTAAATATTTTAAAACATTATAAAATTCACATTTAATTATTATTATAATTTTAAAATTAATTATGATTATTATTATAAATTTTAAATATTTAGAATTAATTATTAAATATTTAAAATTCAATTTATGAATTATTTATTTATTTGACTGTTGAAAATTTATTGTAATTTTATTTCTTTGACCATTGAAAAATTATTGACTATTACAATTTTAATCTTTAATCGTTGATTATCAGAGTTTTTTATATATACAACTTTTTTTCTACCAGATTTATGCACTTGTTTTTCTATTGTTTATTCTGGTTATCTAGAAAAGGTTGTTGTGTTTAGGAACATCACATCGCAAACAGTTTTATCACTTATCACAACAAGATCAAAATTTTAAACAATCTCAAAATTTTCAATGTCATCTTTGATAAAGGTATGCAAGTTTTATTTTTTAAAAATATTATTTTTATTAATATAATATATTTATCATACATATATCAATAAAATTATTATGTTGTTGGTTTATGTGAATTTATTATGTATATGTATAATTTTATATTATATATTTTATGTTTTATATGTGTGTATTAAAGGTTGATTTTTAAAAAAATAATAATTAAGTTAGTTAATATGTAAATTCAATTTTTTTATATCATACATATTATATATTGTTTTAAATAAAAATATATTTTATTATATAATATACATATTTTATAAAATTTTATTGATATATTTATATGTAAGTATAGTAATTTATCATATTTTGATGTAAATTATGAAGTAATTTAAACTATGAAATGTTGGTAAAGTTTATAAATATGGTTACTTGATTATGATGTTAGTTATGAATATTTTAACTTCAAGAAAAGATTAGTATGATCATTGAGATGATTTAGATGTAATTAAGATATTTTCATGTATAATGAATTATTTAAATATTTTGACATGTTATAATAAAATCACATGTGTACATGTATAATAGAGATATGATGATAGAAATAGAGTTTTTAGCGAATAACTATTACCTAACGTGACTCATGCTTTATGTGGTAAAGATGAATTCTATATTTATTTAATTTGTGATTTTTAAGTATTTTTTATATATAATTTTATGGATATTAAAATTTAAAAAAGAGGTGTAATAAATATTTTTGGATTCAAAATCATAAGAAATTTGATAGAATAATGTTATCAAAAAAATTATAATATTGTAATTTTTTTTAAATTTAAATATATTAAAATTATATTATTAGAAATTCCTTACGATGACACTTAATAAAATAAAAAATATAAACAATGTTGTTAAATATAAAAAAAATTTATTAAAAGGTTTATTGACATTGATGTAAATCTATGTCTTTATGTCTATGATACCCATAATTTTTGGAAGATATTATAAATTAAAGTATTAATAATTTTTTTATTAAATTAAAAATATATTGATAATAAATAAATTTGAATTATACGAAAATAAATTACAAATAAAATTATTTTTAATTTTAAAATAAATATTATGATATATATTATTCAAATAAATAATCAAATATATTATAAATATTAAATTATTCTTATTTATTTAGAAAAAAATTTAAAGATAAGAAATAAAAAAAATTAGGTAAATTGTTATATGAATATAATATGATTGCTAAGTAAATATAATTAACAAATATAAATCGAAACTTATACATGTACATTAAAATATTATAAAATAATTATAGATCTTAATAAATATAATATTAATGAATTAATTTGAACATGTTTGTTATAAAGCAAAAATTTAGTAAATCAAACATTAATAGAAATGAGACTTCATCTAAAATAAAATCAACGATGATAAAAGTTAATCTTTGTGATTAGAAATATTATGAAGAAGGTTAATACGAATAATAGTGTAATTTTTTTATTCTTTTTACACTATTAATTTTCACATTACTCTGGTGTAAAAAGTGTTAGATTACATTAAACAAAAGATTAAATTTAATATTTTAACAATTACTGTATTCCTAACGAATAATGTATAAAATGTAAGAGAAAGGTTCATACGGTTAATAATATATTATTTTTTATTATTTTAGCATTATTAAATTTTATATTACTGTGTGAATCGTATATATTATTTTTTATTTTTTTAGCATTATTAAATTTTATATTACTATGTGAAAAGTGTTGTATCATATTAAACAAGAGGTTAAATTTAATATTTTAAGGACTATTATATTTTTTTATGAATGGTATATGAAATGCAGGTTGTTTTTGGTCAAATTACTTATATAAGTGTGAAGTGAGACTATTGACATGAGATTAAGACACAATTTTTATGTAACAGGTAAACTTCTGATCTATATTAAATTACTTTTATTAATAAAATATATTTTATCATAATATTGTTAATTAAATTTATATATACTAGATTTACTTTATAATAAAAAAGTATTATATTTACATTCATTCCATAAATTCAACAAAATTTCTTTCATATTTTTTATTAATTTTTTTAATAAATATTTTATATTTTATCATTATTTTTTTATATTTAAAATTAATTATAATTATTATTATAATTTATAAATATTTAAAATTAATTAATAATTATTTAAGATTTAATTTATAAATTAATTTTATTTGACCATTAAAAATTTATTAAAAAACTTTTTATTATTAAAAAATAATTACAACTTTATTTTTTATTGTTAATTATCGAATGTTATGATTTTAACTTCTAATTATTAAATTTACCAGAATATATATATATATATATATATATATATATATATATATATATATATAATCTTTGAATTTATATACATGTCTTTTGTTAGTTTTGTTTATTGATTAATTTAAAAAAATTGTTGTATTTAAAAATGGACCATAAAAAATATAAAAATTTGTTTTGTTTTGTTAATTTTTTTTTAAAAAATATTATATATACTGTTTATTAAAATATATTTTAAAATTTTTTTTCATCAAATAAAATTTTTTATTCTATATTTTATATTTTTCATAGAAAAAATATTACACTAAATATGATCAAATTTAGTTTTTTTGATTGATTTTAATTCTCGTAAATTTAATTTTTAAATAGTTTATATTATTATTTTTTATAGCATATTATATATGTAGACATGTCATATTAAATCTTATTTTAAAATGATTGTTGACTTGTATAGTTAAATATATGTCAAATAGAAACTTTTTTTAAAAACCTAAAGTTATAAAAGTTAAAAATAACAAAAAAAGTTAAAAAAAAATAAATTAAACTTTATTTATATTTATAGGAAGTGAAATTTAATTTAAGCTGATAACTATATTATATTATTAGCAAAATTTGACTGAATTAACAAGAATCTGTTAAGATTTTATTTCCTAATATGTTATAGTGGTGGGCACCATTTATTCACTCAAATGTTGATAACATTTTTTATTTATTTTAGCCTAAAATAGATTAAATATATTTTTAATCTTGTAAAATTAATAACTTTTTATATTTATGTATAATTAAATTTTATTTATTTTTAATCCTTACAAAATACAAAAATTATATGTTTTCAATTTATGATGAAGGATTAAAAACACAATTTTTATTGAATATAGAAACTAAAAAGGGAAATAAATTAATTAAGGACAAAAATAAACTTACTGCTAATTTTCGGGAAATATATTCAACCTAGAAAATTTTTTCTGTCCAATATTCGAAACTAACAGTAGAAGAAAAATAACTTTAAAAACATTATTTTCTCTCTTTCTTTTTTTTTTCTGCATAGAATTATAAAGGAAAGGTCAACCGTCCAACCCACATGTGCCAGTTATTGACAACTTTGTTTGATAAAATTAAACAATTTGTTGTTCGATTTAATGGCATGCAATGGAAACATGTTCACTTCCTCCACAAACACCATCACCACCTTTGTGTTTATACGTAATTTGCGCTTCATTTTGTGATATTATTAGGCCTCCCAAACCCTCCTCTTTTCTGTTTTTTATCTTCCAACCAATCTTTTCTTTTCGTTTTCCTTCTTTCTTCATATATTCTCATCTTTCAAACCAATTTTCACGTGTGCCCACAAATTCACTCTTCCATGAACTTTCTTTTACCAAGGTACGTTTTCTCAGCCTTGTTGCTTCGGTTGATGTAAATCTACTTTTCTTTTTATTTGGTTGCTTCTTTGGATATTGAGTTCAATTTGCATCATGTTTTTGAATATCAATCGCTTGCTTCTCATGGTATCCACAATAAGTGTAAGTCAATCATGGTGTCACAAAAAACATTTTTTAATATATATATTCATTCGTACATGATGATCAATTGATCACATCATTGAATTTTTATTTATTGAAAAAATTCGTTCTTGATCTGCTTTTCAATTCAATTTAATTCCTTAAAACAAGGAGAATGCTAACTAATATTATAGTTAAAGTCTTAAAGAATAAAAAGTGAAGTTTTTTTTTATATATATATAAAAAGTACTGTTAGAATAAGGTTTAAACTGACAAGTATCCTAACAATATTAATTTGAGAGCACATAATTTTATTAAAAAATATAGTGGTTACACTGGAAATAACATTGAGATATAATAATGACATATTTTCTTTCAAATTGGATTTACATCACAATCTCCCTTCCCCCCACAAGGACTCTTTTGTTTTCATGTAGTTAGGACAGGCTTTCATTTTTCCCAGTTGAAGTTAGGATAGACTTTTCATGTTAATCCATCATGCCTGCATTTATTTTTCTGAATTAGTATCAGCAAACACGTGGTGTGATGTTGGAGCAATTGCAACATGTTATGTCAAAACTAGTGACCATTTGTTTTAATTGTGATTTCATTAATTGCAAGTGTGTATCATCTTTCAGCTATCAAATGTGATAGAATTAAACCCTTTCACCTCTTGATAATATACAAACTTTGCTAGATTAACGGGTGAAATGGAAACTTTGCTGCCTAATTGCCTTTTAGAAGAACATAACCGTTTATTTTTATCATTTTTTTGAAAAAGCAAAAGAAAAATAAGTATTCCTTTAAAATTAATCTCATCTAAACATGCAATAATTATTTAACTAGCAAATCAAAATTCTGAGTTGTTTCAATAAAATTTTGATAAAGAGGACGGGTCCTAATCCCATTGTGTAAATATATATATTCCAACAAGAAAAAAAAAACTATTTCCAAATGCACATTGATTTGTGTTATAACACCAGTTCAAAAGAGTCATAAGATATATTTTGGTTTTGCACAACAAATAAAAAATATATTGTTACAAAGAGGGTAATAAATATGAAACAAAAAGACATTGAATGAGATTATTTGCATAATACAGGTTCTTTATTTTTGTTTTTGGTACATTGTATGCAGGCTGTTTTCAGTAAATTGGTAGTTGAGAAAGTTTAATATATATGGCAACAAAGGCAAAAGAAACAAGTGTTGGGAAGGAGAAGAAGGCCCCATCTTCTAATTCTCACATCACAAGCAGCAAAAGGATCACCACAAAGTCATCCACAACAAGCTCTATAGATAGGCCCATTTCAAGCCCATCATTAGAGAAACAAGTCCCCAACTATCTGAGGCCCACAATTAGCTCAGTTCGTCCTGAGTCTCACTCTCACTCATTCAAGCTTCCTAGGAGTACCGATGCTGCAAGCAAGGCCACTCTAAACAGAAGAAGATCTTTTGACAAGCCACCATCACCTTCTAAATTACCAAAACAAGTACACCATTCCTCTCTTTCAAGAGAATACAAGGCCCTTTTGTCTCCTGGCCCACAAGACAGAGCCCTACCAGTTAAATATTCCAGTGTTCCAATTAAAACTTCCAGCCCATCTAAGCCCATTTCTGAGAGGCTATCAAAGACCCCAAAGGAAGTAAAAACCCAGCCCAAAAGTGCCAAGAAAAGCAGCCCAAGTGTTTCTCCTTCAACTGTCAAGAAGGTAATAACCTCCTCTAAATCAACTAATGCTAGAAAGACCGGTGCTGGTACTGCTCAAACCTCTCAAGCTATCAGTGTTGAAACTGAACCACAAGTTAAAGAAGCTATAAATGAAGAGGTTGGAGAAGTGGAAAAGGTGGAGAATAATCAAGAACGTGTGATTGAAGATGTTTCTGAGAATAACACACCTCATGTAGTTGACCCTGAACATGAACACGAACATGAGCATGATCTAAAGCTTGAGGAGTCTAATCATGTTGAAGCTATTGATGAGAAGATCATCCCTACAGTTCCAGAAGAGGAAGAAAAAGAAGAGAAAATAGAAGAAGAGCACAAAGAGGATGATAATACAAACCAAGATGAATGCAACATGAATGAGAGTCATGCAGAAATTGATTATTCAACAATAGAAGATGAAGTTGAGGTTAAACAAAAGGAAGAAGATGGTGTGGTTATAATAGAAGAAGATCACACAAGTGAAGGTGGAGTTATAAAAGAAGAAGAAGAAGAAGATCCCAAAAGTGAAGGTGAGGCTCATGACAAAAGTGAAGGTGATGTTATAATAGAAGAAAATAACAAGAGCGAGACCAGCAATGAGGAATTAGGAGTTGGAGAAGTAACAAGTGAAGAGGTTAATAAGTTGAGGGAAGGAGAGGATGAAGATGAACAAGTAGAAAGCCAAGTTAAGGAAGAAAAGGGAAAACAAGCACAAACAGGTGAAGCAGTGCAAGGGAATAAGAAAGAGTCTCCTTCACATGTATCTAATGATGTGATAGAAGAAACTGCAAGCAAGCTATTGGAAGCAAGGAAGAATAAGGTGAGAGCATTGGCTGGTGCATTTCAATCCGTCATTGACTATCAAACCAAGTGAAACATAAACATAAACAAGTTATGGTTAAGAAATTAAAACAAATAAAGACACAACAAAAGGTTATACACAAAACAAAATCCACACATGGTTAAAAGAACAGATTATAATGTATACATATATATACCTTTCTCATCTCTTCCAAACCTGAAACCCCTATTGGACTCAAACATTTGGTGATTTTCTGGGCTACTTGATTTGTAACATTCTACCTAACTTATGTATGTACATTAATATTTTCTTTAATTTTGTTTATTATACCGTCTAGCTATAGGTATATATATTTCTTTTGTTATTCTTGGAGACAAAAATACATCCATTTACGAAAATATTGTTAACTATTTTTGGCAAAAAAAAAATGAGGCTTCAAATTAAGAAATCTAATTCTAGTGCCACATATAAATGACTATTTTTTAGACTGGATGTTGAGTAATGGCTGTATTTGAACAAGTATTGCTGATTATACTTATGAAAAGGAGTTTATTGACATTAATTCTTGCTATTTAACATGACAAAAGTTGATGATTTAAGTAATTTATGTTAGATTTTTTTCAAAATGATTCTCAAATTCAAATTTTTTTTTTATATAAAATGAATTTTTGTTTAAAAAGTTAAACTACCATATATGTTATAGATATTTTTAACTCCAAAAAGAAGACTTTTATCCTAGAAAAATGTTACATCTCTTCAAACGAGAAGGTGATCAAATTGTTATATTTTACATTAAATTTTTATAAATTTTTAGATAATAAATATTATACATAGGTAAAGAACAAATACACAAATTAGCATACAGTTTAATGTCAACAAATAATACATAGTTTGATTAATTTAAATTTAAAATAAAAAATTATAAATTTGTCATGTTGTCGTATGATTAGAATTACGATTATTATATCATATAAAAGTATATAGAAGTCATTGGAAACGTTATCATATTCTTCAAATTAATTGTCCAGTTATATATACAATACAGTTATTTTTTAAAAATAAAAATATACCTTTATTCAATTTTCTAGTTATATATAAAGTTACTTACAATAAGTAAAATGGATTAATATGAATAAATCGAAAAAAAATTATAAGATTTAGATCATTAAATTTAAAATTTATATAATTAAATTTTATTTAACTTAACTTAATTAAGTTTGGATTACAAGTAAATATAGGTTAGGTTGATCTGCACGAGCTCTGAACTATTCACATTTTTATTTTTTTTCTTCCCTATACTTAATATATATATATATATATTTTAATATTTATATAAATATATATATTTTATTATTATTACTTTAGAAGCTCAAATAACTACGAATTTTTTAAATTCAATCTGCTAAGTATTACAACCATTGAATCAGGTTAGATAGTCTGAGTTGAGAAATCTCTCGCTTTATTTAATGCTTCTTTTACATTTTTTTTTATCCCTCTTTTATTAATTAATTTTGTAAAAGTTATATAAAAATATTGTCGAAATAAAATTTCAGACACATGACACACATAAAAAAACTTGGAATATAACATCCTAATTAGTCACCATAAAAACTCTCTCTTCTATAATACTTGGCTCCGAATAAACTATTTTTTCCAGACTTAGCTGACGCCGAAAGTTAGCAATAAAAATCTCTGCTCTTCTATCAATATCATCTTCTGAAACATAACTTATTGTTCTTCTATATTGTACCACATGATCCCTAACCATTTGTTCATCCTCAAGGAACCTTTGTAAGCTCATTTGTTTATTGAACAACCTGCAAAATCTTTGTTTTAAACTTGTGGAAACATTGGAGTGCACTCGCCAAGAGTGAAGTAGAGACTTCAATTTCTTCATAGACCTCTGTAATTGTCTAATGAGTGATGAAGATTTCTGCTTATCCATTGGTTAACGTCCTTGTAGAAGCTAGCAATTAAGTTTGGTTTTGATAATTGATGACTCGGGTTACAAATGCTTATATAGGTGAGAAAACAAGAAGCTTCTTATAGAAGCTGTAGTGGAATTAGTTAACTAAAAATTATGTAACAAGATTTATAGCGTGTTTCTTAATTCAAAATGGAAATGATTGTAACAAGTGAAAGTTTCAGCTAAATTACGCGGTGGGTTTAAAGAAAAAGAGTAGGAAGGCGTTGATGTCAATTTTTTAAGACGTAGAAAGGGTTATTTTTTTTGTTGTGCAATTGAGTATTGTGAAAGAGAATTTACTCATGGACGCGTTACGTTTTTGTGGGGACAATAGTGTGATCATTCCTCCATGACTTGATGCATAAGTTTTGAAGTTTGGACATACTTACATGTGATCACCCAAAAAGTGTATTTTTTGGGGGAATTTTTCCTTTCTTCCGCGGAGGGCAAAGACTTGTGTTATGCAACATTTAATTTTTAGTAAATCAAATTAATTATTATTATTTATTATTTTCTTCTACAATGTCTTTGATTCCTGTGGAGAAATTGTGATCGAGCCATGAAATAATAGGCTCTTTTCAAATCTTAAAAAATAATCATAGGATCCGCATTAATATATAGTTTTAAAATATTAGATAATAAAATTTACATATAATCGTATGGTTAGAATTAATAATTAAAATTATATACATATATAATAAATTCTAAAATTGGTTATGAAGTCCGGAACATTCAAATATTTAAAGCTATTAGTAACAATAAATGAACCATTTAAGGTTTAGAATAGTTACTTCTCTCTTAATGAGTCATAATGTGACCACAAAAACTCAAAATACAAGATTAATGGTCAAGTATGAGAGTGATGTGATTGCTAAACGAATATTTATACATTATATTCTTTAAGGTGCAACATTTTCACTTTAGAGTTGAAGCTTGCAAGTTGCAAGTATTTAAGAACACAACTGAAAGGTTTTGAATTTTTCAAAAACTTTATACATATATTTACAAGTGTACAGTACCTAAGCGTGCCATCCTACAGTACCTAGTTGATCAGAGCATATGGCAGGTGGTGAAGCATAACATACATATGGAATCTGTATGTGTTTTCTTTTAGGGTACAATAAAACAGTTTTAAGGACATCATCAAGCTAGAGTCTAATTGATCTCGAGTACTTTATTCAGTTTCTAGCTAGTTTCCAATGTAATATTCTCTGATCGTAAACTTCAATGTAATATTCAGTTTCGAGCACTTTCTTCCAGTGCTTCGTGGAAATAATAATGTGATGCCATTTTGCAACAAGAATAAGATATCCTAGGTGTTAGGAAAATGTTTATTTGCAGTATAAATGCTCCCTTTGCTTGATGGTAGATAAGTTACAACCAGGAAAAGTTTTTCTAAAGTTGAAAATTTTCTAGAAATTAGGGTCTATCTACCCTTAAATTGAAATAATATTGTTGAGCCACAAAACTCAATGTTTTGTATATTTATATCATTCGGAAGTGCTATGAAAACTAAAGCAAATCAGCCATCTGAATCGGAAATGTTTGGTCATATCATTGATCCAAACAAAATTGAAAATCAAATCGGTACTAAATCCATTTTTAAGGATTTTGAAAATTGAAATGCCTTTTTTCCCCTAAGTAATGCTTTTTTATTTAAAAAAAATACAAAACAAACAAAATCTTAAAATTATAAGAAATATTTTGTGATCAACAAAAATAAACAATAAAATACATTCTCTTTAATTTTAAAATTTATATTTATATATATATATATATGAGGAGAAATTAAGTTATTTCAAAAATAATTTTACTTAAAATTATTCTATTTAATAATTTTATAAATAATTAAATTTCATCAATTAAATTATTAAATAAATAAATTAAATTATATAAATTATTTTTATAAAATTTTAAAAAAAATCAATAAATTTAAATTAACAAATATTATAAGAAGTATATTATTTGTTAATTTTAATTTTTTTTAAAGTATCAAATTTTTTTAAAATTTATAAAATTTTATAGAAATAATTCATATAATATAATTTAACGATTAAATTAATAAAATTTAATTTTTTATAAAATTATTAATAAAAACAGTTTGTTGACGTCAAAAAACTTGTTCAGGAAGCTTCTTGTGAAGAGGCAAACTTTGTTTGAAATCGCATAGCTGGGCTTAGCTCTGATCTGACACAAATTAAGGCTTTTATATGAGTGGGGTCCAATGGGCCATGGTTCATATTAGATCATGGCCTTGTTTGTATGATACCCCTTATGTTTACATTGTGCCAACTTTCAACTATCTCAGACCAAAAACAAAAAACTATCAAGTCACTCCATCAATCCAGATTTATTGGAAAATATTTTATAATATTATCAAATATAAATAGAACACGTTATATAAAAAAAATTATATTATCATTTAAGATAAAATAATTATTATATAATTAAAAATTATTAATTTTTTCATATATTTTAATATCGTATTTTAATATAAATTTTAATTGGTCAACAATGTAAAAAAAATTATGTCGATAATATATTAAAACCAAATTGCTATTATTTTAACATTTTATATCACGAGTCCTTTTTTTCCGTATTTTATTTCTGTTTTTTTATGGAATAGCAGTATAGCACGAGTCATTATTGCTTTAACCTTATCATGACAAAAAATAAAACATTTTACAGCACGAGTCTGAATTCTTTGTTGACTAATGTTAATCACATGCGTTGACGTATTTGGTTTTACATTCCACTTGAGTTCACTTTAGTCTTTTAGATCAGACATAGATAGGACACATTAGGGTTGAGAGCCAAAAGGAATTTACATTTTACACTACCAACCTCTTTGTTATTCACTCCAAGTTTAGCTAAATTCATCATTCACAATTCGCCGAGTCATGACAACGATGGCCGCAGCCTCATAAACACTTTTCTTCAATATATATACATATAAAAAGAAAAATTAAACTACTTCATCAATAACTTTAAAAATTATTTCGGTTAACAATTTTAATAAATAATTAAATTTTATTAATTTAACCGTTAAATTAATAAATTATCCTTACAAAATTTTATAAAATTTAAAAAATGTTTGATATTTTAAAAAATAAATTTAAATTAACAAATAATATACCTTTTATAATATTTTTTAATTTGAATTTATTTAATAAAATATCATATTTTTTAAAATTTTATAAAAAAATTTAGAAATAATTTATATAATATAATTTATTAATTTAATGATTGAATTGGTAAAATTTAATTGTTTACTAAAATTTTAATTAAAATTATTTTTGAAGTAATTTATTTCTCCTATATATATGATAAAAAAATCATTTTATAAATAAAGAATTTATATTTTTATTTTGTGATATATTTATTAAATAGAAAAAGTATTGATAAAATGAAGGGTAATAAAATTCAATAAATTTATATTTTAAAAATTGAAGATGTTTAATAATTTTCTTAAGATTTAGATAAAACATTAAATTGAGAATTGAGTTAGACAGAACAAAAAGTGGTTAAGTGAGAAAACTTTCTAAGATATTAATGACGGACAATTGGAGCTGACTACACCACAATTGAGTTTGTAGTCATCCGAAATTTCTCCACCCAAAGGGATCAACAAATGTCAAAAGATTCGGTTTGGTTACTTTTTATGATACCTTTTTTGATCGTGTTAAGTAGATATTAAAAAATGATCCCCATGCCTATAAGTACAACACAAAAGCATGATCTTCCAATTAAGATGGATGCTTTAGGCTTAAGGGATAACTCCATGATAGTGTCATGTGGGGTCTGGTATAAATCAAATATATCAAAGGGTGGGAAATTTTTAGCTAAGTTAAGCTTGTATATTATTCAATACACATTGATCTTCACTTACCAAATAATAACTATATATCCTGGTTTGGACAAATTATTCCATCGATTTGGTTCTTTAGAAGTTGCATTGCAGTCTATCACAATTAAAAAATAACTAGAGCCACAAAATACCTTAAAAGGAAAGAAAGAGAAGTAAAGTGATTAATATTATAAGAAAAAAAAAGGGGGGAATAGAAGGTTTGCATAAAAAGAAGTTTGTAAAAGTATGATAATTGAGTTGTGGGTGTTGTATACTGTAACAAACTGAAGTCTTTGTCTTCTTTTTAACCATTTTGAAAGGGGGTGGAGGGTCACGGGCCACATTTACTGTTTTCAGTATTCCACCGTTGCTTCAGTTCTTTCTTTGTCATTATTCATTTCCTTTGACAAATCACAACCCAGGTGAATTGGGTTTGACCTTCTTACCCGAAAATCGTCTCTTGTATATGTTATGTCATATGTGGAAGAAAATAGTTGTGTCCACTACCTGCACAACCTGTTGAGTGTCCTTCTTCTGCATAGGGAATCAAAATTTGGGGATTCTATGCGATGCGAGAATAGACTAACTAATATCATAAATCCTTTGAGCATCACATTTGGCTTGAATGCCAACATTCACAAATATTGCATATAATAAAGGATGAAGTCTTTAGTATATTTTTAATATCAATTTGTAATTCTTCAAACATATATTTCTACACACGTCAACTTCTGCATGTAATTCAAATTATTATTATTATTATTATTATTTTATTATGATTTATCACATCATGTGATACTTACAGTTAGGTACTAATAAAAATTATTATTTAAATAGAATAATTTCATTTTATATTTCTAGGTATTAGTTGAATTTATGATTATTCAATTACATTTTTCTATCCGCAGTTTGATTTTATAAAATTAAAAAATAAAATTCAATGTTAAAAACTTAAATCTAGTGTATTAATCTAAATAAAATTAAAAATATATATATAAATTTAATAAAAATAGAATAAAATAAGATAAGAAAGTAAGATTAATTTCTATCCAATTATTTTATCTTATATTTGATTTTACGTACCAAGATAATAATTCAGATATTATTATATTATTCTATTTGATCTATTAGGAAAAAAAGTAATTTAAATAAAAAAAATTTTTGATCAAACCTATTTTCATTGTAATTTTTTTTATTTGAGTAAATTTAAAATTCATTTATTTTAGGTATTAAATTTTTATATTAAAAATTATTCAAACAGAAAAATATAAAATATGTTAATAAGTAAATTACTTTCCTTTTATTAAATTCTTCCTTCCCAAAACAGGATAAAGAAAATTTTATTTCTAAAAAATACATATTTTTTCATATATACATATTTTATATTTGTAATTAATGTTATTAAAATATATTAATATGATCAACAATTTTGCCTACCTTGATAAATATATTTTTAAGGATCTTCTAAAATGTAATTTATAAACTAATCTCTCTAGTAATTATTAATTAAATAATTATTTATAAAATTTAAATTATATTAATTAAAAATATTTTATTATTTTATAACAAAATATATATTTTTTAATTTAAAATTAAAAATCGAATTTATATTAAATAAAGTCAAAATTTTAAATATTTTAATATAATAAATTTTAGAATTTTTAAAATTTATAAATAATTACTAAAATATATATAAAAGTAAATAAATTATTGACCATATTAATTGGAGTATGAAAAAATGAATTAGAAATATAAGAGATAATATAAATACATTGAATGAGAGGTAGGGTATCCTTAAATTTAATAATGTATGATTGTGTGTAACAGTAGGAGGTGAATGGTGAGAGTGATATATAAATGAAGGTTGGAGGGGTGTGTGAGATTAGAGGAGGCGTGGTTGAGGAGTTTCCATCAGTGTTTGTGGGATGTTTCATCACGGAAAACAACCATATATTACCCATTAATTGATGCAGAGAAGAAAACACACACCACACCGCATATGAGCTAAGCGGCCACAAAGTGATGGGTGGTAAAAAAAAGTAGACTCTCTTCCAACTAATCAAGTCAGCATCCGCCAAAAATTAAAAATAAAAATAAAAATAAAATAAAATAGAAAAAAAGTCGATTTGGGTGGTTCAGCTTGGGACAATGATTGACACTTTTGTGTGTATCCAGCACCTTGTGTACACACACTGTCTTCTTCACTCTCTCTTTCGTTCATCCCTTCCACCAATTATTAAATTACCGCACCTTCTATTCTATTCTTTTCATTCCTTTTCCTTCTATTATATACCCTACCACTCAATTCCCAATTAATTAGCAAAACAAGAGAGGAGGAGAGAAGAGAAGAGAAGAGAAGAGAAGAGAAGAGAAGAGAAGAGAATGCCGCTTCTTCAACCTGAAAAACAAACCGACGAACTTATTCCGGGCTTACCCAACGAAATTGCAGAGCTATGTCTTCTACACGTGCCGTACCCTTACCAGCCTCTCGCACGCTCCGTTTCCTCCTCATGGAACAGAGCAATCACAAACCCTTCCTTCCTTCTTTCCAAGAACACCCTCTCCCATCCATATCTATTTGTCTTCGCTTTCCACAAACATACTGGAAGGCTTCAGTGGCAGGCTCTCGACCCCTCCTCCGGCCGTTGGTTCGTTTTGCCACCAATGCCCTTGCCGGACGCCGTTTGCCCCACCGGCTTCGCCTGCGCCTCGCTCCAGCGCCAGGGGAAGCTCTATGTCATCGGCGGCATGGGCTCCGACGACGTCACGTCCATCTCAACCGCCCTCGTGTACAGTACCGCCACCAATCGGTGGTCGCAGGCCTCGCCGATTCCCGGCGGACGCGCGTTCTTGGCGGCGGAGGGAGTGAACGGGAGAATTGTGGCGGTTGGGAGGAACGAAACGGATATCTACGAACCGGAGAGTGACACGTGGCGGAAGGGTGCGGGGTTGGGACGGGAGCTGTCGAGGTACGAGACGACGGTGGTTGAAGGAAAGGTGTACGTGACGGAGGGGTGGTGGTGGCCGTTCATGTTTCGTCCGAGGGGATGGGTGTATGACATGGAGAGAGACACGTGGCGAGAGATGGGGTTGGGAATGAGGGATGGGTGGACGGGTGTGGGTGTTGCGGTTGCGGGAAGGGTTTTCGTGATTACGGAGTATGGGGATTGCCCCGTTAAAGTGTACGATGAGGAACGTGACACGTGGCGCTTCGTGGAAGGTGATAGATTCCCTAGGGAAGCAATGCAGAGGCCGTTTGCAGCGAGGGGATTGGAGGATAGAATGTACGTTGTGTCTTCGGGTTTGAATGTGGCGATTGGGAGTGTTGTTTTTGTAGATGAAGGAGAAGGTGGGAAAGGTGGTGTACGAGTGAAGCTGACGTGGCAGGTGTTGGAGGCTCCTCAGAATTTGGTTGAATTCTCTCCTTGTAGTTGCCAGGTGGTGTATGCGTGAAGGCCCACATTATGGGGAGGGTGGAGGGTGGAGGATGGAGGTGGAGATGTCCATTTTCACCTTCTCTCTGCTTTTTTTTTGTTTTCTTAGGCACCTTTGAACATGGCTTCACATTTTGGGTATGCTTTATTTTAGTGAGATGAATGGAATTTAGAGTTGTTGGTTCAGACCGATTTGCAGGCCCTGTTTTGCAATCAGGGTGCAGGGACAAACACCTTCTACTTCCTTTCTTGCTAATTCTACCTTCCACCTTCCTCGTGGACGGCATCTTCTGAACTTCTATGTATTAAATTAAAATGAAAAAGAACAACAACAACACTGACAGATATGATCCTAATTACCTGTTCCTTCATCCTTCTTCCTCCCATCAAAATTGACATATTCAAAATAATACCAACTCAATAATAAGAGAGAATATATATATATATACACAGTTTTTGACTTTTTCTTTAATCACGGATCCAAAACAGCCGTACAAAAGTGGTTTGCCATTTCTACTCGTCATTTTACCGGGCACTCGATAAATTTATTAAATTCCTTTATAATCAATTTTCACAAAACACTTATTATTGAAAGAGTTTTAATTATTATCTAACCTAACTATTTTATTTTAATGAATTATTTCATTCTAAATGGAATTAGGAATGATTTTTTCTCTTAACAGAAATGTATATTTTATGGCCATCGATCTCACCCAATTTGAAGTGTGCTTCCCAATCATCGATCAGTCCAAACATTTTGACCCAATATTTCCTCTAAACACTACTTCAACGTTTTAGTATATAATTTTCTATATTTTTCATGCATAAAAATGGTATACGTTCATTTTAATGGTGTATTATTCAAATCAGCAACAATATATATATACACACGCACACACTGAAGTAAAAGTTTTTGCACCTTCTTTCTTTAAAAACTTTCACATACAAACATAAAAAGATAAGATCGTGAGAAAATAACAGATGAGAAAAGTGAAAGCAACAAAAGTTAGGATCTGTTAGGTTTGGAAAATGTTTTTATTTTTAATTATAAATTATTATATTATATTATTTTATTTTATTTTAAAAAAATTATATAAGTAACAGTGAAAATAATAATATTTATATAAATATTCAAAAGTGAATAAATGAAAATTTTGTAAATAAAATATTTTGTCAAAATAAATCTTCCTTTAAATTTCATGATAAAATGGGTACCAACCAATTTTTATCCTCATTGATAGTTCCCGTATTTCTTCCTTCAAGCATTAATGTTTATTTTAGTTTATGTTAAGGGGTGTATAAACTTCTTTTAAATATCTGTTAATATATAATTTTTCTGTTTTCAAAAAAAAAAAAAAAAAAAAACTTCATTCAGATATTATCGATACCGCTTCACTTATCTTTTAGGGGTTTGGCAAATGAGAAAGTTTCTATTTTAGTGGTTAAGTGTTTCTTAGTTTGGTTTAGCAAAGGTGATAACTTCTATTTGAATGGTGAAGTCTCCCTTTAATTTATGATAATATTGCTTGATCTTGGTAACTGCTAGGTGATTAAACTTAAGAATTAAATGGAGCTTCTAGCTGGTGGTTAAACCTTTGCTTGAATTGCTCTTGTTTATTATTGTCACATTTGGGATTAGGGAGCCACTTCTCGTTTTTTTTATTTATCCAGATAGAGAATAAAAAATATTTTAATTAACTATTAATTTAGATATTGAGAACAGTGATAATTAATTTTTTCACGTACACCCTTAATAATAAATAAGAGAGAAATTATAATAAATAAAAAGTTTTAGGAACAAAGTTTATAACGGATAAAATAGAAAATAAATACTAATTTATAAAAATTAATAAAATAAATTATTTTTCTTGATATATGTATTTTTTTTCTATCAAGATGGTTAAAAAGAAACAAATGGTATATTTGTTTATTATATTTTGCCAGTATGATATTGTATTTTTTCTATCAAGATAGATTTTTTAATGAACATAATAAAAATTTATATATAAGAAATTTTATTGAAAATAACATAATTCAATGTATTAATAATATTCATGATTCAAAGCATACATTAAAAAAATAATTATTCTTTGTTTTTTGCTTTATTTTACCCATCCCAAGCTATAAATATTTGTACACATATTGCACCTTGCGAGGGGAAAGGGTGTGTAGAGGGATAATTTGGAAGTTATAGTTAGTTTAGGGTTTGCTATATTTAATTAGAATTAGTTGGTGGTTAGTTGGATTTAAACGTGTATAAAAGGCACCTTTTAAGCTGTTTAATAAAAGTACTCTTTTATATAGAATAAAAAATTTCGTTGCTGAATTAAAAAAAAAACAAATATTTTTTTTTATAGAAATGGAATCAAAGACAATTTAAAAAATAATCTACAACTCCGTATGTTGAAATTTTAGTTTGTTTAATAAATTATATATATACTTTTTAAATTTATTTAATAATTTTATTTTATTTTATAGATTTTAAGTTTACGAACTTTTTAATCATTCATTTATATAATTTATTAATCTTTTTTAAAATGTAGATTTTTTAAAGAAACTCGTAGATCTTGTAAACTTTAAATTAGACCATAAGTGACAGGAAAAAAAATCTTTAACAGATAATAAATTTAAAATAGATAAAGCTTAAACAATCAAAACTTAACTTCTTAGACAAGAACAAGTGTAATAAAATCTAATTTTTAAAAGTGAAAATGAAAACGGTACGAGGATACTAATACCCACCTTATCCCATAGCCATCCTATTTATAAAATTATATAAATATTTTTGTTATTTTAAAATATTATATAAAACTAATAAAATTACACAGTTAATAAATTATATAAATTTTAAAATATGTATAATAATTTAATAAATTATAAAAAAATAAAAATAAAAATAACAAAGATAGATGTAGAAGGGATTATTACCAAAATCTGATTGAGGATAAGGATGAATTTAAAACTTCAAACTTTTGAGGACAAGATAGAGCGACCTGCCCCATTGTTATATTTATCTACTTCCATCCTTACTTGAAGTTTTACCCGATTTCTCAACAGAATTAACTTCTATAATAAAAAATGTTGTTTAGGTAAATTTTTAGGTTTTTAATAATAATTTTATGATTAGAATTAATTTTGAAAGAAATAAAAACGTTATCCTTTTAAAAACTTAACTTTTAATATATGAAATATATTTTTAAATTATCTATATTTATATTTTAAAATTAATTTTATGTTATCAGTTAAATAATTTTTAAATTATTTTTCAAAAACAAGTTAATTCCCTTAATATTAATTTCACCAACTTATAAAGAAAAATAAAGATCAAGTATATGTCTTGGTAATTGTATTTTTAAAGAACCATCTTTTAAATTTTTTAATAAATTCAGAAAAATTATTTTTAAAATTAAGTTTCACCAAAGTAGAATATTAGAGTATTTCTTTTCAATGTACTTTTCAGCAAGCGTTCATGTTGACAAAGAAAGGAGAACGATATTTTGATCATATTATTTTTATATTTTATAAGTAATCACAGGAATTTTGTATTTTAATATTTTATCTTTTCTTAAATAAGGTGAAATATATAACATAAGTGTAAAAATTCATGCACATTAAATAAATTCTTAAAATAAAGGATGTTTAATTCCTTAATTTGTTTAATTATTTACGTTTTAACCTTGTAAAGGATTGCTGGATTCTAAAAAAAAATCAATTCACAAACTTTTATTTTTGTTAATTTTGTTCATATAGTTTAAAATTTTATAAAAAATATAATATACATATAAATTAATATCAACTTATATATATTAATTTATTTAAAAATTAAAAAGGTACACAAAATTTAACTGTTAAAATTAAAATGAATATATTTTTTAATAATAGTATCATATAATAATAAAATTAAAATTTATAAAATAATAGATTAAATTTATAAAAAATTTAAAATAACTAAAATTAAAAAATAAAACCAATTAACAGATTTAAAATTTCATCAAAGTTTATTAAATTTATACCAAATCATTGGATTTGTTCGGGTAGCCGTTAGCGTCATGTCGGTGTCAACCAAACCTCAGTCCTCACCTTTTATTTTTCACAATAAGAACATATAACGGATACATTTTAAATTTTTTTACATATTCATAATAATATAAAAATCACTAAACGTATAAATTAATTGATAAATATTGATCTAATTTAATTAATTTTAAATTCAAATATTGAATATTGAAGAATCAATTTTTAACGTTTAAAATCATGTAATTCAGCTTGAGTAGATTATATTTAATAATAAATATTTACGATTTAGAAAATAATAATATAACAGGTATATTCCAAAAGGTTGTTTAAAAAAATGGTTACGTTTATCTTTATTTCCATTTTAAAATTTAAATTATTTCTATATTCCATACAGTTTTAAAATATTCGTATTACCTCAATTATAAAACCAAAACTTATTTTTTAAAATTATTTTTGGTATATTACTAATATCAGAATTTTCATATTATCAATTAAATAAAAATAATGATTACAAAAATGATGAATTTTTAATAATTTATAATTTATAATTAGATGGCATATAAAATTTCTTTTAGCATACTTCTTAATTTTTTATTTTTTTATACTCTATTATTTTAAATGTTATTTTAAAATTTTAAAATAAATTTCAATCTAGTAGACTATATCAATTTTATTTTTAGAAATTAATTAATTTTAAAATTATAATATTAACCTTAATTTAAACTTTAATATACCATTTTAATAAAGATAATTTCTTATGAATTTTATTCTTTTTTAGTTTTAAAAATTTTGTTTTTAATATATTTCATAAATATTTTAAAATATGAACAAATAATATTTTTTAAAAAGCATAAAATTTAATTTTATTAATATATCAAATCATATGAATTTCAATAAAATTTTACTATATAAATTCTTCTTATTTATATTATGACATATATGATAAAAAAAATCCATATTACTTTAAAAAATTATTTATAAATTTTAAAATTTTCTTGTCATAGCTGTTGGAGCATTTTTTAAGTTAATAAAAATAAAATAAATTTAACAAACATGTTTATTACGTTAAAGATACAGAAAACATAAATAATTGCTTTTCTATAAAATATCCTAATTTTAACTGCTTAAGATCAATTCTATAATCTGAAGTTATTAAAAATCATAAATTTTATATAAATTTTAAAAGTATTTCACTAAAAAAAAATTGGAAGGAGTTCTATTTAAAAAAATTGAGAAGAGAATAATGTGTTTTAAATTAAGAAAAATATATAATTATAAAAACTAATGAATATTTTAATCCAAATTTTTTTAAAAAATATTTTATTTAAATTTTTTATTGTCTACGTTTATATACATTAAAATTCAATAATAAAAATATCCATTATTTTAAAAATTTTATTTATAAAATTTTCAATTATGTTATCTTAATCTCTTATACCAAGTTAAAGCTATTAAAAATAAAAAATCTAAAAGAAGTAAATATTTATTTTATTAAAAATATAATAAATAATAAACAAATATTTTTTTCAAAACAAACTTCTATTTTAGCTACTAAAAAATCAACTCTATAAGATGAAGTTAAGAAAATCAGAAATTTTATCTAAATTGAAAAAATACATTCACTAAAAGAATTGCTAAGAATATTTTTATTTGAAAAAAAAAAGAGAACATTAAATTTAGTATTATAAAAAATAATAAATAATCAATTCATTAAATTTATATGAATCAATGTACCAAAAGAAATTCATAATAATCAATCATTTCATATTTTTTATTTTAAAAAAATTAAACTTCAAATATATATATATATATCTAAAAGAAAAGGCTTAGGGTGCCTAGGAAAAAGTTAAGCAATTAATCTAGCAGAAGGAGATATGGACAGATGGGGACGCGTGGCGACGAGAATGAGTATGAGGCGGCGAAGGAAAGGAAGGGAGGAGAAGAAAAGTAGTAGATAATAATTTTCCTAATACGCGCTTCCTTTGGGGTGTTGTCTCCTTCGAGTTTATATTGGGTCTCTGTTCTTTTATCTGTTGTTGATAGCAATCATACAGAGAGGATGTGTTTAGTGTTTGTGTGTGGTAAGGATGAAAGGGTGGTGTCAAGGCAGCCAGCAGAGGGGGCATGTCCTTACTGCGGAGGGATCATCCAGGCTGCGGATGTAGAGAGTCGATGGAATTTCTGTTTCGTACCCTTCTACTTTAAGACCAAACGCAGGTATTACTGCACCATCTGCACCAGACAACTCCTCCTCAAGTAGTCCTCTTCAAATCTACAAGCACCAAGGATAAACCTCTTCCTACTTTCCATGTACAGGGATTTTATACTACATATCATATGTATCATTTTCAGATAATGAAATAATATTCACCACTTGAATAATTCATATTCCCCCTATCTATGCTAATTCCGTAGCTTTTTTACCTCTAGTGCTAATTTTTAGGATAGCCAGCTTATTTCAATAGAATTAGCTTTTTTATTTTTTTAAATTATTTCTAATAATTTCAGATTCTGATTTTTATTTTTAATAAATTTATATTATATAAAATAATATAAATTTTAATATTTTTATGTAATATTTTTTATTTTATTACTTATGATAATTTTATATTCTGATTTTTCATTTTTAATTAATTTCTATGAATTAAATTAATATAAATTTTAATATTTTTATATATTATTTTATTTTTTATGATACCTTCAGATTCTACTGTTTTAAAAATTAAAAAGTCATTATAATTTTTTTATTAATTGATTTTTGATTTTTTTATTCATTTGTTTTTTATTTTTCATCTTCTTATCTTATCATTTGGATTTTTTCTTCTTCTCACTCGACTATTAAAGGATCTTTCCAAAAACAGAATATGAATTTCTAAATTTTTTTTAAACTAATTAAAATATTTTAAAATTGATTAAAAATTTCTAAAATTTTCTAACTTTACAGCTTTATCTCTACTCTAAAATATTTTCTTTAAGTTTTTAAATCTTCGAGGAGCTTGGAGCTTTCACCGATGGTCTCAAGAGAAAAATAGTTTGAAGAGAGAAAAAACCTTGTAGGATCAAAATTTTGATCCTATATATATATATAAAAGAAGATGTAACAGACAATTTTTTTTAAAACTATAACATATCAATTTTTGCGTTACACTTCGTATCACGTATAAATTTTCTGTGCCGCATTTATTTTTGCGTCACAGATGCTGCGTACACCTCATGCAAAAAATTACTTTTCTCCTTACATCCTAATGGTTAAAATTTGACCCCTTTCTGTTAAAGAATAAAATAAAACCCTAAATGCAAACAAGTCCATACAACAACAGCTATTGACTTGCCCAACTCTTCCACAAAACAGAACACAGGTTCATATCTTTTCAACTATAATTACTGAAAGACAATCTCGTGAGCCTCAAAAAGAATTAATTAAACAGCAATGTCATTTTAAATTTCGCATAATTTTCTAAACGACGCCCTTTCAAATATCAAGACCAACCTCCTGAATGCAAGGGGAGTAACTGCCCCACACCCACCCCTTTTTTTCCCTCCTCATGCCCAATTTTCAAAAGAATTCAGGTTTAAATTTTTAATGCACATACCACTCGCTTCCTTTGACGATTTTGTGCATTTTAGAAAAGGCGAAGAATAAACAAAATTTCGAGTCACCGGTAATGGTTCAGTGCATTTTCTCTACCACCTAAGAGCAAAGTAGGGAAAAAAGGTGACAACAAACATGGCATCACTTACAGAGTTTCAACTTCTTAAAATACGAAGATACGATTGACTTGGGGTAAGGTTTTGTGGCAAGGCACGTAGGTATGTTCTCAGGTTGTTCAATCCACAGTTTGTGAATGATCCCGCCAGTTGTAAGCTTCTCAGACAAGTTCTTGATCTGGGTTTCTCCCTTCACTTCAAGTGTAACCTACAGTTGAAGTTCAGGAACCATTTAATTCATAAACTAGATGCTAAGCTGTAGCGAAAATGAATTAGATCTATATAGCCCAGAACCAGAAACAACATATGCACGGCTACATGCTACTATATATAGATAAGTGGATAAAACTAGAAAGCTGATGTCAAATGGCACAATCTTTAGCAACAGGTAAACTACAATTGCTACGCAGAAATATTAACAGCCAATTGAACATACAAATGTTGAAGAACCAAGTATGAAATCCTATAAATATTTTCCAATTACCACAGCACAAAAGATGAAAATTCAAAAGTTGATATTTTGGGCGGAGCCCCAAAAATAGTCTCACAACAGTGTGCCCAACACAATTATCACAGTGATGAGCGTAGTACCGCTTAGAAGTACACCAGAGAGGCTAAATTAAGCCTTCCAAAAGCAATTATTTTGCAAACCTCAAACAAGCAATGCTATATCAACCATGATGTGAAAAAATTTCCATTCATCATAAAGAACAATGCAACAGTATTCATATACTCATATACATAATATACACAATTTTCAGATAATTAATTGGGATTTCTTCTAATATTATCTAAGCTAGACAGAAGAAGTGAACATAACATGAACCAGTAAATGTTATCAAAAAGCAGTAGGTTTTGTATAGCCCTAAAAAATAAAGAGTGAACAAGAAATATCTTCAGTTCACATGATTATATAATTGTATCCGCATCCTTCCCAGCCCCCCCACCCTCAAAATCAAATTGAGTGTGTGTGCATATGTGTGTGATTATTTGGGGAAGGCAAAGGGAAACTAACACTTCTTAGTTTGCATCATATGTGCAAAGATGAATCTTCATGTATCTTATATACGAAAAGCCTATAGTTCAGTCTATGTATGCAATAGACTAATAACAATTCAGAACATTTGTTCCTGGCTAAAAGCACCGTCCAAAACCAGACTACAAATCACCAAGAATCTCCAACCATTTTGACTTCCCCTGGCAAAGATTGCAGCTTACAGTATCAAAATAGAAAGGAGCTGAAATTAAGCAGGAACATTCATTACAATGGTTTGTAGAAAACCAAAGTCTTAACTTTAATGCCATTGCGCCGGTTCCTATAAATAAGTTCGAGAAAAGTTCCTTCCAATGCCTGATATTCAATCGATATCAATATTTTTTATGCCAACATCGACCATCCAGTCTTATTTAAAGGTAAACAGATCAGGTGAAATCCCATTACAAATTCAAGCTTCTATGTTTTTCTTTCAAACCTCTATTGGTTTCGAGTGATAACTAACAACTCGTACCCATTACAAAGGGTTAGGATTTTATGCACAAAAAATGAAAGGAAATGTAGGTACACATTTAGTTGCAAAGGCAAACAGCAGACACCACAAACTTGTACAAAGCAAAGCTTATAATGCAATGTAACACTTGTTCAATTTAAATAATTCATCCACAACAAATTAAAATTAAACAGATTCATAAAAAAGAAAGCAAAAATTGACAACAAATAAGCACAGTATATGAACATTTTAATTCATAATGAAATTTCTGTAATCAGAATTTTAACACTCATCAGAAGAAGAACAAAAAAAGAGGAAAAAACTTACTTTGTGCATTGAATCTATTTTATCAGGGCTGCAATAATCGACGGTGAAAGGATCGTCTTTGTTGGACCAAATGGCCGAAACAGAAGCGTGGCAACCTTGAGTAACCATGCTTCCTAGAGGCCACGTGTCGATCAGGTCTCGCCGGAGCACCACGTACTGCACCACAGCATCCTTGTTATCCTGCGGCAACGGCGCATCATTCGTTGTCACAAGAGCGTTGGGATCGGCGGCGGCGGCGGGTTGACTCATCGAGTTGGAGCTGAGTCCACTCGTCCGGTTCGACACAAAAGTCGCTGATAAATGTGGAAGTGTAACCCTAATCCTGGTGCTTGGGAAAGCGAGATACGAAGCGGAAGGACTCAAGAGGCGAAATGTGATACAACAGGCCATTGATAAATTTACACGTACACGTTGTAGCACCTAACTACGTGCTACTGCTACATTTTACATCACGCTAAATTCCTAATCTTTAATTTTTTTTTTTCTTGTATTCGCTATTATATATTTGGATCCTGTTAAACATTATAATAAAATTAATTTTAAATTAAAATAACATCAACACTTAAGATATATTAAAAATGATAATTTTTTATTCTTTTTAGCTAATACTTTTAGATCATTAATTAGCATTCTTTTCCTCTCATGTTTTGTTGTTAATAAGTGTTTTAAAAGTATTAATAATTTTTTATTGAAATTTTACTAAAACAATATTAAAATTATGATATTGATTGATATTTTGTTTACAATCATTTATTATTATTTCATCTTTATGAAACTTAAATTATTCATCAATGTAACATCATGCCTGCCTAAGCACTAAGGCCGGCTTCTGTAGTTGAGGAATCAAACGATATAGCATATTTTAATTTTTATTTATATTTAATGCTTTATATATACATGTTTTCGGACTTCACAGGAATGAGTAAATTTAATTTTAATCTTTAAAAAATTGTTTATTTAATTTTTAAATAATAATAATTATTATTTAGATATAATGCAATGCATATTTAATTGTATAATGTTATTGACTATTTTAAAAAATTTGAAATGATAAATACATATCACATGATCGTTAGTAAATAATGATTTTTAAAAAAATTAAAATTATGCACTTCTACATCTTTATTTTCCAAAAATTAATAAAAAATTGTGAAAGATTAATTATGCTAAATTTATATCATGCAGTTGAAAATAAAATTGTAAAATTCATTTAACTGATGATAAAAAGATATATTGATTAATAATCTTTTATAAACTTTTTGATCAAAAATCCTAAAAATATGTGATAACTGATAAATTACCAAAATTTCACCAATTTCTTACAAAGAAAATACTGATTAGTTAAATTTCCTCTATTTTTGTGATGAAATATAATAAATTGGCGAATTTATTCATAGTTTCAGATAATAGTCAAAATAATTTATAATTTTTCAAATTTGGTTTATAAAAAATTAAACTATAAAAAGTTAAGATATTTATATAAAATATTTAACCTTTCTTCATTTGTCGAGAAAAAATTATATTAATTAGTAACTTTTTAAAATATAATAATTATAGATTTCAATTAAAAGATTGGCATATCAATATATGTTTTCTGTGTGAAAACAAGAGAGATTTAATGAATGCTGAAACCAAAAAATCACCTAATGTAAGAAGCAAATTTTTTTTAAAGTTAACTGTGAAAATTAAAAGAAAAAATTGAATAAAGGTCGACATAAAAAGTATTAATTATTAATCCATATTAGATTAGCATAGATAAATAACAAATGATAAATTAAAACTTCTTTCGTCACATCATTGGTTAATAATATGAACTAAGATAAAAACTTTTAAAAAATAAATAATATGATCCATTAAAAAATTAAAAGAAATCAAAATAAAAAAATAATAATACAGAAACCAAAATATTATTAAAGTCAACAATATATTTTAATAACCATCCGCATTAGCTAGTTACAAAATATATGGAAGAAAAAATATAATTTTTATCTATTAAGCATAATAATAATGAATTAATAGTTTTTTATTTTTTAAGCAGTAAATTGGGGTACCGTTAACATTTCTTATTTTAAAATATTAACTTTTTATATTAATATTTAAATGTTAAATTCATCAGAATAATAAAAAAAAACATTATAAACACGTTTATTCTAAATACCGTGCATTCCAAGAAGGGTTTAGCTGAAACTAGCTAACTTGTAATTTTCTTTCAACCCATTCAATTTGACGAGCGAACCAATATGTGCTCTTATTAGAAAATTTCCGTGTCTTGTACTCTTTGAATTCAATCATTTTTCAGCATATTTTACGCATGACGTGAATGGGTTTGTTGAGTATTCAAATTATAGTCTCGTTTTATGCTAATGCTAATGCTAATAAACAATGCGGAGCATGCATAGCCACACATTCAATTTGTTTATTATATTCATTTCAATAATTATGCATTTGTCAAGGATGAGAGGCAATTGTCTGAAATATCTATGGTTCTACCCGAATTGGATCCGGTCAGATAAACTCAAGTTGATAAAATTATTGGATATAGTTTAATTTATATTTTTTAAAAACTTTCAAATCGTACGAGTAGGATATTAATGTTTTTTGAATTTAAAAATGAGAGAAGTTGGGTAACCTGTTATGCCCTATGTCCTTGTTTCTTTTCCGGCTAGATGTGGATCAACTTATTACGCACAAGTGTTATTATATGTTATTTAGATATATAATTAATTTTATGATGCTTGCATAACTTATCAACTACAAAATTAATATGACATATTAACTTTAAACAAATTATAATATTTTAGACATCATACCAACCTATACATTAAATGGTATAATTTTATGTAATTATTCAAATTTCTTCGATATAATGTAGAATTGTACATGGACTTTTGAACGTAGTCAAAATTTTATAGTTTTGCGAAAAAAAAAATTAAAAATACCCACACCGATTAAGCAAAGTTTCTTCTTTTTCCTTGTTTTTCTTTTAAAAAAAAAGTTTAACTAAAATAAATAAAATAACAAATGAATTTGTCATGAATATAAACGATTACAAAAACAAAAGTACATTTATATCATCCTTGTTAGAGATGAAAGAAAAGGAAACAAAAATTTAAATAAAAAAATAAAAAATGAAAATTAATTTTATTTTAAAGAATTGTTTTTTTTATTATAAAATATATATTATCATTTATATTTATTTTCTTTTTCTATCTTTATTTAAATAATCTATATAAGATTAATGTTTTATCTCTCTCACCATAAGATTGCAATATATATATATATATATATAAAAGGATGATAGAAAAAAAATTCTATAATTTGAACAAAGAGAAAAATAGAAGTATTCTGTTTTTTATTTTCCTAAAAAAATTTAAAAATCATTCATATGAACTTAAAAAATATTTTTGTTATGATTATAAAGAAAATATTTATGAATTTTGCTACAGTTTTTCAAATAAAAGAAAATGATACAATCCTTTTATTTGACTATATTTCTTATTCTCTTTTTCAATCTAAAGAGAAAATTTTCTCTATTTTTCTTATTTTTTATATTTTCTTTCTTATATATAAAATAAAATTTGCACATATTTTTTTTATTATATATACAAGAAAGGTAGAGAAGTAGACATATATTTTTGTGGTGAACGAAGAGGAACCGGGCCCAAGAAAAAGAGGTGGAATAATATGATTGAGTAGGTGGCATTGTAAAGAAAGATGTGATAAAATAAAAATGGAGGCTTGCAGCGGCAACTAGGCTGACTAACGAGATGCATCCCCTCCACCAACATCTTGTCAAACTCTTATCCATTCTATCATCAACAAATGCCAATCATCTTCTCTTCTTTTCTATTTTTCCTTTTCTTCTTCCATTTTATTCCTATCTATTCTTTTTCTTTAATAAATTAAAAAAATTTAAAAATAAGTAAAAATATAATAAAAAATTAAATAATTTAATTTATGAAAATAAAAAATTATTTAAAATATAAATTTTTATTTACATAATTTAAAAAATACAATTTAATTTTTTTTAAAAAAAAATTTATTGTTATAATTTTTATTTTATTTTAAAAGTATTTAAAAATTTTAAATAAAAAAATTATTCCTTTCATTTTTCACTTTAAAAAAATTCGTAAACCTTTCAAATTTTAATTTTATCATTTCATATAAGATAAATACAAAATAAAAAATAAAATTTTTTCAACTTTAAAAAATAAATATTTATATTTTTTTTAATCTTATCCAACAAAAGGGCAAAGCTTCACATTAATTTTGAATTATAAAATATAATCAAGATATACATCTTAATCAAAATACATATTATGACTGAAGAAACAAATTCCGTGATTGAGCCAAACCAGCACTAAACCTTTGGTTTATATTAAAGGGAAAAAAAAAACTTGATTCTGGGCACGCTTTCCCCTAATTTGATACTCCAGCACAATCCATTAACATGAAGTTTTTACAATTTATCAAATATTAAATATATATTTTATTTAAGACCCAACACATGATTAAAACTTTTAAATATAATGTTAAAATATTAAAATAAAATTTGTATTTTTTATAACGATCATATACAATATAAACATAATTACTTTTAATAACAATATCTATAATTTAAATAAAAAAAGTTATTGATGTAGAATCATTTTTATTATTTAGAACATATCAAAGTATTCAAGAAACGAGCTTCATGATTTGAAATATCGACCTAAAAGGCAAGTTTAGGTGATTGGCATGTGAAATCTAAAATTATAGTTTGCTAATGTGGTTTTTGAAAAAAATTGAAAAAAATGGAGTTAATAGAGCAGTAATTTTAGATGTAATCGCCTAGGGTGGAAGAATAATTGTATATTGATGGAAAGAATAATTTAGAGAAGGAAGAAAAAAGAAAAGGAGTTGGAATCCAATGATGGTTCAGAATAATTATGGGATATAATAGAAAGGGTCCACAATCCAGAGGGCAAGAATTGGAATGCCCAATGGATCTCCATCCCATAACAGATCAACTAGAAAAGTCAGAGACTGAACAATGTTATCCGCTTAGCCAATACACGACGAAATCAAGTTTGCTAAGCTAACACTAAGAAAAGAAACCCAAATAGCAAACCCTACCTAGGTTGATCAACACCATACACTTCAAATTCGATTCTTGTTGAAGATCACACACTTAATGGGGACACAACTTGCAAGTCATTATAATTTAATAAAGACAAAATTTAAAAAGTCTTTCTTTTTTAGGAGATGTATTCATAGTTTAAAGGATAGGATAAGATTTGTTCAAGATACGCTCTAAATACTGACCAAGTGACCTTGGTTCCATGCCCATGCGCCACCTATCTCATTACCATTTGCCCACCATGCTTGAAGAAAAATAAAATAAAAGAAATTAATAAAACTTATACGTATAATAATGTTCACCCAATTTTGGTGGTTTATCCCTTTCCATCTTGTAGAATGAATGTGTCCCAATATCCATATGATATCCACTTTATATTAGCAAACAAACAAACAAACGCCAAACAAACGCCATCAAAAGAAAAGCAAAGCTCACAGCTCCTGTCATTATATAAACTATAAAGCTTTCGCTACTTTCCTAAACCCACCGGATATGCACAGTATATCCTTTAACAAAATTCATTTTTTAAGTTTTAACCGAAAATAAAAAAATAAAAAAAGGAAAGAGAAGTTAATTTAAGAGTTGCTTAAAAGTTAATGCTAATAATTTTATTTAGTAACAAGAAGAACAACAAAAGAATAAAAACAAAAAAAGCCTATGTTAAATGTTAATTAATCATCATCTTGGTCCTCATCATCATGTTCTTGCAGATCTGCAAGAGAAAAGCTCCTAGCTTTGAAGGTTCCAAGTCTAAGTCTCATCTCAGCAGCATAAGATTGGGGTATTCTTTTATGGCGCAGCTGAACTTGATCTTCTTGTTTCTTTTCCTCTGCCAAGGAGGAAGAAGAGGAAGAGGAAGCAGAAGGCACTTTTCTAGCTTTTTCTTCTTCTTCTTCTTCCTCTTCATAATCATAATCCTGATCCTCATCCACAGGCAAAAGAGGCATGGATTTAGGGTTGGACCATGAATAAAAAGCTGATCTTCTGGACCACTTTGATGCAATCAAAACCCTTCTTCTCTTATTGAAAGGACTCTCTTGCTTCTGCAATTCCTTCAAGGTGCTCACTTGAGATAGATCTGTGAAAGACCTTGATTTTCCATCAAAATGGCTAGACAATCCCCTCCTGCATCGCTTACCAAAAATTCCAAAATATCCATATCCATATCAGATGACAAAATCAAAATCAAAATCAAACTTATATATATAAACAAACAAAATTAACCAATTATTGCCACAAAATAAATGGAATTTTTTTTCTAACAAATTATAAAACCATTTTAACTTTAATTTTAATTTTAAACAACCAAAAATAGAAAGGATCCGAGGGGATGTATTATTCGATGTTTACAAGAATCAAACCAAATAATTGAACAAAAGGGGGTAAAAAATTAAAGGAACTAACTTGATAGGGAGAGAATCCTCCAAAGCATCCAAAGAACCCAACCCAGTTCGTCCTTTCAACCTGCTCTCAACTTCCTCCTCCTCGTTATCACTGTCATCCGGGGTTCCGATCGACGACGAACTCTCCGACTCCGACTCGCCGCCGGCGAAAAACTTCGGTGGGCCCGAGATCCGGAAGTTAGGCCCATCATCTACCGGACACCCGTTCAAGAAGATCCGTTCGCCGGTCTGGCCGGTGGTCGGCGGAGACGACGAAACATCGATGGTGAAAGTGGGGCCCACCAAAACCTCCATTTTTAATTTAATATTTTTTTTCTCTAAAAATCGCAAGAAAACCGAAAGAAGAAAGTCCCCGGAAGCGGTGATTCGGTTACCCTTGTCCTCTTCGTCTTCTCCTCTTGAGCTTCCACGTGACGGGGTTGCTTGTCATCAATCTGCACACTCTCGCGGGTACAGTAACCGATACCACTCTGCAGGTAAGGTTATCAATCCCTCACTGTGCCTAACAGATTAGTTGTAACCGTCAAAACTAACAGCGCCGTTCATCTATCCTCGATTCATCTCCCGTGAGGAAGAGAGAAAGAGAGATGAGAGAGTATTGCAGAGATAACACCCAAACAAAAATGAAGTGAGGTGAAGAAGGGGGAAAGGATTATATATAAAAAATAAAAACAAAATAAAAATGAAGTTGTAATGGGTGTGAGAGAGAGAGAGAGTGTGATAGGTTTGACACGTTCATGATGACGTGGCAAGGACAGAGACCAGAAAAGTCCGTTTACCTTGAATGTGTTTAATGTTATTCATCATGGGTGTCTGATACTTATCCTCTCATGTTTCCTTTTATTAGATCAGACCAAGCGCATGCTTCCTAATTTAGGAATTTCAATTTCGGATATTTCATTGAGTGATTTTCTTTCCTTAATTCTAAGCAGAATAATAGTATTTTCTGTAGAACCAATGATTCGCCAACAAATAATTATTCACGTTTTACTTCCATTCTAATCAATTTGTTTTGAAAATTTGATCTTTATAACCCATTAATTTGTTTTCGTTAGTTTCTAAGTCTAATTTTCAAATATATCTTCTTCTTTTTTTAGCTTGGTTATGGAGATCCCAACTTTCTATTCGTTTTTTATTTTGGTAAATATATTATAATAAAAATATAATAGTAGAATAATTTTGAATGTTGAAACCTGAAACCGCATTTACGGTAATATTTTATTTTAACAATTGCGCAGAATATGCGTCCGTCGTAACCTGTGAATTTTCACCCATTTGTTATTTTCTGTCTTAAAGAATAAGTTCAACAGTTCAATATGGGTTTCTTCATAACATTTCATTACAAAAAATGCCAATAATCAGCATGCACATAGCTATCTTTCTAAAGTATTTTGGATAAGATCTATATCTTGTAGCTCAAGCCAGGATAGGGATGAAATCAGAATAAAGACTTTGATATTGTAGTTGGTAGGAGAGTGAATAGAACGATTGTGACAATAATAATAAAGAAAATAAAACGTTGTATAATTATCGTGTCACGATAATTTATAATTGGAAATTTTTTATTTTTTTTTTCTCTTGAATTAAGTTGTCATTCCATCTATACTTGGGTAAGTATAACGTTTCTATTACATTTATATTGATCTACTTAAACTTTCTTTAAATGGTCTATAATATATATTTCAGATAATTTAAATCTTGTTTTTATTTTTTATAAATTTTTAATTACTAAATAAAAATATTAAATATATCTTTATATTTTTAAATAAAAGATACATGTGTTTTATGTTTTTTTTTTCAGTTAAATCTTGCTTTAAAAAATAAAATAATATGTAGAAAGATCAAAATAGATCCTCTCTAGCAAAATCCTTTTCAGTCCCTCTCTAAACAAAATTTATCAGTAATTTTTATATTAAATGTCTGAAATTGATTAATAAAAAATAGGATTGGTGAATAAAAATTAAATTGGACAAAATGACCTGTAATTGGTCTTTTTTTAATATGAATCTTCAAAAATAATTTTATTATTTTTTGTCCAATTCATATTCAAAATACCATATGTATATAAACAAATTTATCATCAACAATGTTTTTTTTTTTATCTAAATTCATTTTATTAAATTACTATTATGAGCGAAGCTGATATAAATGTTAATTTTTTATTGCCTTTTAATTCGAAATGATAAATATTTCTTTTAACTCCTTCTTTATTTGCGTCTTATGCCCTTTTATATTTTCCATACAACTAGCAAAATAAGCTTCTTCTTTTTTTTCATTTTCTGCTCCCACTTTTTGTTTCTTCTTTATTATTTTCTATTCCAAACAAAGTGTAGAAGATTCTATAATTTACATGGGACGATATATTTAATTTCCAGTTTCTGATTATTTTAAAAAAATAGATAAATAACATGCATAAAATAAAATCTTAAAAAAATTAGAAACGGAAATGATAAATAATAAGCAGTTCTATTTTACATTTTAAAAAAATACAAATGATGCCACGTTGTTTACATTAGTCTTGACTTTGGATATAAAAGTTTATACGAACTTATATTACAAGAAAAATAATAACGTCAAGTAAAAAAATATAATTTAATTAAATTTTTTAGATAATGTAAATAATAAGATACTGCGATTTAATTATAAATTATTAAAACTTATAGTAATTGTTTCAAAAATGTATTTATTGTAGTTTTTATTTGATTAACAAAGTAAAAATATTTATATTAATAATATATTATAATTAAATTAAAAAATAATGATCTCACATATATTTTATATTTCTGTCATACTTCAAATACTAATTAAATAATAATAGAACTTTTTTAATATAATAGAAATATAAAAAGTGTATAATCTAAGTTTAGATTTCGGTTAATATGGAAAAGTAAACAAAATTATTTTAAATTTGGAAAACTTCGAAATGGTTATTGGATATGTTAAATTTAAGGAACGGCTAAGATTGTTATTTAACAACTATTAATAACCGGTCACATATCACCCATGTGCCATTCTTAATTAGTTTGTGTTAATTGATTTATTTAACATAAACTAATTAAAATGATTTAAATTTAGATCACTACACTTTATATGTTGTAAGAGGATTTTCTTAAATGTAGGGATAATTTTTAGCTTTATGGTCAGAGGTTTTTTTTTTACATATGATTCATTTGTTGTATGATATTTATTATATTTACTTATACATGATATGGAGCACTATTGACCACTGTGTATATACCATCATCTAACATAATATTCAGTATGATTATTTAAATGATTATTTTTAATGTTTTATAAAACTTATGTTAACCTTTTAATATTTTTTTATAAAAATATTACTTGATTTATAAAATATAATTTAAATGAATTATACCATATTCATAGATTTTAAATCCTTAATTTATCCTCATGACATAAATAATTTAAGTTAATTAAATTTATATCATCATCTATAATTATTGATATGAATTTATGATCTAATTAATAAAACAAATTGTAAGCTCCAAACTTACATTTTAAAATATTGCATCTTAACATTTGAGTCTAGGATAAAGACACGTTTCTTGTTTTAAACTCTGAATTTAAAGACTTTACATTTTAACCAAATCAAAATAAATAAGATATATTAAATTTTAAATTCGTTTAAATATTTTAAACCTTGACTCAAGACCAATGCCTACGAGAGTTTTAATTGTAAATTATATATATAAATATTGTAAAATTTCACTCATAACATAACACATAAAACATGTCTCAACCTTAAATCTTACATTTGAATATCTTAAATCTTCTATGTTTCAACCCTAAAACCCTATATTTAAATATCCTAAATCTTGATGTAAGACTTAATATATAAAACAAGTTGTGACCAAAATGTATAGATAGTTGCAAACCTCACACATAAAATAGTTAAAAATGATTTAAGGTTCTATAATTATTGAAAAAGATATTTAGTGTTAAATCTTAAATTCAAACTATTAAAAAAATAATAAATATATAATATTAAATTTTTTACATGGATATAATTTATAAATAAATATTAAATTTGTAAAAATCAATTTGTATTTTATACAAACTACTAATAATTTAAGCTATAATAATTAATCTAATAATAAAAAATAAAATTAAGATAATTTTATATAAATTTTTAAATTTAAATTCATTACTTTTATCGATGTACACCAAAAACCTACTAATTATTTATTTTATAATTTTAATATTCCAATTAAAATTTTAGATAAAAATATCATAGTTTACATTCGTTCATATTTTAAATATGTTAATAATTTTATTTGTAAAATGCTAATATCTTTATATTTTTATTAAATAAATTATTTTTAATATTATAATATTTTTAAAAATTTCATCAAAATTCTACTCTAAATTCTAAATTATTTTATATTAAATTATAAATTCAAATTATTACTAGTTTAAACTATACATTAAAATAAAATTAATTCATCAAATATTAAATATATATTTAAAATATAGAAATATAAATATAATATATTTGTTATTCGCTCTTAATCAAAAGGTTAAATTAATAAAATTTAATGTAAGAATATTAAACAAAATAAGTTCAATCCAACTTATTTTTAAAATAATCAGATATCCTTTTTCTATATTATAATAACATACAAATTTGATTGAATCATTTATAAATTTATTTAATTTTTTAGCTTTAAATTTCTTCCGTCCAAACATTAATACTATAATTAAATCAAATTTGAGAGTTACTACTTTAATTTTTTTTCTTCTTTAAAATTTTTCAATCCAAACGTTAACGTTTATGAATAACTTAGATTTATAAGTTACTGTTACGCAACTTCAATTTTTTATTAAATTCTAAAACCGTAATTGTTTACACCGAGGCAATGAGAATTCAACCACCATATCTCATCAGCAACAGTTATTCTTAAAATTACACAATTTAATTTTTAAGAATCTAAATTCTTTTGTTTCTTTTTTTTTTTCTTAACTATTATAGAAAGATCATTAATTTTATATTTCTGTTTGACTCATCATATTCCATCTTCTTTATCAAATTATTAATTTAGCTGAAAATATCCTCGTTAAAAAGAGAAAAATAATATATATATATATATATAATATTCATTATATACGTAAAAGAAAAAAATAGAGAAATATAAATAAAAAATAGATTAGAGAAAATAGAGATGCTCTTTACCTCAATTTATCATGGACCATGCCATTAACTTTTTATGGTACCTCGTTCACATAAAATTTGATTATCTAAGCACCAAATAAAACACACAAATCTTGAGGAGATAGTTAAAATTCAAACATTGGAAGAGGTATTTGTTATTGGGAATGTTTTATAATCGTTAAAGCGTTTAAATAATTTATCTTACAGTAGTATTTAAAATAATTGAATTAAAATAGAAATGATAGTTGATTAAAGTAGGCAAAAATTACCATATAGAAAATCATTTAGTTTTTATGTCATTAGTCAATTATATGTTGTGCTGTGTGTCAACGTAACAACTAATAATGTAAAAAATATAGGCAGATATATTTTATTTAGTGTAAATATCTGAAAATGCATTGATGTTGTGAAAGAATGTGGCACTTGGTGTAAATCTCCGTGCTCTTCATTCCTTTCCACTCATCATTTCTCTATTTTGTTTTCTTTAAATTTTATTGACAGGAAAATTTATTTTCCCCTATTTCTTCTCCCACAATATCTCGTAGATCCTTGCAATGATTCCTGGCATTATAAAATAAAAATAAATCATGAGAAAATATTTAAGCAATCTTTAATATTTTTAAAATAGCAAATATATTGCAAAAAAAAAGAGAGAGATTATATTTGTACCTTAATTACTAAAAATTTAAAAATTATTCCTATATAATAAAATGTTTTGAAAACCTTTAAGATATGTTTGTGGTGCTAGTAAATTAATTTAGTTAATTAGTGAAATAAATTAACTGTGAATACAACCATCCCTATTGACTAAGCGATCTTGTAAAGAATAAATTTTATTTCTCAGTTAAAGATTTTAAGCAGCTCAAGAAAGCATTTTAACTGAAGATCAACTATTATCCTCTTTTTTTTTTGGGTGAATTTCGCATATTTCAAAAGGTTTTATGTTTTATATTATTTAAATTTTGAGTTTTCTAAATATTTAAATATTTAAATATGCGTTTGAATTTATAGATAAGTCAATAAAAAAATGATCTTACATATATAAAATTGGGCTCATCCAGTTCAATCTGGTTATTTTTCTTTGTATGTATTTTTTTTACAAAATTTAATTTAATTTTAAATACTTATTCAAAATCTTTGATTTTGAAAGGTTGAGATTCGACTTATTTCTTATTCGGTCTGGAATATTTTTACTCAGTCAAATCAATTTTAAATTCTTATTATTAATTACTAGTTATTAGCTTAATTTATATATATATATATATAATTAATTATTATTTAATTACTTTACACGTCTCAACATAGGAGACATGTCTTCCAACAAACTTTACATATAAGATAAGTATAAATAAAAGCTTAAAAGAGCTAAAAATAAATAAAAGGATTGGCAAATAAATAAAAAATGCAAAGGTTTGCGCCTATCAAACTCAGATTTACAACACTGCAAAATCATTCTAGACAGCACAGTGCCGGAAAATTGCTTTATCGATTGATTTGTGGTTCAGATTTTTTCTAACAATTGAGATTTCATTCAATCCACAAAGACAGTGTAACAACCAAGCCTCTATCTTGAAGAGAACGATCTTTCACTATTATTTCCAGTTATACTTGAAGGCCAAGTTTCTATTTTGACAGTGAATAATAAGAAAAAGTGTTTGTTTTAACTTAATTTGATCTTTGTCCCCAAAATTCAAGGGTTGATTATGCAATGGTTTCTCTATCAATTTACATGGTTGAACACTTTTTTTTATTTTTACATTTACTTTTCAAATGGTTACCGCAAGGGCAATTGTTGTTCTTTTTTATTCCAAAAATATTCTGTTGATTTCCTGAATCAGAATCAAATTCGATTAACAACTCGGTTTAACTCATTTTGACTTAACTCGGTTATTTTTTACCGAGCAATCAACCACTTCTCAACTAATACCTAATCACCTTATTTTTAACTCGTAATTTTTTAATGTTAACACAAATATTAAGAATTTACAATTTCTTACAATATTTGAAGATTATTTGTATGAGTTAATTAAATAAAGTTTTAGAATAGGCATTGATATGATATGTCTTAGAATCCAAGTTGATTCCAATCATATAATTGAAACCTGTAATAAAAAGCAACAGCCCACAGATAAACAATGTGTTTAATGGATCACACCAATAACAATGTACGGAAACATATCTTTAATATGAATTTTGCAGTTGTTAGCGTCCCTACTAGTGGGTTAAGTATCCCATTATTAAATGATCTTTCATTTATGGGAAGATGGGAGAAAGAGAGAGATAAACATATTTAGGTGTTTGAAGAGCTGGAAACAGAGAGAATAGTACAAGGGTTCATTGAAAGAGGAAAAAAAATATATATATAAATATGAAAGCATGATTTTGGTGGACTTTGGCTTATTGGCAGACAGATATTCCAAAATAAGGGAATTTTATAATCAAAAGATTGCAAATATTGCGATGAAATCCATATGATGGAAGGAAATTGGGTCAGGATTGGTTGTTGTTGCTGATCAATAATTATCTTTATTTTTTTATATTTTTTATTTTAATAATATTATTATTATATATATTTTTTTTCTATCTCTTTTACCTTAACCGTTCTATACATTCCAACTAAAACGATATATAAAATTTTGCAAACCTACCTTATCTTTTTGAATAAACTATTTTAATCAATCATGCACCACATCCACTTGCAGCCTGGGTCATCTCATCCAATTACATTACTGTTTGCATTACCACTCAACTTTTTAATACTAAGAAATTTTAGGAATATTATATATAAGAACATTATTACTAAAAATTTTATTATTAAATCAGCTTTATGTAGTTTTTATAAATTAGGGAATGAATTTATATTATTTGACTAATAAATACAAAAATTGGTCAGTAAAAGATATATTAAAAATGTTAATATTATTTTCATCATTATGGGGCGTGTGACGTCATGGATGAGGTATGTAAAATTTATAAGTGCGTGTGCGTTACAAAAGACAATTAAAAAAGTAAGTTACCGAAGATAACTTATAAATCAATTGTTACGATCTGTGTTTTTAAGATGTTTGGTCCGCATCTAAGGGTGTGTATGTTTCAAAGAGAGAAAATAATAATTATAATAATAATAATAAAATTTAATTAAAAAGAGAAATAAAATATATGTTAAATAATTGTTAATATTTGTTGAATATAGAAGAATCATTATCTGTGTTTTTATAGAAGTTGAGTAATATTCTATTACTAAAAAAATAAGATAATCTCTGTCTCTCTCTATATATATAAAGCGTAATTCATGGGGTCATTCTGTAAATCTTATCTGATAAGGGTTTCGAAGGATCTTTATAAAGGATTTTGGAATCCAACGAAACAATGCGATAAACCCAAATCGTAAAGGTTTGAACTAATTTATGTTTAATATTCATTTCCTTGCGATCTTTAAGTCTTTATATTGCATGTGAACCAATATATAGTATGTTATCCTCATTGAAAATTTTCAATAAATTAATTTGTTCTTCTATCTCCACCAAGTGACCTAATACACAAAGATAATGAATTTTTAGTAAGAATTGATTATCTTATTTTTTTAGTAATAGAATATTACTAAAATTACTAAAAACAGAATAATGAATTTCACCGCTGCAAAATACCTCGTTAGCTCCCTTCAATTTATGTTAATGTTAACATAAATTAGTTGATTTTTTCTTTTAAAAATTGATCAATATTTCCCTTGTTTCTTCTTATCTGACGTTTAACGCTGTTTCACATAATTTTTTAAAATTTTTAACATTCTTATTTGTATTAAAATTATCATATTTTTAATTTATCTTATTAATTAACTAATATCCTCATCAATGGTATAATTGAACAATAAATAATAAATATTATATAATAAAAATATAAAATAGGAAATAAAAAAGAACGAAGTATTGACTAATTTTAATTTCAATTAACTAATCTTCAAAAATATTATTTGACTTTATAAATAATGACCAATTTTGCGTCTAATCAACCAATCATGAACTAAATTGATCAATTGTTGTGGACTGTTAGTCACAATGAACAACTGTGATTTATTAATAGCTTAACAAAGGCTAGAGAAAGTTACTTAGAAGGGGGTTGGTTTTTTTTTTCTTCAATAATGCATTGATTAAACAAAAAGAAAACAATACTAATTAATAGTATATTAGAATCCAATGTTATTTCACGTGGAAATCCCCATGACCGCATCTTTAAACATAAAGAAACTTCAGCACTGTACCTAAGAAAAAGGGAAAATACAAAAACGGGCCACATTTGCATTTTTATTTTGGGAAGACCAGCTATTTGTTTGAATGTGAAAAAAATGAGAAAAAAATAAATAAATAGGTAACATTAATATTTTAATTCATTTTGTTTGGATAAAAAATAATAATATTAAATAAATTTATATCTTTTCCCTACAATGTGGGTAGATATAAATTATAAAAATAGATAAGTAATTTTTTTTACTAAACTAAATCTTTATTTCTCCCATTTTGTCTCTATATAAGGAAAACAAGTTTTTTTAAGCCCTCACATATTCTTTCCTTTTCTCTTTATTTTCTAATTAATCAAGCAGTAAAAAAATATAATTTTTCTTCCTATTATGTTATCATAGATTGCATATACTTGAAATTTGACATTTGTATTAAATGTTTAATTTTAATACACTATTAATATCAAAATATTTTTATACGAAAAATTAATTAAAATCATTATAAATATATTTTAAAATATTTATTATAATAAATAATCATTTTAATTTTATATCAATTAATGATTGGATGATAGTATAAAAATAAATTTGATATATTATCTTTACATTATTAAAAATTAAAAATTATTCTACATATACCTTTTAAAATAATTATTGTAAATAAAATATTTTTAATTATATGACAATATAAAATTGAATAATAATGTAAATAATTTTTATGTTATTAACTTATTTTAATTAAATTTATATAGAATTTTTTACATTGTTAATATATTTTAATCATATTTTTATGTTAATTATTTTAAAAATTATATCTACAATGAATTTTAATTAGTTAAAATTTATCCTAATATTTATAAAATTCAACTCGTAAAATATGATATTTCAGAAGTGTTGGCATATGTAATACTCCAAAGTGCCTGTAGAAATTGTGAAATTTGTATTCATTTGGGGTTGAGGTAACTTTTTTTAAAAAAGTATTCCATGCAAAATAAAGAATGTCTAAAAATTGGACCCCCGCACGTAAATTAGGCGTAGCTCTGCCCCTGTTTTAAATTATATTAAAACTTTACATAAATGTCTTTAATTGAAAATAATATGAATGGTTTTTTTATAAAATGAGCAATGATTAAAAATATTATATTTTTTCCTCCTTAATCATAAATAATTATTAAATATCATACTATTAAAATGACGTCGTTGAATTAAACTTTAAAAATGAATATGTAAGTAGTGGAAATATTGCCGGTGTTGGAGAGACGAACGATAACATCGAATTAATATTTGTTGTTATACTTTTTTAAAAAACATTAAGCTATCAGTGTGTGTGTGTATATATATATATATATCTCTTTAAAATTCAAGCGCTGAGGGGATAAGCAAAATTACAGTGTTATAAACAAAAGATTGTGATTAACTATGGATCAATTAAAGCGTACACCCAAGAATGGCAATGCTCTACACTGCTTTTGTCTCTTTTTACTTTTAAAAGTGAGCGTCAACGTGGAGAAGCAACATCACAGCACCCCAATTTATTTTGGGTCTATGTAGCAGTAGCACCCCAAATGAATGATGCGAGTATCATACAAGATAACTTGGTCTAGCTAGGAAAAGCAATCATTCTGATTGAACCTGATGCCTAACTTTGACATGAACAAATATGATCAATAGGTTTTCAGGCTTTAAGGGAAACATGTTCCATCACACCATATGAAGTTTCAATGTCCACCCTAAATGTGTTAAGGCACGAATAAAATGTGAATCAAACAAGGAAAAATGGTGAAAATTGTTTACCAGGTAAAAAGGACAAGCCAATTGCCATTCTGGAATTCCATCTTAGCGTCATTAATAATGCTCTCTGTGTTTAAGTGCTTTGATATTGTTATGTCATATCACAAAAAATATTTAAACTATGCATACATGGTTTATAAAGACGGTTAAATCATTAGTTCGGATGTGCAAATTATAATAGAAATTTTCCTTCTATAGAAAATGTCTTTATATATGTTAATTGTTAAATTAGGTGCAAATGATAAATTTTTTACCTACTAAAATTTTCTCATTGAAGTGACAACATCATAATGGGATGGCATCAGGGGCTTAGGATTTGAATTCTTTGCAGTTGTTTTGCCTTTACAGCAATATATTTATGGTTGGATTTCCATGTAATGATTATAAAAGGTCAGAGTACATTTATAATCGGTTAATCGCACTATCTCACAAAAGTCAATATAATTAGTTATTGATCAATGTATTGCCACAAAAGCAAAATAGCTGAAGAAATTATATATACATATATAAGTGAGTAAAATTTATAAAAATAGAATACGAATTTTCCTTAGGTTTTCTGATCCTGAAGAAGTTGATATTGAATCTTAATTTTTGATTTCTGTTTTTTCAATCTACACTTAAACCTGTTTTAATTTTTTGTGAGATGGAAATGAAAAAGAAAAATAATCTTCCCTGTTCTATTACCATACCTAAATCCAAGTTGCTAAGGAGATTTGATGACCCTTTAGCTCCACCTAGTGGTAGGACCTCCACTGCCCAAAAGAAAAAAAGTAGTGAGTTGAAGTAGCACAAACATGATGAGAATAAAGTATTAAATTGAAGTTGCATTGCAGCAGAAACTTTAAATTGGGACAGTGTTGGCATTTTCATTGCATTATGAGGCAGTGGTTTGATATTATTGTAGGCCAAAAGTGAGTTTCGTTATCGGGATAAAATACCCATAGTTGAATGTTTTGTTTTGAGGTGTTTTAGCCTTTATAGTTTATATTTCCAGCTGTCCCATCTGATCCCATTACTATAGTTCAGTTTGGATACAAAAAAAAAGTTTGCACACAAAGAATTACACTTGTAGTAGTTATGTTAAAGATTTAAACATGGTCCTTTTATTACTATATAGCTATGTCTACATTCAAAGAATTGCGGGGACGCATTTAGTTTGAAGTTAACAATGTCTTACATCACACTATCACAGTGCCACCTCCAGAAAATGGTTGATCATAACTACCAAAATTATGCTATCATTCTTGTTGTCATAACTCTGCACTATCTAGCTATTTTGAGTTTTTTAAGTACTTGTAAGTAATAACTACGAATGGCTCATATTGCTTTTGTGAAACCAAAGAAATCACAACAAATTGAACACACACTCGTACTAAATGAAAGAAAATAAAGCACTAAGGAGAAAATAGAATTGCCACCAGAGGCTACAATAGAAGAAAGTAGTGTGTTCATCCAAAACAAGAAAGAAAATAAAAAGGAGTCAAATATGCATTTAATGCAGACAGACTGTTGACAAATGCCAATAACCTATTTTCCTAAACCTCCCTGTAATACAATGCTAAAATACACAATTCTTATCCCACAAGCATTCTACAATCACAACTTTCCCACCCCAATTCTGATGACTAGAAATTTTGTTAATCTAAACATCTAACCCCATGGATACACAAAGAATTGTACATAAAATCTATCATATTACGATGATAATATTGCCACAAAGTAATTGAATGGGCAAAGACGAGGATTTTAAAAACTACTTTATTGAGGAGGTAGCATTTTTCTCAACCAAATGGCCATAATTTTGCATGTACCACCAATAGATAGACACATTCCCCACTCAAGCAGGGTCCAGGAAACTTTCCGCATTGTCCCTTAAAAAGATTGTGGAGTAGTAGTTTGTATAATGTTCATGTTTTGGTAACCAAGAAAACCCCAAGAGATCCCCAAGCGTCGTTGTTTGTTCCTTCCAAATGGAAGAAATTTATATAGCAAAGAAAGGTTGGACGGCATAGGATCACCATATAAGCGTTGATCCATGTCTCCACATTGAATTAAACTACTTTCTTTTTGTATAAAAACTCGTTAACAAGGAGTTGGGAGAAACTCTGATGCTTCCAACTTCAATGAATGACCAAAAGTTGAGTCAATATAGGCTTATAGTCCTTCCCTAAGAGTTTGTTACAGTATTTAGAAATGAAGCTAACTAATCTTGGTATAACATTTAGAGAGAGTAGGTTCTGTCTCTAAAACTTTACTATATAGCTCTACATACTCTGCACTGCACTTGATTGAATTCTGATACCGAGAAGATATCAAGCAAATCCAAATTCAAAGTTCAAAACCCGTATGCTTGCTCTTACATTATAAATATTACGAACTTCACCATAAAACGACAAATATCTGATTAGTTTATTATTGAATAAAGGAACAGATTAGTCCTAACTTATTTATGATCTTGTAAATTGATCTTTGGCTTAAATTTTTTTTTTTCAATTTCTTACTTAATATTCCATCTTACAAATCAGTCTCTTCGTCAATTTTAGTATAACGGCATGCAGAGTTGACATATTAAATAATATGTGACTATACAACAATGTCATTTTGAACCTCACTTTCTTCTCCTCCATCTCTCGCAGTGGTATCTAGAGACCATTACCGATTACTTTTTCAGCCAATTAATAAGTAAACAAGTAATCCTTCTACCCTCTCTCCATCTAGCAAGCTCACACTCCACCGTCATATCCCCTCCTCCACCACTGCGAGCCTCAAATCCTCTACCATATCCTTAGCCACCACCTAATCAATCATTTTTCCCTCCAACTCCATCGTTTACACATCTTTCTCTATCCATAACAATATAAGCACAAAACATCCACAAGAACACTTCTTCCCTTACTCATGTTTCTCCTTTTTTGCTAAGACAATCCAACAATAGAAAAAGATATTCATGTAATGTTCTCAAATTTTGCTCACTCAATTTATCTTTACTCTTCCAACCTTTATTATTAGAATTAGAACAAGACATGCTCCTCCATCCATTCTAACTAACTTTTTTTTTTATTTCTCTTCAATTTTTGCTGGTTATTTAATCTTGTTTCAAATGATGAAATTCTTCAGATCATTCAAAGTTTTAATCTTTTTGAAAATTCTTAGTCTAGATTTTGATGCAAAAAGAGATATAGACAGTGGAGTTAGAGAAGATATTGGTGGAGAATGAGATGATGGTGGCTAAAGACATGGTGGGGGATTTGGGGCTGGTAGTGGTGGAGGAGGAAGAAGTGATTGGGGATGCGTACTTAACGTGTGAAGAGAGGATAAACAGATTACTCGTTTTTTATTGAATGACTAGAAAGGTGGTCGAGAAAAATGATATGGGCAAAGAGGTTCAAAGTGACGTCATTTTATAGTTCATGTGGCACTTAACATGTTAACTCTACTTGTCGTTATGTCAAAATTAACGAATGGATTGATTTGCAAGACAGAACATTAAGTGAGAGACTAACGAAGAAATTTTTTTAAGTGAAGAACCAATTTGCAAGATCATAAATAAGTTGGGGACTAATTTGCCTCTTTACTTATTTATTATTACCAATTAATCTACCAAGAATATATATATGTTGTAACCTGTGTATAACAAAGGCAGCAAATTAAGATAATCATATTCGCATGGTCCTAACCAATATTAGATGACATACACCAAAAATTTTCAAATCACAAAAAAGAGAACAATATAAATCAGTAGTTGTATCATGAGTTAACCTAGAAGTTTCGAACCATGTAATAAATTCTCCTAATCTAGATCTTTTTTTCTCTCATTCTAATCCTAGGGACTTAAATTTCTCTACTAAGCTTCAATGACTTGGTAGTAGAAATCAAATTCTCAGTTTTACTATCTTTATTAGCAAATTTACTTCCAATTCAAAACACACAATAATCAAATTCGAGAATCTTGTAGTCAGTCAAACAAGATAATATGAAAATTGTTAAATAATCAAGATTTGATTTGGCATAAATATTTTTCCACAAGTTTGCATAAAAATGGAGAAATCAAACATAATTCGCACAACGAAAATGTTGTATATGAAAGTTTGGCAAAGCAAAGAGTTGAAAGGCATGTAAGTAATGGTGAACGCGTGAGAATCCACCAAATTTAAAATTGAAGGAGAATGAGTGAAAGAGACAAAGTTTTGAGTTGAAAATAAGAAGAAATGGATGAGAAAATATCCAATGAAAAAAGTAATTATGACAAAAAAAAAACTCTAAAAATGAATTCCAATACAGTAAAAAAAAGGAGGAGGAGAAAAGAAACCTTAAAAAACTATACGTGAATGTAAAAACAGTTAGAGAAAATAAAAAAAATAGAAAGTATTAAATAATTTAAAGATAAAAAACAATTTAATTCAATTTTTTAATCGTGTTTTCTAATCCCAAAAAGTATTTAATTCATCATATCTAAATTTTTTAAAAATTAATTAGTTTATATTTTAAATTATTTTTAATTTTGTCTACATAAATGATAATTCTTTTTAGCCGTGATTGTTGTATACAGATTAATATAATTATAAAGATCAAATTTAAAATAAAAAACACTTATTAAAATTTTAAAATTCAATAGATATTTATAATTATTTTATATCATAATTAAAGTATAAAATATTTTTTTTATAATGACACAAATGTATTTAACAGTATAATTTATTGTTTTTATTTTAGTATTTTTTAGCTTTAAATTTGTTACTTTAGTTCTCTATTTTTTTTCTTCAAATTGAACAAATTTATTGTTAAATAATAAATTTAAATTTTATTATTGAGAGTAGAATAATACATTTTTACATTTACTATTATGTATTACGCGAATTTGTTATATTTATGATACACGTTTTCTAAATATTGGCAAATAATATGTTTCCTTAAACCAACAAAGTTAGATTTAACGAATCAGTTTAGTTGTTACAAAATGATGAATTATGTGTTTATTGATATTTTTTATCTAACCCTAATATATTACCTGTATATTATAAGGATATTTTTAAAATTAAATATAAGTAAAGTAGAAAACATTTTAGTCCTTCCATCTATTGAAAATTAAAACTAAAATATATTGTATTTATGATTTTTATAAATTAAATTGAATCAAATAAAGATTTTCAAAAAACTAAAATAATTATTTTTTCTCATGAATTAAAATAAATCCAAAAATTTTTCAATTTTGAAGTTGATGTTCACCTTAAGCTGACTTAATGCGAAATGGCCCAGGGCTGAACTGAGAGTAAGGCCCGAGATAATCATAAGGAGTCCACATCAGAGCTCGGAAGTTTCTTGACCAAAAAACCAAACTAAAGATTTAGGACTCTACTACCCCCCTTTTGGAATATTTTTCGACACGTAAATACATTCTACTATACTATATTTGGGTTTTGTTTATACACCATATTAGCTTAATTAATAAATGGATTAGCCTTTAGAGCTTCCATATACTGTTCAAAAATCAAAGTTTTTGGGCTTTTCATTAGCAGCTAACGTGTGGGGGACGAAACCCACCTATAATGAAATTGACAGAAGTTAAGTCATTGTATGTTTACTTTATAAATTGCAGACTTCAATCCCCAGTTTGAGGCACATAATTAACATTCATTTATAAATAATATGCTTGAAACAATTATAGTTAAATAATATTTAGATATGATTTTAAGTCTCAAATTAATACAAATAAAAAAAATATTTAAATCCATCCAACCATTCATCCTTTTATATATATATATATATATAATCCGTTTATAATGTTAATTTTAATATTTGCACAAATTTAATGTATAATTATTAATCTAATTATTGAATCGTTTTATAATATTTTTATGATATATCAAATTTTAAATCAACAATTAGATTAATAAATTTGATTATATATATAATTAAGGATGGACTTAACAAGTCTTCCAAGTCATGCATAAATATAATGGAAGGACAATGATGGAATAAATAGTGAAGATATCTTAATTCTAGGGAAAGATAAGTGGGTTTCACATGACCTGGTAATAGGGAACTAGCTGATAAATGATAATATATGGTTGGTTCGTGAATATGCTGGAAACATAATAACCATAGATTGACCAAACTCTATTTTGAAATTGTGACACGCTTGTAGGTCAAGAATATCAGGTGGAATTATGCATGTTGAGCCACGTTTAAGTCATCTTTATTTACTATTTAGTGTTGCTCGTGGAATATGGTGAGTAGGATGTGGGAAGAACCATTGTCAACCACTTTTGAAAATGGAGTAATATATAGCTGTCTTTGTTGTTGAACCTGTTTATTCAGTGCTTCTAGGACGGAAAGACTAGTCGTATACATGAGATTGTCTACGCCATGAATTTGAGTTGCATACGGCAAATTAATTTCGTGAATCAAAAGGAGGTAAAGAAATGTTCAATTTTAGTTGCAGTAAAAGCCACTTTCATTTTTTTAATCAAAACTCAACACGCACTTCAAATTAAACCTCTACGAACTAGTAAATCGGTTCGGTGAATAAAGGTAAACGGTTCATTTTTACAACTTGAAGAAAGGGATAAGTTCAGTGAATAAATCAAACGTGAAATGACACGGTTTACTTACTATAATATGTTTTTTTTAACCCAAAATTTCACATAAAAGCTATTCAACTAATCCTAGAGACTTTTACTATAATATATTTTGAGTCAACGCGTTCAAATTCCACATACTCTATCTTAAAATGAAAACTTTGAATTGTTCGTTAATCCATAGTAAGGGTAAAGGCACAAATGCCCTGATTTTACTCTTATAAGAACTTTCAATTCTTCATACTTTATGTGCAGGAAAATTCTTTCTTGACAAATACATCATGTTACATACACACACATTAAAAAAGAAAAGAAGATTGACTAAAGTCATCTGAAAGGAATATAAGCAAAACGTAAACGAAACACAACTACACAAGAATAGCTTAAACCAAGAGTGTAGATGATAACATGAATATCAACTAAATTTTAAGTGTATGTTTGGTTAAAATAAAGTCTAAAATAATATTTTTTGAAAAAATATTTTATATAACATATTAAATCATCTTTTAAACGCCATATTATATAACATCTTACATCCATTGAAAAACTCTCACATTATATCTGGATAGAAAAAAAAAAGTAAAGAGGGAGGAAATAAAAAATATTATATTATATTATTCAAATAGATAAAAAATATAAAAAGAAAGAAATAAAAAGATGGGTATTATAGAAAAAAAAAATCCCTCCATAAAAAATGTGAAATAGAGGAGCGATGAGGCTTAATTTTCACTTTTTTATTTTAATTGTTTAAAAATAAAACTAAAATTTTATAACACAAAGAACAATTTTATATTACAAATTAGACGTTAATATTTTTAAGATATACAAAAATAATAACTGTATTAAGTCTGCATCCAAGGTCAAACTAACAACTTATTTAATTATTTTAAATATGACATACAAAGCATTAACTTCACAAACTAACTAATACAATTATCTAGATCGCAAAGAACCGAATCGAGTTGAGATGTCATTCCTTTCTATTTTCCCATTACGAGGCATCATCAAGTTAGATTGTGACCCTTTACCATGCCCACTAAACAAGCTACTCCCTCTGTATCCCACTTCCTTCCAATTAGAAAACTCCATAAAATTTCATGACCAAAGCCAATTACTCAACTGATAAAAAAAAAACTAAAACCACTTTAAAAAATTTTATAAATTAATCAATAAATCACAAAAAAAGAGGTAAGGTAGGAGTTTATCGGGAGAAGATTCCGTGTAATGTAATAGAAACATAATAATCTTTCCAATCAGAACAGATTTACATTGCATCCACCACCTTAATTTCCATTCACATTTTCCCCTTTCTACTACAAAAAAAAGCCCTCACTATTCCCCTTTTTAAAAATCCCAACCTCACGTTGACTCGAATACCAAACCCACGGCCCCGGAAATGTTCTCCTGCATCGCGGTCTGAATCGAGTGACGGTGCTCCCCTTCGTACGTCACAATCAGCATCGTCGGATCGTCAGAAGCGCGTTCCACGTGTTTCCTCGCCGGACACCCTCTCACCGTGCTGCACTTATAATACCCCCTGACACAAAACAAAACGAAATCACCGTCAGTTAACACCATTGACCAAAGTCAACGAAAGATCAACGGCCACAAATCACACATCACTCACCTCGGATACGGCGATCCTTTGATCGGCTTCTGACCGTACTTCCTCCACGAATACTCGTCCGGCGGAATATCGGCGATCTTGGAACTAATGGCGGGCACTCTTATGGTCTTCTTCACACGAGTCTTCCTGAAAGAAAAAGGAACATTTAATTTAAAATCTGATGAAATACGGTTACTGCTAAGATGTGCCATCTAATAAGGTCAACAGTCAAAAGCAGATAATAGGTTAAAGAAAAAAAGGAAAAGGTGAGGAGCGAGGCAAGGCGTAAGAGCGAAAACAGATAATAAGACGACAAAGTGGGGGGTGGGTTGGGTTGAGTTTGGGAAGTTCCATTTTCTTGTCTTTATTGTAAGACATCATTTCTAAAAATTCGTCAATTTGACAAACGCGGCACATGACAAAACCCTTAGCTGTCACCGTCACGCGTGATGTGTCCATTGAATGCCTTTAACTGCACCACTACCAAAACCGTTGACTCTTAAAACACAGACTCGGACTACGACTCGCTCTTTCCCTACGCGACCGAGTCAGTTAGCTATTACCTAATTCGCTTCAACCGTAACCGTAACCGTAACCATTTCTTTTTTCCTTCCAATTTTACGATCAGGGGAATTATAAGGTGAGACGCGGCTGTACCTTCTTTTGACGCAGTGGCACTTGTTGGAGCCGGGGATGTGGTCGGAGTGCTCGCGGTGGTCGTGGCACCTCTTCTTGAACGTGGCGGAAGACAGAGGAGGTTTTCCGGCGGAGAGTGAGGGGACCGGCGGGGTAAGAAAGATAGAAGATCCTAGTTTGCCGTTGGAAACGGTTGCGTCTTCGGTGATGGCGGAGGACATGAAGGAGGAGTTGGAAGAAACACTGAAAGTTTCCTTGGAGAATTCAAGCTCCATGGACTTGGCGTTGGAGGTGAAGATGTTAGGTTTTGTGAAATCGAGAGTCAAGCTCTGCGACTGCGCGGAAACGAAACTCGAGGGAGGATGATGAGGGGTGACCGGAGTAGCCGGTGAGGCAGAGGAAGGGAGAGGCGCGCGACGGAAACGGGCATGGCCGGTGCGGTTGAGTAAGGAAACGAGTTTTTTGAACTTGGAAACGGTGACGTCAGTGAGGTCGGTGTGAAGGTGTGAAGGTTGGTGAGAGAGGAGACGGATGAGGTGTTCCATGCCTTTTAAGCCTTCAGAGGCAGCCTCTTGAATTGCTTTATGTTCATCCATTTTTGGGAATCCCATAAACTCCACCGCCATATTTCAGCTTAATGGATACACAACAGTGTGCCCCTGAATCAAAATGCCATGGGAACAGGAACAAGAACAACAATAAGAACCGGGTTTGTGTTTGTTGTAGTCACCAGGGAAAAAGAGTAAGGGAGATGATGGGAGAGAGGGTAAGATATATCGGGACCAAGGTGACCGGATGACTGGGTAGTGGGTAACACACACGGTCTTGCCTTTTAGTCAAAATTCCTTTCTTCACCTTTTTATTTTATTTTTGCCTTTTAAAGGTAAATAATTAGATTAGAGTCCTCAACATACCCTAACGCCATTTAACAGTAAATTCATGAAAAAATAACTAAATTCTAAAAAGTGAAGCTAAAATATATGAATAAATGTATCCATCAAAAAGCAACGAAATTCAGTTTTATAAAAAGGAACAAAATTCATTATGCAGTGGAGGGGGGTGAAATTGAAGGATGAATTTGGTAACAGGGTTGTCTTATTATGTATTTAGGTCATCCAATTTTTTATTATCTTTTCCTGGCCCTCCACCGGATTCAAAAAGACGTCGGGAACTTCAATTGGTAAATCAATATTATATTGCAATTTTTTTATTAATTTATGTTTAAGTCGACCATATTCAATTTTTTTTTATTTTTCTGCGTGTTTCTTTCTTTATTTGAATTTTACTGGTTTAGTCAATATAAGTATTTATTTGGAGTTTAGGATAAAAGAAAATTTAAATCGGCAAAATTTAATTCAGTTAGAATAGTTAGTTTTCTTAAAATATTTTAAACTAAATTATTGGGTTGCTTTTTTTTTTGGGTTGTTGGATTAAACTAAAAATAAATTATTATATTTTTCAAAATTATTAATTTTAAGGATTATATTTTTTATAAAAATTTGAATTTATATATTTTATTTGTAGTCAAATGTGTATTACCACAAATGGAAATGGTTCATCTAAGAATTAATATTAATGTTAATAAATATGTAACTTTTATAATTTTATAGATTTTAATAAAAAAATTTTCAAAAGAACATGATGAAAAAGTTAGACAACAAATATAAAAAAAAATTCTTAATAACAGAATAAGAATGTCCAAATGAATAAAAGAAACCAAAAGTAAAGAAGATATATAAATAATAAAGTAAAAAAATGTATACATTTTTAGAAGTTTAAAAAAAAAGTTGATTTCACACCCAAAAAAACGACGATTGAGTAATTGGGTTAACTGAGGTGGAAAAAAATTAATCTGATTGTAACTGGTTTGCTTCAAAAATAAAATAAAACAAACTGATTAAAAAATAATAATTTGGATCAATGTAATTAATTTGATTTATCGGTATTGGATTAATTTTATTTAATTTAGTTCGATATAATTGCTACCCTCGTTCAAACTTTTTGTCACTGAATTATATAATATATTAATGAATTCTTATATATATATATATATATATATATATATATATATATATATATATATATATATATATATATATATATATATGTGTGTGTGTGTGTGAAAATGTCAAAAATTGACTATAAAAGACTGTTATAAAATAAAATAATTTAAAAACAAAAAGTTATATCAAACATAAAATAAGCCGAAAAAGGCACAGTGTAGACGAAGATATTTTAATCTGATTTAACAAGTAACTAAGGGGTCAATTGAGACATGAATTCAACTTAAGATTTCTTTGGTAAGATTAGTTAAAAGTTAAAATTTTAATTAAAAGTATAAAAATTGAAAATTTATTTTAAATTTTAAATTTTAAATTTTAAAAATTACATGATTAAATTAAATATATATAATAAAAATTAATTATTATTATAGTTAATAAAAATAATAAATAATAAATAAGATCATAATCATCATATTTAAATATAAAAAATTATAAATTTTTATTAACTTTAAATTTTAATATTTACTTTATTTTCATTAAATTATTATATTAAAAACCATGATAGTAAGTTTTTAATTTATTTCTATTTATATATTTTTATTAACTAAAAATAAGATAATATAAATAAACTTATAATTATTTCAATGATTGTATATCATAAAAATAATATTTTATGTTTTTATATATTTTATTATTTATAATATTTTTTAATAACAAATATATTATTAAATAAATATTTATTTATTAAAATAAAAAATATAATAATAAAATTAAATATTATAACATTTGATCATAAAAATAATATTATATATTAAATAAAATATTATTAAAATATATCAAAAGATAAAAAAAATGTTTTTTAATTAATAAGTAACATTTTAAATATTAATAAAAATAATATTTAAAAATATTAATAATTATTAAAACAACTACAAACTATTAATTTTATATTTTATCTAGTTGAAATATACTTATAAAAAAAACTTTTAATTTGCTCTAATCTCGAAGAACCGAAATAATTAATTCAACCTAGAAAAATGGAAGTGGACAGGAAATATACAAATCGAAGTCTATGGCTAGACAAAGAGAAAGGGTTAGAGATATTACTGAATGTTAAAGATGCTTCGTGAGATATATAAAAGTTTACCATTGTGAATAAGCATTTATATACTATAAGATACGAACTCATTTACTTAAACTAATTTTCGCATTAAATAAAGACCCAATTCATTCAATCGAATAAATTCAGTTCAAGTAACACCTTTAGGTATTGCAATTATTCTTCATCCATCCTTTTTTTTTTTAATTGTTAATTTTTTGTTCTTTATCTTCAGATTCTATTATTATTATTATACAATTACAAATCTAACTTAAGAGGCTATACTTTAATTTTTTACGAGTGTATAACAATGTAACTCCAAATTATACTGACAAATTGTATATTAAATTAGGAACATGTTAAACCAACTTTTAGTCCAAATAATATTACTTTGAGACATAAAAAAATATTGTATTACTATTTTATTTATTTTTTGCCAATTTCTAACAATCAATTAAATGAGAAATAAATTTAACCTATGGAGAGTTGATTTAAAAATGTACATATATTAATTTTTTAAAAAAATAATATTCAAGCTTTTTTTTATAAAAAATTAACTTAATTGCAATGTTTCCGACTCAAATAAAATTAAAAGTATATATAATTTAGATTTAAAAAACTAAATATGACTTTCTTATGATGTTTTGTTTTTAATATCTCAACTGTATGTAATCATATTTAGTTCTGAATCCCTTCAAGTCTGTTTTGTTAGTTAAATTGCAGGACACAAATTGTGAATATATAGATTCGATCTTCCATAATGTTCAACTATTGTCTCATGCTCCCATTTACTTCCTCGCATTTTTATAATGTTTACTATGGATGTCACCTTAATTAAATAAATAAATAAATAATCGGTTCAGTAATTAAGAATTTAGGAAACCCAATCACTTAACAGCTGACTTTTCCAAAGAATCAAACAGTAACACATTATGCATATTTTACTTAAATGGAAATTTTACAATAAATGTCAAAGATTCTCCTTACAATTGTCTTGTAATCAGTATATTATGTGAGTGATAGAAGTTCAATAGCACTTGTACACAACCATCGTGATGTTAATTTAGCTTATCTTAACAAATTAAAACGAGAAAAAATAATAATCTGGTCACACTTTATTCCCTCCATGCATCCACGTGCTATTATGTAATTAAAAATAAAATAAAATACAAGTATCATATAGAAAATTGTTAGATGATAGGATTAGTTTTTCAATAACTTTCAATTAACCATTTGGCTGAAAGACTAATCTCTTGTTGTTATCTTGAAAACACTCAGAATAATAATATCAAATTATAGAACATGCATATCTAGATTGATCAATTTCAAAACGGCGTTAATGACCTGTACAAATCATAAGAGAATCAATGAATAATTGAGTCATTTATTTATAAGTTCAATTTTGATATACTGTTTTAATTTAAAAAAAGGTGTTGTCATCAACCAATTAAAATATTGTAAATACATTTTTAAATAATTTTTATAAAAAATAAATTTCTTAATTACATTGTAATTAATAATTAAAATATAATATAAAAATATTTATATTGTACAAAATATTTATATTAAATCTGTGTTTTAATTAAATTCTTTGTTTATAAAACAATGTAACTATATAAAACAGCAATTTTCTTTAGTTAGATTAACATTTATTCATAAATTCTTACGACAAAAAGAATAAATTTTAATTAGAGTGGATGCATGAAATTCGGCCAAACCCATTGAGCAAATAATTACTTAGTAGTATGTGTAACACAAATTATAGTTTTTATTCTAATCCAAGACCTTTTCATATATATAATTTGATCGCACTAATTCAGTGAAGATTGTTAGTTTTTTCATTTTAATATAATTTTATTTAAATTAAGTAAAATTAATATAGGTAGTAAAAGAATTTCTAAAAAGTTTTTAATATAGTTATATATGCAAAATTGAAAACCTAAGATCCTTGATTGGTTGAAGTAATTACTCCTCAATTAATTTATTGTTTGGTGATTTTCACTTTTCTATAATTTTTATTTTATTTTTTGGAGTAAAATAGAATAACCCTAAAAAAACAAAGGTTATAATAAGTTGTGCCCTTTTGAATAGATATGTACGCTAATAAAAACAAATATGAACAAATATTACAGCTCACGAGTGTGTATTCTACATATGAAATATGGTTAGGGATCCGGAACTTAAATCAATTTAACGATTGATTAGTTTTAAACTTTTTTTTTTTAACTTTACCGAGTGGTGAACCGATTATAAAAAACTTTTACATAAAAAAGCAGATAAAATTTTAATTATTATTTTTATCTACATTTATAACCCCGCTTCATTCACTAAAGTATAAATTTCATACTTGAGTCAAATCATAAGAGTTTGGGTTGTTTCAATTACACCTTTCAATTCAGAATTCAAAGTGGAAGATAAAGAGTGTATTTTGTTTCTTTTGGTTTTTTGCAGGAAAAAAAACTAACGTATATTTGTCAAGAAATAAATAACTATATTACTTTTCCATTTGTATGTTCAGGATATTCGTGCTAATGGAAAATCAAAACACTAAGTTTTTTAAATTTAAAGTTAGAAAAATTGATTTTAATAAAATTAGTTTTAAATTATTAAATATAATTAATATGTATATTTAAATTAATTTTAGTGGCTCAATCAATATATACATATGTCACTTTAGAACATGTATAGAGAAAAAATAATTTTGTGCATTTGCCAAATATGAACTAGCTGTTTGGTTTTACAATTAAAAGCTTCACATCATAATTTGGGTAAGTTTATATGATGTAACTTTCTTTTATTATTCGCTAAACATTGATTTAAGACATGGAAACCCAATGAAACACAGTAATAGAAGTGATAATATTATATTATCCCGATATGGTTTGACTTTAAGCCAGTGAAGAATCTAGGTAGGAAAAGAAATCTTGCAAATCTCTGGAATATGGCTTTTTGATCTGTATATCATTGAGTACATCGTATTTTATTGGTGCCACTTATTTCAAATCTAAAATTATGAGTCGACATGATTTATCTCTCTCAGGAAGTCTACTCCATTAATTGGTATCTAATACGCCACGAGTGATTCGGAGATTCGCCAAATAAAATAACCCAAAAATAAAGTAAGCTAACCTTATCGTAAAGTTTATGCCACTCACATAGGTGAAAATTAATTTTAATCAGATGCATATTAACGAAAATCAAATGGTTTAATAAACAACAAATGTCAACATTAGCATGTCCAGTCATGAATATGCGGTTCGTGCGAGAAATCAACTTTTGACTTTTAGGATAAGTTTGGAAGATTTTGAAGGAACAGCAAAGATATTTTTTTATATAAAAAATGTTATATAATATTTATTACTAAATGTGAATGAAATATTTATTAATTTTTTATTTTTAAAAAATGAAAATTTAAAAATGTCTTCAGAAATTTTAATAATATTATTTAGTATTAGTTTTAATCAATTAAAAGTATTAGGATCTTATTAATAAAATTTTGTAACAGCTCCTGTTATTTCATTTACACCAAATAAAAAAGAAAAACGAAATGTCTACATGGTTTGATAACCTATTCGGTTAATTCAGGACACTAAACAACATTCTAAAAGGATATGGGCGAGGATTTGATTCCTAGTTACATATAATATTTCTAATAAAACAATTATCACATTCTCTATGGTGATGGATAGGACCCCTTATATTTTAATGCCATTAATTAATTATGCTTCGACGTTTTCAATAATATTGAAAACCTCAACAAAATATCAAGCCCAAAGTCTACCTTAGTTGTTATTTATTTATTTTACTAATCAATAGGGCATCCCATTATACAAAAGTCATTTGTCCACCGTCAACATAAACTATATTTTATGATCATTTGAGATTATTATAAGAGATTGGCCTAAATGATTATTAAGTAACGAGGAACACTGTCTGTTGTCCACTAAGGGACCTTCTTAATTTGCAAGTTGCAACTCCATAATAAAGATTCCCACATCCATTGTTTTAATTAAATGTATATAAAAATCAAATTGGTGAATTCTTATGTGAATACGGCTTTTTGGTTAATAGTAATTAATTAATTATTTTATGATTGTTAATGACTTGAATCGCCTCTTAAGGGACCTATGTAAGTCAGCTGTCAATTTGGCCAACAAAATTATTAAATTAAATTGTTTAGTCATATATATATATATATATATATATATATATATATATATATATGTTAACATTTTTAGTAATATAATGGGACGTAATTGATTGTGGTTGGCCTTTTAACATAATTATTTTATGTTTAGAACCCTTTAGTGTTCCTTTGTTTTAAGTTTGGGGTTATGATTCTCTCCTCGTAATGCATAGCTGGTGGGAAATAATTCCATTGGTGATGTCGTTTTTTCTTCATTAAGTAGAATTTTGTGTAAAGACAATTTTAGAGTCATAGTAGATAAAAACATACTAGAGAATTTCTAGTAGAATTATTAATTTGGAGAATTCTATCAGTGGGCGCATATCGTAAATCTAAATATAAATGATAATACATCCAAAAACTCAAATTGATCGACGCTGAACTGTGCTTAATTAAAATCTTGATGTCAACAATTATATATTGTTCAAAATTCAATAAAATAACTTATATATATGTAATCTTTAAGTTCATGTTTATTTATAGTGACCAAATAGACTAATGAATTTAATTTTGACATGCCATGAGTGCGAAACTCTTTTACATTATTTTTCAATGCTGTGTTGACATTTTATTCAGTGAGTTTAATCACTTTCATAACTGTGTAAGAAATCGTACTTGTACTATCAATATGAACAATAAATCATACAACAACAATAATTAAAAAACAAAATAAAAGCATAACATATGATATATAATATAGTAAAAATTTTATATAAATTTTTTGGGAAAAATATTTATAACTCTATAATGTATGTTTGTTAATGCACTCAAATGGATCTAATGTACATTTACCTCGGTCAGGGAATTAGAAAGAAAGAAATCGAAACAAAAAGATATTATTTTTGCTATTGTTTAAATCAAAATTTAAAAAAATATCTTTAAGATAGATCCTATATATAAAAATTAATTTCCCTTCCTATATATCCATAAAAATACGCATAAGATGGACAATTTTTTTATTTTAAAATATTAAATATTTTTAAATTAAATATTATAAATAATTTATCATTAATAAACCAAATATAATAATATATATATATACATATACATATTCTTAAATTTATATTAATTGTTTATCAATATAATATTTTTATTTTTTATTTTTTTCATTCTCTTTTGTATTCATTTAAGTAATTTTTTTATTCTATTTTTCTAAATAATTTAATTTTAATCTTATTTTTACTATATTTCTCATCTTTCTATTTTTTTTCCTTTTTTTTTTATCATGCAAACATATTAGTGAGTTGGACTCAAGGAATGAACATCCAAGTTGAAGCGTTATGGAGTAGCTTATGGATCTAGTCTGACACCATAGTGTGTAGGTAGATGCAGTAGGTTTTGATTTTACCCTTCATTCAGTGGAATTTTGTTTTTAATTTAATAAATTAATATGAATTGAAAAATCTATTTTAACATAATCTGTTATTTTTACATCACTCATATTATGGGATGGAAAGACTCTTGGTAAAAAAATGAAAAATAAAAAATAAAAAATGATTTGTTGGTTGAAAGCGGTGTTCGGCCTTTAATGTTCTATAAAAAGTTGGGCCGAAGAAAGGGATTGTGTATTTAAGTGAGACCGAACACATTATCGATTGTGGACATTAAGTAACAAACGGTTCGGCCTTGAATACACACACACTCATTATTTTTTACTTTGGGCTGCAGGATCAACTAAGAAGTAAAAAGACGTAACATTTATTATAGCTAGTTGCTATTTTCACTATATTTCTTTTTTCTAATTACACCTAATTTTTTGTAACTTCTATTCTAAAATTGTCTTTTTGTAAATACAAACCGGCAACGTCAAATATTTTCCTACAGTTTCCATTTACAGGAAAGTTTTAAATCGTTAAATTAATTTTAAAAATTGAAAAAAAAAAATTTGTAGTTTGGTTTAGATTTTAAGTTTTATGCTTAAAATAACTCAAATTATAAAATTATTAAAACTCATTAACTTTTTATTTTATTTTCACAAAAAATATTACCTAAAACATGTTTTATTCTCTCTATTTGTATTTTAAATTGAAAATATTATATATATACTTTTCATTTGTAAATTATATGATATTTGTAATTTGTTCTTATTTATTATGTATTTGACTATTTATATAATTTTTTGAGACTATATTCATATTTTAGTTAATAAAAATTTATTTATTTAATAAAAAAATATTGTTCTTTGAAAATATAAAATGTAATAAAAACTAAAATAAATTATCCAATTCAACTTGCAAAAAAACAAAATCAAATTAGTTTAATTTTGATAGTATTTTCAAATTTATTCAAACCAACCCGCAAACACTCATGCTGTCTAACGTTGGTTTACTCACGGTGAAAATAGTCATTATCAATAAATCACAGGTGAAGAAAGTTTGTCTTGTGATGAGATAAGAAAAAAGAGAGAGAGAAAAATAGTTTAAAATAAATAATAATAATTTAATTAAAATATATAGACAATATAAAAAAATTATACCATCATTTGATCAGTACATTGTCATAATAAAAGTTGTTTCTAATAATTATAGTAGAATTTTATATTTATAATAAATCATAATTAATCAATAATATAAATTTCTACATCAACAATATATCAAAATTAAATTTAAATAATAAATTTTAAAAAATATCATATTGATAATATAATTCAATTGCAACTGAAAAGGGCAAAAAGTAAGGAGAGAACAGAACTCTTAATAGAATGTGGGAAAAGATGAATGAAAACTCCATTTAAAATATATTAGGATGGATATATAAAAAAAATAGCACTATAAAAATAATATTAGAATTGATGATAATAAAAACTCATGAAATATCGAGGTTAAAGAAATGAAAAGAAAGGTTGAAGTTGCAATATTATATGAATATTCAAGTGATAGATTATAGCAGCCATTTATTTAAGGAAAATTATTGTGATACGATGGAAAAAATATATAAAAAAATGTTATGGAACGAGATGTGACAAAAAAAAAAATATTAAAATGTACGAGAATTAAAACAATTTATTTTGATACAAGTTGGGATAGTTTTTAAACAAAACAAATTTAAATTGACAGTAGAAAACAACAAACAGAAGGGAAGGAAGATATCTAAAACTTAGAGGTTATGTTGAACCTTGCAATCCTAAAATATTTGATATCAACCCCTTTTGTTTCTCCTTCCACAGCCAGGTCAGTCAATATCCTCCCAATAACCGGAGCCATCTTGAACCCATGACCCGAAAACCCACCTCCAACTACCACATCTTTACCAAAATCCCCACCCAAAAAATCGATGACAAAATCCTCATCTGGTGTCATAGAATACATGCATGATTGTTTCACCACAGGTTCACTTGAATCAACCATTCCCATGAACCTCCCTTCCACCCACTCTTTCAATTCATTCATCATCATCCCTGGGCCCCACGGCCTCTTATCCGGGTCACACGCCCTTCCCCCGTGTATCGCCACCTTAATCAACCCCGGAAACTCCAACGTCGGCGTTCCGTAAACACAAACATTCGCAAAACTCGCAAACGTTGGAAAACCGCTCCCAATTGCGAATTTCCCTTCATGCCCCTCCTTTATCCTCCAGTAAGAAACGTGAGTCTCCATCGGCTGTATCGGCAGTTCCAACCCGCTAACCGTTTTAGCTAACTTGTTCACCCACGCGCCCGCGGTTACCACGCATTTTTTACCACGGAATTTTTCACCACTCGCTGTGAAAACCACCACGCCCTCTTTCTTTTTGTCTTCTTTCTTGATGTCTATTACCTCTGTGTTGTCCCTTAACACGGCACCGTTTTTGTAGGCGAGTGTCTGGAACATGGCCACGGCTTTTGTGGGCTTTATGACGCCACCGTGCTCGTTCCACAGGCCCACCCAATCATCTGGTATGTCGAAGCGGCCGGAGAATTTGTCCGCGACCTGGTGGCGGCTGAGGAGTTCGAACGGGATGCCCATTTGGCGGCAGTACTGGAAGAGGGAACGCATGGTTGGGTCGTGGGATGGGCCCATGTCAAAGTGATGAGCCTTGAAATAGACTTGGTAGCCAACCTGGGCCTGGGCCTCTTGCCAGAGGTTGTAAGACTCCATAACCAAAGGGTAGTAGTAGTGGTGGGGATAGGTGACACGAATGGTGCGGGATTCGCCGTGGGAGGAACCACGGTGGTGGAGGAAGTCGAACTGTTCGAGGAGAAGGGTCCTTAGACCGCGTTTGGCGGCGTGGTACGCGGTGGAGCTGCCCATGACGCCAGCTCCCACGATTATCACGTCGAATTTGGAATCTTCCATATCTGCCACACTCACTCTCTATCTCTCTCACGTAAGAAGTGTGGTACTGAGTGTGTTGGCATTGCCATTGTTTAATATATATAAAGGGACGATTCTCTTGGACAGGGTTTTCACGACACATATCCCCACTGACTTCGCCTTCGTCGTTTTCTTCTGTTTAGATATCACTTTAACTTTCTCGGTAACTCTAAATTGGGCAGGATTCGCAACTTGCATGATGATTAAATGGTAAAATGAGAAATTAATTCTTATCTAATTTTAATTTTTAAATTATTTCAAATTAATATTAATTAAGATACTTTTATTTTTAATTAATTAAAATTTTAATTAAATAATTAATAATTTATCCATTCAATAATTTCTCCGGTAAAATTAAGCATAAAGGAATATATGCTCGGCGGATTTGTCCCCACAGGGTCACGGTGTTGCCTGTGCACCGAGGTGGTAATGTTTTTAATTTCTTTCCGTCATAAAATCAGTTGCTAAATTAAATTCTATTTTTAAAATATATATTAAAATTTATGTTATTAATATATTTTTTCATTTATTTAAATAAAATAATTTTTTTTTACATTTTTATCCCTCGAAATAATTTAAACATTTTTTTTTATATTTTTCACGTATTTCCAACAAACATAGAGGTTGCTCTGGCTTATCCTAATATCGTTCTTGGGTAAAATTAATATTATTATTTTATATATAAAGGAAGAAACAAATAAAGTGGGGTTTGGTAACATAGAGCCGTAAAGGCAATGGGATGATATTATTATGACTTAAGATGAAGATATGAATGAGGGGCTATCTTCTATCAAATTCAGACTGAAAAAGTTAAAAGGAGGTAGAATACAAAAGCATGGACCACAGCAACAAATAATGACACCTACCATATTACATGTGTTGTCTCTTTTACTTTTTGTCTTTCTTGTCTCATCTTAACGCATGCATTGCTCTGCCAATACGATTTTGCGGGTTGCCTTCAGACACCCAAATCTTCCACAATACTATTTAATTTTTGAACAATAATTTTATTCCCACATTTTTTAGTAAAGCTTCTGCAAATTGTGGGTCAATGATATTATTGTGCAGTTATAATTATTTGATAGGGGTTTTTCCTCATGAGTTGCTGAAGGTCCTTTCGATAGTTGGGGGTATCAGCAAAACCAGCACTGTATCATCATACCACATTACTCAAACGAGTAATCTTTGTTCTGAGATTTCTCGGATTGCTGACATCTGATAACGATTATCGGCATTCTAAAACCAACAATAAATGTTCAACGTGGTAGCTTAACTTTTGTTACAATGTATTGGTGAAACTAATGAAGAAATCAAAGAAGGTTCCTTGCTCGGATAATTAAGCAACAATATCTCTAGGTGTATAACTAATTAAGAACTGTGCAAAACTAGGTCCTTAAATTTGATCAGTGTTTTTATAGATCAGTAAAGCATGCAACAACCTTAGAGAGATAGATTATTAATGTTTTGTTTGGTTGGTAGAAAATAAGAAGGATAAAATTGAAAAATAAAAATTGGAAAGTATTTTTTATTATTTTTATGTTTATAAAAATGAAAAAATTAATTATTTTTATGTAAAATATATAAAAAATTTATAATAATATTTAAAAATTATTTATTTTAAATATTGATAATCAAATAATATATATAAAATAAAAATTTATATAATTATATAATACTTTTAATATTATGATCATTATATTATTATTATTATTTTATAAACACTATTTTTATCAGTATTAGTATAATAATAATAAATATTAATTTATAAATAAATGATACTATTTGATGAATAAAAATTATATTTAATTTATAATATTATTATATAATTTTATGTTATATAAATCTTTAAAATATAAAATATATTGTTTTATATAAAATTATTGATAATAATAATAAATAAATTTTTTTATCATCTATATTTATCATTAAATAATATATAAAATATAAAACTATATAATTATATAATATTATTTATATTATAATTATCATAGTTATTCTAATAATAATAATAATAATAATAATAATAATAATTTTATATTATTTTAAAAGAATTTAATTTTAATTTTTAATTTTTATATATTAAAAATAAATAATGTTATTTTATATATAAATTAGATTAAATTTATAATATTATATTATGATTTTATATTATATAACTGTTTATAATTTATAATATATATTATTCAATTTCAATAATTATTTTTATAAGAATTAGAAAGAATATCTAATAAGAATAAAATTTATAGATTATAATTTATTTCTAATTAATAAAAACCAATTAACTAATTTAAACCATTTTTATTGGTTTGTATTTTAGTTAAAAGTATCTTATAGAATATATTAGAAATGTAATTTTTTAAAATATTTTTATTTAATAATAATTAAAAATAATAATAAATATAAAAAACAAATTTTAAAATTCATATTTAATTAAAAGTTTTTAACTTTTTAAATATTAATATATAAAAATATAAAAGATATGTGTTATCATTTTTATTTTTATTTTTTAACATTATTACTAATATTATTTTTTATTTTTGTTATTATTACTATTAGCATTATTATTTACAATAATAATATTATTATTAATATTAATATTATAATTATTTTTTAAATGTTATTTTTATTATTAGTATTATAAATATTATTATTGTTATTATTTCTTATAAATATTTATTATTGTAAATGTTATGATTAGTAGAATTTAAATTTAATTAAAATGGGTAAATTTTTAAAACATAATAAATATTAGTATATAAAAATAAAAAAGATACGTGTTGTCTTTTTTTATTACTTTTAACGTTGTTACTATTATTTTTATTACTATTACTATTATTATTTATAATAATATTATTATTATCATTAATATTATAATTATAATTATTTTATTAAGACGATTATTTTTATTCTTACTATTATTATTTATTATTATTATTAATAAAATTTATTTTTCTAAATTATAATTAATTAATAAGAATAAAATTTAAAATTTAAAATTTTTAAAATATTTAAAATATATTTTAAAATAAAAATATATTCAACCTAATAGCGGATATATATATATATATATTCGTTATTATTATTACTTTAAAATAATTTCTGTTAAGTTTTCTTTTATATAAAAATTTAAATTTATTGAATTAAAAAAAATAAATTAAAATGCGGAGAAATTTGTGAAGTTTTTTTCTTAACTTCAAAGTATTTAACATATATATTTTTTATCACTCAATAGGAATAAATATTTACTCAACAAAAAAAGTTATTGTTATAATTAAGAATGACAATAATCACTCATTGGATATCGGTTCTCTAATGCAATATAAGAACTTACATTTGTTAATTTTCTGCTAACAAATTATGGTCTTAATGACATCTGATACGTGTTAACCATTTCAAGATTGTTTTAATCTTTTACATATATCTGAATCACATCTTTTGTTTCTTCAGAATAATATTTACCTTGCATTAGGAAATGGCTTATCTGTTGACAAATTATGTCCTACTAGATTATTCTTCAAATAATATTTATACATGCAGTACATCATATCAAAATATAACAAGGGTCTTATGATACAATTGTTTTATCTATTAAATAAAAAGATAAAAAATTGTTTGTATTCAACATTAATAAATCATATAACATGACATGAAGAAGATTAATCTCATCAAAAAGTTTTTTTATTTATCTTTTATATAATATCAATATTATTATATTCTTATTTAAAAAAAAAAGAGACATGTTAGGTTCTGATATAAAAATCTACCTAATCGATAAAATAATACTTTATATGTTGGAGTGTAATTTTTTAAACAAAATGATATTTTATTTATCTTTTTATATAATGGTTAAATTAATAAAAAATATTAAAAATCTTTTTGGTATATATATTGAATCTATCTATCACCTTAGAAAAAAAAAAAAAAAAAAACTTAAAACAGTCCTGTTTGGCTCTGTCGGGCAAACTATGTGATTCCGTCTATGATTTCTGTGATTAGGCAGCACTAGAAAACAATAAATATATAAATTAAAAGACTCTCACATTCTTTAAAGCGTACATTTTTTAATACATGTTAATGTTTTTAAAAATAAAAGTTTAAATTGGAATAAGAAAAAATTTTAAAAGAGATATATTTATGACATAATATAAAAAATATTGAAGAATATATTTAAAAAATATGTTCATTTTAAAATGAAGTATATTTTTTATGATTTTAAAAAATTAAATACAATTTATTATTTTTGAAAATGAAAATTTTAAAAAACCAAAAAATATATAAATTAAAATTCAAACTAAAATTAAAATTAAAAGATATGATTAAAAATATAGTAAAAAAAATAATAATAAAAAATTATACCTTATATAAATGGATAATTATATTAATCTCATTAATTATATATATATATATATATATATATATATATATATATATATATATATAATAAAAGCAACATCATTTAATTTTACCTAGAATTAAATTTGTTATTTTTGTTAGTGTATAATAACTATCATTTGGTCGCTATCACACGCAGAGTTATTCACTAATGTTTTGATATGAGGTGAGGTAATTTTTTGTATTTATTATTATTTTTTATTTGTAAAAATATTTAAAAAATATTAAAATATTTATTTTTAAATAAAAATATTTATGAACTGTTTTTTAAAATTAAATCACCATTTTTTTAAAAGTATTTTCTTTTTTATATCAAATATTTTTTGAATTAAATATATTTTTAATTTGTAAAAATATTTAAAGTTTGATATTTTAAATTTTAAATTTAAGTTTGATATTTTTTGAAATATATTGATTATGATTTCTATATTAACTTAAATTATATTAAATTAAAATAAATTAATTATAATTAAAAAAATTTAGTCAAAATATTTTATGAAACATAAAAAAAATTTAATAATAATTAATATAATTTAATTTAATATAATTTAAATTAATATAAAAAATATAATCAATATATTTTAAAAAATAAGAGACTTAAATTAAATATTTAAAATTAAAAAATTTAAATTTAAATTTAAATATTTTTAAAAATTTAAAAATATATTTAATCTATATTTTTTATTTATACTTTTGTTCATATTAAATAATAATGTTTAAGTTTAATTTCTTCAAATTAAAATTAAAATTAAATTTTTAACTTTTAAGTTAACATATTATAACTTAGAGATATTTTGTTAAAAAAATTACAATTTTAATAAATTTAAATTTAAATATAATAATAAATTTTAATTTTATAACAAATTAACATAGAAATTACATATTTTTATTTGAATAGAAGTTTAATTTTGGTACATACTTTTATAATATAAATTTAATTAGAATACTTTTTTTTTTAATAAAAATATTTTTACGAGTTATTCTCTTTCATTATTAAATTGTAAGATATCTTTTATATAAAACATTTAATAAATACTTTTAATTTATGTTTCTTTTATAAATAATTTAATGTAAGTTTGTGCAAAAATATTATAAGATGCATATTGTATGAGGTGTAAATAATAATGAATATTATAAAATTATTGGAATTTAATGTTTCCAAAAGAAAAGTAAAAGATGAAAAAATTTATAATATCTATAAAAAATTATATTTTTATTAATTAAATAATTATAATAAAGATCAATTGTTTTTGGTAAAGATACACGGGGCTACAACAACAATTCTTATTTTATTTTAATTTATAGCAAATTTTTTTTTTTGTAAAGTTATGAAAATTATTTTATTTTAAAATTATGCAAAAGTATACCTCCACCGCGCATCGCATCAAATATTATGTTCAAAATCATCAACTTTTTTTAAAAACTCGTAATTAATGATAACAACATTAAGTCCTTATTTCAATATTTAACAGTTGTCATTAGATTACTATTTTTTTATATCTATATTATCATATTATATATAAATTTTATATTTTATTTTTAAATGTTTTATTAAAATAAGATTTAGTTAATTTAGAAAATTCTTATTATTTTTATAAAACTTCTTTATATTTGTATTTACATTAGTGAGATACAATATTAATAATTTAGGCTCGTAAATTTTTAGTTTTTTATTTTTAAATTAATTTTAAAAATAAAATATAATCAACAAAAATAATTTTAAATTAATTTTTAATATATTTTTAAAGTAAGTTTAAATTAAATTTCAAAAAATTTATTAGTTTTTTAATTTTAAACTATTTTTATTTTTAAATATATTCAATCCAACTACCATTAAATCCATCGTTATAAATATCATTATTATTATTATTATTATTATTAATAATACAATAACAATAATAATAATAATATATTTTATTATTTTAAAAGAATTTAATTTTTTATTTATCTATTTTTTAATGATAAAATAAAAAATTTATTTAATATTAAATTATAATAATTAAAATTTTTTAATAAATATTTTGATTTGTAATGACGTATTTTTTAAAAATATTATTTAAATTTAATGAAATTATAATAAATAATCAAATTATTTAATATTCAACCACTTGTCTGAAGTATTTATTTTTATATTTTTATTTTGTAAAATATATTTAAGAAAAGTATTAAATATTTACTTCTAAATGAGAATATTTATGATCTATTGTTTTTTTTATATAAATATATTAATATTTTTTACTTGTATTTCTATTAACATTAAATATTAGTGCTTAAGTTTAATTTATCCAAATTAAAATTAAAATTAGATTTTAACTTTTAAATTAATATATTATAACTTAAATGTATCTCTATTTGTTAAAAAAATATTTTAAAAAATTATAATTTAAATATAATAATAAATTTTAATAATAAAAAATTAACATAAAAATTATATATTTTTATTTGAATAGTACATACTTTTATACTATAAATTTAATTAGAATCTATGTTAAGTATGATTTATGAAATGATGTATCTTTATATATTAAATTAGAACACTTATTTTTTTAATAAAAATATTTTTACGATTTATTCTTTTTTATTATTAAATTATGAGATATTTTTTATATAAAAAAATTAAATTTTATTTTTAAAATTTTTAAAGTACTAATTTAATTTAAAATTTTAAAGTTGATATATTATAAAAAATTAAGATAAATTAAATTTAAAGATTATTAAATATGATCTTGTGGCAATACCAAATGAATTGATCAAATATAAAAATTTTGATATTGCTTTAGATGAATTATACAATTTTTTTTATATTAAAATAATAAAGATGATGTTGGATGGAATAATTTGTTTTTATTTTTTGTTGAATAAATTTTATTTGTTGACGGGTATATTTTATATTTTAATTAAAAATGTTCTACAAAAATTATAGAATTTAAAAAATTATTTTTCTACAATTAAAATAAGAAAAAACTTTAAATATATTTGTATCTTTATTTAATTTTTTAATTCATGACTCAAAACCAAATATAAAATAAAGCGCGTATTCTGAATGTGCCACCACCTCTGGTGGTGAGGTTAAAGGCTTAGACTACTATTTTATTTTTCAGGGGAAGCTGATATTTTTTATTTAAAATTATTATAAATGTTTAAAATATAAAAAATAAATATTATATTAATAAAAATATCATAATTTTTTAATTATATAAAATAAAATTTAATTAATTACTTATTTTATTTCCCCACATAAAATAAAATAATTTTTTATTATTATACATATAAATAACTTATCTTTATTTTTATTTTATTATTTTTTATGTTATCCATGTCCGACGCACATCCCGTCCTACTTCAATTTTAACGGAAAAAATTTTAAGTTAATTAAAATAAAAATAAATTAACGTAAAATCTAATTTTTAAAATAAAAATATGAATCTATTGTTATGTAAAATTATTAAAGTATTTTTATTTTATATAAATATTATATAAAATAATAAAATTTAATAAATTATAAAATAATTAAATTTAAAATATTAAAAAACGAATACTAATTTTTTAACCTTGAAGATAGAGATGAAAGAAGGAAAAATAACACTTAGGAATAGAAAAAAATCCAAACCTGTTTTTCTGACTCTGTTTTGTCTTGAATTTAATGGAAAAATTTTGAATTAACCAAAATTAAGAATGGATATGGTAAAATTTGATTTTTAAAAATAGAACCAGAAGTGAAAATACTGATATTCATCTCTCATATTTATTTTATTTATAAAATTATTTAAATATTTTTATTATTTTAAAATATTATATAAAATTAATAAAATTATAAAAATAATAAATTATAAAAAAAATTAAAATAAATGTAGGATGAATTTCTCCTATCCCAATCAGGAATGCGGATGAAAAATGTAAAATCTACCTCCAATCGGCCGCCGCCGGGTTGACATATCTAATAATACCCCACCTGTGACCCGTCCCTTACCATGTCTACCAATGAAGAATAAGAGAATAAAACAAAATAATGTTGCATTTGAAGTCTAGCAAGAGGAAAGATGAAAAGACAGTGTTATCATCATCCTAACTAAACACAACCATAGAAAGTCAAATGGCTGTGGAAATCAATTTGGGGGAAGAGTATGTGAAAGATGTCTAGAAAGTTAGGTGTTGTTTGGTTTGAAATTTTTTTTATTTATAAAATTATCACATTATTTGTATTGGTTTTTACAAAATATTAAAAATAAAAAATAAAAAATATTTTTTAAAACCAAATATCATCTTAATTTTTTTTGGTTATTGTTGTTGGCTAACGTATGATTTAATATAAAAAAAAGAATGAAAAAAAATTATTTTATAGGTTTGATGGATTTTAATTATTTATATTTCTATAAAAAATTAAGGATATACTTGCCTGGAAGAGAGAAGTTTTTTATTTATGTAAAATTCATAATATAATTAAATAGTTCTTAAATAAAAAATTAAAAAATATTATATAAACAAAAATATAGAAAATATTTTATTTTATTTTATTTCTAAATTTATATAAATCAAAACTTATATTATTAATATTTTTTATATTCTTTTACATTCATTTAAATAATATAAGAATTTTTTAATTTTATTTATTTAAATATTTTATTTTTTATTATATTTTTACTATATTTTTTTATGTTTATTTTTCCTTTTTCCCTATTTTTTAATTTATAAAAAGAGGGGATTGAGAGAGATGTTGATTTATTTTTTAAAATTTAGGAAACAAACAAATCGCGGTAGAAACATAAACATAAACATAAACAACGAGTTGATGGGACGAAAGTTAATCCAGAGGTCATCTTTACTTTGTATAACAATTTCCAAGTGAAATAGAAAAGATGGAGAAAAGAATTTGGAAGGAAGAAAATAAAATGATAAAAATTAAAATAAAATAATAAATAAATAAATTATTTGGATAGAGTAAGAAAATATTAGTAATATAAATTTTTAAAAAATAATTGTTTTATTATTATATTTTTTATTGATATAATATTTTTTAATTTATAAATATTATTTAATATTTAAAAAAATATAAAAAAATTAGTCTTTTTTTATTTTCTTTTGATAAAACAATTTTTAAAAATCTTATATAATTTAATTCTTTTTAATATAAAATAAATGCAAGCAAATAGAAGTAGAAAAACAAAATTTATATAAATTTTTAAAATAAATTATTTCTTTCTTAAATTTCTTTTTATCAAACAAAACATTAATTTTTTTATACCATTTTTCAAATTTTGGACTCCACCCTCTTCGCCACAACGTAGTTTGGAGGGGCACGGTAGCAAACATCTTTTTTTGTCATCTCTTAGGGTGTTTTTGGATCAATAACTTTTGTTTCTTTTTTTTTTTTTTTTGAATTTTGAGAATGAATTTGAGCCTTTTTCCTATGCTTTCAATTTGGTTTCTGCTTGTCCAGTGTTAGTATTTATCTGTTAAAACTTTTCAAGTTTGGAATAGAAATTATGTTTGGTTCAAGTTTTTTTTTAATGAAAAAATCAATGTTCTTTTTTAATAATAATAATAATAATTAGTTGTTCTTATTATTTTCTCTTTAAAATTATATTAATTTTACATTTTTATTTTATTTTGTTATTTTTCGACTATTAAGGACTTTCCATCCCTTGTATGAATTTTAACAGAACAAGGAAAGAATCAGTCCAATCTTTTATTGAACAAAATGACTTCGGTCTGTAAATTAAATATCACAATCGATCTCTTTTGTTTTCTTCTTAAGTTTGTATGGTGTTACATTTAGAGTTTTTTTATTGAAAAAGTTATATTAAATATATAAAATAATATATTTGTTATTTTAATATAAATTATAAAATAATGTAATATATAATTATTTGTTTATATCAAATATTCAAAAAAATAACATAATATGTTGAATATAAAAATACAATTACATAGAAAATCACTACATTCTTATATTATTTTTACATAATATTCTGTCTTTTATGTATTTAGATGGAAGATTTTTTAAAAATATATAATTTTTTAAAAATTAAATTTTAAAATATTTTATTTATATATTTTTTATGAAATTTTAAATTCCAAAAATTTTAATATACTAAAATAATAAATTTAAAATCTTACAAAAGTAAGAGCAAGAAATTATAAATTATTTGACAACCCTTTTTCACCATACCTCATGGCCTCCTACTCCTCCATTTTTTATTCCATATACTTAAAAATAATTTTTAAAATGAAATTTAATTACTTTATAAATTAAAATTTTAATATTTTATAAATAATGTCATTTTAATGCTTTAATGATATTTTGAAGAATTTTCAATTATATTTTCACACAATCTTTTATATATTATAATAGTTTTTTAAAGTACTTCTATGTATTTACTGAAAAATTAAAAATATTTTTAAAAATATAATAATTATGTTAAAAAATAATTTTTATTTTAATATAATTTAATAATTAATCTATCATTTTTTTAATTAAAAATATTAAATAGATAATATAATACAATCTAATTTATTATATCAATAAACATAATCTAATGAGTTTAAATAATTAGACAATAATTTATTATATTCTTATATTTTAATTTAATTTAAGTATTAAAACTTGTCATTAAAATAAATGGAAATAAGTTAATTGGACAAGATGATTTGTTAACTTTGTTCCCGGTGAGACGTTCTATCTAAGACAGCTTTTTTTATCCCTTCCTTAGCTTCTAAAAAATAAATAATAAAATAATAATTTTTAGTCTATCTTGTTTTCTAAATTATGTTTTCGTTTACGTATGTAATTATCTGTCAACCTATCGAGGCCAATATTGCAATAAACGGTATTCACAAAATGATCTAATTTAATATGAATTACACTTTTTTAAAATAAAAAATAAAAAATAAACTAATAAAAAATCACAAAAATTATATTTTTATATCAGATTGATTTGATTTTAAAAAAAATCATCCGATCCAATTTAAATTAAACTTATACGTATATATAATTTAATTTATAAAATTAACTTCTCATTTATATTTAAATATTTACAGATTTATGAAATTATAAACTTAATTATTTTATTCAAATATATTCAAATTTAATTGTGTTGTTTTTTATGATAAGATTAGATAGATTTTTTACTTATAAAAATAATTCCAAACTAAATCGTAAATATTTATAATTATTGATATTTTTGAAAACTAAATAAATATTTAAAATTGTAAAACATATACACAATAAAATTAATTAAATTAAAAAATAATGTATAAATCTTCATAAAAGATTTGACTAAAAATTAAAATATTCTAAAAATATATTTAATTTAATACCTAAAATTAAATAAATTTTTACAGAGTCACACTAAAAAAGTACGTAGATTAGGATGAACTTCTCACCAAATTAATAATTTATTTTGAAAAATAAAATAATATAGATTGAGAGTATCTTTTTAAAATTTTTTTAAAATGAATATTTATTAAAAATATTTGTTTTTATATTTTGATTATAATGTATATTTTTTCAATTTCTTAAATTTCTTTCATACTAATCCGGATAATGTTGAAAAAATTGCAATTTTGAAAACACAAAATTTTGTAATTTTAATTTGACGGAATTGTTATCCAAGATGAATAACTCATTAAAGTTGACATAGTGAAGGTGAGATAGTTTAAACAAAGTATTAAATATCATTACACCAAAATAGATGAAAAAACGTCAGGGGTTATTTTGGGCATTGCAGTCTTAAATGCGACAAAGATCTTTATATGAACGTCGAAGGCGACGAGGTTTTATGTTTGTGCTCCTTAGTTGTTCGTAGCATACTAGAAAGAAACTGCGACCCAGGTTGCTAGGTTTCTTCTTCCTAACTTCTTCACCGTCTGATTTCTCTTCCATTCTCATTCTCTTTTCTTTTTCCTAACCCTAAGTCGTTTAAAATGTTCGGCCTTTTCGTCGTTCATTCATTCCAAGATTTGGTTTTCCTCAATTCAATTTCTAAGCTGCGTCCTTTTTATTTCCCTAGACTCTTTTTCTTCTTCTGGATTTTGTTTATTCATTCGAATTCTTGGGCACTTTTGCTTGTCTTTTCGATTATTATTTTTTTCAATCCTTCAAGATTTTCACGGATAGACAAATTAATCCTTTCTTTTGTATGAAATTAATGAAGTCAAGTTATTTAACCTGTTATTATTTGTGACTGGCAGGTTCTTGATTTCTTGTGAAAGGCTGAAACGATGACTCGTGTGTACGTCGGTAACCTTGATTCACGAGTTACCGAGAGAGATCTTGAAGATGAATTCCACGTTTTCGGAGTTATACGGAGGTAGCGGAAGCATTGCTTGATAATTTTGCATTTTATTTAATTTTTTCTTTACAAATTTAAAGAAAGAACGAGAATCTTGAACATATTGCAGTTTGTGTGTTAATCATACTTCACATAGAATACAGGTCTTGTGAGTATACCGACTTTGTTGTTTCTTGTCTATGATTGGAGTCTGTCAACTATTGTTGATGGATTGGGAGTATTCTCTGTTGTTATGGAGTCATAACATATGAAAAGATTATGTCTGGGCTTAAATGAGTTTTCTGTTCCTCTAATGTTGTATTGGAGAGAATAAGAGGATAAGATATAATTGCAAATTGCTTTGCAGTGTAGTGTCCCATAAGAATGTATAAGTTATCTGTCTCTTTCGTTATGTTAACTTTGTCTTATGGCTCAGCTCAATTTGATGAGAGAAAACTACATTTGTTTAAGAGAAATCAGCACAGAAAATTAGTTTGCTGATGCTCTATGATTCCTGGAGTGGATGTTGATCTGCTTTCTAGGACTGAAGTTAGCATCTCTGCGTTATAGTGAATTAGGTTATCAAGCAGTCTCAATGTGTTCTAGACTTGCCAACTTTTCAGTTTTCCAAACCGCTTCAAAAATTAGTGGAAAATTTAATTGAATTTATGTATTCTTCCTGTTATGCAGTATTCTTTACACTTCATGCTTCTTTAGAATTTGATATTAATTTAATTTCATAAATGTTATTTATGTAGTGTATGGGTTGCAAGGAGACCACCTGGTTATGCTTTTATTGACTTTGATGACCGCAGAGATGCACAAGATGCTATTCGTGAATTAGATGGTATGTTTAGAACCATTTTTTAAATATAGTAAAAGTCATTGTTTATTTACAACCTTTTCTAAGTAATTGATTCTTTTTTCATGCTAATGTATTGTTAATTTCCCCCCTTTTCCGTTGATATGTTGAAGGGGGTTTCCTTACCATCCTGTTTTAGTCATCTTTCTCATTTGAGGAAGCCATAGGCCTATGAGCATACAAATGCTCCTTTTCTTATGCATTGTTTTACGCCCGCAGACCTTCAGTATTGGTTATTTTGTTAGGGTTCATCAAAGTCTGCTGATTTCTACAGTTTGACTGCATGTTAAGAGAGTTAACAATATGAACAGAGGAATGATTTGGAGGGTTATGGCAAGCTACACATTTGTGGCATAGTGTTTTATTTTTATGAGATGTGTGCTACTGCAATTAACCTATGTATCACTTGGGTTGCTTAATTTCCCCCCTTTTATTTACTTGTCTCTTTTCATTTTTCTTCCATGGGACAGGTAAGAATGGTTGGAGGGTAGAGCTTTCTCACAACTCTAGAGGAGGAGGAGGAGGAGGTGGTGGTCGTGGGCGGTCTGGTGGAGGTTCTGATTTGAAATGTTACGAGTGTGGTGAACCTGGTCATTTTGCCCGGGAGTGTCGCTTGCGTGGTGGTTCTGGAAGACGTCGCAGCCGCAGTCCACCTCGATATCGTAGGAGCCCGAGTTATGGGCGCAGGTGAGTTTGCTTTATTTGATACTGTATGCTGTTGTATACACACTTGTACTGTCCTGAAGACAGAATGCATGATTGGGCAGCATAACTTGTTAGTTGAGCCACCTGCTTTTGCTACAATGTTAGTTTTCATTATGGTTTAAAATTACTTTTACTTGATCAGATCAGATAATTCGGAAAAGGGATAAATATTGAAAGCAAACGTGGTGATGATAATTGTAAAATACATGTTTAAAAATGTTGCAGTTTCTTTAATATACGTTGGTTTACAACTTTAATTGATATGAACCAGGAGTTACAGTCCTCGCAGGCGGTCCCCCAGGCGCCGCAGCTTGTCACCTCGTGGACGCAGCTATAGCAGGTCACCTCCTTATCGGGGGCGTGAGGAGTTAACTTACGCAAACGGGTTAGGTGTCTTCTTTCTACCAGAATTTATCTTTATCGCTTTATGGCTGCCAGTTATAAATCTTTGTTTTCTTTTGAATACTGATGGACGTGTTTGGCATATTGTTTTACTTTTGTACTTTAAGGTTCTTCTAAGTATTGATTCTAGTGGAATAGTAGATGTTCTAAAATAGTTTGCTTGAGCTCTACTCAGAAAGTTACATTGGTTGGGTCTAGTTTGTGTTGAAGTAAACTGTTTTTAAGTTGCAAAAGGAGCATTATACTCTAGTTACTACACCTCCCCGCATCCTTTTTGAAGTTTTTGAGGTGGCCCCAATTGTTGGCATTTTTTGTGTTAATACACCTGTACAGCGGAATGACAAATAAATTTGATGACTACAACAGGGGCTGGATTGTTTGCTTATTTGCCCCCCCCCCTCCCCCCCAAATATGAAACCATCATGTGAAATTGCATGCTTTGAGTTTTAATTATGTGATGTCTTGTTATTATGTATTTGTGCTGACATATGATGATGTTCAATAATGTGCAGAAACAGTATAAGAGATTGACAACGAAGAAGTTGATTTTAAGAGTTGTTAGCTGTGATGTTAAGATGGATAATGGGATATTGTTAATCTAGTGTGTGCTTCAACTACAGTATGCGTCTGTTTTATCGGGCAATGCCCTGAGCTTCTACTCTGGGATTGCTTTAGTTACTTTCTTGATTTCATGGCTTGTGTTCGTTTATCTACACAGAATTCTTGTAGTTTCTTGACAGGTAATAAAGTCTTTCTAGGGTAGTTGCTATTAATTTGTTAAAGAGTTCCAGATCTTGCTAAAATATATCCTTTTCTTGTGTTGAGGTGTCTTCTGGTACTGCTTCCTTGGTTTTATGCTTCTGCATTTGCTGGGATATCGTCCCTGGCTGCCCTTCTCTGAGATTTACAATTTTTGAATGGTTGTTAGTCCCAGCCGGCTACACGCATCTGTTTCATTGAGTCTCGCCACTTGTGATGTGCACACCTCAAACTCTAATGGCATATATTTTTATTAACTTATAATGGGTTGACGGGCTGCATCAAATACTTCTGGCAGGTAATTATATCTGTTCTACAGAAGTTGGGCTTATGGGTTTTTCCTTTGCATGTGATATGAAAATATAGATCAGCGACTTTAATGGATAAGTAAAAGTTGATGCTGTTTTTCTTGAAACACTCAACATGACCCTCTCCCCTTACATCAATTTAAAAAAACATAAAGAAATCCAACCTTTTCATTATTGGGCATCTTCTCATGTCTATTCTACTTATATTTCCAAATTTTGATCATGAATTCATGCCTAGGGTCTTTGAAATTGTAAGCATTGATCATATTGGTTCTTGACTTTACAAAATTTCTCATTTTAGTTTACGATTTTATAAATTACATTAGAAAATGAAGTGAAAAAGATTTATAATGAATGATTTGTTATGATCTCAAGGACTAGAATGTGGTTTATTTTCTTTGTAACTAAAACTATTTCCTGATGATCTCAAGGTTGATTTTGCTTTTGAATTTCACATCAATTTGTTTGATTTAACATTAGAATTTAGTTCCCTGGGTCCCTAGTTTAAATCTTTACGGTTACCTGACCTTTGTTGATTATTTGGTTAGCTAGCTCTGCCATTTTATGTGATTTTTAGCATGAAGAGCTCGTCCTGGTGAAGAGAAGATAGTTACACGCTTGATTTATTGCTAGAAGTATATTCAGCATTTAGTTTGGATTCTTTGATCTGGATGACTTGACCTAATAAAATTTGTTGTTCAATTTGGTTTTGATTTATTTTTTTTACATTGGATGCTGTTGGTTAGATAGGTGCTTTGCGTTAAGGCTCGAAGTGGCCGAGTGATGACAATAGTTAGTGCCTTACTGGACCCTATTAATACTCCTTTGGTCTCTTCTCGTCTCAGTTTCTATGGTTATATTTACGTTCTGCCTTTATAGTGGAAAATCATAGGATAATTAACAAAACTTGATAAGACTGGAACTTGTTTATAATAATTCTAGTTCATCAAACTTCTAAAATTTCAACTTTTTAAATCCTTTATATCCTAGCTATATAGGTTAATAAGTCAAAAATAGAGTTTCTTATGAAGTAAATAGTTTTTCTGGTTTCCCTTTTTTCAACATATTTTCTATTTAGTCCTAACCTATGCATGGAATAGAAAAATCTTTTCAATTATGTGTTGTTTTCTCACTTCTCAGCAAAAAGATGTCTAACTTGGATGGGAAGGAGAAATAAATGAATTTAGTATTATATATTTAAGGTAATCAAATAAAAAATTAATAAATTAAGAGTGATTGTGTAATTAGTTTAAAGTTTTCTTCCAATTTTTTCTTTCTAATTTTGGAAGGGAAGTGAGATTTAGTAGAGTATAAAAGCTTTTCTTTTTCTTTTCTCTCCGTTTTTTTTCAACTAAATATTATGTGAAGGAATCATCTGATTGAGGGTCAGCTACAAATCAATTTTCGCAGACAAGAAAAATGCTAAATTGAACGAGGTATTTCATTGAGAGGGGAGAAAAAAAAGATAGGTATTTCGTTTATGAAAGACGCAAGAGATATTGAAATTGAGTAGCCACGTAAAAAAGAAACTTAATTCCTAACTCAATTTAGAAGTTGAAAACTGGATCAAGTCTCATTCCCTTTTTAATTCTTATATTTTTTTTCAGAATTCTTCCAGAAAATTGATGTCATATAAATGATGTAAGTCATGAAAGTGAACAAATGTGAGGGTGAGTTTTGCAGAAGTAAGAGAGGACATGGCTGTAATTTTTCCATTGGGTAGTGGCAATTTTGTCCATAAAATGATTGAATCAGTTTCCCACTAATCACTCTTCAATTCCCCATATAGCTCGAGCTTTATTTCTGCCGCGTTTGATGCACTCAATTGTTGTAGCCGTAAGTGAATGTCTTCTCTGATAATAATAATAATTTGATTACATAGCTGTCTAAGTTATGTAAAATAATGCAAAATTGTATATAATATATATCATGATAATATTATTTGGAAATCTGATCAATTGAGTTTAGTTATAAAAAAAGATAGAAAATATCATTTGATTTTGTCACTTGTTAAAAAAAGAGATAAAAGTGAGTCCAAATGAAAGAGATTCGAATCGATAAGCGTGTAGCTATGCATTTGATTGTGTCTGACGCTAGTGCAAAAGTTTACCATTTCGTATTCCTATTCAGTACTTTTCAAGTTTCAAAATGTAATTTAAAAAAAACATTAAAATAGATTTATTAAAACAAAAAAATGGCTTCAAACTTTTTTAAAAAGCTTACCAGAGCAGTATGTTATTTTATTTATGAATGTTTCTCTGTTCTGCAAAACACTAAAGTAACTTATTTTTCTAAAACATCATAATTTAAATTTCAATTCATGAAAAATCTAAAAAAAAATACTCTTGTTTCTATACTAAGAGAAACTAATTTTAATAAAATCAAAGAGTCTGCGAATCAATTGGTGGGCATTGATCTAATGTAATGATCTTGGATATGTAATTAAATTAAAAATTCAATGAAAAAACTTTGATGTCTAGAGTGACTTTACGTGGGTAGAACAACTTGGATGAAAAAAATATTTAAGTTGAATTTCAGGAACTTAACAATAGCATGCTTCAGGATTTAAAAAATGTTTACAAAGATGAAATCTTAATATTGGCAATGAAGTTTAAACATACTTTTAATTGATTCAATTCTTACCCATCAGATTATTTTTTATTGATGTCTACATTTTTTTTGTCACAGCTAGATATTTCACCAATAATATCGACCATTACAGATACAAATGCCCTTTTTATAGTTGAGGATAATATGCATAACAAGGGATCGAGCAACTTGATTCGACATCTTAAAAAAAAAAAGACAGCATTAGTTAATTAATTGAAATAAAGGGGATTGGACTTAGTATCTGCACTCCAATCACTGCATATGGTAAGGGGTGTGAAACAATATGAATGATTGATAAAAATGATTTACATTTTTTCTGTTAACTTTTCTCAATAAAATTTCATGGAAAAGTTCACCAAATCAAACTTTTTTTTATAACTTGTTTAAGTTCGCTCTCTAACTTGGCCACTATCTTCCAATTTTTTTCACTTTTTTCATTAACCTTCGCAGGGTATTAGTGTTAAGCATTGATATTATATTAATGTTCAATAGTTTCTTGCACGTCTAGCTAGCGCATTGGTCTCATTCGTGCCGTTGATTGAGGTTTGACAAAAGCTGAATGAAAATATTCTATTACGATATCATCAAGATTCTGGGCCACCGAACCATATTAATTACTTTACCTCATTTATCTGCTCTCGTTGTTTTAATTATGAAGAGAAACTTTTAGTTTAACAGCGTTTACTATATATGTTTAAATCTGACGTGTGAAATTATGTGGTTTGTATTAGAATAACATCAATCTTTTAAAAAATGTTATGTATGTTAAATATTAATTTGAGTGCGACTTAGGATACTGGTTTTATCAATTATGTAATGTTTTTGTCATATAATGGGTCAACGTTTGCCTCTTGTGCAGGCCACAAGTTCAAGCATTACTTAAGTAGCCTATTTTTCTCTTTCATTTTCTTTTCTCTAAAAGCAACCATTTGATTTCATCAAAAGCAATTTTACCTAACTCAGGAGGCACTTATCCTTGCTAAAACTATGGAGAATATTCATAAATAAAAGTAAACAAGCAAAACTATCTATGGATAGATATGGACAATAAAATGAAGTTAAAGAGTATATGGTAGGTCTAATAATGTTTTTGGTGCTAATTCTGTTTTTGTCATTACTACAAGTATGAATATATATATATATATATATCAATAGTTTGTATTGGTTGCCACGTTCATGAGTTGGTACAGTTTATCCTATGATGCATTAAAGTATTGGTGACTATCTGAGCTGTGTTAGTGGGAGGTCGTTTTGGTGGTTACTCTTCCGTTGTACATGGAAGCACGCAAGTCAAACCCCATATTCTCCAAATCCAAAACCGCATCTTTGAGCGTTTATCACTCTCCCCATTACCCTACTTTTCATCAAAAGTACAAGACACGTTTCGTTGATCTCATGAGAAGTAATGTTCAAAGCAAACAGGACAGCCAGTAGAGTTTGCTTTTCTTCATTGCCGTTTTGCAACTTGCAAATTACAATGCACTCCTCAATAGTACTATTTGTGTGACCATTTCACTATAGTTCATCATAACAAATGGAGCTTAAAAATGAGAAGCTAGTAAGGTATATAAAGTCTGCACCATAGACTTTGTTTTCTCTTTTTCATTCCCCTTTTTCCCATTACACAAATTTGCTTAGTTTTTTTGTTTTGTTTTTGTATTTTTGGAAAATCACAGGTTCTCCAATGATGGAAAACAGAATCTTGAACCTCCTTGGGAAAAGATAGAAGCTCACAAACACCATGAGAAGGCATTCTCAGTCTACAAGATTCAGACAACACTAAATCCGGAATGCAAGATGAGCAGTGGTGATAAGAACAGAATGAGTATCAGGATTCCCTCGCTTGGAAAGTTTAAGGTTTTCCCAGAAAATCATGAGCCATGGAAGAAGAGAATTCTTGATCCTGGCAGTGATATCATTTTGGAGTGGAACCGGGCATTCCTGTTTTCTTGCATACTAGCACTATTTGTTGATCCATTATTTTTCTACCTCCCCTCAGTAGCAAATGATGGGAATTCATCATGTATGGCTACTGATTTGAATTTAGGAATTGTTGTCACATGTTTCCGGACATTTGCTGATGTTTTCTATCTGTTGAATATGGCCATAAAGTTTAGGACGGCCTATGTGTCACCAAGTTCAAGGGTCTTTGGGAGAGGAGAGCTTGTTATGGATCCTAGGCTGATTGCAAGGCGGTATTTGAGATCAGATTTCTTCCTAGATCTTCTAGCTACACTGCCTCTTCCCCAGGTTTCATAACTCTTTCAATACACTGATTTTGTATACGTTTAATGTATGGGATATTGAAAACCAGCAATATCATGTTTATTGACAACTTATAGTGGTGTACAACACCGGAAGCTTTGATAGTTTTCATCACCTTTAAGGGGTAAGGTGCTGTTTGGTTTCTCTTTTCATTTCCCTATCTATTTTCTGTTTTCAATTTTTAATTACAAAATAACGTTGTTTTCATTTTATTTTCTGTTTTCATTTTATTTTCTGTTTTCAAAATTTTTTACTGTGATTTTTTTTTAATTTTCATTATTTTCTATACAAAATTTTAAAAATAGAAAACAAAAATGAAATTAGGTAACATTTTTTAAAATATAACTGAATATGAAATGAAAACAAGAAATGGTAACAGAAAGCAATCAGGTCCCTAAACAAGTAGACCCCATACATAATATGAGTAAATTTCATAATGCAGTTTAGTTTGGTATGGATTCTTAATGCTATGTTTATATTTTGTCCCTGGAAGTTTGCCAATGTCTAAAAGGTGATGTTAAATGACCTTGTTGGTTTTTCTTTGTTGGCAGATTGTGATTTGGTTTATTATGCCAGCAATAAGAAGTTCCCATGCTGATCATACCAACAATGCTCTTGTACTGATTGTTCTGCTTCAATATGTCCCCAGATTATATTTGATTTTCCCACTAAGTTCACAAATTATTAAAGCCACTGGTGTAGTTACAAAGACAGCTTGGGCTGGAGCAGCTTACAATCTTTTACTTTACATGTTAGCTAGTCATGTATGTTAACTTAACTCTTCTTTAATCACAATCTGCCTTTCATAATTTAAAGTTAGTTATATATTATGTGTCAGCATTTAAGATATTTATTACCTTTTAAACTCCTTTTGTTGTAGGTTTTGGGGGCATCATGGTACTTGTTGTCAATTGAAAGGCATGCTACTTGTTGGAAATCTGAATGCAGAAATGAAAGCCTCCCTATAAAATGTGTTCTTAAGTACTTGGATTGCAGTACTTTAAACAATGATGATCGCATGAAATGGGTGAACACTACTTCTGTGTTTGGTAACTGCAATCCTGAAAATAGTACCAGTTTCAACTATGGAATTTTTGGAAATGCAGTGGAAAATAATGTGGTCTCCTCAACGTTTATAGAGAAGTATCTCTATTGTCTGTGGTGGGGCTTGCAGAACTTGAGGTTTGATTCTAGATTTTTCTATTTTTAACTGAGTATGCTTTGGCTGAAAGAGTTTTTTTCAAAAACAAAATCTATGGCTTTGGAAGATGATGATCTTCCTCTTCACTTCATCCTACATTGTTTTTTCTTTCATTAGAGGCAAAAGCTTTGGTTCTTCAGTCTGAATACTCATTTATTTTTCTTTAAGGATGAATATTGGACATGAACTTCAGCTGAACATCACATGTCTATCTTCTCTGCTTCTTTATTTGTTCACATTTGGTTAATCTCTTCCTTTCTGTATTTTCAGTTCCTATGGCCAGAGTTTGACTACAAGCACATTCGTTTGGGAAACTGCATTTGCAATACTCATAGCTATTCTGGGTCTGGTTTTGTTTGCTCACTTAATTGGTAACATGCAGGTAATTAGGATTTCCAAATCCTCGAAATTCTAACTTAAAAAAAAGGTTATTTTCAATAATATGTTTTGTTACTTTTACGTTTCTTAACACCTTCTCTTAGTGCTTGAATACAGTTTCACCTCAGGTAGTGCCATCCAATATCCGTTTCAAGTTTTACTAAAAACCATTGCGTGTGTGAATTTTTATGTCTTCAATACAAATTCTAGAACGGTTGCAATGCTTTTGTTGTCTTTGTCATTCTCATCTCAAAGAGTCAATATCATCATCAAATAAGTTCTTAGAGATCAGAAAAAACCATTGATTAATCCTCTAAAATTACATGTTACCAAATTAGTCCTTTGAAGGTTAATTTTGGTCAAATTAGTTTCTTAATTTCTTTGTGACCACTTTACTCCTCTTACGTTCGCACAACACATCACCTGCACAGTGCCTCATCCTTTGGATTGAGATGTATTGAAATAGAAGGTACTATAGGGATGTAGGAATATCATTATTCTTTAAAAATCTATATAATACATTTTAGATTTTTAAAAAACTAATTTGATGAAAGATTAAACTTTTTAAAAATTAATTTGGTATCAAATATCTTTAGAAAAATCTCCAACGATCTTAAGTACTATTGTTGAACTTTTCAATGTGTTACATGGATATGTTGACTAGTCAACATTGCCAAAACTTGGTACATAATCTGGTCATTTGGTATTCCACCTAAGCATGGTGAATTTCATGCAGACATATTTGCAATCTATTACTGTGAGGCTTGAAGAGTGGAGGCTAAAGCGACGAGACACTGAAGAATGGATGAGACATCGCCAGCTCCCACAAAATCTGAGAGAACGTGTCCGAAGATTTGTTCAGTACAAGTGGCTTGCAACTCGTGGTGTTGATGAAGAAACCATCCTACGTGGCCTTCCTATAGATCTACGTAGAGACATCCAACGTCACCTTTGCTTAGACCTTGTTCGACGTGTAAGTTCCTCACAACAAATATTCATCATGTATTAAACTATGCTCTTTTGAACATGAAATCAACATGAAGAAATGTTCAATAGTTTTCTCCATGCCTTTGAACTAGAATACTTTCTTGGAATTTAACACACATCATGTGTTAGAAATATAATAATATAAAGTCATTCATATGTCTCCAATTAAAAGAAGTTGCAATATTGTTCATTTTGGAATAGTTTAGTTGATGACATGCTCCAATGGACAACTATAGGTTCCCTTTTTCTCACAAATGGATGATCAGCTACTTGATGCAATATGTGAGCGATTGGTATCATCCTTGAGTACTCAAGGCACATACATAGTAAGAGAAGGTGACCCGGTTACAGAGATGCTTTTTATCATCAGAGGGAGACTTGAAAGCTCAACCACAAATGGAGGCAGAACTGGTTTCTTCAATTCCATTACCTTGAGGCCAGGTGATTTCTGTGGAGAGGAACTACTTGCTTGGGCATTGCTTCCAAAATCTACTCTCAACTTGCCATCTTCTACAAGAACAGTTAAAGCCCTTGTGGAAGTGGAAGCCTTTGCACTAAGAGCAGAAGATCTTAAATTTGTGGCCAATCAATTTAGACGCCTCCACAGCAAGAAGTTACAACACACTTTCCGTTTCTACTCTTACCATTGGAGGACGTGGGCTGCATGCTTCATTCAGGCTGCATGGCGCCGCTACAAGAAGAGAATGTTGGCAAAGAGTCTTAGCTTGAGGGAATGCCAGTCCTTCAACTATGAAGAACAAGTCAGGGATCAAATGGAACATGCCGAAAAAGAGCACACTGCAGTGACTTCAAACACTACTGCACTAGTAAAACAGAACCTTGGTGTCACTATTCTGGCTTCAAGATTTGCTGCTAACACAAGGAGAGGGGTTCACAAGGTCAAGGATGTAGAGATGCCCAAGTTGCAAAAGCCTGAAGAGCCAGACTTTTCAGTAGAGCCTGATGATGATTAGCTCAGCACTGCAATATTAAGTATCTCATCAAGCTACTACTGTTAAAGCCAAACGTCTAAATTTCCATTACCATCTTCAATAATTAATAGTATTATACGCTTGTATATGACCCTACTATGTTCCTGTCTTGCCATATAGTCTTGGTTTATGCTTATTTTCATATTTTTTTTTTCTTGTAATATATAAATATGCATTTATTGGCGGCACCTTGAAGAGCTACTTAGGTAGCTTAAAGCGTTATCCTAATTTTTTTTTATGTTATATTCAGATTGAAGTGCTTTCACAGTTGTGATTGGTAAAACTTCTTGTACAATTGTATATGCAAAAAGTATATTCTCATTCTTTTTTTTTTTTCCTTTATATATCGGAAGTTCAATAGGATGACCGACATATCCATCCAAAAAAATGGGCCAAGTCCGTACTTAAGCATATAAGCGGGTGGTAAGCTGTGGTGTCAATGGATTCAGTACCACAAAGCATATTGGGTCAGTGATGTTAAGCTCACTGAATAGAAATCAGTTGGAAGAACATGAAATCTACGAGAGGGGCCACATCAGGAAATAATCAAGCCACTAGTGCTTGTCTCTGCTATTTATCTGCCGACACCATTTTATTTACCTAATTATAGTCAAGCAATTAACCCACAAGTAACTTTGCCTAAGTAACAAAAATAACAAAGGGGTGAAAGAGAGTTGAGGGTATAAAATTTATTGTTTAAATTAGATAACAATGAATGTACAGAAAGATGTGCTGTTTTACACGCCCCATTTACCATGAAGGCACCTATGATTCAAGATATATCAAGCAAGATGCCCTCCACTCAGACATCTAGAATCACAACTCCCAAATATAACCCAAGAACACAATGAAGAAACCTGAAGATTTTATACACTTACTAGTGACAGTAAACAAGAATTCAATACCTGTAAGAGTACAATGACCAGTGTCCTATATGGAATACTACTTGGGATGAATCGTGTGAATGTAAAATGGATAGAGTTGAATGACAGAGAAAACCTGTTTTGGTACTTGCAATCAATTATGTGTTTGATAGACCTGTAGTAAGAATTTTAGAAGGAAAAGAAAGAACATTGCTCATTTTGTTGTTGGATTGCAACTTGGCTGAGCTGATAAACCTGTAGAAGGTGTTATCCATTTATCATCTCTTTTTGGCTGTTTTGAATGAAAACTAGCTCATCTGCTCTCCAATCAAATCAAGCCCTACAAGGAGGAAGGTGACCCCTTGGAAAAGCAGGAAGTAGAAGTGAACTCCTTGTGCAGACAACAGACTCCTGACAGAAGCTGTGAGAAGGAGGAAGGCCAAAGTCAGTTCTTTCTTATATATCTTATTAGCTTTCTTAACACCTGCTGGAGCTGCTTCTTTGTGTTCTATGAACCGATGTGACTCAATAAGTTCACTGTCAGATGCACCTCTATGTATCTTCTGTTGTTCTATTGACTTGGCCTCCCTTTCAGCAGCAGATAGTAAATCAGACTCTGATGACCTGCCAGCTTTCTTTGTGACAATCCATTCATAAGAGCTGCCCAATTGGAACAGACCAGACACCATTGCATTGAATTTGGTGACAGACATGGTATTTTCAAAAAGGAGGTAGGGAACAATAAAAGGAAAAGATTTTGGGGCAGGAAGAATGTTAAGGAATGACATAAATACAGGCACATAGCAGATCACCCATAAAGGAAGCTCCGCCTCAGGGACAAACATGGTTAAGGGAAGAATTATGCAAAATAAGGTGAAGGAGTAAAAGGGAAGGATTAGTTTCCTTAAAAGAAAAAATAGCAGTATTAAGTTTGCTTTCTTCCATGCAGACACCTGCAGTTATAGAGAATTTTAAGGCCTTTTAGATGGTGCATATTATAAGCCATACTTGCAAGTAATCAGAATATGCTTTCTTCATCACTACTCTAATTATTACTTCAAGCAGAGTATCAGATATACCTTAGATCTCACAATGGCTGGAAGACACAACCTAAAAAGTTGCATGGGACCGGAATGCCAGCGGTGTTGCTGCTTCCTATAAGCTTCATATGACTCAGGAACTTCACAGAGTACCTGAAAATTTACAATTTTAAGAAAATCAAGCGAGTACTTCAGGGATCTGAGGTGAACATAGAAGTCCAAATTCATAAAGGTATCATAACTAGTGATATCATGCATGTATAAGAATAGTACTCTACCAGTACATTAGGCACTGCAAATAAAACAAATGAGATATGGATGGGGAAAAACTGTCATTTATGATCACCTTTACATCATTTAGGAAGATAAATTTCCAACCATTGAGATGAGCTCGGACAGCAATGTCCATATCTTCTACAGTTGTCCTCTCCAACCAGCCTCCGGATTCTTCTAAGGCTTTGATTCTCCAGACACCAGCAGTTCCATTGAAACCAAAAAAATTGAGAAAAACCCCATTGACCTGCTGTTCTACCTCAAAATGGAAGCATAAATTAATGTTTTGGAGACGAGTCAACAAATTCTCATCCTTGTTCACAAAAGACCATCTAGCTTGTACCAAACCTAGTTCAGGATTGTCCTGTAATAAAAAGGCATTTTGCGGATATTAAAATATGTCAAACATGCTTTCCAATAATCTTACTGAATGTTTCACGCTCTTCACTTACCTTGAAATGTGGCACAGTTTGCTTAAGAAAATCAGGATTTGGTTGAAAGTCTGCATCAAAAATTGCAACAAACTCATAGTCTTTCACGTAGTCACAGCTCATTGCAGAGTTAAGATTTCCAGCTTTATATCCAGTCCTGACAAAACGGTGCCTATAGATTATGTTGATTCCCTTTTGGCTCCACTTAGAGACCTCTGCCTTAATTAACCACTGTATGCTCTCATCATCAGAATCATCAAGCACTTGAATCAGTAAACGATCTCTTGGCCAATCAATTTGGCAGACTGCAGAAATAGACTGCTCATACACCTACACAAAGCCAGTGCATGCAAAGTAAAAAATATATATTATATGTTTATCTAGTGGACTTGATACATTGCCATTGATTACAAGAGTTAAAAAATTACTCAATACTACACAACTTCATGAGGAAACTGCTCCCTTCTTAATTACTAAGTTGCTGTGTATTATAGAAACCAAAAATAATACTATCAATACTCAATGCTAATTCAGGCTAGCAATAGAGGAAAGTATTTAATTATTTATGCTTCAGATTTTGTAAGATCTGCTATATTAAAATTATAATGTGAAGTGTCAACCTAGATGGAACTACATGCCTGGTTACAAATTCCTTCCCTCCTATTTTCCCCTCTCTTTTTCTTTTTCGTGTGCATTCTTCTAATTCTTTAAGCATTGCTAAAAAGTTAATCCGAACCTTCTAAGTTCTATCCTCATGTGACATTTGCAAATTCTATTCCTTACTAAATAAAAAAAAAGCTAACATCAATATATTGAAATTTGCAGCTAGCCTAAATACCAGATACAAACAACATGAGTTAGCACAATCGGAATACACAAGTTTGGTGTCATTCATACCTCCCTCTCATTGCACATTGGAATTTGAACCAGAACCATGGGATAATTGCATGCAGATCCTTCAACATCATCTACCATGAAGGGATCCCCATCAATCTGTGGCTTAACCTTCCTGTATTTTATCCAAAAGCACCCCAAGCAAAGAAGCATACGGTCCACAGATTGGATAAGAAACAAAACAACACAAAACTTGGAAAGTGCCTGTATAGGAGGAGCAATGTACTCAGCACGAAATGTTAACCAAGCAACATAAGCCATGTGGAGCAAGCCTTCCAAATCAGAAGTACGAGGAATGTGCAAACTGGGGTTCCTAAAATGCCAACCTTGCAAGTAAGCAACCACCTCAAAGGCCAAAACCGCCATGGAAGTCACCAGGAACACTTTAATCACTCTAAACAACAACTTTCCCTTTTCCAACTTGTCACTCTCCACAGCTACACTTTGCCTATGAATCAACCTCTTCTTAATGGCTCCAAGCAATGACCAAAGCACAGTGGCAAGCCAAGTGACACAACCAACAGCACGATGAGCTCTTAGAAGCAAAACCCATGTGACTTGTTTAGCATTCTTGCCACGGCTTTTCTCTACTGGTCTGAATGCAGCATCTGCACCATTGATCTCCACAACAGAGAAAGTGGGGTTCTCCATTTTCACCACCACCGGTGTTCCTTTCTGTGTATCCTTTGTCCACCAATTGGAAAAATCTAACCTTGGAGCCATGGTGAATTGGACACAGTTCACAGCTTCACTCACAGAACAACACAAATATATTATATGTGTGAGTATATATAGATATACACAAAGCAAACACTCAAGACACCAACTTGATCAATCTTTTCTAGTACACATGATTGTAAAGAGGGAAGACTCAGATCTAGAAGCCCATGTAAACACAGCCCCAGATTCGTAGTTGTTGCTATTGGATGGAACCCTCTTGAAGGCTCAGCATTTAACAAAATGCAGCACATAAAAGCCAAGAACGTGAATTGAGTGAAGGTCTTTTGTACTTTCAAGGAACTCTAGAAGGCACCTAACATGGGAAAGCCACATTATGAGGGAAGGTATCTGCAGCTGTAGGACTGAGACACTTACTTCCAAGTGGCCTTCCCTCAGCAAATCAAATCCTCATTAACCACTTTGATTCCCAAGAATTACTGTGTGTTCATAGAATCCAACAAGGTAATCAAAATTCACTAATCTTGACTATGAAATACCACCTGAAGAAAACAATCTTGAAAAGCTTGACTGCAATCAAACATATGATGACATTTTTATTTAAGTGAAAGTAGTGAAATATTATTTTAGAGCATATTATAATTTTTATCATTCAATTTTAAAGGATTTTTTCCATCCTTTTTAAGATATCCACGTTGGTACATTACAAAAAGACTATCATGGGTCGACCCACTTGTTAGAAGAAAAATTGAAGATTCCAATAACAATGTAATCTATGAGCTTAGCTATCAGTGTAAAATCTTTTATTAATATTTAAATGTTAAATAACAATAATGATAATAATGTCAATAATCAAGGTAGGGATGAGACGCGTGTAAATGACTAAAAAGGTAACGGTGACTGATAAAAAGACCATCAACCCAAGGCCAACTTTACAAATGACATAAGCCCTCAACAATGTTTAGAGCTTAATTATTGCTTGCAAAAGATGCCTAGAATTAGATGATTAGAGACCAGAAGGGGTTAATCTGCATTTTGTTAAATGAAAATATCATTGCTTCTTCAGGAATATTCCTTTCTTCTTCTTCTTACATTATTTGGAATCAAGGCACCAACAAGGGTAAAAACTAAAAAAAACAAGGAAAGATTTACCAAAAAACCTCACACAAGCTTTGGTCCCACAAGGAGAACCCCATGTTACCCAAAACTGTTGGATAAGTATTGTCCAAGTTCCCAATGCTAATTTACTTATATCCATTGTGTTATTTGTGAAACTGAAATGAAAAGATAAATTAAGAAAGAACTGAACAGTACAGCTTTTCCTTCTGGATCTGAAGTCTAAGTGGATAGATAGTATGATGCAATGAGCATATTTAGTTGCCACCAGAAGAACATAATTAATTAATGCAATCCAACCAGTGTAATAAAGTGCCACCAGTATTGGATAAGCAAACAACTCAAAGAATTTATTGCACTAGGCGTTTCCATCATATAATTATAATGTATCTATGTAAGTAATTAGAAGATACTATGTTGGTAAAATTTGATGCTAAAATAACTAATCAATCAAAGATTACCAAGTCAGCTTGGTTCCTTCCCTTTTCTTTGTTGTTAATTTATCATAGCAATTTGTCTTATCTTATTAGTATCATATTACTGGCGTCAATATTGATTTATCCCTTTATATATACTGTTAGTTGTTGCAATAAATAACCTCAGAATGGTAGTATATATATATATATATATACACTCTATTACAAAAGTATAGATGGATATTACAGGTTAGGGTAGGTATTGGCATTTGAAGGTATTTAATTTTGAGGACAAATTGAAGATTGACGTTTAGTTTTAGCCAAAATATAGAGTTTTAATGCCATGCTCTTTTATTTTTGGGATACAAGTGGATGGTTATTTCTATTATAGGTGAGACAATATTAGCCATAGATTAATACGAATTTTATATTAAAAAGTAAACATAAATTGACTTTTAATAAAGAGAGGGGGAAAAATAGAGGCTGTGCTCTCTGTCTCACGTAAACAGAGTGTCTAAGCAGCCAAAAAAAAAAAAGAAAATAGAGTTAAGGAAAGGTTACAACAAATTTTGCATAAGACACCTTCAAAATACCATTAAGTGTTAACTATTATCATTTTTTCTTAAAATAGAAAATTTTTAAAAGGAAATTTTTAATTAATTGATGAATAATATTTTTTTTCTTTTAAAAATAGTTACATTATGTCATTATGATATTTTTATTCTCAGTAGTTAACCTTTTCTATATTATTTTTAATTTTTATGAAAAATTATAGGTATCTTTTGTGAAAATAATCTGCTCGAATCAGATAAAATAGTTGTAAATGATAAAGCTTTCCTTGTAAATATTTAATACAGTTATATATCTTAAGATTCAAATATAGGATTATTAATTAAGTTCGATCAATTCTTTTTCATCCACACACTTAATTATTATCCTATTTTTTATTTTTTATTTTTTATTTTTATTTTTTATTTTTTATTTTAATATCATAAACATTCAAATAAATTAAATTCATTGAAAGATTTATTATGCGTCTCAAATATTGTACATTCTGTTTTCAAATTTCATTGATTTCAAAAGTGAAAGTTTTAAAAGATATTATTGAAATAGAAAAAGATACCTAAATTGATATACCTTTTCAATTTTTAAAGAAGACTGGATTATTTTTCAAATGTATACATGTATTATTGAATAAAACTACCAATAATTATTGTTTCAATGAAAGAGTATTTTAAAATTAAATTAATAAAAAATTACAAAAAAATAGTAATGTTTCAATAAAGATTAAATATATTGATTTTATTATCGGTTGAAGAATAAAGATTGAATGAAATTAATAAAATAATTTAATAAGTAATTTATATTTTTTAAAAAAATAAATCTAAATAAAAGTATAATAATTTTAATCAATTACTTTTCGTAATTTTAAAAAAATAATCTCAAATATCATTTCAAACCCAAACATGCATTGGGCCACTCAAGACATAAACATATTTTCAAGTCTCAACAATATATTTCACCAAATTAATAATTGCAAAAATTTAAAACAAATATTAACCAAAAATAGTAACTAAGAAATGGAAAATAAAAATTTTATAAAAAAAATATTATTAATATATTTTATCAAAATTTTTAAAGTGACTTTAACATGATTTTTAATAAAAAAAATCTATTTATTAAACTTTTAATCATTATTTTTAAAATTTTTATTAGCAAGATCTTACTTCTTTTATAAGAAAAAAAAAACTGAAGTAGTATTTTTTTTTAATTTTATAAATTAATTATAAAAATATAAAATTAAGTGATTATGATTGTTTAATGATAAGAGAATGATGATTAAAATAGTTTAACACGAAAATTAAAGTTTGATTATTGTTGTTTTTTACACTATAAAAAATTATAAATTAATATTTTTTATCTATATAAATTAAGAATATTTTTGACTAATAATTAAGAATTAATTTTTATGCTATCAAAGTAAAATTTGTGTTTTTTCAAAAATAAAACATTTTATGTATATATAACTAAAAATCAAACCCTATCAACATATTTAAAGAACTAGGACCATTTGTTAAATATGTGAAGATTTTATGGTTAAAAACTAACATTATTTTTTCGATAAACACTGGCTTAGAAAAAGTTAGTAGAATTAATTTAATAATAAAGGTAAAAAATTTAAATAATTTACATTGAATTTTAGATGTAAACTCCATCGTTTATCATTTATTTTCATAATAAAATAAATGCTAACTTAAAAAAAATTATAATAAATATTTTATTTAATTATCTAAAAAAACATGTAACTAACTTACAGTCATTCAACCAAAATGTATATTGATTTGGAATTTTTTTTTCTTTAATTTTTAACTCATTGCCTTTCTCTTTCATTTTATACTTGTTTTCTTTGGTCAATTATTGGGTTTTAAGCTTTAGGCTACAAATATTTTCTTAAATCATCAATAAATTGTGAAGTCATAAGAACACTGATATTATGTTAAATTTTTACAAATGAGCCCTGTCCAATTCTTGTACTGTATCCATCTTTTTATTGTGGGGATAAATTGAAGTTGTTACTTTGGCCAAAATGTTCAAGATAATATAGATTTATGCACGTTACTTGTATTTTCTTTACTTTTCTTATATATTTAATTGACGAGGGTTTTTTTTCCAACAACTAATATATAAATAAAATATTTTTTCTAATTTCTTAAAAATTTATACTTTTAAGTTCTGTTTATTTTAAATTTAAAATAATAAAAATTAAAAGGTTAAAAATATGAAACGTTAAGAAACATATACATAAAATAAATGAAAATTCAATAAACGAAAAATTAATTATGAAGTTATTAAACTGAAAATTATATATATATATATAGAGAGACATCATGTGACAATTTCAATTGGAAGAATGTTAATATTATATATAAACTAATGTTAAATTTAAGAAAATAACAAGTGAAATTAAAGTTGATATTTCTAATATTAAACTATGCCATCAGAAAGGAATAAAATGGTATTAAATTAAAAAAATTAATGTTACAAATATATATATATATATGTATATATATATATATATATATATATATATATATATATATATATATATTCTTTAGGATTGAAATGGATATTTATTTGAAATTTCATCTCAATTGTGGTTTTGATAGAGTTTATTAAAAGGAAAACATGAAAGAAAAGAGGAAAAATAGTTGTATGATGTCTGTTGTAACAAGAGTGTGATGAACACTTTGGTAGATCTGCCTTCCTGCATGTGATGCTAGCTTGCCCCGACAACCTAAAATCTTGACAGACACTATCTTAGCTGGGTTTCTTCTCTATTCTCTCTGTTTGTGTGTCTATGAGAGAGAGAAACGATACACCGTGTGTGTGTCTGCCTTAAATCTCAGTGTAGAGCATGTGTGTGACACTGCACTCTGCCTAAAATAAATTATTAGCATAGTATTATCAAGTTGCCAGCCCCTAATTTCCTTTTTCTCTCTCATCAATCTCTTCCTTCTCTCGCGTCAATTATATATATGCATAACATTTTTATACAAAGCTACTTCATTATACACAATACTATAACCCAAAACTCATAAATTATGGAATAGAAATCTTTAAAAGACATTCTCAGGATTTTAACTAAGTTAAATATAATTTGCGTGGCTGTTAATTTATACATCAACTTGTTAACAATTTAACACATTAAGTTCACAAACTAATGAATTAAACTTGAATTGAACATATATATATATATATATTGAATTATGTTTCACGTGTTCTCGTTAGCTCAAGAGTTTTTTCTTTTAATTACAATACATTAAAAGAAAAGGAAAAAAAAAACCTATCATATAAGATTTGATTTTAAGATTGAATCAAGCTTAGAAAAACAGAAGAACTTATTTTCTTAATTCTTCGAGTGTACTTTTTTCCAACAAAATTTTAATTAAATCTAACTCGACTTAATTAATTTAATACCTAGCTGTTTTTTTTTTATAACACATTTTTTCTTTAGAAACCTATATTCACAATGAATGATAAAATTTTCGGGAGAAAAGTTTGCAAGTATACCTTGGATCTTTTTCTTTAAGGCAAGACAAAATTATGGAAATATAGAACATTTTCTGTCATGAAAGAATGATCCGGTGGACTAGAACATTGTTAGTTATTATATTAAAGCGTTGAATTCTCTAATAAAATGCACAAATAATTTTTTTTTAAAATAATGTAAAATTCCCATACTTTCAAACTGTAGCTATTAACTCTATTTTTCCATGAAACAATAGCAAAAAAATAGGTGTGGATGATGGATGAAAAGGCATTAGAAAAATGAAAACATATGCAGAGCTAAGAACGATAAATAAATTATTAGTAATTGCTAAGCAATAAATTAATGATGACAATTTATTTTTTACCCTCAACAATAAAATGGGATATGTCTTAGATATAGTTGTTATACCAACATCTATTAGCTTAAGCAATAAGAATTTTATTTTTTTAAATTTTTTTAATAAGATATTTAAAACAAAGATTTCATATAAATTATTTAAACCTTTTTATCATTAAGTTGATCCTAGTAGGATAATTCTTCTTCAATTAAATCTTAAACCTTTTTACTCTCTTGAATAAGTTCATTAACTCAAATATTAATGAAACATCTAAATACTAAATATTGTGTCACACCAAAAAATATTGTTCTGATCTTAAGGTAAGAGGAAAATGTGTAGGATGATTTATGTAGAATTGTTCCCCATCACTAAGGAAAAGGGAAAAGAAAATATTCCATGGTATCCATCTTCAAAGCCTTGGAATTGAACAAGACAACAAGAGAACCACACATGCAAAGCCCTATTATTAACAAAACCTATGGACCAATCTCAGTTTGAGCCTTGAACTCTCAGCCTTCTGGCTTAAAGCCTAGCTGTTTGCCCAAACTAATACGCTGGCTCTAGCTACATTAATGTTAATATTTTCTTATATATTACTTTGGTTTATAGGAACTTTATCAAAACAGTCTTATTATTAAAATATAAAAAATTAAACTATATGTAACATTATATATATATATATATGCATATTTCAAAATTTTATTTTTAAATAATTTCAGAAACAAAAATAACCTGTCTTTTATCTTGTCTCCTTTCCTGTATTCTTAATAAAAAAGTGATACATGATGGAAAAATAACATTCTGTTTTATTTGTTATTTGAGTAATGATATTTATATATTTATATAATATTTTATTTTAATATATTTTATTTTTATTTTTTTTATCATATCATATTTTATTTTTATTTATTTATTTATTTATTATTTCATCCATTATATCTTAAATAAAATATACAAAACATATATTTTTTAATTTAAATCTTAAAAAAAATTAATTATTATTTTAAAATTTAAAATATTTTTATTTTTAAATCTATTAAATCACATTACTATCATCATTAAACCATCAATATCACTATTAGAATCACCTTAAATCATTATTTTCATTACCATAAATTTTATTATTATTATTATCATATTATAAATATTATTATCATTTTTATTATAATTATTATTATTATTATTATCACATTTATTATTATAATAATAATATTTATATTATTTAAAAATAAATAATTAATTAATTATTTTTATAAATTTATAAATAAATAATATTATTTAATATATAAAAATCATATACAATTTATAGTATTATAATAAAATTTCATAATATATAAATTTTTACAAGATAATATATTATTTTATATAAAATAAATATTAAATAAAATAAAAAATATTATAATAATATAAATTTATTTATTATATATATTAATTATTAAATAATACATAAAACATAAAATTATATAATTATATAATATTTTTATATTATAATCATTACTATTATATAATAATTTTATTTTTATTATTTTAAAAAAATAATTTTTATATATTAAGAAAATAAAATAAAAATACTATTATTTAATATATAAATTACATTAAATTTATGATATTATAATATAATTTTATATTATATAATTATTTATATTTTAATATATATATATATATCTTATTTTTATATAAAATAAATACTAAATATTATAATAATATATAAAATTATTTATCTTAAATATTAATAAAATAATATATAAAATAAAAATTTATATAATTATATAATATTCTTTATATTATAATTATCATATTGTTCTCATTATATTATAAATATTATTTTTATAATTGCTACTATTATTATTACTATAATATTATTATTAATAATAATTATTTTATTTTTATTATTTGTTAAAATTTTAAATTTTTATTATTTTGATATAATTTCTTTTTTATTATTCTTTAAATAAATATTTTTATTTATTTATTTTTTAATTTTAAAAAATTATAAAATAAAATAACTTAATTTATTTTTACAAAATAATTTAAATATTAAAATAAAAATTGAGACTAATAACTACAAACCACGGAAACTGCGTTGGCTTAGCTTCTTTAAAAGGAAGAGACATGTGAAGTAAAAGTATCTGGACCACCATAGATATAAATTAAAATATCTCATATATTTATTTCACTTTAAATCGACCATTGATAATTTTTATTGTTTTCTTTTTTTCATTTTATACTTTTTTCCTTTTAAGAAAGGTTCTTGTTTATTTTCTAAAAAATTAAAAGACTTTTTTTCCCTTTCCTGCAAAGAGGGGGTCCGTACTTTTGTGCATTAATTTCTTGTTTATATATTTCGATGAAAAAAGGGCACTCGACTTTCTAGCCTCTTGCATCTCAAAGTAGGGGATTTTTCAGCTGAATTAAATTTCACACTACCCTACCCTTTATTTTTGTGTGTCTAAAGTTCATGCTAAAAAAATCATTCGGAGAATGAAAATGGCAATTTTATTAATAACTATAACTATGATATAAATACAAAAATACTAGAAACATATATATCACATAGCCAGCTTTGGTTTTCAAGAAAACCGCAGACAGTGCACGAGGTAGAGAGCATAGATAACACAGCAAAACCTTAATTGCATGTAATGTCATGTATTCATTGATGGCTTCATTGTGCTTACTCCTTTGCTCTCCGGCATTCCCTGCTTTGCCTATGGTCATCACCTCATGGGCATCATGGGATGTGTCCCAAACCCCTTAACTTGCATTTCATTATTCTTAATTGTATTTTCAAAATAAAAATATATGTAAAGGATGACCTACTGGGTTTGGCCCAATGTCATATGATCCCTGTCTCTCACATTTAGGAGTATGGTGAAGCATGCTCGTGCAAGAAGCTACCTTTATTATTCCTATTTAAGGAGATATGTATGTAATGGTTAACTATGTTTTAATTTTAGTCTTAATTTTTCTTTTTATGATACATGTATTGAAGTACCTTTATAATCACTATATCTGGCCCATCATTGTGAAGCACTTTGGTGTGATTGAAGCTACCTAAAACAACCCCAGCAAGAACATGTAGATGTGCTTAAAATTCCAAAGATATTTAGTTAAACGAGAATTTTGGGACCATGGAGGTAAGAAATGCTAATTGGAATTAGCAATTTGACGTGGGTAGAGTTTCATAGCTCTACGATTGAACGGGAAATTTTAACTATTTAGCACTAAAACTCCACGTTCTCAGTTTGGTGGCCTTTCATTCTCTTATCCTAGCAAGGACAATTTCTATAACTAGATTGATTGGCTTTTTGGAAACAAAAACATAAATCTTACGTGGATGTGTCCGAAAATAATATACCTATATGAATATTTTGTGGTGTGTATACCGAAAGGAATGAGACAGAATGGTATAACATAAAATGAAATAAACTTATAATTTCATTATTTAAATAATAAATAATAATAATATTATTTTTTTATTTTTTTTAAATGTGTACTCACCGAAGATTGATAGACCGATAGGAATTACATTTTAGATTTACAAGATCATGGATTTATATTAAAAACATTGAAACTAAGTACCTCTTTAAATTTCGAGACATCCTAATTCTAGTAGGCTAAGATCCAACACATCTATTTTTTTTAACCCAAAAGGTACACAATAAGAAATTAATAGTAAATTTTTATTAAAATTATGATATTAAATTGCGTTACTATGTGATTAAGCATTGAAATTTAACTGCATTTGTATATTTTATTTTATTTTATTTTTGTATAATTGATTCATTTATAAAAATACAAAATTGATTCCATTTTAAATTTTTGTATTAATTTTCATACTTTCAGCTTCCTCAATAGCTGATTTTTAATTTAAATATGTTAATTTTATAACGATATTCATGTTCGGAAAATAAAATCTTAAGAAATGAGCTATGGAGTCACATGTTGTTGCCATAATGAGTGATGATAGTTGTGTAAAAGCAAAAATAAAATAAAATACAATGATGTCGACGTTACTAGATAATTCTGATGACCTTCTAAACTTAATTTATTTATGTATGATTTTATTGTATAAGAGAAGTTTATAGATAATTCTGTATGATGTAACATTTGCAATTGCATCAAATGATTGATAAAATATAAGTGTTTAATGATATACAATAAAAATGCATCAATAATAAATTTGTAATTAAAAATTACAAGATCCAAACATTAAAATATTAAATACTATAATTTTTAACAAAGGAATACTACATATTGATTTTTAATTATGTAACCTCAAAACACATTAAAGAAAATCAAACATAACATATCGAATTAATCTATCCTAACACAAGTGATCTATATGTCTTAAAAGGAATTTAATTTGTCTTAATTAAGGGATACCCTTTAATGCACGGGAAAAAAAATCTAATATACCATGCCAAGAGAAACACTTGTGAGAAATAAGTTGGCATGCTGGGTCTACGTTGATTTCCACTTTTAAGTCAGTTTTTTCAATTATTGAGCTTAACCTGTACTGCAATACCGTGGACTTAATGCATGTTGATTGAGATGAATGTGAAGTGAATACCAAAATGTGACTAATTAAAATGAGTTTTAAAAATAATCACATGCATCATATAGATTAAAGTCTTAAAAATGACCAAACAATTAAATCAATTTAACCAACAAAAAATTAGTGCTGTGTTAAATAAACACAATCCAAAAAGAAAGCTTAATATATTATACATAGTATATTGTTGGGGCCTCTTAATTATAAGAGCACTCGTCTCACCGAAAAAAGGTTTTCACCATAAAAAAGAGAGAGTAGTATTTAAAGAATTAAGGTGTTTCATTTGTTTTTCACTTTTAATTTTTTTAAAATTTGTTTTTAAAAGAGTAAAGGAAATAAGTGAAAAAATAATATATGAAAGAATATGAATAAAAAAACTGAAATTAGAAAACCAAAATAATTTAAACCTATTTTAATTTATTTTAAAAGAAAAATATAAATTGAGACCATGGTGTATCATAATTTGTGAATGAATTTATTTACTTGGTATTACGTAAATGGGTAATCATAAAGAGGTTATTTGTTGTACTTTATAAAATTCGGAATAAAGGTAGAAAAATTAATTTTCATATACACACGCGTGCCTGATTTTGTTATGTATAATAATGATGTTTTTATTATTCAAAGAATTTTAATAATGAGAAAATTTTATTTATTTTATCGAAACAATAAATACTGTAAATGAATAACACGATGACTGAATTTGTTGAAATTTTAAAATGTATCATCCAAACACACAATTACACAAAAATGCAACTCTATTTTGGACAGAGTTTTGTTAAGCTAACAATACAGTTCTTGGACTAAACTAACACGATGAACAGCCTTGATGAATAATAAACTTTTAACACAACTTTTACATTCACAGTATTAATTATATTTGATTGCTTACCTTCCTTAACGAGGTGCTCGCACTTCAATGTATCCCAAAAAAAAAAGCGAATGCATCATGAGATAAATTTCACAGGGGAAACAAAACGTTAACAGAATAAGCATAAACACATCGTCGACCAGAAGGGGAAAAAAGCATTTAAACATCATTACAAACCAAAACACCCAATGATGATTGTCAAAATGGAATGGAAAGGGACAAGCCGGTGATCACACGCATGTAGTACAACCCTTTACCACAAATATATGGCCAGAAACATTGTATAAAATAAAATAGAGATCACTTACAATATTCTTGTACACTTTGGAATAATAAAAGTACAATTTACTCAATTCTGAATATCATGTCAGTATTACTACTACCTCTAGGCTCTGACTCTGAGCCTTTAATTGCTGTAAAATTATGAGGGAAAAAGAATATAAAACAAAACTATTAGTGTTTACAATCATAGTAAATCAAATTAAAGAAACAACAATGTAGCTGTTAGTTTTCACCGCAACTCATCAATGACACTTCTATTTACGATGAGCCTCCACATCTGTTACTAGGTTCACCGTCTTATTTTTTTTCTGCTGATATTTAGCAAATGAATACCACACACCACCAGCTGTATTGATAACCAATCCAGTCACATTCAAAGCATGGACTTGAACACCACCCAGTAAGATGAAACCTAGTGTCTGAAGAAGCAACAAGAAAGAGATTTAACGTTTGCAGTTAAAACTAAATACAAATGAACACAAAAGGCATACATTTGGTCACTTAAAATACAAAGAAAAGACACGGACGGATAGTCTATATGTATCAATATATAGTGCCAAGATAACTATTCCAAATTCAAGCATTTATGTTACGATAGAAATTATCTACGTCAAACACAGGATCACTCCTAACTTACCGTAGAACCAACCCCTTTGAGAACACCAACAATAGTTGTAGTTAAGGCTGAATTAACAATTGTACACAAGAACATGGTGAAGTTGAGAACGATGCCCATCACCAATGAAAGAATAAGGATCACTAAAAACGAAAAAGAATAACTCTGCAAAGAAAACAAAATTTTATGTTAGATACTAACTTTCACATCAATGTATCATTGAATAAAATAAGACCCAGCTACACCAACTTTTAACTTTTCCAAAATATGTTGCAAGCTACGGCTTCAACTGTCAACCATCGCACCACAACTAAGTTTCATAGTCCCTAATTTACTATCACAAAACAATGAGCTATGATTAACTTATATACCAATAATACCCTACACCCCTCTACATCCACAATCCAATGGTTGGTAATCTTTCAAAAATAAAATAAAATAAAACAGATCCAACAGCTTACACCCAAGTGTAAGCTACTTTGCATATGTGGGAGGAACTTTTCCACAAAATGATTAGTAGCAAATATATTCTGCCAGCACTCTAATGTAGAAGACCAAAGAAAACAAATCAACCAAATTAATAATTTAACTTATACTTGTAAAGTATCCAGCATATTATTAAAGGACAAGAGTTTTATGTATACTAAAGAGCTCCATCTAATCATGCCAAAATCAAAAATTGCTGTCTCGAGATGCCTTTATCTTGTTTCCACCATACATCAAGTGATCTCAGCCTTGCCCTCCTCCCTTCTGTTTTTTCTTGATTTTTGTTACATGCCTAATCCCAACAAACTCAAATTATCCCCAAAATTCCCTAGGTCAGCATTGTTTAGTCAGAAATGAACCTGCTAAATTCAAATTAATATTTTATAATGGACAAAAAGTAGAAACTTGACATGAAACTTCTCAGCTGCAATATCAGTTAGAGGACGGGAGGATTCGTGCTGATATGGTTCTTGAATTGTCCAACTCAGAAAAACAGCAACAACAATATAAACCTTTTCCCACAAGGTGAGGTTGGCTACGTGGATCACACCCATTGGGCTAGCAACTCAGAAAAACAGTAAGAAAATGAATGAATACTAAACATAGTTGCTGCAGGGGGTTGCCTTGGTGTACTATTACTGAGGCTTTTAGCAGTTTCTTTTGAAAACATTGTATTTAATTGATAGTTAATATAAAAAGACAGAAGATTTAAAGGTCTGAAAATTCAATCCATAGTGGCTTAATCATGAATCAATTCCAATACTAAGAAACAGGTTAAGATTCTTACCTTTGCAAATAATACCGATAAAGAATATGGGAATTCCCCAGTGGCTACGATGAGAAACATCAAAAAAGGAAGAGATAAAAAACTGTTATAGAACATGATTTCCACCGATGAAAGTCCATTCTCAGCTCCGGATTTTTCCACCAGTACAAGGTACATGGTCTGCATAAAGGAGCAAGCAGCAATATGAGCAAACCATGCATAATTACAGTGTTCATTACTCCACTATAAGATTAAGAGCAATGAAATCTCAGCATATCACCTGGAAAAAAACAGAAATGAAGGCCATGCTATACCCAAAAAGGTCAAAGGAAAAATCTCCTAGAGCAGCAATGAGAACTCCAGCAGCAGTCAATACCACTGAAAGAGTCACCTGAAATTAGACAGAAAATTACATATTAAGATTTCTCAGCTCAAGAGAGGAAAAGAATAAAATGCTACCAATAATTATAATAGGCTCCCAAGGCTAATCAAATGACTAGTAACTCAAAGGCAACAACCTCAGCATTAGATCCTCACATTTTAGAGTAATTATGTTCTCCATGCCAATGTATAAGAAAATGAAGACAGCATTTTCATCTGTTCATTGTTGTATAAGGTGCCCTCCCCACAAGATCAATTTTTTTTTTCATAGCAATATCCTGTTGTTACCATCAGTTAAATTCTGTTACCAATCATTCTTCTACATCCCTAAAAGCCATAAATCCCTTTATGGAGAACCCTTATTGATCTTTGTTCATCTTAGTTCAACCAATAACTTTCAAGGTTTCTCATATGTAAACTATCTTGATTAAATCAAAGAATGAATAAAAACTCAAGATTAACTAAACAAGAAAATTAAAACAGTTGGTACCTGAGTTGTAGGTCTCCCCTTTCCCGAGAAGCATCCAGCAATAAGTACAGCTAGGGGTGTAAGTCTCTTTATTGCAATATACATTGGGATATTGACTCCTTTCAAACTTGCCAAAGCAAAAGCAACATTGGCATTATAAAAAATTGAAACCGGAAGCAGTTGCTTGGCTGTTGTCATATCTACTCCTCTTGCTCTTGTATACCCCATTTGTCTACCAAAATGTATAAGCAAGGTAGTAACCAGTTGCTAAGAAAAACAGATACAGTTATTAACATCCGTAAGCAAAAAAGCAGATAACAATCAGTTGAAGAAAAATAATGGAAGGGCACGAGTCTGAGTCTTTCTGTTGTTAGCAATACCTGCAAAGTAAGGAGAGTCATGGAGTGTGCATACTGCATAAGAACAGCCTTGTTGATAAAAACCATGGCCATTGAGGCAATTCCATATGACACAGCTGCGAACAAGCTGCGAGAAAACAAAACCATGGTTATACCTAGCCTCGAATACCCGAGAGATCTAACAGTAAATCAAGCGATTGAATGTTAAATAATAAATTCCCATTTTGGTTGTTTCAGACACGGCCACCGCAAATATTATTCAAAATGAAATTTCCGATTCAGTGAAAACGAAGTAAAGTAATCGAGAAAGAGAAAAGCATGTGGAAAACCTTGAATATGAACCGGTTTCTGCATCGGCACGGATCTCCATGATTAATTAAAGATGACAATGAGATCCAATCCAGTAAAACCTATATCCAAACTCAAGCTTTCAAAACCAAATCAAACCCTGCGCTAAGAACGCCACGAAGACGACCAAAACAAAAAAGAGAAAATAAATAATTAAATAATCAAATCTAAGAGCAATCGAGTGAATAAATAAAGAAATAGATAAATGAGAGAAACGAATGCGTTTACCTGGTAAAGGTGAGTTTACATGTCTGCTAGCGCTAAGAAAGACGAAAGTGGAGGGAGTGACAAGACGAAGAAAAACAATGAGAATGGAAAATGATGAGAAATAAAAAGAGTGGTTGAAGTGGGTGGAATGAGAGGGTTTGAAGAGAATGTAGTGAAAAATAAACAACTGAAGAGAACTAAAAAAAGGGGGAAAAAAGGAAAAGAATAAGACGACAGCTGGCGTGGTATCGGCATCGCAAGGTTCCCTAAAATCGGAGCAGGATGGAGACTCCCGTGTGTCACAGTGAACGTTCCTCTTCACACCAACTCGACTCCATTCTTCCCTGTTTTACATTTGCCGCCCTTGGCTGTATTCCTAATTTATAATTTTTTTTACTTTTTTACATTAATTGTATTATATATTATTTCACAAGCTTTTATCACTTTGTTTATTATAAAATTAATTATATAAATTTATTTTATAAATATAATTTTTCATAAACAAAAAAAAATTATGATTTTTCTTACTGTATCTTACTAATAACCATAAGAACTTAAATTTTTTAAAAAAATTAATCATAACAATTAGAGAATTTAAGATGCTAAATTTGAATAAAAAACATTATGAAATTAAAAATTCATAAATTATGATAAATAGGTTCAAAATGTAATTAAGGCAGGAAAATATTTTCGCAATACCGAATAAGAAATAATTTTTTGAATTAAATAAATTTATAAAAAATTAATATATGTTGACTGGAGTTAAGATATTTCACATGTTTTAAATATAAAGTAAATTACCACCGTTCATCTCTAATGTTTATATCAGTAATAATATTTATTCGATTTTAACCTAATTTTGATAAATAAATTTGATGAAATTTTAAAAGAATTTAATTTAAAATTTAATTTTGATTTAAGAAAAATGCTTGAGTTTGGAAATATAAAAATTTTTTTTAAATCCATCTTAATAATAATAGTAATAAAATAATGTATTAAATTTTGATACTTTGTTAGAAATATGAATTTATTATCAAATTTTTTATATATTATTTTAATTAACATGTATTTGATATGTATTTTTTATTTAAAACATATACATATAAATGAATATAATTTATTAAAAAAATATGAAAATATAATAAATTATCTATTGGTTTACACTAATCCGACTATCCAATCGAATTAAGTTTCAATTTCTTACATCCATTTTTCTCCAAATCTAAACCTAAACTCATCCTATGATTTTTTTGAGGTCAAGATGAAAATAACAGAACTTACCTTAAGCCATTATATTCTCTGTTTACCACTGACTTTACCTTTGTTTCCATTGCAATAAAATCTAATTATAGGTTCATAATATATGGAAGATATTGGTTATTTTCATTTTTACTCTCATCCATCCCTTTGATTTCTTTATCAGCAATCATACATGGCATATTAGTATTCACGTGACACGTTGATGTGACCTTTTCCAATGGATTTTAGGTATTTAAAGCAATTGTACCCTTCTCAAAATTCTTCACATTCACTCAAACTAAAAAATTCAAATACATCATCACCTTTATACTCCATAGTCTACAATTTAATTCCTCTCCCCACCATCTCATGCAAAACAACCATGTTTTTCATCAATGTAGCTCCCTATTTTAGCATGAAAAATTTTCTTCCTATTGTTTAACATATGATAAATTTGTGAGTATTCTTTTTATGAATATAATTTAATTTAACTTTATTATTTATAGTTAATTTTAATCATCTAAAACTTAAAAATAACATTTATCAAAATTAACCAATAGTATTATATATATTTAAACATAGCTTGTTATTTTTTAAAAATAATAACGTTAGATGCATATTACATTATTTTTCAAATGATAATATTTAAAATAAATAAATTTTATAAAAGTTAAAATAAAAGAATTAGAAACAAAATGAACTTAAGTTTTTATTTTTTTCATTTGTCACATAATGCTTTTGTTAATTTTGTTTCTTAAATATTATTTTTAGTTCACACTATAATATCTTTAAAATACACTAATTCTTTTTTTTTTTGGTAAAATATAAAATTTAGTATTTTTTTTATTTGATGTCCGTACCCTTTAATGTCATATAACTACTCAATAGACAAACTGGAAGATTTTTTTTTTAAGATTAAATATTTTTTAAATAAGATTAAAATTTTAAAATATAATATTTTTATTTTTGAAAGATAAAATTACAATTTAACCACGTTTTTAATTACTTAAAAAATAATCATTTTTTACATATTAAATATTTAATAATTATTATTTTTATTTCTGTAATTAAGATACTAATTAACATTTATCAATCTATAATATATAATTATTTTTTATTTCCTCAATCAAGACAATAATGATTTTTTAATTAATTTATAAGATAAGAGTTGATAAAATTAATTTAAGATATAAAATTTGAAAAGTTAATAAATAAAAGCTTATTTTGAACAGTCAAATAATATCTTAATTAATGAATATTGATTTTTAAAGATTTAAATTTGTTTAAAAATTTCAATCGAGACACAATTAAATTAAAGAATCATGAAATTTATTTAAAAATCAAGAAAATGTAATACAATACAATCAATTTAGGATATATAAAAAGCAACCATAATAGTTATGGAGATCTGAAATTGAGAAAGATCAATTATCAAAATATATATTATATTATTATTATTATTATTATTATTATTATTATTATTTGTACCTGAAAAATTTGACCCTTCTTCTCTTGTTTTTGTTTTTTTTTTCAAACAATTTCAGGAAAACAATTTTTATAATCGCACATGTTAAAAACGTCGTATATATGTATCACAAAGAATAAAGAAACGGTAAAAGTAAACGGGTTTACCCGACCCGAGAAGCAGGTCCGGATTGAGTTACATTACAGTGGTAGTGGATGGATATGGATTTGAGATTGGCAGAATGAGGTTTGAGGATTGAGAGTGCAAAATCCAAAAAGAAAGACAAGCCACGAATTGGGACCAGCCAATAGCCATCACCGCCTTGTCCTGTCCTGTCTCCGAATCACAATCACGGTGAGAAGAAGAATAATTCGTTCCCCTTTCCAATCTCTCCGCCGCGCTCCAGATTTCAATCTCCGATTTCACGATTCTTATTCTTATTCTCATTCGTATTTCTTTCAATTGTCGCGATAATAATCTCTAGTGTTTTCTCTTCTCAGGAATCTTTCTGAATCGCGGGGTTAGGAGAGGAATATGCAACAGAGGCTCAAGTTGCAACAACAACAAGCCCTCATGCAGCAAGCCTTGCTTCAGCAACAGCAGATGTATCACCCTGGCATGCTCGCCGCTGCTATGTCTCAGGTAAACCAACTCCCATTCTATTCCTAACGCTTTATTCATCGTTTCTCCCATGTTTTCACGTATTTTTTTTTTTTTGCTTTTCCTTTTCCAAATAATGCATTCGACGATACGCTTGTCTTTCGAATTGTGTGCCCGGGGCCAATTGCATTTGCGCTGCGTTGTTTCATTTCCTTAAAAGAAGAAAATAGGGCGTAGGAAAGTAAAGAGGACAAATAATTCATGTAACTAGGGTCTCCGTGTCATTGCTATGATTTGTATTTGTTTCCGGTTTCTCCGTGAATTTATTTCTGGCCACTTCACAGCCTTGTATAATTGAATGGATATCCGTAGTGTTTCTTACTCTCTTTACATGAATAATTAACGACAATCATTTTGTTTGTATCAGCTTTATTTGGTGCATATCCATCTAGTTTTCTCCTATTGAGGAAATTGCTGCTGCAGTGATCTGGTGGTGTCATTATGAATATTGTGATGATTGCTCTTAGTTATTATTATTATTTTTAATTTTTGTAGTTACTCCCCATTTTTATTATATGCCTATAAAAATCCTGCAAGCCTGACGATCTTCTAGTGGTCAATTTGATATAATTGTTGCTTATATTGCCGACTGCAGGACATTGTATGTATTTGTTTGATTTGCAATGGTCCAAACTTTTAGGTCTTTAATATGCCAGTAGAAAAAATCTAGTGATTGCCAAAATTTCTTGCAAAGTTTCTTGAACCGGTCAGAGTATACTAGAATATGTTTAGAATGTTTTAACTTATGGACACATAAAGCATAATATAGTAGTTTCATTTAATAGATGAACTTTTAAAGAATCAATTTTTATGATTATGATACAAACTAAAATTGTTTTATGGAATTGATTGGTTTACCATTTGGTTTGTTATAGTCATGAGAAATAGGTCATTCTTTAACTATCACTAAATATTCTCTATTGCTTTTCTCTCTTTGATTCTATTTAATGTACCTTTAGTATAGCTGTTTGGACCTTCCCTCCTTTGATCCATTTTGTTTATTCCCTGTTGTTTTGAAATCTTTGCAGATGGAGCCTGTTCCAAGTGGAAATTTGCCTCCTGGTTTTGATACTTCTGCATGCCGTAGTGTGTGAGTGTTGAATTTCTTTCTGCTTTTAAAAGCTTTCTTGTCCTTAGCTTCGTGTTTGTGCCCAAGTATGACAGTTTTCCATCTGATACCTTATTTCTAACAACTGTATATGCATTTTTCTTATGCATAACAGTGTTTTTAACTGTTACAAATTTCTGTGAAATAAATTTGATGCTGCTGAGGTTGAATATGATATTAAATAATCACTCTACCAGAAGTAGGATAGTTTGTCTTTGACAACTAATTAACCTGAAGCTACATGCTTTCAGTTATGTAGGAAATATTCATGTAAATGTCACCGATAAACTTCTCGCAGAAGTTTTTCAGAGTGCTGGTCCTCTTGCTGGGTGTAAGCTCATCAGAAAAGAGAAGGTTTGATGCAGTATTCAATTCATTGTTCTTTGTTGATAATAATTAATGTTATTATTATTTTGTTCATAATTGTCCTCTTTCAACAAGCCTTGTTTAAAACTAAAAAAATCCTGTTATTTTACCTTTATTTCCTTAATATTATGAAAATGCTGGTTATTAGTATTTAGTTCTGATGAGTACATTTTTAAATTTTAAAAAAATGTATGGTTTGCTGTAGAATTAGACTTACTTTAGTCTGATTTTCTTTCAGATAACTCTTTTTGGTGTCTTTACTCTACAAAGAAAATAGATTTGAAAGGTGTTCTGAAATGATATGCATCATATTCATTAAAAAAAAGCATTTCAGTACCAAATTTGTTTGGTAAAGCTAGCCTTTACTAACAAAGAATTAGAGTTTTCACCGTCTTCCCTCTTTAGAATCCTCTTGCTGTGTGAAATGGGGTGGTAGCACCTTATTGTTTTTGTCCTAATCTTTTACCACTTGCTTATCATGATTTTTTTTTACCAACATTTAGTGTAAATGGAACTATGTATGCTGAAAGCTGAGATCATGAGAGAGAAAAAAATGCAACAACAAGGCTGTGTTCACGGTGTCTTTTAGTTTTAAAATTTTTAAAAACTAAATCCAGTTTTCACTTTGAGTTTTGAATTTTTGTTTTCAATTGTGATGATAAAAAAACATTATTAATTAACAAAAGCAACAGCTCACTCTATCCTGTCCCTCTACTCTTAACCCACCAAAAACAGATAAATTAAAAATTAAGTAAAATAAAAAGTGAAAAATATAAAAAAAATTGAACCGCTCCAAATTAATAAAAATTAAAAATTTGGTTATAAATTCAAAAGCAAATTATTATTATGATGATCATGTTGTGGTGGTGGCGGTTTGGTGGTTACGGTTTAGTAGTGGTGTTGGTGATGTGTTGGCGGTTTGGTAGTGTTGGTGGCAGCCATGGACTGAGCAGAGTCACGACCTTTGTGTCCCAATAGATGAATTGAGAATGGAAGTTTTCAAAATTAAAAATAAAAATCAATAAACCTTTTTTTTGTTTTTAAGAATTAAGTTAAAATTGTTTTAAAAATCAACTTAGCACCTTTTTGACAGAACAGACTCTGTTTTCAACTTTGATTTGAAAACCAAAAAGGAAAAACTTACAACCACTCCAAACTGGGTTTAAGATAGATTGCTTTAGATCATGCTTGTGTGCTATATGTCAAGGGGTGGTATGTTAGTCCTGCTGTGGGTTGCACAATGAAATCACTGTAGCTCTTATTTTAGCACCTGCATATACTATAGTCTTTTCCTAGTCCTTATGCATACTAGCGGTGCTGTTTAATTTCTGATTCTGCTGATTTGTTTGCCCTATTCTTATTGTGAAATTACTCTTACAGTCCTCTTATGGTTTTGTGGACTACCATGATCGAGCATCTGCAGCCCTTGCAATAATGACCTTGCATGGACGGCAACTGTAAGCATTTTGTTTAATGCATGCTTTTTCTGGATCTTTTTGCTTAGGGTGTGAACTGTGAAGGCATTCTCCATCTGGTGGTTTTTCTAGGGATAGAGGAATATTATCAGTTTTCATTTTTGTAGGCTCTTACTGATAAACTTATCACTTGTTGTTTACTCGACAATATTCATATTATTGTAATGGATCTACAGTTTTTTTAATTATGCAACCTTGACGAGCCCCACAAACTTTTCCTTAATATGTAGCAAAACATTGCATTTATTCATTTTCTTTTTTGTCTGTTTACAGCTACAGTCAAGCACTCAAGGTGAATTGGGCATATGCCAACAGCAGTAGGGAGGATACTTCAGGTTACTTTTAAGTGCAGTCCATTTATTATTGGTTTTGATTTTTTTGCTTCTTGGGGGCATTCTTTTTCCTTTTTATTTTCAATTGTATATTCCTTTAATTTTAGTTTAAATCATCAGGGCACTTCAATATATTTGTCGGTGATTTGAGTCCAGAGGTTACTGATGCAACTTTATTTGCTTGCTTCTCAGTCTATCCTAGTTGTTCGTGAGTTCCTCATTGCTTTTTGTTTTTTTTTCTTTTGTTGTGATATTTTTAGTCACTAGAGCAAGGTATTTTCCTTTGTACGGTGACTGTTGTAGTCCTTGTTAGGGGTGACAAATTGAAGATAGTCGATGTGGGGGAAACTTTGCTGCAAGTTACTCAGTTTTGAAAGATATTTTGCTTTTTGGAACTTACTTTTCCATCTTCTCTCTTATAATTTGCAGTGATGCAAGAGTTATGTGGGATCACAAAACTGGTCGCTCAAAAGGATATGGTTTTGTTTCTTTCCGTGATCATCAGGTATTGCTTATTCTGTACAGTGGAATGTACTGGAGAGATCAGTCAACGACTTCAAAAGCTCTCTCAGGAAGCTAAGAAGTGCTATAATTTTTCCAAAATAAGCTGAACTAAACATGCATTTAGTGTTACAAAAAAAAAAATCATTGATTTGTTTCTTTTCAAAATTAAACTAGATCAGAATATTCAGTGTTTCTTAGAATACAGAACATCATTACAAATTACAAAATGCTATACAAATTGTTGTTGCTGCTTTTTTTGTCAGATGCTTGAAAAGCAATCTGAACTTTTATAACATCTTCCAAGTTAAACTCAAACTAAGGTTAGGTTGCTGTAGCTATGTTAATTGTGTGCTGAATTAATTATATGCAGGATGCCCAAAGTGCCATAAATGATATGACAGGTTAGGCATTGAATTGTTTATTTTTGTGCTGTTTGTTCCCTACTTTTGTTGTCAAACATTTTTTTTCATACAAACTTGTGGCATTTCCTGCATCTTATAGGTAAGTGGCTGGGAAATAGACAAATACGATGCAACTGGGCAACTAAGGGCGCTGGTGCCAGCTCCAATGAAGAGAAGAACAATGACAGCCAAAATGCAGTTGTGCTTACAAATGGATCTTCAGGTATCGTGTACCTCTTTAAATAGCTGAGATCCTGAGCCCATATTTGTGGAACCATGAAACTATAGATGAAGGTTGTGGTTTAAATTTCTTGATTCTCACCATTCAGGCTTGCTGAAATTTGCTTTGCATCCATTGTGCTGAATGATGTTATTCTAATTCAAAATGTATAATGGACCACACCTATTAGGATAGCATGTGCATTTTTGTGGTTCATATTTGCTAGAGACAAGCGTTACCTCCTAGTAAATGGCACTGGATTTCTATAATTGCTTGATTTGTTAGACAGCAGTTTTGATACATGCTCGTTTAACATATTGCACTAGTGATATTATGTACTTTTATCATAATACATTCTAGGGGCTCGGAGCAGAATAGCTAGGCTGGAACAAATAGCATAGCTAATTTAATTTGAATGGGATAAGTCTTGTGTGTTTACCTGGTGACTATTCCAATATTATTTGGCAATGTGTGTTATCATCTATTTCTGTATCTATGTTTATAGAGTAATTAAAGGATTACAGTGACAAGAATTAATTTTGGACTTGGGACCATGTTAAGCTCTATGACTTAATTTGCTTCTCTGTTTGCTGCACACTTCTGTATAAAGGCTGGGGATTTAAGGATATCTGACAGATAGTTATAATTCTTTTTTTTTTGTTTTACAGATGGAGGTCAAGATAATAACAATGAGGATGCTCCTGAAAACAATCCTTCATACACCACGGTTTATGTTGGCAACCTTCCCCATGATGTAAGTTATGCAAATTGAAGAATGAAATATTATGGTTATTATTTATACATACAAAAGAACAAAACTTTAATATCATTCCTTTATTCACAAATATGGAAAAAATATTTAAGTATTAGCTCTTAGATAGGAGGACTGGTTTGGTTTATTACGATGGGCTTTAAACATAATTTTGGACGGATTACTGAGATATGTATATTTTTCAATAATGTGCATCTGAATCACCCTTGAATTTCTGGTTTCGTTATTACTGTCAGCTTGGCAATAATAAATCCCAAGTGCTAGAAAAAGTTGCATAGCATGTGTAAGATAGTTTTCTGCTGCAATCTTTCCAACTGCATGAATACCTAGTTACCTGTGGTAAGGGACATAGACATGGCTAGGCCTGTCAAGCATTATAATTGAGTTGAACTTGAATCAGTGTATTCAAAATTCAAGCATAATTTTGTTTTTGGTGTTGATCCATGTAATATAATATTTCTTTTAAGTTTTAACTGTTCAAAGTGTCTTTGAATATGCTGATTGTGGCTTTGCCTTCTTAGGAAGTTCCTCAATATTAATGTCACACTTACCCTTTCCTTTCATTTGGTTTTAAGATTACAGAACCAAAAGAATGAAGTGTTGATGAACAGTTATCAGTTGTGTATTTACAATTTCATCAATCTCTTTTACTCTCTTAAGTCTCTTATCCATTGATCTTGTTTTGGATCTGACCTGGATGGTAAAAAAAAGCACCCCAGTGATCTATGGAGAACTGCATTTGCAGTGTCTGTGACATTGCTGCGGAACTCCCGGCAAACACAACTCAAAATCATGATAAAGAATAATACCTTCTGATATATTTATAAAAACCTTTTTCTGGCATTTTAGCACTCCTTCCTAGCATCTAATTAATGATGAATGCCATGTCAAATCTGTGGCAGCCTTTCCCTATATTGATCTGATATGAATGTTGGTCTAGCAATTTTCTCACAAATAACGAATTGTTTCATTCACAAGCTTCTTGATAAGTAACTTGTCTTTCTCTCTATTATTGTGATTTGGGATTACAGGTAACACAAGCTGAACTCCACTGTCAGTTCCATGCACTGGGGGCTGGGGTAATTGAGGAGGTCCGAGTTCAGAGGGATAAGGGTTTTGGATTTGTCAGATACAACACTCATGAGGAAGCTGCATTGGCCATTCAGGTTGCTAATGGAAGAATAATTCGTGGGAAGACTATGAAGGTGAGAAGTCTTTCACTTGTTGCTTATCTGGTGATTAATTGCCATTTCAGTGTTGGGGCTGATATTTTGTCCGATATTATTACTGCCTAGTAGGGATGCATGTCTTTTTTTAACAGTTTCCCTGGCTACGTTACACACATGTAGAGCTGCACGCATGCTTGCCCCTATCCATATCTTTACCTTGTCCCTGCCCTAAAAAGAAGTTACACACAACCTCTGGGAGGCTGGATGGAGACCGGGCGGCTGGGGGGGGGGGGATTTGGAGTTGATTAACTGATTTAGATGGCAAGAAGGTCATGGTTTTACCCATGCCTGCTATGGACTGATGGATCCAGTTTTATATTGTTGGAGAGTTAAAGTGCTTTTGAAGTTGAAATGTGGATGTTATAACCTTCTAAGCACCATGACACAACTAAATGCTCACTCTTTCTACCAATGCCTTTTTTAAAAGGCTGGAAGAATGTTTTGATGATATGACCGTGAATAAATTATTTTTACTTGATTTGTGCAGTGTTCATGGGGTAGTAAACCAACTCCTCCTGGAACAGCTTCAAATCCACTACCTCCTCCTGCACAACCATATCAAATACTTCCCACTGCAGGGATGAACCAAGGATATTCTCCTGCTGAGTTGCTGGCTTATCAGCGCCAACTAGCCTTGAGTCAGGCTGCTGTATCTGGTCTTTCTGGTCAAGCTCTTCTGCAAATGACTGGACAACATGGCCTAGCTCCTGCATCAATGGGCATAAACTCTGGGGGATCTCAGGCAATGTACGATGGATATACTGGCAATTCATCAAGACAGCAGCTTATGTACTATCGTTGACACATTGGCCAGTGCAGATTCAGAGTTGTTGCTTTCTGGGGGGGCATTGATGCACATCTCATTTCTCTTTGCTTCTCCACAGCATATCCGTTTCATGCTGGTTTTTTTTTTTTTTTTTTTTATTGAGGTATTGTGGCTTGATATTTACTTAATTTTTATGTCAGTGTTGTAATTTGTATTGTTTGATCTACGTACGAGGCTTTGATGACTTAAAAAGGGATCTATGTTTTGCTAGAAAGGGCAGCGAATTTATGTTTGGGTAGTTTTCATTAATGTTACTGTATATTATAAATATCGACTCAAGTTCATGTTGACAATTTTATGCCTCTAATTTTTCTTTTTGTGCCGTGGAAGGCAGAATAGAAGCTCCTTCACGGATCAAATACCGATGCTCTTGTGCGTTATATCAGCAATGATTAATTTTTGGAAAATTAGTGCGGTGTTAATTCTGGCACGTATATAACTTCACTTTTGTTTGATGAGCTTGAATTTCGTTTCCGTCTACCGTTTGGCTTAAATTTGCATCACTTGATTTATGCTTCTTGCATGACCTATGATGCGTCAAAATTATTATTTAAATAATTTTTGTTTAGAATTGAGTAATCTATAACAAATTATAGGACTTTATTATGATTTCGCTAGTTAGATTTTTAATAAAATAATAACATTTTATGATAAAATAAATTAAATAAGGGATGGAGGGTGTTAACCAACAAATTCGAGTTTCACTTTAAGATTGGTTATATAAACTAGTTTTTTGCGCCGACATTAAAAGTTAAAGGATGGATCTTGTGTGTGTATGAAAAATATTAAATTTATATAAGAGGATTCCTTAATAAATTCTATGTTCATCTTAAAAGTTTATCATTACATCGTTTTTATGTTTAAATGCTTTTTATTCTCTTTCTCTTCTTTTTATCTAGCTCTTACATGAAAATTTAATCTTCAAATAATATAAATAAAAAAAATCAAGTTATAAAGGAATTAAACAAGTAAAATTTAAGTTTATATTTTTTAGTAGTTTAAGCTGTAAATTTATCTCATTAAAGTAAATGAGTTAAATTTGAGTAATTTATTTTTCATAGGCTGAAGTTAAACTTAGGTAGAATAAAGGGGTAATGGAGATGGTTGACATTTTGAGATCTTGCTCTGTTATCGATTATGCAATGCAAACTTCCGATCCATTTTGGAGAGAGAAGTGAATAAATAGATATATGTTGGATTCAATATCTATATAAGAGTAAAAATTATAAAAAAGTAGAGATAAAAAAAATTGAAAGAAAAAAGGGAACTTTTGCAAAATTTTGAACTATGTACAAAAAAATAATGATTTACATCTAATTATATCATGTGTAAGTTATTGAATCTTAATTAAAAATAAATAAATCTAACAGCATACATCCGTGTGTGTAATTGGATATAAGTCATTCTTCCTACTTGACCCAATCATTTCCCTAACTTTTATCCATGCAAACTTATGCTGAGAGTTGCTGCAGTATATGTAGTTATGCTTTCATCATTAGCTTGCAATTTTTTTTCCTTAAGTTTTAGTATACTTTAGGTGTGTAAGATTAAATTTCACTTATTATGTTGTCCTGCTTAGGAACTCGTTTGCTTGCATTGCTTTATGGAAGGGTCCTTGGTGGAAGAGAAATTGATTTTATTCATTAATACCTTAGAGGAAGATATACTAGCTTGAGGTAACTGTACACTCTGTCTGCCGCCTGGAATGGAATCTATGATCTTAATTTAGAATGTTAATCAGTTCTTGTGTAGCAGGGCGACATCGTTCATGTCTAAGGTTTCTACTACTAGAGTTAAAAACGATTGAAGTAACCAAATTACAAACAACTATTATTTTCGGATTGTCTGAAAAGCAAACTTTGGACCGTTGTTTTCACTCGATCCGATAATATGAAAGTGAGTTGAATAGTTTCTGCCTGACTCGTTTTCTATTTTTTCCGATTTATATTTTTACCTCTTCAGTTGGGTCTTGTTGGGGCTTATGAATTATGATGTTTGGGGGGCATTCGAAATGGTTTACATGAAATTAATGAAAATGACCCATGAGTCAGCTAAGTTTTCTTAAGCTTCTTTCAATAAATTTGATAGGTGGGATTGGAAAACATTTAATTTAATGTTAATTCAAAAAAATTCAATTATATAAAATTTGTTATAAATTTGATTATAAAATATTAAAATTTATTATAATAAGCTAAAAAATTATTTTGATAAATTATATAAAAAACATAAAAAAAATAAAAAATTAAGAATCATAATCTATTTTTATAAATTTTCTATAAACTCTTTTAAACATGTTTTAGAATTTTATTAAATAAGTATTTAATTAAACAGTTTATCCTTGACAAAAACACTCTTTAACATTATCCGTTATGCTATATACGCATCATTTCTTGTATACAGCTTTTACAATTAGCTATATTCATCGATTATTGGTGTGGATATGGTGCCAATAATTCTTTCATGGAATCACAGTCCATGGTCATTCCCTACACATTCTAGGCTAGAACAAATATATATATATATATATATATATATATATATATATATATATATATATATATATATTATATGTGTGTGTAAGTTTTTAATAGAATAAAATTGATATTTTTATATAATAAATATTTATTTTTAATAAAAACTTACTATTTTTCAATATTTAAAATCAGTTATAAGGATTGAGATTTAACATTTTTTAAAGGACATTTTGAAACACACGATGCAGTGGATATTCATTTTAGTGCAGGTTTATTTCAATATATATTTAAAGTTCTCTCAGGATATGGTCAAAATAAATTTTCCCTTAAAATAGGTTAATGTAAATGCGGACTCAAATTCTTTCATATGTGAATTATTATTTTCTTCAAATACTAACAGTAAAAATTGGTTATATTGAATATTGACGACACATGCAGCTGGTTGCACACAAGTAAAATATTGATAATACACAAGACATGTTCGTTTTAACTTCTTTTTTTTAATAAAAAACTATTTTTTATAGCTCTATCAAAATTAGTTAAAGTTTATCTTCAAATATATTACGTAACCTATTAGGCATCAGCCCTAGTTCCTTGCATTATGAAACTCTACTTTAAAAAAGGTTACGTTTTTTATGCAATCTATGATGAAATAAGGGAGGGGGAAAAAGGCACAACTTGGAGAATCAAGCTTTCTATAACGTCAATTCACCTAAGTAATATACACAGAATCCTGGAGATCAATCCATTGAACATATTTTCTTGTTTGGTTCAATATGATCTTTTTCTTACTTGTCAGACACCGATTGATGTGTTTGCTCTAATTTCCTCCGAGTGAGGAAACGAAGGACACCCTCCATCCTGCCAAAAAAGGGCACAAAATTCATGTTAACATGGTATAATAAGCTCATCATAGGATTCAACTTTTCAACATCACTTAAGGACCATTTTGGTTGGAATTTTTTTAATTTTAAAATTTATATGCAAAATAATAAAATTAATTTTTGCGAACTTTTAAAAAATAAGAAACTTCTGAAAAAAAATTGTTTTTATATTATTATTTTTACTGTGTTTTCTATATAATTTTGAAAAACATAAAAACAATTAAAATATGTATTTTTATAATTAAAAAGAAAAAACAAAATATTTTGTGAAATCAATGAACCTTAACATAACAGAAACAACATAGAAACTTACCAGCTGAACGGAAACCTGTGTCTCATGGGACACATTGATAGAGTTAGCAAAAACTGAAGATAGATGATGAGTTTCACCAAGGTCTCTTAGGGTGATGAGTTGTGGTAGGATAACAGTGCCAAGATCAGGTCTATCTCTGCGCCTCAATTCAGCACACTGCACTGCCATCTTAGCAAAACTCAAGGTCTCCTCCAGTGGCCAATCAGGCACAGTTGGATCCAACATCTCAGCTAAAGTTCCCTTCTTAATGGCTCTTTCAACATGATGTGCCAAACCCATTGGTTGTCTTGCTGTCAAAATTTGTAGGAAAATAATCCCAAGTGAGTATATGTCTGATTTCACACCTAACATACCTGTCTGCTGGTACTCAGGGTCTATATAGCAGAAGGTTCCTGCAGCTGATGTCATGTGATATTGTGTCACACTGTCTGCCACAGATGGTGGAACTAGCCTTGCCAAACCAACGTCACTGATCTTGGCAACATAGTTTCTGTCAAGTAAGATGTTGGCTGGTTTCAAGTCCCTGTGCACCAGTGGTTCTGGCTTTGTCTGGTGAAGGAACAGCAACCCTGTGCCTATTTCAGCTGCAATTTTGAACCTAAGTTGCCATGGAAGTGGAGGTTTGTTTCCTTTCCGAAAGAGGCAATCGTCCAAGGTTCCATTAGGCATGTACTCATACACAATGCACCCATATTCTGGACAGGCTCCTAGGAGGAGAACCATGTTTGGATGCCTTATGCAGCTCAGTACCTCAACCTGTGATATGCATTACATACAACATTAGTAAATCAACTAAACATAGAATATAATAATGTCTTTGCCCTCTCTGTCAAGCATGATTTCACCACTTGGACGATTTCTGTTTTTATGAATAATTATAAAAAATTGAAAACCAAGTGATATTTTTATGATTAGTAATGAAAATGAAATTTCCAATGTTTGAGTTCAATTTTTGGTGTTGAAATGTAGAGTTTTGTTTATGTGCTTACCTCTCTTTGAAACTGTGACCTTCCTTGCGCGGCATCAGGGCGTAGAACCTTCACTGCAACAGGTGTATGATCCAAAAGGCACTTAAAAACTGGACCATATCCTCCTTCTCCAATCTTCAATGAGACTGAAAAGAATTCTGTTGCAGCCTCAATCTCCTCAATTGTATACCTTCTATACCTGATATCTACACTTACCGAAGCATCACGTACTTTTTTATTCTCTTCTGATTCTCTAAGTGCTTTCATTTCTACATTTAGTCTCTTCTGTGCTTCCATTTCTGCAATCCTCTTTTGTGCTTCAGCAGCCTCAATGGCTGCTTTAGATTTGGCTCTTTCTTTTTCTGCACTTGTCAATGCTGCCTCCTCAGCAAGTTTTGCCTCTTCCAATCTCCTCTCTTCTTCTAATTTCCAGCGCTGAAGTTCCACTGCCTGTCATGTAAGCAAAACATGTCTCAGATACTTTTCAACTTTTCTAGAGATAAATATGAAATGAAGCAGATATTAATCCATACCTTCTGCTGCGCTGTGATTGCTTCTTTACAGGCTGTGTTATACATTTCCATTGTTTGCTTCAGCTCCAACTTCAATCTCCTCATTTCAGTATCCACATCATCCTACAATAGCAGCGGTTTCAACAATTCAAAAACAATAAATTGTAGAGCTTCATTCTTTTGACAAAATGTGCCTAAATCATTAAATACTTTTGGACTCCTTATCGTTGCAGGAACTATTAATACATGAACAGGCAGCACATATAATACGAATGTAGGGCATGTTTAGCTTGAGTAAACATTTTCTGCTTTCATATAAAAGATGTATCATTGTTTTCACTTTATTTCCTATTTTCAAATATTTATACAGCAAACACAAAATTCCGTTTTTACTATTTCATGCATAAATCTTTTGGAAACATGACACAGCAAAAATAAGATGACATTTTTTCAATTATTTGTGAAAACATAGAATGAAACAGAAAAATATTTTCTCAAACCAAAGACCATCACATTGCCAGCCTTCCTTACCACAGCTTGGATTGTGGGTGATGAATTCTTCTCACTATCAAATGAGAAGGATGAGAATTCAGGAGGAGTACTGACTTCCATAGATTTCCTTCCATAAGGCATTGACTCAAAGCTGTAATTTGTATCTGTGTCTGAGCTATGTGATAGCCGAGGGATGGAGATTCCTGTATCTGAGTATACTGGAGGGAACATGCGGTCTATGCTTGACCTTCCAGAGCTTACAAAGGATATGTCACCACTATCTTGCATGGAAGTGTCCCCATATGGTCTTCCTTTGTAACCTTTCCTAGTGAATGGTGACCTGTTTTCAGTAGCATTCAGCTTTCAGATGTTAAAACAAATGCTATTTAGGCATGCAAAGAACTAGTTGGTGCATCAAGAACAAGACATTTGCTAATTAGTATCTAACCAATGTCCTAACCTGAATGATTCTGTTCCATCTTGCGATCTACGTGGTGCTGTATCAAAGGAATGCCTTTCACGATCTGATAGAATTCACATTTCTTGGTGAGCAGCATATTGACAATATGTATATACATAGAGATTTGTTGTTCTTGAATGGATGAATCTAACCTTTTATACTTTGAGCCAATGGCACATTTGGGTCTGATTGGTCTGATTTGATACTAACTTGACCGATCTGGTTGGTCATAGGAAGAATGGCAGGAGCAGGACGAGAAGCAGATCGCATCGATTGAATCTTACCTTTAGCAATAACATAGACTGTACAGAAATCTGGTGCCCCTTTTGCAATTGTTCCTGGAATATCTGATACCTTGAATCTTCTGATAAGATAAAAAAAACTCCCTAAGAAATGGAAGACATACTGACATAGCCAAACTAGAGAATGAGGCTTCTATTCATGCTTAATAATACTTATTCATATTCATTCAGAATGAAGTCTTAAAGCTGTTTTGTGTATCATATTCCATACTACTTAGCAACCTAAATCATTTATGTTTCTAATGAACCACAATCCTTATTAGGGATATCTTAAATTTACATAATTACTATTGTGTGTTTTCTCAGAATGGAAGGTAGAGGATTAGAAGCTAGAAGTAAATTTTGCAAAATGACAATGTAACATAGATAGATGCATACTTGAGCAAACCAGTTTTTGTTGAAGAGCCAAGAACCAGATGCTCAATTCCTGCCTGAGAAGTATATTCAATTATAGCTTTGGCTGCATCTACATCTTCTAGCAGGACGTCCTTGCATTGTATCTATGGTCCATCCACCAAAGCACACCAAAGAAACAAATAGAGATGATAAGATTCTAAATTTTAATGTCTGGAATTCTTCATTAAGGAAAACAACTTACATCTTTTCGCGTACAGAAGACGCGATATGGGAGGAAAATGTTTCTGTTTTGCCCTGCTGGTTCTTTGCATACCAGTGAACTGTCATCACGAATATGAGTATTTATCCCTGCCCATGATACAATCAACGAAGAAATCAATCCTGTAGCCATTGGAGTACAAACTCAACAGGCTATGCCCATTATTGCTTCTTAGAAACTGTTTTTCTTTTGTACTTTTTTCTTGTTTTTACCTTTTCTTGTGAGGATCACCTAAACTTTGAACATGACACAGAAAAGAAAAAAATTACAATACACAAATGGTGCGAGGAGGCATTGAGGCTATATCATTAATGCCAACTTCACATGGCACAAAGAGTGTATGACTACATACATGTAATAGGTACAATACTCACTATGGGTGAAAAGAGATGTTGATGCAGAAACAGAAGGTGATAGAAGCTTGACATGGAGAAGAATTAGAGTTGAACTTCTTGTGGGAAGATTGTCAACGGCCCATTTGAGTGCATTTTGGCTCCCTTTTTCTTTATCTATTGCCACTGCTACTAATCCATTCACACCATCCCTCTTCTCTGTCTGATTCCTTGGCAACCACATTACTCTCTTTGCCTTTGTGCTTCAAAACTATTGCAATCTTTTTCTGCTTTTTCAATGAACACAAACCAAACTAAAGGGACCTTGAAGAAACCAAAAAGTCTTATTTCCTCTCACTTTGAATGAGACCATAAAAAAAAAGTTTTGTTTTTATCCTTCTTGTGTTTCTCATTCAGTCGTTGGTTATGTTGCACCAAAATTCCTCAAGTTGCTTTGATGAAAACAATGACCAGGCAACCCCTTGTTGAGAAAAATAGAGGATAACTTGTGTCTTTTGAATCTTCTCTGCCCCTCCCTCAGCAAAGGACTTGAGACATGTGTATAATTTGTTTACTATGTTAGTTTGTTGTTGCTGTTTCATTTGGTCTTCAAAACCTCAAAAGACAAAAGAATAGGAAATAACCAATCTTCCGTGTGTATTTTTGAGTTTATTTTAACTATTTTGAGCTTCTTTTTCTCAAAGGTGACAACCATACAGATTGTTCTATCCTATAATCTTGTCTATCCTCATGAGAAAATAACCAAACTCTGCGGTCTATCTTTGACTTCGTCCTGTATGGAAATCGAATCTAGTGACTCAATAATCTAATCAGCCACAAACCTTAGCTCATTCGTGCATCCATTTATTAAGATATTATCACCATAAATTGTGAGAGTAATGTCGCAATTTTACAGCATTGTGCCTCAAAAAAATGTAATTTCTGTTATATAATTCTTTTCACAACTATTTCTATCAAAACACTTTGGACTCAGTTGATTTAAATTAATTAAAAGTTAAAGAATTCAAAATAAATTTTTTATTAGAAATCACCTTAGATAGTATAGAAAATTATTAAAAAAACATTAATAATATTTTTAATACTTTTTTCATTTTAGTTTTTTTAACGAGCGTCCTTTCATGTTAGCATTTCCCTTAAAATTATTCGTATATATCCTCTTGTCTAAAATTATTCAAATTACAATGAAATATGCAAAAATATTACAGAATGAGTGCTGACTTGCATGGAAAAATATAAGAAATATAATGATCTCCATTCATTTTTGTTGTCACCATTAAATTTACTCTTAGGTATGTATACAGTATCAAAATTATCAAAAGAATAGGAAATAACCAATCTTAGTATATCAGGAGCAGCTATTTTTGAGTTTATTTTAACTATTTTGAGCTTCTTTTTCCCGAAGGTGACAACCATACACATTGTTCCATCCTATTATCTTGTCTATCCTCATGAGAGAATAACCAAACTCTGCAGCCTATCTTTGACTTCGTCCTTTATGGAAATGGAATCTAGTAACTCAATAATCTAGTCAGCCACAAACCTTAGCTCATTCGTGCATCCATTTATTAAGATATTATTACCATAAATTTTGAGAGTAATGTCACAATTTTACAGCATTATGCCTAAAAAAAAATGTAATTTCTGTTATATAATTCTTTTCAAAACTATTTCCATGAAAACACTTTGGACTCACTGATTTAAATTGATTAAAAGTTAGAGTTCAAAATAAATATTTTTTATTAGAAATCACCTTAAATAGTATAGAAAATTATAAAGAAAACATTAATAACATTTTTAATATATTTTTTTGTATTTTAAATTTTTTTAACGAGCGTCCTTTCATGTTAGCATTTTCCTTTAAATTATTGTATATATCCTCCTGTCTAAAATTATTCAAATTACAATGAAATATACAAAAGTATTACAGAATGACTGCTGACTTGCATGGAAAAATATAAGAAATATAACGATCTCCATTCATTTTTGTTGTCACCATTAAATTTACTCTTGGGTATGCATACAGTATCAAAATTATCATATAGACATGCTGCAAAATAAAAACCATACATTAGAGCTTTCCCTTACAAAAACTCACCTGATTTAAATCATTCTTAATTTCGAATGGCAAGTATTAACAACCACTAATAGGAAAGAAAGATATATAGTGTTTAAGTTTCTTAGATTTTACAGCTTGAACTCCATCACCTTGAAAGTAGCTACTCGGTATGACTGGTTGCAGACTTCTGTGTTTCAATTCTCTAGACAACTTGGGTGAAGGTCATAGTCACAGATATCACAAGAGTATGCCCAGAACTTCCCTTGCTTTTTACAGGAATCACATACATATGCTTTGGCCGTATCCAATTTCAGTACATGTTCATGCTTGACATCCTCAACCTGTTGAGCCAAAGCCTCTCCTTCCTTTCTCAGCGCGGCCTCTAGGTCTCTGATCCGTGATTCAGTAAAAGGGAAAGCTTCTGCACCATATGAGGAAACCATAAACTTGCCATTCACACTAATAACTTTTCCATCTGGCCCAATGAGAACCAAAGCTGGAATTCTCTTTATATCAAAGATTCTACAAAGGTCATGCCTAGTTCTGTCCTCGTATGGGATAGCAAGCCATGGCATACTACTTTTGTTGACATTGAATTCCTTAATGTCCCTATCTGTTGAGATTAAAACAATCTCAAAGCAGTGGCCTTTTGTAGCCTTGAGATTATTGTATGCATCTGTAAGTTGGACGGTGAAGGCTCGGCAAGGAGGAGACCAATAAGCACAAAAATATAGGCCTATAGTTTTACCAGCTAGTTCAGATATGGGTACCTGAAACAATAAGACATGTCTATGTTATGTGTGGAACTACTACTCTACTACATAGTGAACAGCTCCAAGCAGGGCAATAGGCTACCTTTCTGTCATCTCCAGAAATGAGGAAATTGCGTTCTTCATGTGCCAATAATTCTTCCAAATTTGCTTCCTCCCGTTTCCTTTTATCTGTGGCTTTCAATTCCTCATGTCTCTTCCTTGTGAAAGGAAATGCATCAGCACCATAATCCTCAATGCATCCAACTGTGTCTCCTTCAACAGTTTCACCATCAAAGCACAATGGAACGAATGATGGGATTCGATCTACTCGGTATCTGTCAATCAGTCTTCTGTGCAAATTTATGTCGAATGGGACAGCTAGCCATGGCATACTCTTGAAGTGCTCTTTAAATCCATCCTCATCACGGTCAAAGGAGATGAAGATGATCTCTAGATTTATTCCCCTCCTTCTCAAGGCTTCATAAAGTTCAGCAAGACAGGGAATGAAAGCTCTGCAAGGCCTGCACCAGTTAGCACTGAAAAATAGGCAGATGATTTTCCCATTGCATTCTGACAAGGGTACCTGATCACATGATTCAAAGACAGCAAGCATTAGCTAATGTAACCAAGATCACAAACTAAGCAAATGATAGAATTTTGTAGCATTTATTCAGCAAATTTGGTTTCCTAAGTTGCATTTTACATTTTTATTTAGGCTTTAATATGTTTTCAATCCTTGAAAATCTGACTAAATTTGGTTTTAGTCCACATAAATTTTAAAATTTTTTAAAATGGTTCTCAGTACCCTTTTGTAATGACATTTCAAGTAGCATATATCTAGCCATATCATGTTAGCAACCATTCCAAGGTAGCAAGTAACATGGTATGCTCAAATGCATGTCCCATAATCAATAAATAGTAAAAGAGACTATTTTCTTTTAAAATTTATGAAGACCAGCACACACAAAAATTGAAGAATTGAAACCAAATTTAGTAATATTTACAATAACTAAAAACCATATGTTACCTTTTTATTTATTTGGAGAAAACAGAGAACCTTCGGAGGATGGTTTAAAAGTTAAACAACTGAAACCGTAAGCTGATCTCAAGTTGAATCTATTAAGTAGCCTATTGTCTAATCAACAGACGCACAAATAATAGAGAAGGACGGTTCTGCAGAAACTAACCTTCCCATCACAAGATAAAAGGAACTCAACACCTTCAGCTGCAAATATCTTCAGAATATCATGGCTACCGGTATATGTGGCTTCAAAATTTAACCCTGCCATCAGAGTTGCAGAAAATAGGCGTTCTGTCCTTTTTATATGCTTTCTTGAAACCTAATTGATCAAGAGAAAAATAAGTTTTGAAAGTAATATCCACCATGGACTATTACTCCATATCAACAAAACTTTGAACTTTAACTTTCACAGTAGTTTATACTTTTGCAAATTGCAAGGGCAGAAAGACCTGGAAGCAAAAGCAAGTCAGATCATGCGAAAGAGCATCTTTCTCTTAAATTTCACAAATGGGCTGAAGTAGTCCTTCAATTAAGGATAGAAGGAAGCAGAGTGAAGAAATCTTCTAGCTATGTGAGCTAAATTTGGAGGACAGAAATTTCTGAAGTAAGAAATGGACAAGACAAAGAGTTCAAGAATTGATGACAATATATGTATGAATACGAATGAGGGATATTCCGTAGGAGGATGCTTCAGTTTTTAAAACCAGTCAAAGGGTTACGTACACGCCTTCTAATGAAACAGCATAGCACCCTCTAAACCACATGTAATGGTTTTCATAATCATTAATTTTAATAAAACTCAATAGGAAAATGTTTGATATGTAGGAAGTGACGGAATTGGATTATGTGTGTGTAAAAATTTAGGTGGGTCCAACAATAACTAGATGGTTAAAACTGTGTGGATCCAAAGTGGTGTGTGGTTACTGAGAAACGTTTCTCGGCTCAATAAGTTGGCAATTTTTGCATGCAAGTGGATTCTAAGGACCCAGAAGACATTCATCAGTATCAAATCTTCATTTTTTTTGGGAAAAAAAAAGGAAAAATGAGAGGAAGATAAAAAAATAAATCACCCTTATCCATAATTCTTTAGAGAATAACTTAGAGTTTTTGCATCAAACCCAGTCAAGAGACATGAATTGATCAATAGCACAAACGTGATGCAGCGAAGCATGAGTTAAAGGGTGATAAAAGAACCAAAGTGCTGTAAAAGCAACCCAAAGTAGACTGAAGTGAAGAGTGCATGTTGTAGTGTACATGAACAAGTGAGTGGTTAATAGAGTTTCAAGTAAAATACCTTGGTTGGTTGATGAAAAAGAAGAGGAGGAGAAGAAGGAGGAGGAGGAGGTTGAGTTCCCAAGACGAAAGGAGATGATGCAGAGCGGTGGGACAATGAAGAGCTTGAATTGAAATATGTTTATGACGTGACCAATACTCAATCAATAAACAGATATATTGTCATAAGGTTAGTAGATTTTCCTTTTTGTTAAATAAATGAGGATCTTTTATTTCATTTAAAACCAATTTTTTAAAAAAAAAAATTTGATAACGGGTTAAGTTACTGCTTCGAGATTTAATATTTAAAAATTTAACTGGTTTAATTAATATTATTTTTAAAATATTTATAATATATTATATTAAAAATATAAAATATATGTATATAATAAAATATATTAATATTATAATTTTTCATAATTAAAAGTTAAAAATTATGTATTATTCTAAATTTAAATTATATATAAAAGTAAATATTATATAAATTTATTTTTTTAAAAATATTAAAATATTATTATTATTATTATTATTATTATTATTATTATTATATATATATAAACTGATTTTTTACCGATTGGTCAGTTCCTCAACTTATCAGTTTTTTCAATTTTATTAGTTTAATATTATTATTTTTAATAATACTGTTTCTGTGGTTAATAATTTAAAAAAACAACCAGTTTTGTTCAACCTGTACGCGGACCAGTTCGATCCGGATTTTAAAACCATGTTTAAAACACATTATAATTTTAAATTTAATTTCTCATTGCTATTGAATCGTGTATTTTTTTACATTAAATATTAATTTTTTATATTATTTTATTTTTAAATTTTGTTTTATAAAATTAACTTTAATTTTAATTTTAAACATCAATATATCTTATCAAATTGAATATATTATTTTATATAAATTAAATTCTAAAATTATTAAATTTTAATCAAATTTAATTTAAATTTAAATTATAATTTTATTATATCATATTAATAAACGTAATATATCATAATTTCAATAATTAGTTTTTATAATTTTTCTCATTTTAAAATTTTATTAATTAATATAATAGAATATTTACTTTTTTATTTATAAATTGTTTAAGATTTAAAAATACCTATAAATATATAAGCTACTTAGATTTTTTTATATAAAGGAATGATTCAAAATTTTAAATATATTTTTTTAAAGAGGACATCAACAAAGAAGTTTAAAAATAAAGACAGATACAAAATTGAAAACAAAATAAAAGTTATGATAATTTATCAAAAGTTTGATGTCTGATTATATTTTAAAGATCAAAGTCTAACAAGAATGTAGAACATCACAAACCGTTTGTACTGAACTAATGGTTAGTAATATTTCAAATTTTACAATTATTTCATGAACAACTATCTGATTATTCAATGAATTAGGCATAAATAGTATTGAGATTTCTTGTAAGTAAAAACGAAATTTTTAACTTTAACATTAATGGATTTCAAAAAATTTCATTTACATGAAACGTTGAAAATTAGATTAATTTTACGTAAAAATTTTGTCGTCTTACATGGTTGGAAGAAAAAAATAATAATAGTACAGCTACAGACACATCTCCATTTTTTTTCTTTTTATATACAAAATCTAAGTTTCGCTTAAATAAATAACTATATTATTATTCTATCATTAAAGATTTTTCCTTTCTGATCAGAGATTATCGACGTTGTCAAAGCTTGTCTCCACCGGTTCAACCAGCGAAATGGAAGACGGATCCGTCGCCAATATTATTCGCAAGATTTTCATAAAAACCTAACGAAAAATTTATGTGATAAGCTTCGTTAAGAATTTATATGAATATAAAATAATTCATAGATTATTTAATAAATAGTTAACTTTTCTTTTTCTTCACAACGGAACGTCACATCCAAACATATGATAATATCCTTTTCAATATAAAAATAAACAATAAATCTGAGCAAACCTTACCACAATGTTATGGTCGTTGATTGTTCAAAATGTGGCTTACAAAAAGATTGAGTTATTTTGACTCGTGTATTAAGTGATTTGAACTAGAATGACAGGTAGGCGGGGTTATATATATCAATTTACAATTTGGGGATTTTGCCTTATGGAATTTAAAAATTATAGATTATATACATTGGCTACTTGCGAGTTAAGATATTCAAGTTTGATGACTATCATAACATTTCTGACATTTTGTAGTCTAAGTTTAATGTTCATTTTATGAACTTTGATATTTGTAAGGTATTAAATATATTTACTTCATTATTTCATGTTTTTATAAAATATTAAAAAGGATATTAGAGAAAGTTATAATATTACTCCAAGAATAGTCTAGGTCCAAGAAATGATGGATAAAACTATTCTTTGCAATGAGATGAGATAGGTGATCGGTCACATGGATGACGGCTTAAAATGGTAAGGATATTAAATTAGATAATATATATACTGAGGTGAAATAGAAATTAATAATAAATCTCGAAATAAATAGCATAAAACGGATGATACAAAGCAGCATCTGACTCAGTGCTTATCCACTACGCAGGTCTAGAAAATGATATAATATGACGACAATGACCCATTTCCACCAATGGGAATGGAATAATTCAGCTTTTCTTACGGGATGCCCTCGAAAACATCTCTTTGATGTTATGTGATTCAGTCTCCAACTTTACCTTCTTTGCTTGTCTACCTTTCTTTGCAATTGTAGCCTTCCTATCATCACTCTCTTCCTGATAAAATCAGTAATAAACAACTAAATACAAAATAAAATAGCAAAATCCAAAAATTCATTCTTCTTGTGTTCAAGCAAATACCTGTAATTCATTACATAAACCTGAGTTACTTCCTTCAGCATTTACTTGTGCTTTTCCAGTAACCTCTAGTATATTTAACCTGCAAAAGACCAATCTCCTTAAGGCATCTTAAAGAATCCCATTCCAACCCAACTTTGGTTTCTCTTGTAACCACAACGAATATACAAGTAAAATCTTTAAAACAAGACATTCCGTGAGGCTATACTTAAGATGGTTACACAAAGGCTGCAACCAAGGCTCTTCCTTCAAATACTCTCCTAATATAGAGACTGCATCAATCACTGCATCAATAACATAGTACATTAATGCATAGCAAAGACATAAAAAGACTAAAGGTGCACTTCTAGTATTAAGAGAAGCATCGCCACTAATATTTAGAGGGATAGAGGAATAGTATTAAGGATGATATTGGTGCTTCAATTAAAGTATTTAAATACACAACTGCACATAAAGCATCATAATAGATGTGTATTTTGCTCATGTACCGATCCAAAATTAGAGAGAGAGAGAGAGAGAGAGAGAGAGAGAGAGAGAAAGAGAGGAAGTGCATCCTTAATTGCTAGTTCCTCAAGAAAAAAAACAGTAACCGTTGGATGAAGGAAAGGAGACAGCCAGCAACAAGATGGATAAATTCAGCCATCCCATTTCCATTTGCCAAATTTAACTACACAACATGTAATTATTTGCTTCAATGCATTAGACTGTATAATATCTGTACAAAAATATTTTAGCCTGTATTTACACAAAAGTAGATGCGTCGGTTCCACAAGTTGCCATTGTAACCCTCATCACCATTGCACATGTGCACACAGTACAGTAAAAGGCATAATCTGTGAGCAGAGCACAAGGACCACATTTATCAGTGTTTTCCTTTCCTATATGCAAAATATTTATCTTTTTTTTTTAACCAATTTAACCTCAAAGAATAAAATTCTCCAAAAGAGCTAACAAAACAGAAGTAACAAACACTTTACATGTATCTTTCTCTGACTGAACGGCATAATTTTTGTCTAATTTGGGTAGTGTCTCTTTCAGCTGACAAACCTAAAATAAGAGAAATCAAATTAACTTTGATACAGGTGAAAAGTTCTATAGCCACTCGATCAAAAGATAAATAGAAAAAGGAAGTTAGAATGCAAATCCTCTACAAAGCAATTCAAGTATTCCGTAGGTTGATTTATGGAAAGATACTTGAATATAGGCTGTGACTCTTTAATGATGCAAAGTTAATAGCAGAATGAAATCGACAAGCCATGCTTTTCACCCTTACATTTTCATGAGATGCATGATGAAGTTCAGACATCCCCATGCTAAATATTATACCTCCATAATATTACATGAAGGACATGTTTGGCTGTGCAGATACATTGCATATACTAGTGTTTTTTTTGGGTGGGTGGGGACTAAATGACAATCAAGAGATATTTGGTAAGAAAATTCTTTTAAGTTTTTCAGGAATCTTAACTTAGAATGCTAATTTTCTATATTTGGTATGAAATTTTTAACTATGTTTCCACTAAAACATTCCCATGAAAGAGGACAAGGTTTAACTATACCCATTATAACATTCTTGTGAATTTTTTAAACATATCAAAGTCATTTATAACATTCTCAGCAACTATAATTTGTAGGAAACATGATTCCCTGGAATGAAAAAAGATTCTATATATCAAACATCCCCTTAAGGTAATGTGGACAGACCTTATAGCATAGCCAGCATAGAACCTTTGAGTCATCAAGTCTGAAGAATTTTAAGGACCCAACCTCTGCATATGCATAAAGATTGAAGTAAGAATTAAAAACGAGAAAGAAAATGATTAACAATGAGGTCAACATACTTGCTGTCATCAACCGTATAAAAAACATAAAGCCAAGAACAAACTTCTCATTTTCTTTCCTCAATATCTGCCCAATAAATTACTAAATCATAACAAAACTTGCCAAACTTTCAAACTCAAGTTGTGAATAGAAGGAATTCAAGAATAGGGTCACCTTTGACTTCACAAACTACTTGCATACAGTTCTCCACAATAGAGAGTAATTGCTGATATCCAGGATAGCCATCAACAAACAAGATCTCATCCAATTGCCTGAACTTCCCAAGATCATCCCCTTTCTGCATGCATTTTAAAGAAACCAGTGATATTCAGAAGATATAATCTTGTGGGGGAAAGAACACAATCTAGACCTAATTAATCCATTCATAAACCTGAAAAGTAGAAGTTTTCTGGACCTCACAAACAAGGCATATCATTGACTTTGTGTGTGAGTTCCTTCGTGGATAAACCTATAATTATTAGTGTGGGTGGGCTCTATACATGAGATGCCACATGTGCAGCTAAAACTAAAACTTTTAGTTTGCTTAATCACCAATAGTTGACCAAGGAATTGCACAAATGAAAAAGAATTAGGAAATAAGAAATGTCTTACGATTCCCATGGTTCAAAATAAACATAAAACTAATTACCTTCATTCTAGCTTCCTCAAATATAGGCAACATAAGGAAAACAGGATCAACTGGTGTGGATAAATACAGCCGACCATCTGTTGGGGAACAAAAAAGATAACACTGAAAAGAATTTCTGCCAAAAGTATTGTTCTACTACGATTTCTTCATGAGTGAAAGACCTAGAGACTACTAACATAAAAGAATGATGATGCTTTCATTCAGACTAAGATAAGAACAGGAGATTTTAATTTTTTTTCTTAGGAATTGGTTAGAAGTACAAGAACGTGGCATATGCAGAGCAGGAAAAAAATATTATTTTTAACAAAAGTAAAAGGGTAAATTTTCACTCAATAAGAGAATAGTAGATTAATGCCAGAAAGTAAAACATAAATAACAATGCAAAATATATACTTAGCATTTTAGATAATCAAACATCTACCTTCACTAATATAATCTCCCAAAAACCAAGATCCATGCAAATTCTTAAACCAATTAAGTTCTTGAAGCACTCCATTTACAAACAGATATTGTGTTCCATTCCCTGTCAAACAAGTGAAAACATATGAAAAATCCTAGAGAGTAAGACAGAGAGAGCATTCAAAATCCCCAATAAGGTCTGCCTCCTAGAGTAAGAATTATTATAGCATAGTAATATAATACTATCAAAAGAACTGCATTGAATTCCAATCAACACATAAAGTACATATTTGGTTCAGGTTATTTTGAAGAAATAATCAATTATTACTTTTAGCTTCCTATGAATGTTTTTGAAAAATAAGCAATTATTTCTCTAAGTAGAATCAAACAAGCTATACCAAATCAAGATAGAAAAATTAACATAAATCATACATTGATATGATATAAATATGTAACGAAAACATGATGGTACATAAAATACTGGATATTATTTGAAATTGAATTACCAGATTTGGGATGGCGGAGCAATATCATCTGTCCCAAACCGTTTCCATTTGTACAAGCATCTGCACTTGAAGAAAAACAAAACAAAACAAAATAAAATAAAATGCATTAACATGTGATTGTAAAGTAATGTAGAAGTTATTTAAAAATTAAAAATAAAAAATTTCTGAATGGCATAAATAATAATCAGAATGTGGTCACAGAAGAAGGATATAAATTGAAATAACCAACCAGCAGCTATAGCTTACGGAGGCATGCATTAGCCATTGGAAATTAAATAATTAGCAGCATATTTTTGTTGGATTTAATTTTTGATTTATTTATTTATTTATTTTGGTTCAGTCCTTTCTCAAATAAAATCGTAATTTATGTCTTATTTTTCTTTATTGGCGATTTAGCATCCTTGTGAGTTATTCGGCAGCACATTTCAAGAAAACTTTGTTGTTCGCTTTCAGAATTCAGATTACCAGATTTCATAACATATATTCAATGTACAACAGGAATGATATGAAATAAGATCAGTTTCATGTTCAATTGCAAGCAGAAGTGAGGAACTATTACAATTTTTGAGATGGAAGGAAATAAGAATAATAGAAGTTTAAAAGATTTCATGTTATTCTCAAAACAAAATTTGAGAATAATTCTAGTAACTAGCTAACCTTTATTGCGTGAGTTATTTAAATGAAACTCCAAGTTCGATAGCACAGCAAAAACACGCAAGGTACTTCACCTAATTTCTGTAGTTAAGAGAATGAAAGAGAAGAAAAATTACCGGGTGCGACGAGAACCCGGGGTTCCTGAACGCCTTCACACCAACTCATAGGCTTAGCAGAAAAAGATCGAGAAGCCCTAGCACTACTAGTCACTGCGTTCCCTTCCCCCGAAATTATAACCGAATACTGTTAATTTCACGAGTGAATGGCAATGTAGAAAGAACAACAAAGAAAGAGAGAGATGCTTTATTTACATTTTACACGAAAGGGAGTGGAGTTTACAAGGAAGGTAACCAGCGACGAGTGAGAGTGGCGGTGAATCACGAAATGGGGCGCGCGCGGGAATGTTAGAGACTCGCACGCACTTACCATTAAAATCGCTTTCCGGCTTCTCCCCTTCTGAAACACGGGCCACTCTATCGCAATCAAACCAAGCCCAGAGGTTTAGGATCGCTTCAATTGGGTCCCATTTCCTTCTTTTTTTTGTTATATCTTCATTTTAATCGACCAAAAAATATTTTCATTTTAACAATATTCAGTTTAATTTATACAAACGGTCACCTTTTTTTTAAAAAAGAAAAGTTAGATTAGAAGAATTTATCATTTTTCTTTAACACATTATAAAATTTGATATCCATTTAACACCATGTTCTGAAAGGGCACTCTTAGTTCCTGTTTATTTTTGCTTGAATAAAAAAATTATCAGTAATATTTACACGAAAAATTTATTAAAAAAGGATAATAATTAAATCATGAAAGTAAATATATAATTTATATAAGATTTATCAATAATATTTAAATAAAATTTATCAATAAAAAACTTAAGAAAATAGTCATTTATAAATAATTTTTAAAAATTTATTTTATTTCAAATTAATCCTTTCAATAATATTTTTAAAAAATTATCAAAAATTTAAAATAAAAATGATAATCTATTCAAGTAAAAAATAAATATATAAATAATATCCATTTTTAAAAAGATTACTTATTTATATAATAAATTTATACATTAATTTTTATCTCTCTTTATTATATCAATTATCTTATCATCAAATACACAATCTCATTTTTTATATCTCTTTTAACGCAAACATTTTTTTGTATAAAAAAATTGTTGTATGAGTACACTTTTTTCTTTTTAAAATAAGTATAGTGTAGGAAACTATAGTACATGTTGAAGAGCTTCATGATTTCATCACTTATCATCTTTATCAACATCGATATACAATAATGAGTTATGTTATTTTTATTTAAATTTCTCAAGACATTTTCTAGAATAAGAAGAGGACTGGGAAGAGAGAAAAGAATATAAAACAAGATAAAAAAAATATATAATAAGAAAGTGTTGCAAAAATGTTAAATAAGATTGATTTTATTGCAATAATATTATTATGTGATGGTACTCTAATAATATCAATTTAATTTGGAATAGATTTAGAAAACATAAAGAAAGATGTGTAGGACAGCATAAAAAGGGCATTTGCAGGATGATGAGGTCTTGCATTTGTTCATCCAAAATAAAAATCATGGACTAGTAAAAGAGAGAGTGAAGTCATCCTGAGATGAATGGAGGTGATCCCCTTGACTTGCATCTTCAACATCTCTCTCCTTCAACTCCTCAATCTTGGCCACTGCTTCTTTCCAACCCCACCTACTGTTCAAATCCCATTCACAACAACCCATACCAATCCTCAACAGCTTCACCATTTCTCCCTCACCACCTCTCCTTCCTGGAATCTCCTTATCAACAACCTCATCACTCCACCCTTCACTCACAATTGAGTTAACCCATGCTGCCAAATCCTCACTTGCTCCCTTCCCATGTCTCAGATAATTTGCAGGGAATCTCCCAGTCAAAACCTCCAGTATTAAGATTCCCAAACACCAAACGTCACTTTTCTCACTTGGCTTCTCAAACTGGCTCACCTCTGGAGACTTGTAAGCTACCATGAATTGCTGAGCATGACTCTTGTCCACCACTCCCACAAGTCCATACTCTGCCAAACGAGGCTCAAATGAATTGTCCAACACAACATTCGATGATTTAAGATGCCCATGCGGTAAGCTTTGACAAGGGAACTCGCTGTAAAGGTATGCTAATCCCCTTGCCACTCCTTTTATGATCTTCAAACGACTTCTCCAATCCAACTCACTACCACGTCTACCTGCAAATCATTGCACCAAGAGACTAATTAATTAAATTAATTATGAGCTTTAATGTTTATCATTATCATTAGCTTAATTAGTTTAACTTGGACATGGTATGTCATTGAATGTGACATACCATGAAGATGACTAGCCAAGCTGCCATTTTCAGCGAAGTCATGAACCAAAAGCTTCTCTTCTTTTCCACAGTAGAATGCAACGAGAGGGAGTAAATTGGGGTGTGACAAACTTCCAAGCCTTTTCATGTGCTCGAAAAATTCTCTTTTGCCAACATTGTTCATGTGCTTGAACCTCTTAACCACCACAACTGGTCCACTCAAAACCATAGCTTTGTACGTGGCTCCAAAACTCCCACTCCCCAGAACTTCAGCAGAGGCCCTAAGCAAGTCCTGTAAATCAAACTCCTCCCTCTCCTTCCTAACGAAGTTCAACCCTCCATCGGAACTCTTCTTGGATTCAACCGAGGCAACAATGGATTTGGACCCACTAGACTCTGAGTTAATGTTCTGGGGTTGTGTATCCTCCACAAACGCAGGTTGTGTTGTTTTCCTTCGACGGTAACGAATGAAGAGAAGTGCTAGAATTGAAGCCAACACAACCACAACCAACACTACAATAACAGTTAAAAGGAGGCGGTTTTTCCTTGGTGCTTTCGGTTGATCAGGAAGAGTCGAGTTGGGGCGTTGATCGGAGGGTGGCGGGGTGCTGCTGCTGCTGCAGGGGCTTAGAGGTTTCCCACATACACCTTCATTGCCTGTTGCACTACAAACATTAAATACAACATGTACTCCAACAACAAAATCAAAAACAAAAATAGGACAACTGTTTGGTTTAGCCCTCCCCAGTTTTGCATAAATTGATTAGAGGAATGATAAAACATATGCTTTAATATCTATCCCTTTTTTTTGTCTCTTATTATATCATGTTTCTTCTTATCTCTTTCTTTTAAATTGAAATAATGATAATCATATATACATAACATTTTTATTTAAATATATTTTATTTTTCTATTATATTAAATATCACAATATCACATCTTTTTTTTTTTATCTTTCTCTTCCCATTCAATACACTTCAAATAAAATATATAACGTTTTCCTTACACTTCCTTTACATGTAAATAGATTTTTCAAAGAGAAATCACATTTTTCAGCATAAAAATATAAGTTTCATCACATATAATTGAGAAATAGCAAGAGATAAAAAAAAGTGACAAAAAATAGTTATATAGTAGGAAAAAAAAAAGATAAATTGTCAAAAAAAATATTATAACATTAATATGTTGTGTGAATATTATTTCTTCAAATAAGTTAAAATTCAATATTAAAATGAAAACAATATTAATAATAAAAATGATGTTCACATGTGTAAGAAAAAAGAAAACGATTTCATTATCAAAATATTTGAAGTTAGTAGCAGTAATTTTTGAAAGATGAATACCATAAATTATTTTTGAAGGATATAAATATTACCTAATGTTAAAAAAGGATGAAAGAAGACTAAGTTAAATAATTTTTTCATCAATTGGAGATTAAAATAATATTTATCTCCAAAATTAATATGATTGTCTACTAATCTTTTCTAAAGATAGAAATAGTGGCTTACTCGCAAGAAAATTTATGTATCAATACAGCAAGAACTAAAGAAAGGAAAAGGAAAAGGTTTGGTTCTGGCAAAGCAGTGATAATGAGTTCCAATTTAACAATAAACTTGGATATTTATATTGAATTTCATATAAGAATATAGTGAGTAGGAACAAATAAAAACCAAATCAATCTACATTAGGTTGAGCAAAACAGAGATGAAATCAGCTTACCAGCAAATGAGCTTGGATCTTGGTTGCTCAAGCTTTCAGGTATTGGACCCTCCAATCGGTTGTACGATAAATTAAATACTCTAAAATCACTCTGTTGAAATTCTGGTATGTTACCATCAAAACTATTTCCATGTAAGTCCACATCCACAAGGTTGGCCAAATTAGCAAGTGATGTAGGAATACGATCCGTGAATCCATTATCTGCCAAGAATACTCTCTTGAGGCGTTTCATGCCTTCAAAACCATCATCAGGGATTTCCCCAGAGAACTTGTTATTGGTCAGAAACAGCGCCCTTAAACTCACAATCTTCTTGAATGCAGGCATTGGACCCTCAAAGTTATTGTTAATGACACTAAAACTGTTCAAATTAGACAATTCAAGCAGCGTGTCAACGTTAATCACGCCACTTAGTCCCATATTCTCTAGTCTCAAGCCATGAAATTTCTGATCGAAGCATAATATACCAGTCCAGCTACACAAACCGATAGACAGATTCCCCCAGTTGTTTAAAGCATCAGCATTGGACAAGAAGCTTTTGAAATTGATCAGAGCTTGAGCGTTGTCACCCAATGATGGCAAAACACAAGTGGCCAACATGAAGAGCATAAGAAGACTGCAGTATTCTGTTTCATGGGCCATAATTGGAAGATGAAAACTGATAGGGGTTATGGTTGATGGGGTAGGAAATAGGGAGAATGAGGATAATTGAGAAATAATAGGGATTATGCATAAGAAATTATGACTCAACAGTTTATGGGGTGACATTGACAAGGTCCTTCCTGCAAAGAATGAGCTGTTTAGGCCGGCCAATGTATATATAAGAGTGTATGGACTTCATTTCCAAAGATACTCTTGTTCAATGGTTATTTATATATATTGGTTAAAGGCTGTTTTTACTTGTTAATGATGGGGGATCATGCCTTATATCACATTGGTCGTCTCTAAAATTTGTTTAATAACAATTTTACGTGACTTTTTTTTTGTCTGCTGTGCTTGTTATAATCTGAATTTTCTAGAGAAGATGCAAAGAATGAAATTGCTTATTCTTGTTTTTTTAATGTTTACTTTTTTGTCTTTCAAATTAAAAATGATGTCTGATTAAATACTCTTCTGTCTTATAGTTAATTTTTGATTTCTTTTGTTCACATTTTATTTTTTGATTGGAGAATAGAAAAAAGAGCTGGATATGATGTCAAATAATTTGGTTCCCATTAGAAGATAGCTGTAACTTGTATGCAATGATTCCATTTTAGGGAGCCTGTGCTTTTAATTCCCAACATTTCATGAGATATTAGCATGTACCTGATATCATTCATGTAGAATATTATCATTATCAGAGTATGTAATCATACTTGCGTAAATTCTATAATCACAGCCTTTTTCAAATTTCAAAATGAACTTATTTATTGCATTTAAAAAAATATATATAATAAGATGAAATATGAGTTTACTATAGTTTCATGAAGAGTCTAGTTGTTTAAATATTATTTTCTTGCCTAGAAATATAATTTAATAATTAACAATATTTTTTTAAAACGATCCTTATTGAACAGGTGAAGATATCAGTTCATGTTAGAGTTCATTAGTTCAACTATAGCTAAATCAAAGTTAAACTAATAATAATTAAAAATAATTTTTTAATTTTATATAATATATCAAATTATAAAAATTCAAGTTAATTAATATTTTTACTTAATATAAAAAATTCATATCACACATCTTACATGATAAAAAATTTAATAAGTAATTAAATAGCAATAATTTATGTATAAACATCATGTATGAGTCTATATTTTTTTAATATTGTAGAATAAAAAAAACAAAAAAATAATTTTTAATGTTAAAACTAGCTGAACCTAATTCTTAATGTTGGTTCACACCCGATTTTAACCATTTTTGTGTTAATTTTCTAGATTATCCGAATTGATAAATTAACCATTTTTTAATTCAAGGTTGAATCCAATTATCTAATCCAATTTTATAATTATGATAATTAAAGTTAAATTATTGTCACGATTAATAAACAAAATTTTAAAGTTATAAAAATTATACATAAAATACAAATTATTTTTAAATATTTTGTAAAGTTCAAATTTAAAAAATATAAGGATTTTATTTTAACAATGGTCGTAATAAATAAATATAATTGATAATAAAGGTTCCTTAATATTTTATGTAAAATATTTGTTTTATTCAATTCTTAAGAATTGGCTTGACATCTTCTAAGTAATATTAATAATAAATAATTACATTTTGCTATGTTATAAAAGATATAGATTGTATTTAATATAATTATTTTTATTTTTTCTTGATAATTCAACAAGAGGATTATCATTTTTCCACTACGCTTTCTTCCATCTAACTAGTAAACGAAATTAATAAAAATTAATTTGATAAAATTTAAATTCGTATTTTAAAAGATTATGTAAACTTTTTCAATACTAAACAAGTTAAATAATTTTTTCTTTTATTTCTTCTTCATGTTATAAAGCGTTATTTAAAAATCATTCATTCTTTTATTTAAAATAAAAGGAAAGAAAATGTAAAATACGTACATATGAATGAATAAAAACATTTGTCAATATATGGCGAGGCCTATAAATTTATTTCCTTGTTGTTTTAACAAAAATAAAATAGAAAAATATAATAAAATTTACAAAACTATAGCTCCTTTTTGTTTCGTCTCAAATGCAAGAAAACAATAAATGAATTCACCCTTCAATTATTTCCTTAATTTCCTTTTTATCCTTATAACATACCGAATAAGGCTTTAAAAAATTTCCATATAAAAATGAATAAGATCGAGTGAGTACCAGTTGAATTTAAAAAATAAAGAATGTTGCTGTTCTTATTTTAGTTCCTCTGAAAAGTGATATTGCCTTTTTTCTTCTTCTTGTTAGGGATTAACAGCTGAACTTAGAAAAAAGAATGTTGCTGATCTTAGTTTATGTTGATTTGAAAAGTCAAAGATCTTGACAAAATTAGTGATAGCATGTGAGAAGTGGTTATAAGTCATTGCGTAATAAATGCAAGGCTTGACTTAATTAGTGATAGCATGTGAGAAGTGGTTATAAGTCATTGCGTAATAAATGCAAGGCTTGACTTAATTAGTGATAGCATGTGAGAAGTTGCTATATATAGTCATAGGAAGTTATGTATCACACCATTGTGAAAGAGAGATTTTTCTAAGAGAGAAAAATTTAGGATTCTTGGGTGTAATTGGGTTGTGGGTAGTGTGAGGTTGAGTGTTTTTGTAAACACAGTGTACAATTTTCTGCTATCAAATTATCTGCAGCAGTCCGGAGACGTAGGCAGTATTGGCCGAACTCCGTTATCAATTTGTGTGTGCAAATATTCTGCATTCTATTTTCTTCTTACTTCCACAAATCTGACGCTACAGAAGAATTTGGAGAAATTTTTCTTAACAACTGGTATCAGAGCGGGTTTGAAATTCTACAATTTTTTTAAAAATTGTTAGAAACGAAACGATCCAAAGAAGAAGTCAGATTTGAGTGGGAGTGATGGCTGTAGATGAAGGAAAGGTGAAAATTGAAAAGTTCGATGGTGCGGACTTTGGTTTCTGGAAAATGCAGATCGAAGATTATCTGTACCAGAAAAATATGTATCAACCTCTCACAGGTACAAAGCCAACTGAAATGAAGGACGAGGATTGGGTTCTTCTTGACAGGCAAGCCCTTGGAGTCATCCGTCTGACGTTGTCACGTAATGTTGCTTTTAACATTGCAAAAGAAAAGACCACAGCAGATCTTATGGCGGCTCTTTCCAGAATGTATGAAAAGCCGTCAGCCGCAAATAAAGTTCACTTGATGAGGCGGTTGTTTAACTCTCGGATGACAGAAGGTGCATCAGTAGCACAACATCTCAATGAACTCAGCTTAATCACAACCCAGTTGAGTTCTGTTGGAATCGAATTTGATGATGAGGTACGAGCATTAATAATTTTGTCTTCCTTACCAGAAAGTTGGAATGCCATTGTCACGGCTGTGAGTGGCTCAACGGGAAGCCAAAAATTGAAATGTGATGATGTTCGTGATCTAGTTCTCAACGAAGAGATCCGACGGAAGGAGTCGGGTGAATCTTCATCATCTTCGATATTGCAAATAGAGTCAAGAGGAAGAAGCTCAACTAAAGGAAATGGACGTGGCAAATCAAAGGACAGGAGGTCCAAATCCAAAAATCGTCACTTTCAATCTAAGAAGAATATCGAGTGTTGGAATTGCGGGAAGTCTGGGCACTACAAAAATCAGTGCAAGAGTGCACGAAAGCATCAGGAGACCAAGGACGAGGCAAATGTTACTTCCACCCCTGAAGGAGATGATGCATTGATATGTTCTTTAGAAAGCAAGGAGGAGTCTTGGGTGTTAGATTCTGGAGCATCTTTTCATGCCACTTCACAAAGGGAATTCTTCGAGAACTATGTTCCCGGAAACCTTGGTAAAGTTTACCTTGGTAACAACCAATCATGTGAGATAGTTGGCAAAGGTGTAGTGAAGGTTAAGTTGAACGGGTCTGTATGGGAATTGAAAAATGTCAGACATATTCCCGACCTGACAAAGAACTTAATATCAATAAGCCAGTTGAGCAGTGATGGCTACACAACTGTCTTCCATGGAGACGATTGGAAGATTTCAAAGGGTGCGATGACAATTGCTCGGGGTAAAAAGAGTGGCACTCTTTACAAAACAGCAGGAGCATGTCATTTGATTGCAGTTGCAGCAAATGAAAATTCCAATCTATGGCACCAGAGGCTAGGCCATATGAGTGAGAAAGGGATGAAAATCATGCACTCAAACGGCAAGCTACCAAGTCTTCAGTCAGTAGAAATTGACATGTGTGAAGACTGTATACTTGGAAAGCAGAAACGAGTCAGCTTTCAGAAAGCTGGAAGACCCCCAAAGAAGGAGAAACTTGAGCTAGTTCACTCAGATGTTTGGGGTCCAACTACCGTCCCATCACTTGGTGGGAAACATTACTTCGTGACTTTTATTGATGATCACTCTAGGAAGGTATGGGTATACTTTCTGAAACATAAGTCCGATGTATTTGAGGCTTTCAAGATATGGAAAGCTATGGTAGAAAATGAAACAGGGTTGAAGATTAAAAAGCTCAGAACCGACAATGGTGGTGAATATGAAGACACCAAATTCAAGAAATTCTGCTATGAGCACGGGATCAGAATGGAGAGGACCGTGCCTCGTACGCCTCAACACAATGGTGTAGCTGAGCGTATGAATCGAACGTTGACTGAAAGAGCCAGAAGCTTGCGTGTGCAGTCAGGCTTACCGAAGCAGTTCTGGGCAGAAGCAGTCAACACAGCAGCTTACTTGATCAACCGAAGTCCATCGGTACCATTGGGGCACAAAATACCAAAAGAGGTATGGAGCGGAAAAGAGATAAAACTCTCACATCTTAGAGTTTTCGGTTGTGTAGCATATGTGCACATCAGTGATCAAGGTAGAAATAAACTCGATCCCAAATCGAAGAAGTGCACTTTCATCGGTTATGGTGAAGATGAATTTGGCTATCGTCTTTGGGATGATGAAAACAGAAAGATGATCCGCAGCAGAGATGTAATCTTCAATGAAAGAGTGATGTATAAAGACAAGCTTAACACAAGCGCCAACAATTCAGAGCAGATTAAGCCAACATATGTAGAAGTTGAAGATATCCCAGAAAGTCCCATAGTTGCGAATCCTCGGTCAGAGAATTCAACTAAAGAAAGCAGTGAACAACAGTTTGACACATCAGAGCCTCCTACTCCAACTCCCGTGTTGAGAAGGTCTTCTCGACCTCATGTGCCCAACAGGAGATACATGAACTACATGTTGTTGACTGATGGAGGAGAGCCTGAAGATTACATAGAAGCATGTCAGACCACAGATGCAAACAAGTGGAAACTTGCTATGATAGAAGAGATGAATTCTTTGATCTCCAATCAGACATGGGAATTAGCTGAATTACCCATGGGAAAGAAGGCACTTCACAACAAATGGGTGTATCGGGTGAAGGAGGACTATGATGGCTCAAAGAGATACAAAGCCCGACTAGTTGTCAAAGGATTTCAGCAAAAGGAAGGAGTTGATTACACTGAAATCTTTGCTCCAGTTGTGAAGCTCAATACTATCAGGTCTGTCTTAAGTATTGTTGCCAGTGAAGAGCTCTATCTTGAGCAATTGGACGTGAAGACGGCGTTTCTTCATGGAGATTTAGAGGAAGAGATTTACATGCACCAACCTGAAGGATTCTCAGAAAAAGGAAAGGATAATATGGTGTGCAGATTAAAGAAGAGCTTGTACGGCCTGAAACAAGCTCCAAGACAGTGGTATAGAAAGTTTGAAAGCTTCATGCACAAGGAGGACTTCCAGAAGTGCAATGCTGACCACTGTTGTTTCTTCAAGAGATATAAGTCCTGTTATATCATATTGCTACTTTATGTCGATGATATGTTAGTAGCAGGTTCAGATATGAACGAGATTAAAAATCTCAAGATGCAGTTGTCAAAAGAATTCAGCATTTCATTCTAGAACTAAGCACATTGATATACGTTATCACTTCATCAGATCTCTGCTTGAGGATGAGGTGCTGACATTGGAAAAGATTACAGGAAGCAAGAACCCAGCAGACATGCTAACAAAGGTGGTGACCATTGACAAACTGAAGTTGTGTTCAACTTCAGTCGGCCTGCTAGAATAACAGACCAAAAAAGACTGCTGTAGTGATCAAAGTGTGAAGACAGATTGAAATCAGTCTTCAAGTGGGAGATTGTTGATTTGAAAAGTCAAAGATCTTGACAAAATTAGTGATAGCATGTGAGAAGTGGTTATAAGTCATTGCGTAATAAATGCAAGGCTTGACTTAATTAGTGATAGCATGTGAGAAGTGGTTATAAGTCATTGCGTAATAAATGCAAGGCTTGACTTAATTAGTGATAGCATGTGAGAAGTTGCTATATATAGTCATAGGAAGTTATGTATCACACCATTGTGAAAGAGAGATTTTTCTAAGAGAGAAAAATTTAGGATTCTTGGGTGTAATTGGGTTGTGGGTAGTGTGAGGTTGTGAGTGTTTTTGTAAACACAGTGTACAATTTTCTGCTATCAAATTATCTGCAGCAGTCCGGAGACGTAGGCAGTATTGGTCGAACTCCGTTATCAATTTGTGTGTGCAAATATTCTGCATTCTATTTTCTTCTTACTTCCACAAATCTGACGCTACAGAAGAATTTGGAGAAATTTTTCTTAACAGTTTAGTTCCTCTGAAAAGTGATATTGCCTTGATAAATAAAAGCTTGATAATGCACAGCGAAGAACAGCAACCATGCTCACTCACCTCTTCCACCAAGCATGCTTACATGGACAACGAAACATTAAAAAAAAAAATTATTATTTTTTATATATCTGCGAGTATATAATAAAAATATTTACATACTAAATTTTAATTTTAAACACATGATCTAATATATTAATAATATTAAATATTATAATTTTGAATAAAAATTATTATTTATTAATTGAGCACTCATGCATTAAAAAATATAAAAAAAAAATCATTCTTTTGATTTAGCTTCATGAAAAGAACAATATCCTCCGCCATGCTTATACGGACAATGAATCAATGGTAAAGTACATGGTAACAGTTCTCTTGAATCTTGGTTTTTCCTATGGGACTGTCCTATTCAGAATCCAGAAATTGGAAATATTTTATTCATTGTGACGTTAAAAATGGAAATAAGGATCATATTTCCTGTTTCATGGGGTCTTTGATCCCAAAATATAATAAATTAATTTTAATTATATATGTACATATTTTAATTTTTTAAAATAATTAATGATTACACTTTTGTTAATTTTTACTATTTTTTATTTTTTTCATTTTTAAAATTAAAAATTCTTTTGTTATCTATACTTTTAATGATAAAAATTATTTCCGTTATTTATTATAAAATAATTAAAAATAAAATAAAATATAACTAAATACAGAGAATGAAAACACGAAGCCAAGTACCCAACAGTGGTGGTCAGAGAAGTCCCGTCCCGTCCTACACATAAGTTCTCAAACAGTCAAATATCCTTTATTCTTGGCTTAACCTGAAACCTTAAGAATTCTCACAGGACAAAGCAAGGTTTATACCTTTATTTTGTTCTTTCGTATTCATTGTTCCTGCATTGATTATAATTATATTTACCCATTTTGAAAAGTCATATTTTTTTTTATTTTTAATTAATAAAAAATTTAAAGTATACATACATTCCGATGAACATTTCTTTTTAACATTATTTTGCCAATAAAAAATGTATGAAAATAATGTATTGATATGGACATGCAAATTAACAACATAACTATTAGCGTTTATCTTATACGTTTTTCTTTAAGGTAAAAATAAGGTTTTTAATTTTTTTCTACTTTTTATCCTTAAACTAACTTATTAATTGTTTTCAAATATATTTGTTTTAGTCATAATTTTCTTCATAAATGCTAAATTTATTATAATTTTCTGGTACGGATGAAACCAATGTGTCTTATCACGAGGAATTCACATAATAATTTAAAAAAAAAAAGATAAATGAAAATGAGTATTTGATAGAAATTAAGGGCGATGCTTTATACACCATGAAGATTGTCTAGGTGATATTATTTTCATTTCACGTTTTTATAATAAAGAAGCCGATAAAAAAAATTTAATAATATAATCTAAAATAACTGATATAATAAGGACAGATTAAAACAAGATATATTCTTTAAAAAATGTTTAGATATTATGAAATGAAAATGAGAAGCGTTAACTATGGATTTCACAATCTTGAAAGTGGGATTGTTTTTTAGAGGGATGGAATCCATATAAATTTTACACAATAATGAAGAATGCTTTAGAGATTGTATCACTTACCTTTGTTAATGAAATTAGCATTCTAGTTTGATTGAAATTATAATACTGGCAAACCCATTGCTCTATTTTACTCACTCTGTTTCTTGTATATTCAAAACAAACTCAACAATGATCCCCTCCACGGAACCAGCCAACGCCACCACCATCGACATTGATTTATCAGAGAGGATCCTATCGTTCTCTGAAAACCACCCAAACGCACTCAATCTTCCCTTGCTTCCGCAACCATCTTATGCTATATCAAAATCTACCTCCGTTGATGAACTGAGAAACCTTCGCATGAGTCTCCAATGGTGTGCTCTCGACCACTCTTCCTGCGTTGGAAAACTCACTTCCTATTTATTCTTCATATTCCTCACCATCGCTGTCCCTCTCTTCACCTCCTTCTTCGTTCGAGTCCCTGCTTCTGTTTCTCAACTCGACCCCTTCTCCTTCAACAAACTTGTCCAACTACCAGAATCAGGCCTCGCCATCATCGCCTTCTTCACCCTCTCTCGTTTCTTCCAAAGGTACCAAACAAAAAATATATATATGTACTCGGAATTCAGCTGATATTTAGGATAGGTTTCCATAAATTATTTAATTTTGTCATGTAAAATAAATTTAATCATTAAAATTATTAAAATAAGTTATTATAAGCTGTTTCAAGTTCATTTGTTATTGATTATTACATGATTAAATCTCATATGAATGGCTGTGACAATTTAGTGTAACGGAACCTTCAATGTACGCATGAGTTTGCAGGTATGGGCTCAGGCAGCTTCTGTTCTTGGATATGTTACAGGATGACTCAATGTACGTTCAACGTGGGTACACGCGCGAGCTTCAGAAGGCATTCAGATACTTAGCATGCATAATGTTACCGTGTTTCTTTGTAGAACTTGTGCACAAAATCTTCCTCTTTTTGAGGGTGGAAATTTCAGTCCCACATGTCACTCCCGGGTTCGCCCTGAACTCGGTTGTGTTTGTTTTGGTATTGATTTCTTGGGTTTACAGAACGGGGGTGTTCTTGTTGGTGTGTGTTCTTTTTAAGCTAACCTGTGAGCTTCAGATTCTGAGGTTTGAAGGGCTTCATAAGCTGTTCGAAGGGTGTGGATCTGATGCGAGTATGATATTCAGAGAGCACGTGAGGATTAGGAGACAGTTATGGATCACAAGCCACAGATACAGGTTCTTTATAATTGGCTGCTTGGTGACAATTACGGTTAGTCAATTAGGTTCTCTGTTGCTGGTTTTGGAATTCAAGTCTGACACAAACTTCTTCAATTCTGGTGACCTTATGGTAAAACTATTGCGTCGTTTTTTCTCTTTTTTTTTTATTCTTGGTCAATTACACGCAATGCCTTTAACTAAGACTTGGATTTTGTTGTGCAGATTTGTTCGGCTGTGCAGTTGAGTGGGTTTTTCTTGTGCCTTATGGGAGCGGCGAGAATCACACACAGGGCTCAAGGGATAGTGTCAATTGCCACAAGGTGGCACATGGTGGTGGCTAATGCATCTGCTGAATCAGAACACTGGAAAACCCAGATGCCAGAGGGACTAGCCAGTGGCAGCGATTCTGATTCCTCTGACATATACATATCAGCAACTCCACATCGACTTTCATCTTTCCAAATCAGGGAAGCTTTAGGTAAGCATTATATCTAATTTATAACTCTTGCACAGTCATGATTAAAGCTTATTATGCGTGTGTATGTGTGCGCGCGCGTGTGCGTTTTAATAAAAATTTTGGGGTACCCCCAAACAAGGAGTCCTAGGCACACTATTTGGTGTAAAAAATACATTATTTTAGTGTGAAAGTAACATTCTTCAAATACAATGAACTTGTTGCGATTTTTTTTCCTTCTAGTGAAGTTTTGACTTTGTCTTCGATTATTGCAGTGATGTACTTGCAGCACAACTATGGAGGGATAACACTATTTGGGTTTGTGCTTGATCGAGGGTTGCTTCATACTCTGTTTGCCTTCGAGTTTTCTCTGGTGCTTTGGATTCTAAGCATGGTGGCTGTCTAGTCTTAAACCAAATGAGCAGAAAATGTCTTGCGTGAACAAAATGTGTAGAATTCGAGTTTATTATTTTGAGAGGAGTTAAATTTTCTAATGTACTCTCCAAAATGATTTTTTATTCATTTCAATTATTTATGTATATTTTTTACAATTTTTTATTTTGAATAATTTTCTCGTTAAACATTTTATTTATATTTTTGCTCAATTTTAAAATTAGTCATTCAATAAATACTAGCTGTTCCATAAGTTGGAATAATCCAAGGAACTCGTAGTCAGCACAATTGTGTCAAAAATATAAATAACAAAACATATGTATGGATTAAGGATCCTTTTGTACTGTGGTTGGTTGGGGAAAAAAGCAATGCAAGTTCCGAGGCACCAGCACTGATTATTGGATTAGTATAAGAGTCTAATTTGTTTTTTATAAAATGAGGAATCTTGTTTTAAATTTCTGCTGAAAGGAATGACCATCAATAAATCGTGTAATTAGAGCCTTGACGGTGACTCGAATATTATATTCTATACTTGCGAAAAATCTAAAAAACGAGTAATTATGTTGAAACGCGCCAAACAAGGATTAGGCTTATTACGGATTAGCGCAATATTGATTTCAGCTAAAAGGTAAACAAACACACCCAAAGTTTAATTGGACTCCTGTCACTTCGTTGCGCACCCCGTAGCTTCATGGAACTATAGTTTATACTATTTGGAGGGCAGTCAAAATACAGCGACGGATAAAGACCATGGACTCTGAACTATAAAAATTCAACATTGTCATAATAAAGAATATGATGCATGCCCATTTTGAAGACCATGCTAGTCAGTCAATTCCTTATTCTTCACTTCCATGCTTTCACAAGAAAGATGAGATGTGTACGTAAATAAATGTATAATAATGCTTATAAGAAAGAAAGAAAACAAAACAAAAATATAAAATATGATAATAATAATAATGTAAAATATATAAAATATAATATATATAATGGATAAAAAATTTCCATTTTATCTTTTCCATTTATTTTTTTTTATTTTTTTATTCTATCTCTATATATATTTTTCTATCTCTTAGGTTGTTTCCCACATACATTCACTGCTCTTTTTCTTCGAGATAGACCTCCATTAGTTGCAAAGAATCCTCACCCCATTACATAAATTGAGTTTCCACAATGTTGTCGATTGCTTTACAGCATATCACGGTCAAAAATTACAGGCGCCCAAATTCTCGGTGCTTTCTGGCTTCTGAAGAGTTTGGTGCGACAAGTTTAGAGTCAACACTTCCGATTTTCCAATACACATAAATCCATTCATTTATGTTTTAGAATTTGTTATAGAGAACGGTTAACTCACTCATATACATTATTATTAGAAATTTTATAATCAATTACCAACAACATATCATAATAAATTACACGAAAGTGATAATTAATTAATACTTATATATATAATTAAATTCATATTATTTTTTACATTGTTAATTATAATATTTTATTTTATAATTAATTATTAACAAAAAGTAAAAATATAAATAAATAAATAAATTATAATTATATATTATTATTTTTTCTTTGTCCTTTGTTTTGTTAAAGGAAAATAAGGAGAAATGAAATTAATTTTCCATGAATTCTCTTTTATTGTATTTGTCTGGTATAAAAAATAAAAAATATATTATTATTTCTATTCATCCAAATAATTTTTTTATCATATTTTTCTGCATTTTTAACCATTTTAATATTTTCTTTTATTTTTAAATTTATCCAAAGAAAGCACTAAGGGTGACAGAATTCAAGAACCTAACAAGTTATTTGGCTGCATAAATCTCGTCCACGAGACGGACGAATTCCATTGCGGTTCAATAATGAGTCTAACCTGCGAGAGATGACGCGCGTCGGGGACCAGAAAGCGAGTCATTGCCGTATTTCTCCTTCATCTTTTCGCTCTTACCGTTGGATTGAATTACTTCTTACTTACTGTTTGGGAGCATGTGCACCGCATGTCTATATCCTAGAAACCTTGACATGGTATCAGCCAGCTGTTAGGCATATCTCAATATTGTAAAATAATATAATTGGACACAATATGTAACAAATAATTTATGCGTGTTTGATTATGAATGAAAAAGAAACTATCAATTTGATAAGGCATATTTATATGTTGCTGTATATAATACTGGGCCCTCAACTCAAGTAGTGCTAAGGCATACCTTTCATCATATGTAACCACAAGATCCTCAATTCATCATCATATGTAACTTGGATGATTGGTGAGCAATTTATAAAGTCGGTGGACAATAATGACAATATTTAAGATACTATCAGGCTTTTGCATTCAAGTGGATACGTACAACGACCACTTTAAAAGCAACCTCCACTTGGTGTGATTCTGAGCAAGGTTTTTAAGATCGAACTTATAATTCAACCGATTAAGATATTATTTAAAATTTAATGATTTACGATTAAATATATATTAATTAAATATTATTTTAAAAATATTTATAGCATAATATATTATAAAATACAAAAATATATAATAATTAATATATATTAATATTATAATTTTATTTTTAAAAAACAAATTATATGTATAATTACATTAAATATAAGTTTATTTTATTTTTTATAAAATTATTAAAATAATATTATTTTATATATAAAACCGATTTTTTATCGGTTTTATTGATTTATCGTCAATTTATTACTTTAACTTATTTATTATCTATTTTTTATTAGAATATTTTTGTTATTTAATTAATTAAAAAAATTACATTCAACTAATTGAACCATTCGATTCAGCCAAATTTTCATAACTATAATTTAAATTATTAATAAATAATATTGTGTAACATTTTTTTATAATAAAAAAAATATGTCTAAAGGATTTAATGTAGTTTAAAGTGAGATGTAAAGCAGAATAATTCTAGTGTGCCCGTCTTTTAAGATATCTTAACAAATTTTTATTTTTTTTTATGTTTTAAAAACTGTTTTCTACAAATACTAAAAAGGATCTATATATTGTCCAAACGCTGTTGTTCAAGAGTTTGTTATACACAAATTATTTTCAAAATATCTAGCATTAAATTTTTTAGAAAAAATTTAAATCCAATCCAATTTATATTATTAAATTTTGCATGTTTTTTTTTTTGTAAATAGGATAATATTTCACTTTCAAGCATAAGTATTCTAATTTTTTAATATATGGGTGGAAATTTCTTATGGATTACATTTATATAAAAAAGGTGGATAATTAAATAAACAGATAAGAAATGTTAAATCTTAAGGAGTAATGAGGTTGGTTTAAACAAATTAAAATTATAATATTCAAATAAAGTGTTATACTAAATTAGTTTACATCTACAGAAAAAAAAAATTGAATGCATTTAAAAATATTGTGAAAACTAATTAATAATATTTTTGATAAAAAATTAGTTATTTATAATATTTTAACTAGTATTATAGGGTATTATAATGTTTTACCTTACCCAATTAAAACATATATTTATTGTTTAATTTTTCTAAAAAAATTAACATCAAAATTATTAAAATAAAATTATATGATTCAAAGATCAAATTTATTGAAACCGGTAAAATTGATCGTGAAAATAAATTTAAAATTAAAATAGTTTATATAAATTTAGATGTCCTTTTCATTGTATAAAAAAACAAAAAGTAAATTTATCAATTTAGTATTGTTAAAAATAAGCATTAAACAAGATAAATTTACATAAATTACTCTTAAAATAAAGATTTTTCCTCCCCACGGAACATCCACAACGCATGATTCTGGCAACCCCAGTTCCAATGAGAAAGTAAGCATCTGGTACTGTATCTTATCATAAAACATTATTGGAAATTTGGAATATTCCAAACCGAGGAAAAATACAACAAAAAATAAAAATTTTCATACAAAATCATCTCATCACCGAAATAGAAAAACACAAATCAAAACATATATAAAACGTTACAAAGTCAAGACCCAGACCCAACTAGAAGAATGTGAAAGTGAGAGTGAAGGAGCAAGAGAGGACACACATAAAGAGCGTGATAAGAGAGTAAAGATCGGAGGAGAGGAGAGGAAGAAAGAACGTGGGAGGGGACGAGAGGAGAGGTTGGAATGAAAATATATATAAACAATTACACACAAAAAAAATTGTGCCTTGCAGCGGTAAAGTTGATGCTTCATAAAATTTAATAATGAATGTTGATTATATTTTCCAAAAATTAAAATAATTTCATTATATTTTAAATATATTATATAATTTATTGTTTCAAAGTTAACAGATTTAAAATAAAAATAAATATTGATAAGATATTAAAACATGAGGTAATCTTTTGAATTTAACTGGAATATGTTGAAATTATATTTTTTTATTATCTTGTTATCCAATCATTAAAAATTAATTAATTTAAAAATTTATTCCTATTGTGATTTGCATTTGGTTGTTAATATGAAAATTTGCATATTAACGGTATATTAAAATTAAACTTTAATTTATGTGACTCATTTAATAATTTTTCTAGAGATATATGATTGAAAAAGATTAATATTCAGACCATCTTTGACGAAGTAATTTTAACTTATTTTAAACAAATAATATAGTAAAATATTTATGCAACTTATCTTTTTAAATTGCTTATATAAATAATTACTATTATATATAAACATTTTTTTTTATTTAAGCAACTTGTTAAGAAAATATTTTAAAGATATTTTTAAACAATTTTTAATATATATCCAAATATACATAATAATAATATTTTATATATCATAATTTTTATTAAAAATTACCAATTCAATATAATGATAATATTAAATGTTATAATTTATAAAAAATTATTTATTAAATAATCTCAAATATATTAAATTTTTTAAAATTATTTTAAAAAATATGTATATTTATAAGATCCATATAAAATTATTTAAAAAATTAAAGAATCTTGAAGCTTAAACAAACGACACATAAGAACTATAATAAGTCAATGGGTAATTTTCATCATGGTCAGTAAGTTACTTTCATTTTACTATCCCCCCCCCCCTCCCTTTTTTTTTTCTTGTTCCTACCTACTACTACTACAGTGATTTGAATGGAAATTTAATAGCCAGCCATTGGATTCGATGTGGGTGATGATGATCTAAATATTCAAAACGTGCAGGAGAAAAGTGGGAGAACGGGAACTTAATAACCTAACCAGCACCCACAACTGCCCAACCATTAAATTCGCTGGTTGTAAGCATTAAGTAACCCGAAAAAGCGTCCAGGTTCAATCAAGATAATTGGAGTTTCCTAACATTTCTTTCTCCAACTTCACTCACACGCTGAGTCAAGTGGTTTGCACAAATAACTATTCCAATTCCCATTGTCTAGGTTCAATGTATCTTCATACTGTACATAAATTCCATTCTATTTTTATTTTGTCAATATTTATAATATAAATATATTTTTAAGAATGACATCAAAACAAGCAACATTAGAGAATTAGATAAATTCAGTATTTAAAAAATGATAATATTGTCATGATCTGTTTCTTTTTAATTTTAAACCTATATTGGCGATTAATTTAATTATGTGCTAATTCGATGGTAGAAATTAGAATGGTTGAGCAGTCAACACAGCACATCCACAGCGTAGCACGGGGATTTATGAGAGGCACGTGACAGGCATGTTGTGGGGCAAGGCCGTTGAAGCCGCGTATCTCCTCACACTATAAATACGAACCATTGAGGTGTAGATTGTCTCACGTCTTCCCCTTACCTGAGAGAAAGAGGAAGAAAGAGCAGGGAGAAAGAGAGGAACGATAGTAACCCTAATTCGCTAGCTAAACCCTAATCGTTTAGCATTTCCTCTCTTGTTTCTCTCCGGTGCTATCTGCGTTGTAAGTCCTTTCTCATTTTCTCGGGAAAGCTTCCGGATCCAAATGTAAGAATCCCTTTTTCGTTTTTTATTAATTTGCTGTTAACTCCCTAATCCTGTAATTAACAATGACTCATTGTCGGTGATTGCTGGTTATCTCCTTGAAATTGTTTTAGCTAAAAAATTATGGTTATAATGTTTCTATAGACACCTGAAGCTCAAATATTTATCTGTATACTCACGATCTCGAATACGGTTATTTGTGATCATGATTTGGAGTTTAGAAATTAAATTTTTAATTCACTTTAGTTTTCTTATGATCATCCTCATACATTCTATTTATGAATGTTCACTGATGCTGGATCCTTTCTCAGAAGTCACACAACCATGGTTTTCTGGATTTTTGGCTATGGTTCATTGGTCTGGAACCCAGGATTTGAGTACGATGAGAAAATTATTGGTTTCATTAAGGACTACAAACGCGTGTTTGATTTAGGTAAACTCCTCATGCTGGTATTTTCTGTGCATACCATCTTGAATTTACGCAGCTTCCACTGTTTCTTAGACATGTAACTTCAATTTTGCAGCGTGCATTGATCACCGAGGAACACCTGAAAACCCTGCAAGAACCTGCGCATTGGAGGAGAAAGAAGGGGCCATTTGCGTAAGTGCATACTTTATTTCTATTGACTCTGACCTGAAATGTGTAATTGACTGATAAAAAAAAATGCTTTTTCCCATTGTTTGTGAATTAGTTTTTATTGCCGATGGCTTGGCCCTCTGTAGTGTATCATTTTGTCTCGCGGCACTTAATTCTTATATGCTGATTTTCTTTTTTATAATTTCTTCAATTTTTTTTTCTTCCAGTGGGGAGTTGCTTATTGTGTCAGAGGAGGCCCTGAAAAGGAAAAACTGGCTATGCAGGTATTTTCACCTAGACAGTTAGAACATTAGCTCTATAACCTGAATGCAACTTGTAATAATTTTTGGTTCTTAATAATGAGTGCCCTTAAATGATTTATGCGTTTTCAAAGCAATATTTTCTTTTTCGTCAAATACTAGTTTGTATAGCTTTGGGGGAGGTGTTAATTTACCCGCCACAATTAGCATCTTAGATGGTTTATGTACTTTCTGGCTTCAATTGTTAACTTTTTGGTTATGTAGTATTTGGAGCGGCGGGAGTGTGAATATGATGGAAAAGCTCTTGTAAACTTCTTCAAGGTGAGTTACACGATGCAATCATCAAGCTTGCTTTATTATTATTATTATTTGCAAGTAATTGTTATTTTAATCTTTAATAATCCTAACTTCTGATTTGCTGTATTTTCTTTAGGAAGGAGATTCACTGCACCCTGCTTTAACTGATGTAATAATGTAAGTTATTATACATCGTTTATGATTTTCTTTAGCTTATTGACTCCCATATAAAGTTACATAATTCTTCTTTGTTCGTATTTAAGAGGACAGGTTTGCTAACAGATATATTTCAATCTACAGATTCACAGCTACTCCAGACAAAGAGAATAACAAATACTACCTTGGACCTGCCCCGCTGGATGACATGGCTAGGTATATATTATTGTACATTTTTATCTCCCCATTTTTATATGGGGAATTGGTGAACTGTCTTTTAATTTCGCCAATCTTTGCTTTATCCATGCACAGGCAAATAGCAACTGCTTATGGCCCTTGCGGAAACAACAGGGACTACCTTTTCCTTCTTGAAAAGGCCTTGTATGATATTGGTATGTTATCTCTAACATGTACAGACATAAATAATCAACACCATTCTCTAGATGCAGCTAGTACATAATCTAGATTCACGTTTAAATTTGCAAGCACTTTCTTGTTTATAGGCATTCTGATGAGTTAAGAGGTTTGATGTGCAGGCCACGAGGACGACTTAGTGATAGAGCTTGCTAATGAAGTGAGGAAAGTACTTGGAGCGGCAAATGTACTACCAGCAGACAAGAAATTGGTTGGCCCAGCACAACTTCAACACCCTCCACATGTACCGATCCCTACTCTTCAACTGCACCCTCTGCCAGAACCTATTGCTTTGGATAGTTGAGGGGCCGGAGATGGCTGAAAACTGACGCTGAGTTTGGCAACTAAACTGATTTACTGCGCACCCTGCTAACCCCATTCATTTTTAAACAACAACATATTGCTTTCTACTTAGCGTAGTTTTAGTGGCTTCTTCAGCCATTTTGATATTCTGCTCAGATTTAGTGAGACAACACAACGTTTTGAATTCAAATGTTCGCAGATATGTTACATCTATTGTAATCGAAACGTTTAATTTTTCTATTTATTCTGGTTAAGGCAATCCTACATAGCTTTTTATAGCATTCGAAATATTTCTGTTTTGAGCAAGTACTTTTCTTTTTGCGTTTCGTCTTTTGATGTTTCGTTTCGTTTGCTTGTGCGTATAGACGGTGGATTTAAGTTGTTGCCTTTCTACCATGGTAAATCCCTGCTGGTAGCTCATTATTTGTGTAATATTTGCAATTTGCAATTTTGTCAATTTTGTACCTTTTATTCCTTGGTCTAGAGATTTACCATTATTGAATTTCATTCATCTTGCATTTTTGAATTTTGTTGTTTTCTTTTCTTATTTTAGTTTTCTACTCAAATCCTCTAGTTCTTTATTCTAATTTTCTAAAGAAGCAAGTTTTATCAATTCTGTGAATTTGACATTGTTTGCTACCATATACAAATTATTTATGTAAAATAATAGGATCAAATTCGTTGATTTCAGGATTAATCATCTACCTTTCTATCTTTTTTATAAACCAAAAGATAAAATTCAAAGATATTTGACCTTATAGGAAGGAATAGTGATTCTGTTTCAAAGAGGGGTGAAATTGATTAGAAATACTAATTAACAAGAGTGCAAAACTTACTTTTAGATTAGAAACAGGCTAATGATAACCATCATGATGACTGATTTTATGAGGAAGGAAGGAAGGAAGAATTAGCAGCACTAAGGAGAAAATGTCTGTCATGTTGCAGCAAAGAAGAAAATGTTGCAGTAGCAACAGAGGCAAAAGTTGTCCACAACTAAATATTCATATTTTCACTTTTATCTCCCATTTTTTCACCACTAACTCTAAAAAGGTTAATTGAAATAGTATTTCGAAAAAGTAAAAGATTATTTTTTATTAAATTTATTTTTGATAAAAACATACACAAGTAGCTTATATATGTTTAAAAGTGTTATTTTTTTTTGAAAAAAAGTGATCTTGTTAGAAAAATAAAATCTTAAACAAACGTGGTTACAATAATGTTTACAATTAAAATTCATTCTTAAAGGAAAACATGTTGGGAATTTCCTTACCAATACGGATAATCTATGGCCTTTATGCGATCCACTTGTGAACGTGCAGGACACTAAATGAAATTAGAAATCTGATCTAGGCTATTTATATGGATGAAATGAGTCGCTCTTAATGGATGAAATGAATCGCTCTAAAGATGATAATTATTTGGGGAAGCACTACTCGGGTACCTTACCTACCCCTCAAAGGAGGGATCCAAATGGCTTATTTGAAAGGTTATTTTGCCCTACGATATTCAATTATTTCTGTGGCAACTCAAGACGGTATTCCAACGAATGTCATATGGGTCAAGAAACATGTGGCTATCGATACACCATATAACAAATGTAGATCCTCCCCAAAGAAAATGCTTTACATTGCCTAAGGGATTGTGCTCGTTTGTGGCACATCTAAGAGCTTTTTAATTTCATTTCTAACCTTAAATTTTACAAGCAAAATGTCTAGGAATGGCTTAATTTTTCTTGGTCCAAGTGATTGCTGAAGAATCGTCTCGTTCGCTACATGGATCTGTGACAATAGAAATGTAGAAATATTCAGGAAAGAGAAATGGCAGCAATCAATGTGTTATTGTTGATTGTCCTACTTATTATGCGCTCTTGAATTTAAATGAGGATACAACTTGACTTGGGGAAAAGGATTTACAAATTTTTAAAAAGATCGAACATTGAAATAAGAAGCAGATTGATTAGAATGTATAGGAAATACAGCAGTGCGAAAGATGCACACTCAATCTTTGTCCTATTAATGAATTGTTCAACTATTGCTCGAAACTTGATTCCATGTTAGGACTTCCACGTATTATGAGACTGAGTGGCCAATGGTTGGTGGTGATTGGGGGAGTTATAGATTTGCAGTGGCCGGTGGTTGGCGGCGGGATGATCTACTTAAGGCTTAGGATTTTGAAAAGGAGAAAAAAGAAAGGGAGACGTTTTGTGTTTCTCGGTTTCAAATTAGAAATAATAAAAAGATATAAGCATACAGCACGTAACTTAATTAGCAATTCCATAGTCTTTTTAATAACAATGCCTTTTCTGAGTGAATTTTTTAGCAAGAATAGTCAAAGTCTGATATCTAAACTAGATTAGATGGGTGTTGAACTCGATATAATTCGACTATCCGAACCAACGCTTTTGTTTTTTGTTTTTTGTTTGAGTGGATTGATCTAATCCACCATTATTCTTAATTTATTTAATTAAATATGATGATAAAATATTAATTTATGGATATTTCTAACCAATCTCATTTTGGTTTTGACAAAAAACATTCGTTTTAATTTATTTAGCCTGAACTTGATTTATAGAAACAGAATTAGATTTAAAGATATAGATGTTTGTCCAAAACTTATCTACTGTAATAACATTTATATGAAAGTATTGAATTTTTATATTTTATTGAAAATATAATTTATTATTAAATATTTTTTTTTTAAATTTTATACTTATTTTATATATTGTTTAAATTAAAATATTATTTTGATGTTATTGAAGTTTAGTTTTAATTTTTTATCTTCACCTATAAATTTATCTTCAATCCTTCTCATTGTCCTGTCTAGTTTTAATAAACCTTAAATATTAAGCTAGAAAATGTTATTTAAAAAAATATATTTAATAAATTATTTCCTATATATTAATTTGTTTAAAACATGTGCATTACACTATTTATAAATATAATTATAATATGAATATGTTGAGTTTATACAGATAATTAAAAATAATAAAAATTTCAAAATAAAGTAATAGTAATATTAATACTTTAATATGTGTTTGGATTATCAGTAAAAAATAAATTATTTTAATAATTATTGTTATAATTCAATATATATAATAAATTTTGTATTTAAATATGTTAAAGTAAAAACAATTTTAAAATAATTTATTTTGTTTGGATATTATATGATAATCTTTTTTAACAGTAAAATAAAAAATAAATTTTAAATTATTTACAATTATTGATTTTATATTTAAAATGATTAATTATTAAAAATAAACAATAAAAAGAATTAAAAAACAATTGATAATTTACAATAATAAATTTAAAAATTTTATTTATCTTAAATAAGTTTTAAAAAAACAGCAAAGATTATTATAACGTTTTTTAAGTTTTATTTTATTTTATTTTTGAAGAAAAGAAAAACTTAAGCAGCAAGTCGGTATGCTATAAACAAGAATAGAAAAAGCGAGAGTTGATTTTACTTGGGAACCTTGCGTTAGGGCATCAAACATTTTCTTCTTCTTCTTCTTTATTGTTGCTTTTTCGCTGTACAGCTAATCTGAATCATGGATCACAAGGTGGATCTCAGCGCTCCCCATTCCATGGGTACCACTATCATCGGCGTTACTTACAACGGCGGTGTCGTTCTCGGAGCCGATTCTCGAACTAGTACAGGTACACTCTTTCACTAACCAAACCCTATTATTAAATTTAGGGTTTTCTTTGTTTTTTTGTTTGAAATTTGATTCTTTCGCTGTCGTTCGTATCGGAAGTAGTGTTTATTTTATTTTTTTTCACTTTCAGGGGTATATGTTGCCAACCGGGCATCGGACAAAATCACACAGCTCACTGATAATGTTTATGTGTGTCGCTCTGGATCGGTACTGTTTTTTTCTATCTCACCACTCTTCTGTAAAGGTCTAATTGATTCCTGTTTCTGTTATTTTCGATATTTATCTACTGTTTGATGTGATTAGGCAGTTTCACTCCTCATAATGTAAGATGTTGCATTGTATTTTTTCCCCTGAAGGATTTTTATAACTATGGATTTCATAGGTCGTTGCTGTTGACTGAATGCATTGGCAGAGAATTAAGCATTTCGTTATGTAGTATATTATTGTTAAATCTATCGTTATTTTCTCACATCATATATTGCTGATTTTTATATATCCTCTATTGCTGAAAACATGAAATGAATCTTGTCAATCTTTTGCTTAACATACCGGTGAAGGTTCTGAATAAAGTTGCATTACTGAGCATACTCGTGTTATAATGCTGCGGCAGATAAATATGGAATATCTCGTGCCCAGCTACAATTTAATGCCCTGAAAATGCTGATCTGCATTCTTTTTGCAGGCTGCAGATTCTCAGATTGTCTCTGATTATGTGCGCTATTTTCTCAATCAACACACGTAAGTGACATTACTCCTCCTGTATATACTAGTAGGCTATTCTCTTTTGTAAAATAAAGTTTATACCGTGATTTCTGTGCATTTGGATTGAAGTTTATCTCACCGTTTTCTATTTGTATAGGATACAGCTTGGTCAACCTGCAACAGTCAAAGTTGCGGCAAACCTTGTCCGGCTTCTCTCATATAACAACAAGGTTTGAGTTGGAGGCTTTCTCTTGTCAATTAGATTGGCTTTGTTGAACTTCCAGGCACTGCATGTTTAAGACTATAACATTTTCCTACATAATCAGGAAATTGAAATTTGCGTTAGATTGTAAAAGAATTATCTTTATCTTGTCTTCCATTTTCTTTGAAGGACATTTCTCAGTGTACTCCAATTGACAATATTTGTGATAAGTTTTATTCTTTGGTACTAGTCTTATAAAGCAGAGGGGGGAAATACTTTATTCTCCCTTTCCTATTCTACCACACGCGTATTGATATAACCTAATATTCTTCAGCTGGGATACAGTTAATTTAAGGATTTGTAACTAATATATGCCTTGGAACAATAGTAATATTTTTTTAAAAAAATTTATGCATCTTCATCTATTACTAGAGACTGAGTTAACTGATATTTGGCTTTGTTGTAAATTTACTTTCAATGGCAGAATTTTCTGGAGACTGGTTTAATTGTTGGTGGTTGGGACAAATATGAAGGTGGACAAATTTATGGAGTTCCTCTAGGTGGAACAATAGTACAGCAACCTTTTGCTATTGGAGGTATTGGACTGTTAAAATACAGTTATTATGATTTCTGTATTAACGTTCAGCTATAAATGTGTCTCTGTAAACATATTTTGCTTGTATCCCTCACTCAAATTATACCTTGATATCAAGATTTGAAGTTTGGTATAGATCTATGTTAAGCACAGTTTGTGTAAATATAATATTGATAGGTAAACTCTATTTGTTAGTGTTTGGTAATTGAAAAAATGAGAATGAAAGTAGAAAGAACAGAGAGGAAATGGAGAAGACATTCTGATATTGTTAATAAGTATGAAACTCATTACAAAAGTATGAATTCTGCGGGTTACTGATGGCAAGTAACAATAATGACAGCTGTCTTTCAGTCACAATTGAAACAACTCAAGTGAAAGCAGCTAACTGAAACTACAAGATTAGTGTACAACACAGAGAGCATGATATGCTACAGTGAAGCTTATGCTCTAACACCATCAGTGGCAGAATAGGCTCTATAATGACTGTTTTATAGAGGTTTAGAACTTACAAATAGGCCTTCTCTAAGTGATAGAAGCTTTCCCATCTTTATTGCTTCATTGCTTGATATCTGCCATATCACACATTAGTTTCCCATAAGCTATTTCTAATCCCTGCAAAGCATCAATTTTGTTGAACATTTAGAAGTAAAAATGCTTCAAGGCAACCCAAGGATACAGATGCTGAAAAATTGTGAAATAGCTTGAAAACAACTATTTCTAACCTAAGAAACAAATTCATGCTCATGCAGAACAAAGAGGGATCAATTATAATGTTTTTTTTTTTAAGATATCATTATGGTTTAATAGGAAATATTTAGATGTATTATTTATCCTCTTCCAGAGACATCAAAACATTGACCATAACTACAGTATCAACTATATGGAGATGAAATATTATGCAAAAGTTAGAATAAAACTCTCCTGGAAACCTGCTTCTTGCACACAAAGGACCTATTCAACTGTTCGCCACTCAGAAAGTTCACTATTCCAATAATGTATCTGAACTCAATTTTTAAATGATAAAAAGTTGGAGTTAAGTTTATAAGATTTCATCATAACACAAACAGTGATTAATATCATAAATAAATATACTTGAAAACAGCATCCAACATCTGATAAATGCATGATATGATGGGAAGGGTATCACATTAGGCAATAATAAATTTACCCAGCTTTGTGCCAGCCAGAATTAGAGGGAGACCAGGTGCATAATGGTGATCAGAATTATTTAAAAATATTACAAACAGAGAAGTAAAGAAAAAGCATTGGGCATTGTTAGGGAATGAACTAATATCTTTTCCTTTGAGCATCTTCTAGCCTATGCTTTCATACAATTGAAAGGCAAGAAATTTGAAAACCCATATTGCTATTTATGGCTTAATATTCACCCTTTTTAGCTCTGAAACCTGAAACCCACTTCTTTAGGGTATAGGGAAAAAAGGAAGAAAGAAACACTTTAAAAAAATGTTGGATATTCCAAAAAAATGAAGCACTTGAAAGTTGTGCAAAGACATGAAATGTTACCCTGGTGAGAATAACATACAAGGGCTTCTTGATGTTAGAGACCTGAATGTAATTTTTGTTAAAGGAATGTGAGATTTTTTTATGTTGTTCACTCCCTCTGTTATGTTGGTAAAGGGAGATTCTTGGATCAAAATATACTAAATTAGAAATGAGAGAAAGGCATATGACAGAGTAGTGAATTATTATAAGCATTGAATTTTATCGCTTTAAGGAACTAAAAGATTAAATAGAGCAGAGGGAGGTTTCAGCAGAGGTGAAGCAACTCCTTAGTCTGGTGGCTGAGTGTTCAAATCTTGCCCTTGGGGCTTCAAATTTGTTGAGGAGGCTCAAGGGAGGTTTATAATAGGAAGTCATTGAAGCAGAATGTTGAATATTCAAGGAAGAAGAAAGAACAGAGGAATTCAGTTCACTGTGTCACTGTCATTGGGTGGAAAATGAAGGAATGTGAGGCTGACATGCAGATTAACTGTAGCTGATGTTCTGATTTTATTAATATAGTGATAATGATAAGAATCAGTGATGCTGGTGAACTCTATGCTAAAGCTAATCTAGATTGTGTTTAGACTATGGAGATTGGAGACTTGTAGAAAATGAAGATGGAAGACAAAAGACCCCAAGCACACCCTAATAGGCTGCTTTCCTCTACTGGTGTGATGTGGAGTCAAAGAAGAAAACTAAAAGGGAACCTGCTGAGTTTCTTCTGTTCTTAATATGTATCTTTTGTAATGTTGCATAAGCTTGTGGAATGGTGGATTTTTCTTGTTGAGATAGTTGATGTTGAAACTGTTTAGTCTTTGGTGATTTGGTCCTATTACTTTGCTAGTCTATTATGTCAATCAGGGAAGCACAGATAGTTCAAAATAGTAGCTGTACGTGTTTCAAGCATGTATTGCATCAGACAGTTGACCCAGTTTCAGATATTCCTAACTGCATTTTAAAAGTTTTCTCAATTATTTGAATTTTAAATCAATACAGATGGCAATAACATGATGATTAGACTAAAAACCTTTTTTTTGGTCTATAATGATTCGTTCTCTCTTTTAAAACATTGATATTTTTGTTCTATAATTTTTAATATTTGCCAGATTCCTGTGTTTGTATTATATTCTGTGTCTATATCCATGTTGTATCCATGCTTTTTGGATGTCACCTTGGAATAGCCTGGGCCAGTGCTTGTTGCAAATGTGTGATACTTTTCTCCTGCTATGCCTATTATTATTATTTCTAAATTTTTCGCTGCTAGCCTTCTAGCTTTTTCCTTGTGATGCATGGCTTTTATTTATGTAGTTATGGTTACCTGAATTGTCTTTTGCAGGATCTGGTTCCAGTTACTTGTATGGATTTTTTGACCAAGCCTGGAAAGAGGGAATGACCAAGGATGAAGCTGAGGTACGTGTTTTGATACTTGTGCGATTGCCTTAAGTTCACAAATAATGATTTCAGTACGGAAAAGATTGTTGTGGATGTTAGTGTTTTGGGGACCTGATCGGCTGATCTGATTTTCTCACTATGACTACATTATGCTTCAGATATGAACAATGGTTAATAATTTAGATGGTATTACAAAACCTGAGGATGATTCGTTTTTTTTTTTTGGGTGGAAGTTTATGTTTGAATTGTATTTGCTGACAGTCTATTTAATGTTGTACGGCAGGATTTAGTGAAAAAGGCTGTTTCACTGGCTATTGCTCGTGATGGTGCAAGTGGTGGGGTGGTCCGTACAGTCATAGTAAGACATCTTAATCAGTGGCTTGTGTTTTAGAAATAAGGTTCACATTTTACAGATGCACAATAATTTGACATCACCTGATTTTGAAATCCTTGTAGATAAACTCTGAGGGAGTGACCAGGAATTTCTACCCTGGTGATCAACTTCCGTTATGGCATGAGGAACTGGAGCCTCATACCTCGTTGCTAGACATTCTCGGTGCCCCGGAGCCAATGAGCATGTGAAGTAGGTGTTGTGATTAAGAATCTTACCCGGCTAGATTATATCTTGTCATCTCTTTTATCAACTAGTTATCGATATGTGCCATCGATTAAATTGTTTGGTTGAATATTGTTCTTGGCCGCATTACATCTTTATGTACAATGGATTCCTGTATTTCATCATATGACTCCAAAGTAACATGTACTGTGGTACATTGGGGGCGCACCGAAAGCAATTATCAAGTCATGTTAATTTTATGTTTTTGAGCTTGGTAGTTAGAGCACAAAGTACGAAATAGATTTCTTTTTCAATTTTCAAGCATTGATTAAAAGCGGGTGGTTTTTAATTAATTTGGCTGGAAAAATTCAACCTTGAGACTGGATTAATTTGTTTTTATATGAAAGCGGTTAGTTTCATATGAGTTTATGGGTTTTCAATTGATGTGGTGTGACGGTATTTTATTTTTTATTGAAATTCTACAATTTTAATATGATTTTTTTATTTATTATTTTTATGCCGAAGTGCTGAAGGTTTGACTCTTGTAGAAAGTTTGATTAAGAATCAGTTTTGCTGATTAAGGATACTTTAGTTGAATTAGGCAGAAACTTGGGATACATTAATAGGTTAAATTATTTTTGGGCGTGTGTAGATTTTTACGAAGTCTTTTGACTTAGTTTTATGATTTAGGAGTTTGTAAGAGGTTTTTTGTTTTATTTTATTTTTTTAATTTTAAGTGTTCCTTCCTTGACAATTTATCATGGTTTTGTTAATTTTTATTAACTTAGTGATTTCTTTAAAATTTAGAAAAGATATAAGTTTTTTTTTTTTTTTATAAATAGCATAACTTATTGTGCTCACCACTGTTAGGAAGATTTTGATCATCTTACAATTAACTAGTCATGATAGTGTTTTTAAAATTTTAAATTATAGTTTGTTTTAAAAACTAAGTAACTTTGTAAGGATTCAGAAGGTAATTTACTTAATAAAAAAGTAATTTAACCAAAATTATTTATTTGGAACAATTTAGTTTAGCTAAAAACAGTGAGCAACATGTTTTGAAAAAATAAAAAAATAATTATCTGAAGGGTTTAATTATCGTGACATGTTACACTTTGGATAAAGATTAAAATAGAATAAAATAAAATAAAATAAAAACTTGTAACGACTTTAAGAGGGAGGAAAAAACGTCCAAGGAGACCATTAATTAAGAAAATTTTGATAAATATTTTTTAAATTACTTTTCAAACTTATATAAATTGATTATTTTAATTTTATTTAAATTTTGAAAATTTGAGTTGTGTATGTAATCAAATAAAATGTTTTGTTACTTATAACAATATTATGTGACTCGGACAGTTTACCTGTAATTTCATACGAAAAATATTTTTTTAATTCTTAATTTTATAAAATATCATTTAATTTACTTTTTCTTCTTGCGCAAAATAATTATGAAAAAGAAGATTAAATGATTAAAATAAAGGATATTTTACAAAATTTAAAAACGATAAAAACTTTGCAAATTTTAAAGAAGTTTAAAGAAACGAGTACTTTTTTTAAAATATTTTTTGAAAAATAAGTAATATTTCTTAAAAATAATCATATCCAAACATAAATCAAAATGTTTAACCTATATAATTTTGAGGTATAGTTTAGTGGAACATAAGGGGAGAAATAATGAAAATGATTGAAATTTTAATGTTAATTTATTATATATTATTTTTAAAGGGTTTACTAATTGATATTATAGAAATATTGATTAAAGAGTAAGAAATAAAAATATTTTTATTAAAAATTATATTAAAATACATTGAAAATTATAAGAAAAGATGTATTAATGATAACTTTGATAAAAAAAAATTATTCTTTAATTTTTAACTAGCTTTTTAAGTATACTAGTTAATATTCACAAAATAAATGTTATGTTCTTTTTATAACAAATGATATGATAGGATAAGAAATAAATAAAAAATATTAAATAAATGTTGACGTTAATAAAATTTTTATTAACTTTAATCATTATTTTTGTATAGTTTCAGTTGCAGAAAAAAAGTGATAGTTATGTTGCAAAAGAATCTCAATTCTTTACGATAAGTAGTGTGATTGAGGAGGTGGCTTTGGTAATAAATAATAAGAGTGGGAGTTTAGTGGAAGCAGAGGCAGAAGAGAAGATGAGCGTGAAGGTGAATTGTGGCGTTGGAGTGGGAGTGGGAGTGGGTGGGGAGACTCACAACGTCTTCGTGTATGGTAGTCTATTGGCCGATGAGGTTGTGAATACCCTCTTGAAACGCGTCCCTCCTTCCTCACCCGCTACCCTCTCTCACTTGTTAGTACTTTTACTTTCTCTCCCTTCACTGTTCCATCCAATATCCTTTTCTCATATATCACTATCGTTTTTTGCGTTTTAGTCATAGGTTTAAGATCAAGGATCGCGTTTATCCCGCTATTCTCCCCGTCGAGAATAAGAAAGTTACTGGCAGGGTCTCTCTCTCTCTCTCTCTCTTCAATCATATACCTATAAATGCATGAATTCTTCTTTTCAAGATTTGTTCTCTCTTTTGTTCAGGTGCTTCTTGGTATCTCCGGATTGGAGCTTCATATTTTAGATGAGTTCGAAGATGTTGAATATACTAGAACTAATGTTCAGGTTTCCTTGATGGTCAGTCTATAACTACCAATCTTTTTTATTTTTCTTCCATCAACCTATTGGTTAATTATCTCAAATCACGCAAATACTGCGTTTTCCCTAAAATTACATTATATGATCTTAAAATTCTTTGCTTTCTCAATAATCCTAATAAGAATGCAAAATTTAATTGTACAGGACAATTCTGAAAACTTACAAGTTCATGCTTATGTTTGGAGCAACCAAAATGATCCTAACTTGTATGCAGAGTGGGATTTTAAGGTGACCATGCTGTCTTTCTTGTTTTCATTTGCTCAACTCAAATCAATATAATTCTCGTATCTTTGTTTTGGGGACAAAAGAGAAGCATGAACTGATCATCTAATATATTTATTCTTCTGTTTTCTTGTTCCTTTGTTGGGAAAATTAATTTATTATGTCACCTAAAATATGTAATAGCTTGAAGCTTCTGAGTTTTTATTCTAGGTTAATTTTATGATTGGTTTTTAAAGGGATCCATAAAAGGAGGAGGTTGTCCTGTTCAAGTCTCCTGGCTCTGTGGCTCATGACATGAGTAGTCTTGTGGCATAAGTTTGATCTTGCACAACAAAATGAATATATATTTAATGTTAAAACATATTAACGGTTAAATCTAAAAGTCCTCAATTTAGATGCGATTATTGTCTCTTCATATATATTGAATGTATACTCATTTTGTTGTACATGCGTAGTTTGTGTTGATGTCCTCAATCTTCACATGCTCTTTTAATTTCTTCATTTCAAGTTCTAAATTCAAATAATTTTTCACACATATCTCCCTGTTCTGCAAATTAGTTCTTATTTTCTTTCTGATTTTTTAACTTGAAAGGAATGGAAGGAAGTTCACTTGAATGATTTCGTCAAGATGACTCATGGCTTCATGCAAGAGTTGGAATTGCCAGAATCAAAGCCTAGAGTGCAGACTTACGAAACCTTCTTTAAGCAAGAGAACGATAAGCCTCTTAAGCCTTGATGTTTACGGTTCGCAAAAATTCTGCATTATGTTCACTGTGTAGTATTGTATGGTTCAATTAAGATTCTTGGTATTCATTACTGATGATTATTAGTTTCTCTCCGAATCATTTACTTGATTAAGCATCCCAATGCTGTCCTTTTCACAATGACAAGGTTTCAATAATATATTTAGGTATGTCATGTTATAGTTTCATTCTGTTGCATAATTTTAATACTAATATTTGATCAAGCAACATCCCGCATTACTCTCCAAAACAGAGATCATGCATATAAGTAGAAAATATGTTGCACGGTATTGGATGAATTTGTAATCATTAATGTTTTGATTTGATTGGAGTGTCGAAAAAATTTCTCCCAAATATAGGCTTGTAACAGAACGAGTTGGTCTATGTGCGAAAATTTGTCTCTTGTAGCTTTTGTCTAAGCAATGATTTGGAGTTTCCTAAATGAAATCCAAACACACACTTATCGTCCAAATGGTATATTGATGAATGAGTTTGAACCTCTAAGGGGGAGTTGAGACTAAAGGGCTATGTGATGAAATGGCAATAACAAGGTGTGCTTAACTATGGTATCTGGGCGGTGCCAGGCTTAATAATAGTTATTGCGCAGTAAGTAATGTGATATAAACGAAAGCTCTGCGCATGAGCACAAGATTCAATGGTCTAATAGGAATTCAAGTATTTGCAACTGTATTATTGCACACTTTATAACTCTTGGAAGTTTGTGCGAGTTGCAAAAGAGAAATGTGAAAATGGAAAATATTCATTGGAAAGAAAAATCCCTCTTTAGAATATTGTATAGTATACAAATATACAATGCATAGACATAAACACAAATTGTAATAGTTTATGTTGAAGTGAAAAGGAATAGAAAACCAGTTCCCTGTCAAGTAAGTAATAAGTCGGCCAACACTGGATTTGGGCTTAACTAATAAAATCAGACAGTCAAATATTGTCACAGGGCACAATAAATATACATTCTGTAGTTGATACCCAAGAACTATGGTATCGTGCAATCTTCTTTCACCTAATTAACAAATTAACTCCATATGGAAATGAAAGAAAAAGCAAGTTTCATCACTCTCAAAATCTTCATGAAACCTAAGTAAGCAGCAGCTTGACAAGTTAATGAAAAAATATAAACTGCAACTAATTGGTACCGAAAGTCCTGTACCTCCTCTAAACCAACTCCTCCTCCCTCCACCCTTCTTCTGAAACCTATTTACTGCAGGATTTTGGCAGCCACCTACACTATAAAAATATTTGTGACAAAATTATCTAATTTTTTGAAATTACATAAATACTTCAAAGATTTCATTAAACTACATGAACTACATGCCAACCCTTAAGCCATGTTTGAAAGAAGAATTTGAAACGATGTATACAAGATGAGCAGAATGTTATGTCCTATTAAATATTGAACATTTTTAAAACATGGAATGAGTTTCGAAAACTCATCCATATAGAGTAAAATTAATGGTAGTCACAAGCACAGTACTAGTTACATAAATTTTGGGTAGCTGTTGACTGCTGAATGATAAGGTCAGTAACAATTTAAAATACTCTTAGCTTTCAAGATTTCTTTATCTCAGATCCAAACATTATTAATTACATATAGAAAAGTATTCTCGTTCAGAATTCTAGTGACATACAAACTGTCGTACTCATACTGACTAGCCCAAATATATATTATATACGTTAAAAAGAACGGGAATACGTGTCATCCTAAGGCTAAAATTTGTTTACCTGATATTATTCCCTGTTTCCATCATCAACTAGCCAGCCATTCATTGCTTCTGATCTGTGTCATCACTCGTCAATTAAATCTTTCTTGTGCAGGAGTAAGAGAGTAAGTAGGCACAAACTTCATTCAATATAAAGCCGCTCAGATTGTAGCAGAAGTAAAACATCGATCTCCATCATAAATTTCACACAAATGCCGGAATACTGACAACCTAACATCAGCTCACTCTATTTCTAGATAAATAAACTCAGTACTATAATTTATGCTTTAGAATCCAAAATGAACTCGGGACACATGAAAACATTATTAAATACTTGTAAACAAACACCGAGAGAAGCAATCAAGTATAAATGTGATAGATAAATCTCTTAAAACACAGGAAATGACTTGTTTCAGTCGCAAATATGCTATCGAAGACAGGAAATGCTTCCAGAGGCTCAGGATCAGGAGAACAGAGTTACTTGTATCTATGGTGTCCCAATTCATGTATCATCACAAAATGATGACGTCAAACTAGCATCGGATTACATTTCTGTCACTGTCTCACATGGCATTTGAAGATAGAATTTTGGAAGCCACTTGTTGCTACCAATTTTACAAGTTTCCTAATTCCTGTTCCATTATGTTAGACGTGTCCACTACATGCAAAACAAGTTCAGGATTTGTTTTCTCCATCTCATTTGGCTTGTGATGGTATTCGTACTTTATTTTCGCTTGTATTTAAAAAATGTGTTACATTACATTATAGGTATCTTTTAATTGTTTCCAGCCATCTCAATCCAACAATAAACTGAAGCATGGGGTACTCCTCTCCTTATCCTTATTCCAGGTTAGTGTTTCTGTCTTTAGCACAAAAAAACTGCTAGCCCCTCTACGCCAAGATAGACCAAAAAAAGCAACAAAAACGGGAAAAGAAATTACAAAATTAAATGATGAATTAAAGCAGCACAACACATCTTAATAAGAGGAGGATATATTGATCCAGCTACAAAAGAGATTTATTAACATGATGGTTACACAAATAAGGCAAAAGATATAGCTCCAAAAACGAACGGGATACAAAAACCAGAACAACAAACAAACACTGCAGACAAGATTTAAATTAACAGCAGGACTTGACAAGGCGTGAACATGGGTGGTACCACCGCGCCGCCACCACCACCACCACCACCACCTTCAATTCAACCTCGAGCATGCACACATGCACGCATAAGCATGATCAATAAGATCCTTGAGTGGCCTCTTGAACTCTACCCTGAGCATAGCTTCCATAATCCTTGGCCCTATCCTTCACATCTCTAGCCTTATCTGCAATCAACCCTTTTGCATAATCAAGGGTGTCAGAACCTGTAGGGTGGTTCCCAGACATGTAGTTGTAAAGCCAAGACAAAGCAGCAATGGCAGCCACACCACAGCCACCAGAGAACAAAAAGCCAGAAATAACCAGGAAAAGGGTAATGGCAGCTGGAACAAGGACAGGACTAAAGATAACAAGAAGAGGGGTTGCAATGATTAAGCCTATGACAGTGCCTGTGAGGATCAAGCCAGACAAGAGCAAGAGTGTAACACCAATAGTAGCAGCAGTTATGAACTTCACGGTTTGGCGTGAAGAGGGGTTGTTAATGTTGATGTTGGGGTCATAGTTGGTTCCATAGGAGTAGGAACCTGCAGTTTTAGGTTGATCAGACATGGTTGGTGTATTTTGCTTTTTCAAATTGAGATAGAATATAATAGTATGAGAGTAGTTTAGAGCAAAGAGTGTGAGAGAAGGGAAGTGGTATATAGCATTATAGGAGGAGGTGGAGGAGAGGCTACGCGGCAAGAGTTGAAGCTGCATTGCATGTCGTGGCGGCTTTGCATGAAAGTGAGTTGCACATTACCAAACACCTGTCCGCTCTTCCTGAAACAGCCTCAGTATGTGTTATGGTGAAACAATGGGAAGCTTGGACCCTTCTTCACCTCTTTTCACGCTTAATTATATTTATACCCTCACCTAATCTAACATTAAAAAAGTACACATAATTCTACACTAGGATGTGTGTATAAATTATGTTTCTATCACTTAATAAGTAAATAATTTAATTCTAAATAGATTAAACAGAATTAACAAATTATATAAAAACATATATTCTTTATAAATAAAATTTATTAGTTTAGTTAAGATAGGATTACTTTTTGACAAATAGTTTGATATAAAAAATTTATAGTAATAAATAAGAAAAAAGAAAAAAGGTGAAACATGATAAATAGTATAAATTATATAAATTAATTGTATGAATTATTTTTTCTATGAAATATCTAAAAAAACTTCAAACTGTATATATTTCAGTTAATCTAGCTAACATAAAAGTATACATCATTTGGAAATGCGGTTATTGCTTTATTTGAATCCTCTTATCTATCTTCCTTGTCTTAATTTTAGATTTTATCTCATGTTTTCTGAGATAAAAAATATTAAAATAAGATTGATATTCTTAAATAAATTTTATTATATATTTTTGAAAATTTTAATCGGATATTATTCCTATCGACATATATAGTTGTGGCTTTTGATAATGACCCTTAAGTTAGCAAGGATGATAAATAAAGTCCTTTCCAGAGACTCAAAAAATTTAACCTTAACACTGTTCGGAATGATAAATTTTAGGATAAAAAAGATGAGGAGAGATTTTGGTGTGATTATCTCTTCTTTTATTGTTTGAATAAATAATTTGAGATGAATTAAAATTTAGATGAAATCCCCATATACCATTCACGAGAAAAAGGATAGAGAATTGGGAATGGGAGGGAAGAGATGGATGGGAACATTTTTTTTTCCTTTAATAATTAATTTAAAATAATATTTTATATAATATAAAAGTATAAAAAATTGATATTTCAAAAAATTATAATAAAATACTTAAATTTAAATTTATTATTATTATTATTTATATAATTTATTTTTTTATTTTCTTTTTACTCATCCAGTTAAATAATATTTTCTATTTTCCTTCTTTCAACTTTTATCAATCCAAATAATATATATTTACTATCTTTATTTCTATTATACGTTTTACTTTTATAATTCTTTTCCCTATTTGTTTTCTCCCGATTTCTTCCTTTAAACTTAATATTACAGTAAAGCTCATTTTGGGGTTACAGATTACTGTCATTGTATTATTAGGTTGTGTTTTGTCAAAAATTTTTTTGATATTATAAAATATGAATTTTCTTATAATAAAGAGTTTTGTTAGAATCAATTTAATTTTTATATAATATAAAAAATAGAAGGATTAAATATATTTTTATTCTTCTAAAATTTTAAAATTTTAAAATTTTAATTTTAATTTTTTATAATTTATAATTTATAATTTTTTATTTTTTATTTTTAAAATAAATTAATTTTAATAATTTATTATTAAGTATATGACATGTGTCAAATATAAAAATGATACGTATTAAATATAAATTATTTTAAAAATTAAAATTTATTTATTTTAAAATATGAGAATCTAAAATATAAATTAAAATTTTAAAAAAAATAAAAAATATATTTAACCTAAAATAAAAAATTTAAATCTCATGACATAATAATAAAACAACATGAGAACAAAAAATCTAAAGCTTCACTTGAGAAAATAACAGCATTATATGAATGAAGGAATTGATTTACGTAAATTTTTTATATGCTTATGTTATTTTTTAATATATATATATATATATATTTACATATATATATATATATATATAAATTTTACATCTTAATTTTAAATATTGTTAAAAAATAATATAATAAAAGCTAATACAAGTACCATCCTTTTAATAAAAGACACATATTCTGTTCTTGCTTATGTTTGCTTCTGTTTTATTCTATTTGGTTGCGGTAAATTGTATCTCTGTTCTTGCATCGATGAAATCATTTATGATAATAATAAAAAAATATTTTATAAGAATTTACAATTAATAAAATTAAAATTTAACCTTATTATTATTACTACAATATGTTAGAGTATATGCTATATATTTTTATCTATTACTAATTACGCAATTCTTTTATACAGAAACCTCGAGTATTACATATTCTGAATCTGTTTGTTTAACATTTTCTACCCTGTAAATGTCACATTCCCATGCCTGAATACGCCTTAGATGAGAAAAATAAATAAATAAACTTGAGTTAAAATTGTATTAACAAACTATGATTTTCTGTTCAGGGTAATAAAATGTACAAACCCGCTGTATTTGAATTAAATATTTTTCCCTCCGCAGTAAATTGACGCATATTGAACTTTAGTGTGATATTGCGAAGCATAAAATGCCAGACATTAATCATTTCCGCAAGTGGTATGATTATAATCCTGATTTTAACTTTATAATTGCGTGACAAATTTAAGATTTGTTTGTTTCTTATTGTTGATTTTTTAAAATTTTTATGAGGAAAATAAACAAATTTATTTGATAAAAATATTTTCAAAAATAATTTTTTTAGTTGTTAAAATTAAAAAAATCAAAATATTTATAAATTATTTTTATTTTTAATTATATATTTTTATTTTTTCTATTGAATGCATTTGATAAAATATTTCAAATTAATTTAAAGTTTAAAAATTTATAAATAAACTTAACTAACGTTTTTTTATATGAATATTAACATTTTTTAAAATGTTATTTTAAATAATTTTTATATTTTTTATTTTTAATTGAAATATTTTATTTATTTTATCTTAAAATATTTTTATAATTTAATTTTTTATTTATCTATTTATTTATATAAATTTAATATTATTAAATTTTTTATATTAATATTACTAATTTTGATAGATTTATTTATATTATCATAAAATATTATATCTTAAATTATCATTTTAATATATATTATTTAATTTAATTATTATATTATTTATTTTCTTAAAAAATATTAAACTGTTTGATAATAAATTATAATTATAAAAAAAATTATTTTTAAAAAAATTATTTCAATTTCTTTAAATTTTGTTTATATATAAATTAAAGATAATTATTTTATTTTAAAATTAAATTTTTTTGATTAAATTTTAATATATTTTTTGTTAAAAAAATATATCATACTTATTATATTTTAATTTATTATTTAACTATATTATGTTTATCAACTAGTACAACAATTAATTTTATCTAATATTTTAATTTAATTAATAATTTATTAATTTTTAATTAGTTTATCTATTAATTTTACCAAACACATATCATCTTATTCTTTTCTTTCTTATTTTATTTTACTCCTTTTAAAAAAACAAAAAATAAAAACTGAAACAAACACATCTTTATTTTTGTTTCCTTTATTTAGAAACTCTAAACTATTTTGCTGTCTTAATGTTTGGTTAATGATATTATAAAATCTTCCCACAACACTCATTTTACACAATTTCTCCAGACATCAGGGTCCACAAAGTAGATGCATGAGTAGTTTTCTTTTCTTTTTGATTTTTTTAATATAAAAAATAGTAGTTAACCTTAACAAAACATAATAGTAGAACCATTAAATTTTGGCCTAAGGTAAAATAAGGCTGATAATCATATAATTTTAGAGTCAGCAAACACTGACAGAAAAACAGGTATGTCGAGTATTGTATCCATGGTTTTTCCCAAAAAAAAAGAGTAATAAAAATTAATTTAATAATAAAATAGGATTTTATTAATAAAAAATTAAAATTAAAATACATGTATTTAAAATTTTTAAATATAAACTATTTAAAAAACAGTTTAATTGGTGAATTTTAAATATCACATTATGTATAATGTTAATTAGAGGGATTTAAGGATTTATTGAAGACATTTAAAAAACAAAAACATGTTTTTAATTGAATAAACAGTTAAAGAAGAAAATAATTGATTTAATTTAATATGAAAACTTAAATAATATGTTTCACAAAATAAAAAGGAACACAAAATTTATCAAAGTTATTTTACATTTTTTCCAATAAATATAAAGACTCAAATTTAGTATGATAAATAATTTTTAAAAAGTGTTAGAACACAATTTCATTTTAAAAAATAAGATGACATTTAATTTCAAAAAATATTTTTTATTTTCAACTTTCTATAAAAAGAAATAGTGAAAACAAAATAATTATGTTCTATTTTTACTATTTTCATTATAAAATTTAAAAAACAAACAACAAAATAAAAATAAGATGATATTTGTGTAAATAAAAGTGAAAAAAAAATATTTTCTAAAATCAAATGTCACTTAATATTTTATTAAAATTCTAATTTTTAAAAATATTATAAATATATTTAATATATATAAAAATTATCTCAAATATAGTTAAAATGACCGTTATAACAATCTTGAATTTTCATCTTCTTTCATGGAAATCTTTTAATAAAAATCATAATTAAAAAAAATACTCCTAACAATATTAATTTTAGGAAAATATATTTTTAAAAATTCATATCAAATATAAAAAACTAACACTTCTCAATTTAAGATTCTTCAAAAATTTAAAAGAATCCTTTTGCTAAACACTCCCTTAAAAAAAATGACATAGGCATGTGAAATAAGATAGTAAATTCTCACATTTTCATTTATAGTCCAAACGCTGGTATTTTAACAAATTTTAAATTGTTAATAAGGGGTTTAAAGCCCTTTAGTTCCAAAATTAATTTTTTATTTAAATTTTTTCGTCAAAAATAGTATTAAAAAAACTGGTATAAAACAGTGACTCTGTGTAAGTTATTTGCACGTCACTTTAGTCCAATTATTGCTAATACTTCAGCACCCCTATGCATAAAATGAATAATCTCTCTTTGCTTTCTTGCAATTTTTTACAAGCTTTATTTAATACCACATTATTAGGATAAAATTTTTATACGATCACCCAATAATGTACTTACATCATTAAAAAACTTTGAAGTACTAATCATAATTATCCAACATTAATGACTAGATATTATAGTCAGATAATGAAGTAAACAAAAAAATACCTTTACAGTGAATCAAAATTAAATCAATTTTTATTCACCAAATAAAAAGATGGTGTTGGAAATAAAAAATCATTTTTTTTATTAGAACTGGTAAATTGTATCCTAAAAGAAGTTCATCCTCGACCAAACTATAAAATAATAATAATAATACAAAAAAACTAATTCACCTAATCGAAGTCTTTTTTTCAATAAAAAAATGTGACATCTTGAAAATGGTCCTGCAACTATTATAAACTCAATACTTGGCACTTGCTTTTATTATGTACATAAAATGCCATTGGAGGGATTGGTGACCACAAGTTGCGTAACACCACCAGAAACACATAAAGAAACCGGCGCACAGGAGTGCTTACACCAATGGATTGGAGAGGAAATGCTCCGCAACAGATTGAGCGTCACACACATTGTTGTTTCCATGGCGATGATGCTCCAGCTGCTTTGTCACCAATCTCCATGGCTGTCATGGTTATTGACATCGGGTTAATCCATCTCCATCATTTCACCTTCTTCCACCTCTAAAGCTTGACCTGTTTCTGGAACTATTTCTTCACATGCCATGGGAGAATGGAAGGCAACCCATGGAACAACAGCCAAACAATCTTTAGACACTTCAGAACTCTTCTCCCTCCTCACTTCATCTTCAACAGGACCATCTTGCTTGGCCATACCCCATGACAACAAATAATCTGAAAAGAATGGCAAGGGTTGTTCAAAAGATATCCAGAGTCCAGATAGATCAATAACCTCATAAAAACTGTGCAGTGTGTTAAAAGCTATGGCCCAAATATCATGTGGTTGTAGCCCCTCCACCACCAAAAAAAAAAAAGCAATATGAGAACTTTGGTATTGTTGAATATATGGTGGAAAAGAACTAGAAGATGATAGAAAAACACGTAATGCGAGAGACTTGTGAGCTATTTTCAACTCTTAATTTAATATGAGCAGTCGAAGAATTCAGCTTAAAAGGGCAATAGGACAAAATATCTCTGCTCTTCTGGCCAGCAAAGTTTGCATAAATGTAGTAAATAGGTAGTTAATTCACGACCAATTTACAATTACAAGGAAGAACAGTAGCCATCATGAGATGCCACTGGAGGTCAAAATTGTACCAAGCCATCAATTCATTCAACAAATCAAACATTGCATTGAGGAGATTTGCAAGCACTTCACGTGCCCAAAATTTTGTTTGCAGAAACCTTTTAATCCTTTAGGTAGAAGATCCCTGATAAGAATCATAAATTTTTAATTTATAAATATCATAGAAACATACACACACTGCATCTAGGCTGACTCATATTCCAACAGTTCCCGACCACAATTCCCATGCATTTATCTTCTTATCTGTAGATGACCATTGCCCTTGATCATTCTGATTCCGTAGCAACATCTTCTAAAACTCTACAATTACCAATCCAACCTATACAAAAACTGAGAAGTATTCCATTCCATGTCAACCTAATCAAAATATAATTCAACTTTTGAGCCTACGTTGAGTTGACGGTGAGAGCATTATCATCGTGGTCATGGGAAATTATCAACTGAATTATTATTAAATCTAATAGAATTAAATGGAAATTTATTTTCCGAATAATAAATAGAAAGTCCTAGATAGGTGTAAATTAGGAGGTCATACACAAGGAATAAATGCGATTGTTCCGCTTCCAAATATTTATGCCTTCCGATTCATTTTTTGCAAAGGGTTTTAGGCTTACTCGCATCCAATATGTGCAAATAAATAAAATTAAGCTCAAAGTCCTAAAATGGAAAGACACTCTTAGCAAATTGCTTACCCTTTAAACCGGGGATGAGGTCAGCCTTAACAACAATAGAGATCTCAGGCGAGCTTGGAGACTTGAGAAAAGGTGTAGCGGTTGGGTGATAAAGGACCAGTGCTCTCTCTTCCGTGCCTGTCACAGACGACGAAGGAGTAGGATCCACCGCACTTAGATTCGCGTCTTCCTCCATTTTCTCACTATATAACTCGCACTCCCGCTGCTTCAATTTTCAGTTCAACAAGTATTATCGTCACTAAATAAATGCTATGGAATGGAACCTAAAATTAATACGCGTGCGAGAGGAGAGAAGAAGAGAAGCGGGGGAAAATCAATTACCAGTCTCCTGGATTTTGTAGCGGGAGAAATTGAAGGGAAATCATGGACAAATTCCTTGCGCTTCTTCATTAAAAATGGTTTACCAGTCACAGAAAATTTTGTTGCGCGATCTATTTCAAATTTTCTGTGACTTTGTCCGATCGGGAAGCGTTGTCGCTGCTTTGGAGGTTGCGAGCGCGGTCATCGTTCACTGTTGGGAAGAAGAGATTGGAACTGAGAAGGGTACGGGGTTTTTCTTTTCTGTTTCTTTCTTCGTTCCTTCTACTTTCTGGGTAAAGAGACAGGAAACGTTTTTGCCGGAGGGAGAGAGGGAGGGATCACACGTTTCCCGCGTTTGGGCCCAATATCCTTAACATTACGTACGGCCCAATGCGTGACCCATAAAAAGCATTTAATAAATTGAACAATTTGACCAAAAAATAAAGAATAACAATATAAGGGAAATAGATAATTAAGTACGGTAGAATTTGAGTCATCTACAATTTAATTTTCAACGGTTGAAAAGATATATTGCATCTTTAAAATATGCAAGCTAGTCGTTCTGATTTGAATTAAATGAATTTGAGATCAACTATTCAAGATTAGGGTTTGGAAATAGCATAAACTAAATATGAAAAAGAGAATAAATATAGAAAGTATCACATGCTTAATCATAAGGAGAACAAATAATGACAATTTTGATGTAGAATTATCAGAACATTGTGAATAACCCTTAATAAGATATAAGTAAAGTTATTTCCTAAGAGCTACACAAGTTTTTTCAAAAAGTAAGTCCTCAATTCTTATTAACATCTAAGCTATTTTTTAAAAATATTATATAAATATTTATAATAAAATTAAATCACAAAGAACCCAACCTATTTACGTAATAAAGAAAAATAAACAAACCTTAAATTTAAATAGACTTAATAATAATCAGTACGACAAGTTCACACCTTCCCTGTTTGGGCCAACATCCTTTACATTGCGGAAGGCCCAATATGTGAGCCCATAGAAAATAATTTAATAAATTGAACAATGTGACAAAAAAAAAACCAGCACGAATACAAGGGAAATCAAAATTTTAGTACGGTAGAATTCGAGTCATCTATGATTTAATTTTGGACATTTTAAAAGATATATTTCATACCTTCACGTCTTTAAAATATGTAAAGTAGTTCTTTGAACCTAATTTGTGGTTAATTAGTCAGGGGTTATTTAATCCATAGGAAATTAGTTATAAGTTATTTATGTGTTAGTTATGGAAAAGGTATTTTACAAATTTTAGAATTGTCAAGGAGAAAAATACATTTTTTAAATGTGAAGGACTATATTGTACATTAGTTAAATTTCAAGATACTAATTTATATATTTTTTTCAAAAAAAAAAGCAGCGGGAAAAACAATGTTCCATAAGTTAATTTATTATTTTCTCAATATTTCATTCAATGTTTCTTCTTATAGCCAAACATACAAATCAATTAATATGGATTTATTTTAATTTAATTAGAGATTTTGAATTTAAATATTTAAAAATATAATTGTGTTAAATATTTAAAAAGAAAGTTTTATGTTCAATGATGATCGATCATATTTGAAACTTGAGTCAAATTAGACAAATGTTCAACTTAATATCTAGATATTAGTGATCATAAAAAACAGGAATTTATTTGTTTTTACTTTTGTTTACAAAAAGTTACTTACTTTTTACTCATTTGCTATTCAATGAATGATTGACCGGTATTTAGTACATAATTAAAATAATTCTTAAAAAATGATATTCTCAACTTGTCATTTTATTTTTATCACTTTTTGTATGCGTTTTGTTTGGGGTTTGCTGATATACTGATGACTCTATTCAGTGAAAAAAAAGAAGAAAAGAAAAGAAAAGAGGATAAACTGTAAAGGTAGGGATCACATGACATAGTTAATGGGTTATTTCCGTCCTTGCACAGAATGAGTTTTTTCAAAAACAGCTCAAACTTAACTCACCCATTAATCTTAATAAAAACTTCCAAAAAAGTCATTAAACAGATATTTCAAAAAAGTCTGGTAACTGGATTTGAAATATGCATGGACGGTGCTTAGGTTAATGGTTTTTGACCTATAAAAGATGTATTTCAATTAAACATCTTCGAGCATGTCGATTAATTGATGAAGGTTAATCCATTTTAATTAAAAATTTTGAGATATTAAATTCAAATTCTTAGTATATAATTATGTTAAAAATTAAAAAACAATCATCCTCCATAATCATCTCATCCAACTTCAGTAGAATTGCTTTTAATAAAATATACATATAATCTAAATAAAAAAATTAATATTTAAATTAAACCACACCCACAGTTTTTAAATCTATATTATCAAATAACTAATCCAATTTATGTGTAGAATCTCGCTCTATTATTATATAGCTTAACTATGCCATATAATATTTTTTGCCTGAAGTTTTTTTGTGAATAATTTTATCTGTTCTATTTTGTTTGAGTGCACAGTGTGACTAGTCCGAGGACTTTATATTGGATGGGATCTTATATAATACAATTGTTAAAATTTAATCCGCGGGCGAACCATAATGATGGGATTTAACGGAGCAATTTTAAGTTGAGGAGCAACGCTAGATGGCAGTACATTTTAAATAGCGAATTTACTAATTATTAAGAAATTAAAATAAATAATATTTATACGATAAATTTAATTAAAAAAATAAATTTACCTACGTGTTAGGATAGTGGCAGGCGTGTTATTTCTGAAAATAAAGAAGGTTAGAACTAGAAATGTGGATAATGAGATGATGAAGAAGGGATAAGGAATGTTCATGTCCTTACAGGGAGGAATGGCAACGATGCGGGTTGCATTTGCAGCGTCTGTTTTTCCTTCAATTCCCCCTTTCAGACTCAGCCATGGACATAGTCGAGGTGTTTACATCAAGCCCCTCCACTGCACTCCCATTCAGCAACAGGTGCGTGACGTCATTCTTCTTCTTCTTCTTCTTTTTATTTACTGGTGTAGCATTATACCTAACATGGTTGATGTGTTAATTAATTAAGCAGGTTGATGCAGATGCAGGTATCATGTGTGAACCTTGCAATGGAAAAGGATGGTTAGTATGTGACTTTTGCAAAGGCCAAAAGACTAATGTCAAAGCTGAAACCAGGCGTATCTACCGTCGATGTCCCTCCTGCAGAGCCGTAACTAACTAACCATTCAATTCGCTCTTTTAATTTCATTTACTATTTATCACTATGCCAACACACACACACACAGGGTTAATGTCTCCCTTTATTTTCTATATGTATATATGCAGGTTGGATATGTATTGTGCTCAAGATGTAAGGTCTTCAAATGTGTCACTTTTCCCAACTTCAACGATTGCGAGAATTGATCTATTTTCGTTTTAGGTTTTCACAATTCCAATTCTAAAATAGTTTATTTGCGTTATTGCCACTTTGTTTGGAATGGAAGAGGACAGAGGAGTAAAATAAAAAGAATATATATATAGTAAAAAGTTTCTCCTCCTTGTATAATTTTACTACTTTGAGAGGATTCACTTCAACATGTCAAAAGATTTAAGAGGAGATGATTCACTGTTTTACTTTCATCTTTTTATGTATTTCTTATGGATGTACACTAACTGATGCAATTCAAAAAAAATTGTAAATTCCAAAGCTTGTCATGCATTCTTGATGCAGATTCTAGTGTTCACTTGTAAGTTGTAACTTCAGCTTTTATTTTGTTTTCATATTTTATTTAACTTTTAAGATTACAGATGGAGACCGGGAGTACCAGTGTCTTAGAGTCCCTTACCTCTTCATTTTTAAGCATAATAGTTGTTTTGAAAAATGACCAATTGAGGATGAGATTCTGCATTGTTACAGGCTTAGAGTTAAGAGGAAAGAATCATTAGGAAGCAAGAATAAAATAGTCTCTGTAATGCCATCCCCAGTCTTTCATTATTTTTTAATGCAGTTATGTTAATCTGTCTTATGATTAATGATAAATATCAAACAGATTAAAAAAGAATGTCTGAAATACAAATCAGATGTTATATTCAGTCATTATGGTTTTCAAAATTTAATTTACTGTTTGAAAAAAAAAAAAGATGTAAGTAGCTCCTTCAATTTTGACTCTTTGGCAAATAACTCTTATGATTTTAATTTTGCAATTACCTCGCTCAATCTTCTAATGTTGGGCTAATAATTATTTCCAAAATTTCACAAATTCAGAAACAGGACAATTGCTCTTAATAAGAAAGTATACAGAATTAATTTTCATCTAGGAACACACTTGTTCTTGTTAAGTCAAGATTGAATTGATTCATTTTCTATACTATTACTTCTTAATTAATTAATGGAACGAATTACATGTCCTGAAATTTAAGGTGCCATTATCAAATTTGAAACCATGAGTAGTTTTATTAAGAGGTTAAAGGTCATACATATTCTGGGTATTAAAGTTAATGTAATAATGTTGCATGAATTTGGGTGTGCGGATTGTTCTTACAGCTGATTTGCCTTTGTAAGTCCGTTCCTTATTATCTCTCCATTGTTCTAATTGCTATCCAAGCTTTGCCTTACGGAAGAAATCTTTGAACCTTTCCATCTTCTCCTTTATTCTTCAGCAACTGAACATATTTTTCAGGTTCATAAATTAAATTCTTACAGTGAAATACAGTACAGGTAACTGCTTACATTTATATTGCAGTCCGTTAGATTGTGTTAAGATTGGATGAAACATCATGACTTGGTGATAGTTTCCATTTGAGGGGTAAAATGCCTCTTGCAAATGCTCTTCACTTTTTCCTTTTTTCATTTTCTTTCTTCTTCCGTTGCTCACATTTTGGTGGGGAAAAAGATATATAACCAAGTTAAAAACCGGGGTTCATGGAAACTGTTATTGTCCCTGGCAGAACGGTCTATTGGAAGCTAATCCTTTGAAGTATGAGTAAAACCTAGAAGAAAGAAAAGCAGATACTCTCATCAAACTGCAAACAGACAACTAATTAAAGAACATATTCAAAGGAGAAACCAATAAAATACATATAAAACGAAATATTTAGCAAGTTTAAGCTATCAACTCAAATATTTGCATTGGAACAGTTTTTTAATATTTTTTTTCGTTTCAAACTGAGTTTGCTGTGTTGCTAAGTTATCAAATCACTTGGACATGGTTTTTCAGATTATAGCTTCCATTTGTGCAAGTCTAGCTTAGGTTTTGGTAAGTTGCATGTTGTTATTTCCCAGTTATTGCAAGTTCGGAGAGACTGGGTGCTGTAATAAAAAACACTTGATCCTAGTAAAAGTACTGAGGCCAACCTTGTTAAAATATGGGTTGTTAGTTTGGCGACTATAAATTAGGAATGATAATAGATATTAAAAAACCACTATTAGATTTATATTCATACAAATAGCAACTTTTAATACTTATTTCTATATCTTATATGTATCTAAATATTTATATCCTAACTTATTATATATGTTTTAATTAAACAAAAGTCATTTTATATTTTAGTATAAAATATAACAAATAAAATGTTGCATTATATTCAAATCCAACATATAAAAGAACTTAATTATATAAATAATGTACACCTAATGCTTATAACAAATAATAATTTAACTAAATTCAAATTTAAGATAACAAACTTATAAACTAATTAATTCATACATAAATTAATGTATGCGTCCAATGTTCGCACTCTTTTACCACAAAACATATATTAACACTGATTAATTATGTATAATAATTTATATAATATTAATTTTTATTTTAACTTGAATGTATTAAATACCATGTTGGCATGAACACGAGGATATTAAAATACTCGTGCTTATACAAACTCTTAGAAATTTTTATAAATAAATATTTATATCTAGATCTAGATTGATTTATGAGATAGCTTTCCTCTTCGTTAGCAAATACCCATTATATCCATATCCAATTGATATTCCTACTAAAGATACACCAAGGTCAAATGGACAATAGGCAAAACTTTGTGACGCCTTATTAGTCCATTTTGTCTGAAAATGAGTGTGTATGTCTTCATAACAAGCTGATGAACAAGGATTAAACTAATTAACAATTTGTTATTTTTGAATAGTACCAAGCTGATGAACAAGGATTAAACTAATTAACTATTTTTTATTTTTGAATAGTACCATATCCTCTTATTAATTTTCCTATGATTCCTTTATAAAAAAAGTATCAAATGAAAATGTAATACGTTTAACATCCTAAAAGAATTTAAAAATATATTTAATATTTATAATTTAACAAATAAGAAGATTAGTAAGAAAATTTTCGAGGATTTATATTTATTGTTTTATTCTTTATTATTTGCACTTACACAGACATATTCTAATGATTATAACTGTTTTCGTTGGAAGCAGCACGTGGTCTCCTTGGTAATTTGACTAGAATTGCTTCTGGAATTTTATCGCCTGATTACACATAGATCCAAGTACAGATATCATATTATTGAATTTGGATCTAAAGATATTTGACTATCTACTACTGTACCTTGTTTGAACAGAATCTATTGCATTTTAAATGCCAACATGTTTGATTTGAATGCTGTAAAACAGTTTCTAAAGAAACTAATTAGACGCTAGTAACCTTTAAATAATGTTTTACTGCTAAATTAATGAGCGCAGAATACATACACATTAACAATGCTACTGAGTATTTGGCCATGTGCTACATTACAGTAGTTAGCACAAGTCTTCTTGAACTTAATAGAAGATTCCATACGTTGCAGTAGCTTGTAATTTAAGTAGTCTTATGGTATATTGCACCGAAAACGAGGGCTGAACTCTCAAAATTTCTTGCTGTAGCCTGCAGGAATGAATGATCGCATGTGAACTGCGTAATAGAATTTTGAGAAGTGAAGGTTATTTTATTTTATTTTTTTGCAAATAATGTTTTGCATTGCTAAGTTGATTCAATAATATGACAGCATATATCATTACATGAAAATACTTCTACGGACGAATTTCTTTTACACTGAAAGAACATCAAATATTCAATGCAATACATTTATAAATTTGAAATGAACAAAACTTGAAGGCAAGTAACTGCAATTTAATATTATTTATAAAATAAATGCACCGTAGAAACATGTGTTTGCCCAGTGCAGACGATACTCACATTGCAACATGTAATCTCAATGATTTTACAGAAGAAACGCACATGGGAAGGGAGAATTCCTTTTCTTTTTTTGGTAATGCTTAATTTCTACTTTCCAGAGTTATCACTTGGAGATCTCGCATCTCATATAGAAAAAGTGAGGATAGAATTTTAAAATTCAACTCTAGCGGATTCATGTTCATATCCTATTTTTAAAAAATACAATTTTTATTCATTTATGTATATATTTTTAATAAATAATATATAAAATATACTTTTAACAAAATATGATAATTTAATAATTTTATTTAAATGATGTTATAATTATATAACAGATTTAGAATACAGTTAAATCGTATATCTATATTTTTAAACTCAATCCATCTATACAAATAGGATACGAATGCAGATTCTCTTTAAACCTTCATCAAACTAGATATTTTTTTCTATAAAACCAGAACCAAACAGACTGTATACACATTTCTGAATTTTAGTGCCATGTATAATTACATGTGAGAATGCATTCTGATCTCTTACAATATTCTACTTCCAGTAGATGATTGCCTGTATTTTCGTGAAAGAAATGGTAATTGTACAATGTATCTTATTACAATTCATATAACAAAGCGGGAAGAAAAATTACCAAGAAATAATTCTAGGAGAAGAGACTCCTAATACACCATCAGAAAGCAACTACTGACCTCAACAGCGGAATATAAAATTCATTTTTAATAAAAAATTATTTCTTACAAGGACGTTGCGTTATACAGTATACACCTTCAGTTTGCCTTTTCAATGATCACAAAGGTTATGTTAATGAAATTAAAAAATAAAAATATTAATTGAAACTATGATATTTAATATATAAAAAACTAAGAATTTTTTTTTATGTAAATTATTAGCATGTTAGCATTTTCCTATAACAAATTAAAAGTTGCTTTGTACAGCTAGGCCTTCTTTGTTGTGTCAAACTTCTTCTCAATATATTAGGCAAATTTACAACTAAATGGGGATTGTTTTCAAAAATGAATACTATGGGGCAACTCTGTTTGACTTAGAAATGAATTATTTAAGTTTATTTTTATCAAGAAAAAAATGGTTAACCGTTTCTGCTTTGAAATTACCACACTCAACTCTTGGCGTTTAATTGACCTTCAGCTGAAAGACATGTTTGAAATGGAAGAAAAGATTAGGACTACAAAGAAGTGAGTTGAATAATTTTTATTTATAATAGTGTTATGTATATCCGGTACAAAAAGTTATCTCTTGATTTATTGAATAAAGATTGTTGTTTGTTCCTCGCTTTATTTTCTTTCTGTGTTGTTTTAGGACCACTTTTAAAATTAAATTAACAATGAATACTAATTTTTATAGGGTTCAATGTTCCACTTTTTTGCAAATCAATCGAAACCTTAATCACCCCTATCCAAAATTTCGTCTGTTCAACAAAAAAAAAGAAGAAAGAAAAGACAGTAGCAGCATTGCAAAACAAATAACATATATGTAAAAGACAAAAATTGGACAATATTGAAAGTCGTATTCTTAGGTTCATAATTCCTAAACGGGTTATATCTCATTTATAATTATTGAACTCACTCTCACCCTCATACATGGATTGGCTTCCATAAAGAGCAAAAGAAAAAGAAACAAAAAAAAAATGTATAAAAATGTCAAATAGTCTATCTGCACATTGGACTTTGAGGATGATGAGAATAAGGAAGGTAATTGGAGGAACAATATCCCATCATCTTCTCAATGCTAAATCTACATTTCTGAGTAGAAAACTTGTCCTTACCCTCAACTATCTTCAAGATACTTTCAAACACGGATACTTCACAAGGAATCCTCAGAACACCGGTTTGTTCAAACCCAAACTCTTCCTCTGCTTCTCTGAGTAATATGTGAAAGGCCTTATGACCCAAATACTCGGTTGGTATGACGAACCTGCTAAGGTCCACGCCAACACAAACAGCTACATAGCCTTTAGGAACCATATTGCTTGATCCACCGTCACGTTCTGATATAGAAAGTGTTCTCTTCAGAAAGTTGATGCTTTTGCTGCTGCTGCTGCTGCTGCTGCTGCTGCTGTTACTACTTCTGCTTGCTTTTGAAGAGTTGGCTACCCTTCTCCATCTCTTAAGGATCTGTTGAAGCCTAACAATATCTCTGATTTTGTTCGGCTTCTTTGGTGGATCCATGGTGATGTTATTTCACCTCCTTTTGAGAGATAGTTAAAGTAACATATGCTACCAAAAGGAATGGGATTTGAATAAACCTGGTTCTCTCTTCATGTGTGATTAACTTAAATGTGGTTATGTGGCTTAAGTGCATGGCTCCAATTTATAGATGATCGATATCATGATAATTCTGTGTAAGATTCTCGTTATCATTCATTTTAATAAATTTTTTATCTTAATATATTTCTTTTATATATTTCCTTATCATAATTTTTTAATTTTTTATTCTTATTTTATCTATTTTCAGGCGTATAATAATAATAATAATTTTTTCTCAATATATTTTAATTAAAATGTTGAATTGTGTTAACGAGGAATATTTTATAACTAGCTTTTAGTTTTTCTATGTCACATGCATGCATGAGAAAACGAACAAAAAATGTTGTCCAGGTTAGGACGAGTTAAACGTCAAGTTGTCTCCCCCAGGGCCTCGCATGTGAGTGATTAGTGCAAGTCAGAGCTTTCTTTCTTCCTCACCGTTCTTTGTTTTGAAAGATAAATCCACAGGTTTTGATTAATTTAAATGAAGGATGAGAGTAGGTGTGAGATTTAAGAGTAAATTAATGGATTATTAAAGAGATTTATGTTAGATGTACTTTTGGTTTTGGGTGATTTGGTTTTCAACGCAAACCCCTAAACAGTCAAGGGTAGCCTCGTACATTGCAACTGTACATTTGTACCGTTCGTGATTAAATGCACTGACTGAGGGCATGGCTACACCCCTCATTTCCTTCCAATTCTACCAGAATGGTTTTTTTCTTTAATTATTTTAATTTTCAAACCTTTTATTATTATATAATTTTGATGACTTAGTACGAAACAAGTCTGAATTTCAGAAAATCAATATTTTATTTTTAATTTTTTATAAAGTATATTTATTTATATTTATTAAAAATTAAATATATTTTATTTTAATAATATATCAGTTATTTGAACAGTTTGATACATGTCAAATAAAAATTCTATGAAATTTTTAAAACCATTTTATACACAAATTTATATTTTTATTATTATGTATAATATATTAAATTAAAATTTTAATAAAATATGAAATTTAAAAAATTAAAATTTTATACAATTAATATATATAATAAAAAATTTTAATTTATGGGTTGAAATAACTAAATTCAACCATTTAAAAAATTTAATAGAATAATTTTAATAAAAATTACATTATATATATATATACACTAAAAAATAAGAATATTTTTGTCAGATATTTTCTGAGGATCTTAAAAAAATAGGTCGAAATTAAAATGTTGATAAATTAAGCTAATAATGAAAGGTTAGAATAGTTTATACTGTATCATGAATTCAAATTTCATTCTTTTCAATATATATATTAGAATGGACGCATTTAAATGAATTTTAAAAATAAAATATTATAGAAAATATAATTAAAATATATTAAAAACAAAATAATATATATAATTATTATTATTATTATCACATTAAAAGAGCTAATCGAAAGCCGAAAGACAGATTTTCAGAGTGTAATTCCTAGGTGCATCTTCATCTTAATTAATATAAATTTCGTCTTTACAGGTTCAATTCACTGTGGAATAGGGGGTGAAAGTAGAAGAAAACGAAAGATAACTACTCCCTTTGATTTTTTTTGAAAGGAAGAGTCTAGAAAAAGCTAATTATAGGCCTCTTGCTGAATTTAAGAAGGTTTTCTACTGTTTAATACACTACTGTACATTTTTTGTTTTGTATGTTTTATCATCAGATATATGAAGTTTAAAAAACATTTTAATAAAAAAACTTGTTATTTAATTTTTATTATAAATTTAAATAAGATATATTTTTCATCACATCATCCATTATAGTATATATTATATATTTCCTTCTCTCTTTTTTATATAAATTGCAGCATATATTTATAATATAAATAATATTTCTCTTTGATAAATCTCAAAATTTCAATGTGAATAAAAAAATTGGAGGGGAAAAATGTATTTGTCTTAACAGGGGGTGCCTACCCCTGTTTATTACAACCTATTGACCTACGCCAACAAACAAATTACCATTTAAATATGAGGTTGTGAACTTCTGGAGGCACGCCAATTTAATGGTGAATAAATGAAGTTCGGAAACAAAAGAAGGTTTTGTGTGAAAAAAATCGGCACGTTATGCTACCCATGAATGTCCGTATTTTGAAATAAGTTTTCTCAAAGTAATTTGCGAATTAAAATTATAGTAATATATTTTAAGTTTAATTAGAAAATATTTCATTCGGGCAAAATTTAAAATAGATTCATTTGAAGAATTCAAGCAAAAATATTAGGTAATTAATTTTTACTTTCTAAATTTAATTTAAGTTCCATTTTAATCTTCTAACTCTTTTATTGATTAATTTTAATTATTTTATTTTTGTGTCAATATCTTTTTCTAATTTTTTGAAATTTAATTTAATCTTATAATTTATTTTTTCATATTGACGTTTTCTTCTAATTTTTTCGTCTTCTCACTTTTACCAGTTCTGATTTTTTTTATACTTGATGCAGATGAGTTCATGATAAAGATTGTTAACGGTGATTGCTGTAGAAGTCTAAAGTTTGTTTAGCGATTTGACGGTGTAAAAGAAATGCAACGGAAAAATAAACTTCATCTTTATATTCAAATCAAAAATAATTCTATTGAATTTATTCCTTTAGTGGTGAGTTAAGAAACTTACTAAGTTAGGAGATAAGATAAAATAAAATTCAAGAAAAATGATGACCGTAAAAAAATAATTTAGAGAATTAAATTGAATTAAAATAATGTATAAATACTTAGAGGAATAAATTAAATAAGAAATCAAACTGAAATATCTGAGGAACGAAAATTACAAATTTAGGAAAATATTAATAATGCAATATGTAAAACTTTGCCATGATTGGTAAGTAATTTGACTATTTAAATGTTTGGGATTAAAATAGGCTATAAGTACTTAAAAATAAATAAATGAATGGGGGCGCTTGCATGAATCTTACAATATATTTATAGAAATATTAGGATGCTGGTAGAATAAACTGAAAAATATTTGACTTTTAGCTCTATAATTAGACAATTATCATTAGAGGAGCTGGTTCGTGGAGCATGATCCGCACTCTGTTGCACCATTTGTGATAACTTGACAATGCATGAATGATTATTATGTCGAAGAGGTAACCCAATGTTCGCTGAATGGCCGGTGATTATTTTACGTTAGTTACTCAAATCAGAATTGAAATATTGGAATAATAATTATACTTGATCAATTTAGGTGGCTACTCATCATACGCTCTTTACATCTCATTCATTATAATACTAGCCCAAATCCATTTCATTATCGATAGAAAGAAGTAACATGATTTTTGTTTTAGTGTTTAGGAAAGGAAAAGACAAACGCTCCATTGGTCTATGTTCCGTGCTTCCTGAATATCTTATATATATATATATATATATATATATATATATATATATATATATATATATATATATATATATATATAAATTACATTCACCACATATTTATTTTAAAAGTATATGATATTTTTTTTAAATTTTGTATGTATATAATATTATAAAAAATATAAATAGATTTATATAATTGAAAAGGATATACAATATTATATCATTATATAAATTTTAAAAATTTTATGTAGGTTAAAAAAAATCAAATTCTTCTTTAATAAATCTTATGAGATGTTAAATTATCCTAAACAAGAAAGTACATACACACATCTATTTATCTTTAGAGTAAATTGTTGAAATTATTTTTAAAAAAATTGCCAACTATTAAATAAAGAATGTAGATAAATAAATAATATTATTTGTATGTAAAAATATTAGAAATTATATTTTATTATATCTATTTTTTTTACTGGTTATATAATGAAGGTGTATGGTAAGATAAAATATGTTTTATTTAATTTGATTAGTTTGAATTTGAATTTTAAAAAAAAATTATTTTACTTAAAAATAAGTTTGCAATAATATGATTCATATTTTAAAAAAAATTAAAAAGTTTGTGATAAAATTAAATGTAGTTTTTTAGTTAATATAAAAATTATAATTTATTTCATTTATTCAATTATAAGTTTAGAAATAATTAAGTAATTTATTTATCTGATATATTTTGTAATTTTTAAATTTAATTATTGAAATATATTATATTATATAACTAATTATATATACTAAATTTTAGAAAAATTAAACGTTTACATGTATAAAATCTCATAAGAGACATTTATTTCTATTTTAAAATAATACACATTAAAATAAATTAATATTTTTTTATATATTTAGTTAACTAGGATAATTTTTATAAAATTATTAAATAAGTTAGTTAAAAGCTAAAAATTTAATGGGAGATAAAAGAAAAAATTAGCTGTAAATTAAGAAGTTAGTAGATTAAATTAAAATTATTTACTAAAATTAATTGATAAATTAAAATAATAAATTAGATTATAATTAATCAATGAACAAAAAATTTGATGAATATAATGTCTTTTTTAAAAAAAATATTAAATTTTAATTAATCAGATAAAGTATTTTTGAAAGCAAAAATATGATATATATATATATATATATATATATATATATATACCATGTAAGTTTTTTATAATAAATTACTAATATTATTATAAAATGAGAGGATATTAGACCAGTTATAAAAATAAATAAATCAATAAAAATTTAAAACATATATTAAAAATAAAACAAAAATATTTCAACTAAAAATTGAGTAACTTGATCACTGTTTGAAGTAACATTTTAAAAAGGTTTAATAACTTATTCAAAAAATACTAATAATTAAAAAAATTATCAAATAAAAATGAAATATATTTTAATAAATTTTTTAACTACTAATTTGAAAAAAAAAATTAATTGAATTTTTCTTTCTTTTAAGAAGCCAAGTGTCTTATAAGAAGAATACATTTTAATATGTATGCTAACTTTTTCTCAAACATTTTGCAATGTAAAACAAATTCTTAATTCAAAGATCCTTTGATGTTTGAAAAGATAAGGTTGAGGGAAACAGAGTTAATATCTCGATTTATATTAATCCATTCTCATAAATCAAGAATTGTGTCTAATTATTGACTGTTAATAAAAAATTTCACCATAATTAGATACTTTTACAAGAGCTTGACCTACTCAAATGTTTGATCCCAAGTATTTTTTTTTTTTTACCCATATTTTTAGACTCAAGAACTCGGTATTTTTTATTTTTTTTACAAGCTTCTAAATATTAACATAATTTTAAACAAATATTGTGAAAAAAATTGTACGCTATCTACAAACTAAATTTAGAAAAATGATAACAATAGAATGAGTGATATTAAGACATTCATTTTCGTTCTTTTTCCTTTTATTCCCTACTGATAAAATTATTAAATATTTTATTTGCATGCACATTTATTTTCGCGATTCTTGTGTCATGGATTAAACTTGTATATCTTTTGACTTATGTTTTGTTACTAAAGTAGTTTTGTTCAGTCTATTGCTCCAATTACCTGTCGTATTTGGTTTATATGAAAAAAAAATTCTTTTATTTTAGCATAGTCTCTCAGTAAATAAATTATTTTATATTAAAGGGTTTTTTAAACGTCTACTTTCTTTATCAGAAGGTATATTAAAAAATAATTTTAATTTATATTTAATAAGACACTTTAAAGAGAAAACGCGTGCTTCTATAACTTCATCTCAACATTCAACTTATAAGACATTTTATCTCTAGTTTTCGCAACCCAGTTTGTTTAAAGATTTTTCGATATTCATAAGAAACTGCTACAAGGCATTTTCCAATATATATACCATGTGAGACTTAATAGATGTTATGTTTATTAATGAATAGGACACTTTATTTAATTTTAATATTTTAATAATATCATGAACATTTTGAGATGTTATGTCTTTATTCTAACAATTAATTTTCCAACTATTTATCATAAAACACTTTTTATTATATGATATTTTAATTCTCTTCATTATATTTATTTTATTTTATTTTTCTTATTAGAAATAATTTTTTTTAACTTTGATAAGAATAAATTAAAAATAAATACTTTTTAACTTTTAAAATTTGGTAAAAATATAATGTTGATAGTCTTATTTCTTTGTAAGAATTAAAAGTATTAAAATATTAAAAAAATAAATTTATTGAAGTCAAAATGAATGATATTTTAAAATTTTAATATTACAAAGAATTAAAATTATTTAAAAGATTTGTATGCACTAATGGTTTTGAATGTATTTTATGATGGATTTCTATTAAAATATCTTGTGAATTGAAAAGATTTAAAATAAAACAGTTATATAAAAAAATATCTCATCGCAAATAAACAAGAGTCAAAATTATTTTTTGTAATATCTTTCAAAATTATTTTTCGTAATATAATAGCTTTAATAGCTTTGAAGACAGAAGGAAACAATTCTTTTAGAGTTTGTTCTAAGAGAAAAGAGAAAAAATGTCATTGTGTGAAGTAAATAAAGACAAACAATTGATACAATAAAAATTTGATTAAAATTTCGCTATTACACATAATATGCGTTAATAAATTCAAGACACAATACTTAAAAAATTGGATGGAATTATAAATAATAGACTTAGTATATTAAAATATACCTACCTACATATCAACATTCATGAAACATAATTATTTCACCATTAAGAAAAATACCTACCTATGAACCAATGTTAAAAGATACGTGGATTGAGATTTTGTTGTAGATAAACTAATTGTTTGCGCAAGTGTTTACTCACAGCAACCACTTGTTCTCAAAAATATTTTAAAAAATAAAAAATAATTTAACATTTTAAAAAAAATTATTATCTTTTTTCAAAATTAATACCTATTAAAAATATTAAACCATTTCAAAATTTTAAATCTTTTTTTAAAATACATATATTGCTGTATACAAATTTAACTATATTGTGAGATAGATTGAACGTATTCAATATATTAACGGTAAATTTTTCATTAATAATTTTTTGAAAAAATATAAAGTAAAATTAATGAGTTATATTAAATTAAACATCAAACATAATTTTTTCAAGTCCCCTAAATTTGTTCATACGCCCAAACGGATAGATCTCATTATTAGCATAATCTCATTTACAATAGTAATCCACAAATTCACGTTAACCCTGCTGGACTGGTCTTTTCCATTTAGAAGTGCAACATATGTTACGTCTCCACCTAATCTCAAAAGGATAGTGTGCGTACTGTGAGCATTTTATTTTATTTTTTTCAAATAAAAAAGAAAAAACCGCCAATTTTAGAAAGTTAATCTCAGTGATCATGTAAATTTCACAAACATAATTTTTTTGGTAAAAATGTTTCAACTCTAGTTTCTCATAGCATTACAATTTTGCTACGAAATATTTTCCAAAACACACTTTTTTTGTGAAATTTATTTGAATCTTTTAACGCATTCTATGAATAAGGCGGCAAGTCAAAAATTTCACATAAGTAAAGTTAATACTACAAATAAATCTCCAATCAAATTTATTAACCTTTTCTTAACTTTGTGCATTATTGTTTTGTTCACTGGTCACTTCAATTCAATTTACTTGGTTAGTGTACCCAAATTAATTTGTGCGCAAGCATCTTCGAAGGCATATTCTCACTAATGGGTTTCTTCCGGTTGGCAAATGATGACGCTCCCAAGATAATTGGGTGCCAAGTGTTAGGAATGCAGAAGAAGCTTGCTCAATTAGTGCACTTATTATCAAAAGAATAATTTTATAAAAAATTTATGACATTTTTTAAATTTCTGTTAATCATTAAATACAAGAAGAGTATTTCATTTTTTTAAGTTTGCTAGATATTAAATATATTTCTTGTTTGTTTCATATTTTTATTAAATAGTGATATAATTATTAAAGAATATAACATTTTTTAAAAATTAAAATGGGATGCTTCTCAAATGTTGCATTTGTGGTTGACGTTGGAACCAGTAACTCGAAGATTTTGTGCTGCCTTTGTCTCATGGTCTTGGAGCACTAGGCACATGAACAAAAGTGGACATCATATATCCACTTATTGTAAAGGTTTGTTGCCCACTTACTTGAGTCACTTCCCATGGTACCCCATTATGCGTGGAAAATTTGCAGTGTATATATTAAAAAATAGAAAATGATAAATGATTGAAAAATTATATTTTTATTATTATTTATATCCTAAGTAATATAATAAAAAAGAAAAGAAGTATAAGATATAATGAAAAGTGATAAAAAAAAAGTATGTAATAAAGATTATAGTACAAACAAATTAAGTATAAATAATATATCTTTGAATAATATTATTGAAAAGAAAATAAATTAAAAAAGTAGATATGGAAAGTAAGTGGATAAATGTTTATATTAAACAATTACTCTGCATCATGCATTTGATTTTCGTATTTTTTTTCCCCAAACCCTTTCGCTCTAGGATGAAGATTGTGATCCGGATTCTGAAGGTACTGCAAATGGTGAGGCAAAGATAAGTGTGCTTTTTCTTTTCTTTTCTTTTTTCCAGCTGAATCCTATAAAAGGAGGCTATTTTTGGTTCATATAGCTTGTCTTTGAAATTTTATAATTCTAGAGTGTCCTTAACAATCATGCTCATCCCGCTACTTTAGTAGAAGAAAACAAAGAGAATCACGTTACTCGGACAATCATGAATAGTTATCATAGGGTTTCAATCGATTTGCAAGTGAAAAGTTATTTGATTTGATTACAAACTTAAGTTATAAAATATGTTTGATTTGGATTAATTATTTAACTTTTATATTATCTCTTTAGACGCATGATTAAATATAAAAAACATATCCCATCACAAGACACAATATGATTTAAATTATTAGTTGAAATCATTTAAAATCTTCTAAAAATATATTAATACTTGTATACATAAATTCAATATAACACATGCATAAAATTGTTACTTTTCTTGCAAATGCAGTTTAAATAACAAGACCATTATAAAAATATTAGAACAATTTATAATAATAATTTCATAAATATATACTTATATATTAATAAAGATATAAAATTATTCAAATAATAAGATGTATATAATTTAGATTTAAGATTATAAAAAAATAATAAATAATTTTATAAGAATCAAATTATATAAATATTTATTACTTTTATCTAATTATATAAATAATTTCATAATAATGATATAAGACTATAAGATTATAACTTGATCTAATCCAATAAAAAAAATTGTTATTTTAGTTTTTAGTTTGGTTGATATTTGATTTGAAATGTATTTGGTAATACTTTTTTATTAAACTGAAATCTGAAATTATTAAGGAAAATTAATTTTTTAATAATTTTTTTAAATAGTTACTAGTAATTTTTAATAATTAAGAGTATTTATCATAATTCTACTTTAAATAACATTCAAAAATTTTACCTCCGAATTAAAAGTATTTTTAAATTTTTTTATTTATAATATACTTTCATAAATCGATTATTTATTTATTTATAATATTCTCACACACTCTCTCATAATAATAATATTATTAGATTTATTTTTTATTATTGTGAAATACTGTTTTCATATTATTGTTTTAATATCACGCTGCTCCTCTATTTATTTCACTGTTTATTTTTATTTAATAAAACATTTCATCTTGATTGATATAATTTAAAATTATAATTACAGTTTTAGGATGATAAATAATTTTAAATATATTAAAATATAAATAATCATAATTGTTTAAAAATATATAATTTTCTATTTTTAACTAATTTATTCATTAATTTTATCAAATATATTTGATTTAATTTTAAGTTTTTTAGTTTGTATTAAATTTGATATGTTTATAAGCATCCCTAATAATAATGGGATAACTCAAAGAATATTTGGTATCATCAATGCTTAGAGTTTAATTTTGTTATAGGCATGTTAAGAGTTTATTTGATTTATAAAACATATTTTTAAATTCAATTTACTCATTAATGAAGTATTTTGTTTGAAAATGGTGTAAAAATAGATAATGAGATATGTACATTTTTTAATGAATTTAATTAAAATGCAATATTATAAATTTTTTATACAATTATTTATGATAAATTTTATATCTACCATATTTTCAATTAGTCAATAGCATAAAAAAAATTACACTACCAATATATTAAAATTATTCTTTCTTTTAAATGTAAAAAGTACTTTTTTTTAATATATAATAAAAGACTAATCTTTTGACGAACATCAAAATTACTAAAATACGCATGACCTATTCCTATATTTTTCTTCTTACATGCAATCGGAAACTGAACTCCATTTTTTTTAATCAACGGAGAAATTGAACTCCGATTAACATTCTTTAAATACTCGATTATTACTAATTAAATTAGACTTTGTTGATGGTTGCATTTGGTAGAGCTATATGTTAACTTCTTTATGGTTAAATCGAATATATTCAAATTAAATTATATCTACTTTGGTGATTCCAAAGTAAACCTTCATAAAAAAAATGAATACATCAAACCGTGCCTCCTTTATCGATGTCGCTACTCTTAACTTGCTTTTGTTTCTCTTTGACCAACTTTTTTAAAGTTGGGAATGATATACTAGAAAAGAAAATCTATAAATTATTGATGAAGAGGACTGAGATAAGATATAATAGCGCAGTACTATATTAATTCAATTTATGTGTATTTTATTTCACCCGTTTAGCTATTATTATTAAATTTTATGCTTTAAAGGTTAAATTACACATTACTCCTTATTATTGTCCCCTTCTTAAAATTAATATTCCTTGTTTATTTTAACCTTTTCTATTTTAATTTAAATTGTTAAGATTCATTCCTTTGGCAAATAAGATTAATTTTTAATTGAAAGTGGTTATAGTTTACTTTAATTCTGTGTTACCGTTTTGTATGATTAAATACATTTTCAACCTATTTTTTAGGTTATGAAATATTTGAAAAGATTCTACTTACCATGCAAGAAATTAACGATTTTGACATCACATGTTTATCCTAAAACTATAATATGTTGATGGATTATTTTGTTAATTCCTACTTTATTTTTAAATTCCTTTGACATACAACTTTTTTTTTATTTACATTTGGATTTCTAACTGCATCCCTTAATATTTTTTCAATTATCAAACCCTCTACAAAAGATCAGTTTTAAGGGTTAGTTAACAAGCTTTTAAATCATTGTTAAATTTCAATAAAAAATTAATAAATTTAATTAAAACCAGATCATCAAAATTAATATTTTTTATAAAAATAATTTTAATATAATTTTAATATAATTTTAATATACTTTTAATATAATTTTAACTTATTTTTTAAAATTAAAATTTTCTAATTATTATGTTAAATTTAAAATATTTTTATTCATAACTTTGTAAAATTATAGAACTATTAAATTATTATTATTATTACCATCATAATTATTGTAACTATTATAATAATAATAATAATAATAAATTATTATTATTATTATTTTAAAATTATAATTTATTTTTTTAAAAAAAAAATTGTTAAATTTTTAAATAAATAAATTTTTATTATCTAATTTAAAAATATACAATAAAATAAATAATATTATTTAATATATAAATTATGTTTAATTTATATATATATTAATTTATATAAAATAAATATTAAAAATAATATAATAATAACATAAAAAATATTTTTTCTATTAATTATTAAATAATATATAAAAAATTACATTTTTATATTATAATCCTCATCTATCACAATAATAATATTATTTTTAAATTTTATTTTATAAACTTTTTATTTTTTACTATTTTAAAAAATTAATTTTTGTTAATTTTTAATTATATGTTCATTATGAATGACAATAATTTGAATAACAGTTTTTTACATATAAATTATAGATAATTTATAACATTGTAATATAATTTATATTATATAAATATTTATAGTATAAAAAATATCAAATTATTTTAAAAATAATTTTAGCATAAAATTAATCTTTTATAATTCTTTTATATAATTAAATTATTAATATCTATTAAAATAAATTTATATAATTAAATTTTAATTTTTAATTTTATAAATATAATTTATATAATAAAATTTATTAATTTAAAAATTATATTAATAAAATTTAATTATTAAAAAATTATGAACAAAATAATTTTGTGTTAGAATATTTCTTTATCCATTATCGTAATATAATATTATAATATATATTATTTTAATAAAATAAATACTAAATAATAAATAAAAAATAAAAATGCATAAATTTATTTATTTTATATATAATACATTAAATAATATATAAAATAAAATTATTTATTAATATTATATTATCGATATTACCTTCATCCTCATATGATTATTAATACTATTATCAATTTTACCATCACTTTAATAATAATATTAATTACAATAATTTTATTATTATTATTATTTTAAATTATTTATTTTTTATTTTAATTTAATTTAATTTTATGCTAAATTTTTAATTTATCTATTTTTATATTTACAATAAAATGATAGAATAAAATGAATTAATTTATTTTTATAATAATTTTTAAAAAATAAAAAATTAAATTAATTTTTAAAAAATTTAAAAATTAAAAACCATCCGATCTGAAATTTAGTAGCGTGAAAAGAAAATCAATAGAACTCAATTAAAATTAAAATGGAGAGAAAGTTCCGAAATTATGCGTAATTCACTTTTTAAACCCTTTTTCAATTGTAATTGCTTATTGTATCTCGAGTAAATTATACATTTATAAAAAAATATTAACAAAAAGGTGTATAAACTGCTGATCACTTGATGTGACTATGTAGGGTTTAATTGTATGTAAAAAAGAAAAATGATTTAAAATTTAATTCTTTTGACTCATTAGTAGCGTAAAATATTTTCGCATCATTATTGAATTGTGTATTATGAAATTGTTAAAAGATTTTTCTTTAAACAAATAATTAATATATTAATTTTTATAACATATATCCAAAGACATATAACAAGAATCAGCCTATAATAATTTTTTTATTAAAAATCACAGTTTTCAATAATATTAAATAAAAAATATTTATTAATTTATTATTGTGCTTTTGGTTCGATATTATAAAAATCATTAACATGTAGTTAAATTACAATACTATTATATTTTTTAAATTGGTACATTAGAATAAGTAAATTTATTTTATTATTATGAAGGTAAAATGTTAATTTGTATATACAACCGATGATAGTGATTGAAAACACACCAATTTGCTTATGACAGGTTATGAAAACTTCACATACATATTTTATTTTCTATATAGGTGGTAAAGATTACTTCTTTTTTATTTGAAGTAGGGATGGAATCTTTCAAACAAACTATTACTTAACCACAGCATTAAAAGGCACATCGTATTCATTATTGAAGGAAAATTTTATTTATCTACAATAATTATATTGACTCGAATATAATTTTCACTAATAAAATACATATATACATGTATTTTTTTAAAAAAAAAACATTTAATAAATCAGCTAATAATATAGTAATACAAGAAATAAGTGGATTATCTAATAAGTGATGCAGCCTTCGCGAGTAAGATAAAAAAGCACTGGCAATCAGTTTAAAAAATTGGCTTCACCGCAGCAATGGGGGATGAAAATATTTCTTGAATGCCCTTTAACACAAAGCATAAGGATGAGACTGATGATATAGATTACTTTAATTCTTATTTTTTATTGATTGATGATTAAATTTAAATAACAAACTTCAAACATTTATGGTTGCATTTAATAAAGATAAATAATTTTGTACTAAAAATTAATAAATTTATAACTTTCATAAAGTTATATGACTGGATGCACAAAATTATCTCCAATTAGCGTAAGTTCCGGTCTGAAATAAAATAGGTAAGAAAGCATGCAGAAGATGTGAGGTAAAGAAGCAAGTTGTGAACGAAACGGCTCTCATAACAGCAAAGAGGGTGCTGTGACCTGTGTGCAGTGTAACATGGAAGTGAGGGTGAAGAGTGAACGCACTTGCCACTGCAGTGGTCATGACTCATGAGTCGCCACAAGGCAAGTTACATTGTACAGTGTCCTCTTGTTGGATATGGGCCCAGTGACCATGGGCCCTTCTCTCTTATCTCCTATATACTCTCTCACTTAAAATTACAATGCGCCTTGTCAGATTCTCACTCTTCCTTCCAATCCATACCCTCCTTTTACATCTCATTTTTTTTATATTATTAACTAACATAATATAATTATACAATTTTCCTACATAAATTTAAACGATTAAAATTAAAAAATAATTATATTAATAACATAGATTTTATTTTTATACTAAAAAAATTTATTAATCTTTTATTATATGCATTACATACTTAAAATAATAAAATTAAATAATTATATAAAAATGTTTTTATCTAATTTATTTAATAAATTTACCAAAAATTATAATAATTTTCATTTAATAGAGTTTATATAATTTTAATATAATTATATTATGTAACTGGCCAAAATAAAAGATTCAAATTCTTTATTTTTCTTATACTTTTCATTTCATCCATCACTTCTTTTATTTTAACCTAAATGAATATCCATCTAATTTAATCTTCCCTCTATCAATGCTATAACTCTTACAAATTAAAGTTTATTATTGTAAAATTATCATTGTCTCTAAAGTAAATTGATTTACTTTTGTTCTTTTTCATGAAATTCATACATTTTTTGGGTAGACTAATATATACACAATTAGTAATTAGAAATTGGAAACACTATTTTTATTTTTTACGGAGACATTATATTATATTTAAGCTAAAAATCATAAGATTACCTTATATATTTTCTTGCTCATTAGGGCACATATTCAAATGTGTTTCTAATATATAGGTTTGGTAGATGTAGAAAAAATTGGAACGTGTGTGAATGTGTATTATAAAACAAAATATACAAACAAATATATGTACAATAATGTACATACATTTATAGCCATAATCTAATGGTTTGCAATTTAAAAAATAAAAAAATAAAAATCTAAGGACTCACATATGAATGTAAGATAATGTTAATATGTATTTTAATCAGGATTATTATAAAAGAAACTTTTTTCATTTTAAAATATGTTAATTTCATTTATTTTATTGATTAATTTTTAAATAATAAGGCTCATTTATTATTATTTTTAAAAAATATAGTTCTTGATTAAAAGAACACGTTTAAATTTTTTAAGACAGTTATTATTTAAAATAAATTAAAAATTCTTTCACTTATTTTAACATAAATTTTAAAAAAAGTTGCTTATGAAAAAGTTCTAGAGGAAAAAAAACTATATCATAATTTATTTATTTTTTTTAAGTTTAATCGAATACACTCATAGTTAACTTACTAATGACTTATATTTAAGTGAATTTATATACTGAGGAATTAAAATTGATAGATAGCTAGATACGATTTATCGTAAATATCCAAATAATTGTTTTATACGTCACATGCATATAAGGTTGTGAAACTTCTATACTTTTCAATACTATACGGGTGAAGACTGAAGAATTATATTGGCTATTTTTTATTCTTTTTGAAAGTAAGAATCGCCTAATTATATTGTGGGAAGAGTCTAAGATATTCCTTTTAACTTTGATATGTACATTTGATCATGAAATAACTTTTAAATTGCATGGGCAAGTCTTGTAACTTTTAAATGCGTGTGCTTCCAAAATAATTAACACGTAGCATTGGCACGTAATTCTTAAAATGCTCTGGAGCCAAACCCTATGCACATATGAGGGTTTGGAGATAAAGCATGTAATAATAATAGACTCGTGTGAGAGGGTTTGGAGATAAAACATGTAATAATAGGGTGTGTTTATTGAGCAACTCATTGTGGGGTGTGGGGGGAATTGACTTAAGTAAGATCAGCTATTCTTTATAATGCTAAAGAATTCAATACATTTCTACTAATTTTATATATATATTAAAATATTTTTCATCATTTTTATAACATATTAAATTAGTTATTAATCTTAAAAAAAATAAGAAGTAAATCTTGAATTATTTTTCCTTCAATTTTATTTATTTTTGGTTACATAAATTATTTTTAAAAATTAATTTATAATGAAAACTAATTTACAAATTCATCTCTAATTATATACACATATTTATTTTTTTCATCACTTGATATCACACTCATATTTTTGTATAGTTTGTTGTTTTGATTAGTTGTACAATCTTAAAATACATAAAGTAGACAAGTAGCATAGGGGCCCAAACTAATTGAAAAGGAGGGAATAAAAAATAAAAACACAAAGAAGAGGTGAGTAAAGGTGGACAAAAGTTGGTCCACATGTAATTTAGTGAGAAAAGTATTGGTAACTTGGTTTCAAATTGAATGGCGAAGCTGGATAAGTCCACATTCATCCTTACTTCATGTGTATATAAACCATGATTGGCATTGCCATTGAGAAGGAACAAATCAAATTTAAAGACATTGCTTAATTACTTTTAAGGCACAGTAACCTCAAGAAAACTATAGCTACCACTCTCAGCTCTCTGACGCAGATATGGAATGGAAGAAGTGTTATTTGGATGTGATATTGGTTCCTTTAGGATTTCTTATAAGCATTGGCTACCATTTCTGGCTGTGGCACACTGTTCGAACGAGTCCACACACAACTACCATTGGTATCAATGCCAGTGGTCGACGAAATTGGGTTGCTTCCATGATGAAGGTATCTTATTAATTTTAAGTTCTACCTCTCAAATTTTATTAATACCCCACACTCGATACACATTCCATATTAATTCTAACTATTAAATAATCAGTTATCTTAAAAGCTTTAACTTCATATCATCTTGAGTACCCCTAGTACTCCTACTATATATAATATATATTTCTTCTTTGCTTATCATAAGAGAAGTTAAAGAATTGTTTATACACGTCCTGGCCAATATTTATCTCTCTCTCAATGATCTTATGATAAAAAAACTCAAAGGGTAGCCATATGATGCTTACAAGGAAATAAAAAAAAAAAGTGATAGTAAAATATGAAAATATTACGAAACACAATATGCTCACTTGAAAAATGATTAACTAAAATAGTAACAGGAAAAATAAACAAGTTTCATCATGGGCAATTTTAACACTGAGCTCAAACCGCAAAGTCCTTGGTAAAAATTTATTTATTTTTGTTTTTTTTAAGTTGCTTCTTTTATTTTTCTCCCTTCATTGGCCTAAACGATTTTTGATACTTCAGTTACACTTAACAATGAGGTAGACTAACAAAGATCAACAAGGTACCATCTTTGTCACAAGGAAAAGGAGTTGATGGAGGAATGAAAAAAAAATGACTCAGAAAAAGAGAGGGGATGCAAGGGGGAGAGAGAGAGAGAGAGAGAGAGAGAGGTGTTGAAATTTTTACCGCATAACATTTGCAGAGAAAGTAAGAAGAGAAAAATGGGAACTCTATATTTAAAGTGAGATTTTTTTTTTTCTCGATAGCGTTTTACTTATTATATATTTCCTATTCCGCGTAAGTTTCACCAATTTATTCTTGTTACTATTATATAAATTGTCATTTTAATACTAATTACAAACAAATTAAACAAGATGGAATGTTCTTTGTTTATGCTATAATTAGGTGAATAAGCAATCCAAACTGCGTTATAGCTAGTCCTAGTAATGTGCATGCAAATCCACATGTTAGGGATAACATATTAAAATAGAAAATATAAGAATGTGATACATGCATGTGTTTATAAATCAATCTTGATTATTATAATTTTAACAATACTTTTATCATATCATAATTTTTTTCTTTCATCTTATTTTACCTACTTTTAAATATACTTATTGATAAACCTTTATAAAATGTCCTTTCGATTTAAATTATGTAGGTTGATGTCAGTGTATCCTCCACCCATATATTTCTTCATTATATTGTAGTTTTAATGCGATATGACAACTTTTGGTAATATTACATTAAATTAAGCGATTGACTGTTTTCTTAATGAAACTAACAGACTACTAGTACTACCAATAAAAAAAGATATCACGACATCCATTCTAGACAAGAAAATAATAATAAAAAAACTTGATCTTTAATTTGTGGCGTTCTTGACCTTTTCCAAATTTGTCGTATCTCATGTTCCAAATTTCCAATAACATAATTTGTCATATTCCCCATCAGTAATTTTCAGCGTCCTTCAATTATTCGCATATGCAAATAGAAGAAGTGTATGTCTACAAATACCATTGCACTTTTCATTTCACCTAAAATTAAGAGCACATAACGAAATAATTGCGACCCACTAGTTTTGTGGTACACGTAATATTGTTGACCCAAAATAGTTTTGATTGGAAAAAGAAAGAGCATATAAGAAAATAATGCAAAAATGGTGATTTTTTGCAGGACAATGACAAGAAAAACATCCTTGCTGTTCAATCACTCCGGAACACAATAATGGGTTCGACCCTAATGGCCACAACCTCTGTTCTCCTATGCTCAGGTCTAGCAGCAATCATAAGCAGCACCTACAGTGTGAAGAAACCACTTGAGGATGCAAGCTATGGAAGTCATGGAGAGTTCATGGTAGCTCTCAAATATGTCACTCTTCTCACTATCTTTCTCTTCTCATTCTTCTGCCATTCCATGTCCATAATGTTCACAAACCAAGTTAACATCCTAATCAACATTCCTCATGACCCTATGTCCTCGGTGACTCCACAATATGTGAATGAGATACTAGAGAAAGGCTTCATTTTGAACACTGTGGGAAATAGACTCTTCTATGCAGCACTTCCTCTGTTGCTCTGGATCTTTGGCCCTGTGTTGGTCTTCCTCTGCTCTCTAACTATGGTTCCGGTGCTTTACAACCTTGACTTTGTTGTCACTGGTAGTAAGGGGAAGATGGATGAGAATGAAAATAGAGATTTTGTATGAATTAATGTAATTAAAATTTAGTTGCATGTGTCAAGTAAGAAATGAAGTTGGTCCTTTTAAATTTCAATGATTAGAAATATGTATGATCGAGGTTTTGGAAGAGATTTTGATTATGTTCAATAACGTGGGTTGTGAATTCAAATCATATGTACAACAACCATGTGCATGGGTTTGATCTGCTTTGAGCTTTTGCAGGATATATAGAAGTTGCACTCTTTAACCTATCATTGGTTCGACTACACCATTAGTTTTTAATTAATAATGTTATCATTACAACTACCACAATTAAGAATGAGAAAAGGTATGTGTCAAAGAGATAGTCTTATGGCATTAGCAAGGAAAAGGGCAAAAAAGATGCTAATAATTCCATGCTTTCATGTGTCAATGTGGGTCATGTTCAATTATTCGTATAATGGGGGTATATATGATACTAAAGTGACTTCATAAGGAAACAAGGTGGATCAGAAAATCAGAGTCCTCCAAGAATATTAGTAAACAGAATTAATTTGTGCTACCACTCCAATATGCTAAACTTTGGGGCTTTAAAATTTGTGTTGTATGCATGTTAGATATTTGGATTCTTATTCTACTTTCATTCTCAAGATCTTCCTAGCTACCTAATACTTATCAATTTATATATAGTTTATTAATATATAGGAGCTTGAGTAACTTTTTATTTTAATCTTTTAAATTATAAAGATTATTCTTTTTAGTTTCTCATGTTATAAATTTCTTATTTTATTTATTAATTTTATAAAATGACATCCATTTTAGTCTCTTTTGATATAAGACAAAAATAAAATATATAAAATAATTTTTAAAAAATAAGAATTAAAGTAAATATTGTATAAAATTAAAAACTAAAATGAACAATATTTATAATTTTAAAATAATTTATTTTATAAATCTTTCTATGAACTTTAAGATTTAAATAAATAAAATTTAAAAAATATCTATGTCTGTACTTATTTTTTAAAATCAGTGGATGAATCCGTCAATGTACCAGTATTTGTACTTGTGTTTACACATAATAGTTATTTGTTTGTATGGAGACATATTATTTATATTCTTTTTATAGAATAAATAAATAAAGTTTTAATATCGAATTTTATGTAAACTATCCAACTTTCGTTATTAGAATTATTTTAGTGATTTATATCATTTATATTCTATTTAAATTGAATATTTTAATATATATTTTTTATAAATTAGTAAAACAAAAATATTTTAATGTTAAAATTCAGTATAAAATAAAAAAAAAAATTGAGTGATTTCAACTTAATTTTATTTCGGCCTACATAGCCTGAATCCCATTTGAATTGGCCGAATGCAAACTAGCATGGAAAGATCAGTTAGGTGAGCCCATTAACTTGACTGTTTTGATAATAATTAAATTTTTTGTTTCAACTTTAAATCGGTCTAATAAATTTATTGGACTATACTTTATGAGCGTTGAAATTAACAATTAGGCCATCATTATTTATAAATTGATAGAATTCTAATTCACATTTAAAAATGTAATGTTTTTATACAAAATTAAAGTTAAAGTGGACTAACTAGTTAGTCATTTCTGCTGGAGGCCCACAAAAGGTTGAACTGGTCTAGTAAGAGGCCAACCCATGACAACTTAATCTGGTTCTAATAATAATAATAATAATAATAATAATAATAATACTAAATTACACTTCTGAGATAATTATTGTAAGAGAATTTTTTTTAGAGGTTTCTATTATGTACTCATTTTCACATGAGGTAAACATTAAATGATTTTTATTTTGTTAATATAGTATTCTAATACTTCTTTACTTCATATTGATACCTGAAAACGCATCATAGACAAATATTTAAAATGAATAACCATGCATCTTGAAAATGAATAAATTTAAAATGTTAGATAAAAATTTAAGAATAAAAATATTTAATATAAAATTAAAATTAATCGGTAGGTCTGTGTAATTCTATTAAATTTGTATTTAGGTTCTTTTAGATAAAATAAAATAAAATCATCAAGTCTTTATGATTTTAGAATTTTACAATTAAACATTTAAAATTAACACCATTTAACATAAATTATATATTAATTGTATATTGTTAATATGTTCACATGATAATCTCTTACCCTTTTTTTTCATCATCCCTGTCTCTCTCTTTCTCTACTCTCTAGAATGAGTTAATTATCTTAAACGATGTAAAATTTGCCAATTCTTGCATGTGTTTTATCTGTGAAGAGTGCTAGCGGGACTCGTTAAATAAAGAGTGAAGCTCACATGTTTTTTTTTTAGTATATTTAAATCAATAACAATATATATTAAAAATTACGTTATTGATTTTTTTTTATAACTAATAGATAGCTGGTTTAATTGATATACATACTTGCTTTTTTAGAGTAAAACTTTAAATTTGAATATTTTCTATAAGAAATGTTGAAAAGACTAATCTCACTATATTATACATATTTTCAGCCCAACAATATTACCTTTTGTAAATAACATATAATTTAAACTAAAAATGTTTTTCTTCTATCTGTTAATATAATTGAACAAATAGGAGCCAATAAAAATACGTTAAGATTAGATTCATGCTTAAGTGCCAAGTTATAACCATCTTGAAGGCAAAAACAAAAGCATTGAATTATTAGAATCACTTTAGAGGGAAGCATTGTAGGTATCAAATTCATAGAGATAATAACAATGTGTGCATTTAAATAAAAGACAGAAAAATTCTTTACAAATCCAAATTTTTTAAAGATGCTGGACCAACGTTACCATGATTCATATTATATATATATATATATATATATATATATATATATATATATATATATATAACTTAATCATGCTATAAAAAGAAACTTTGAGCAAGATGCTGATAATTCATTTTCATTCACTAATATTAATTTATATAAATTGGTATTTAATATATACATATCATTGCACAATATTTTTAACTTATTTTTTATAAAACATTTAAGTTATTTATTTATATTCAGTTGTAAATCGTTTATCTTTTTTAAAAAATTAATAAATAAATAAAATATGTAAATAAAGTGCATGATTTTTTTATTGATACGTATGGAATTTAAATATTATTTAAAAAAAAAGCATTCGTTCAGCCTTTGAAGTGAATTGGATTGACTTGGTTGAACCGGTCAGTAAGACTCGGTTCAAGTGAACCGGTTTCTTACTTTTACAGCTCACATCTGCAACGGTGCGTTTTAATTTTAGGCGATTGCAGCGGCAGGCAGTCGCAGTGACCGACCCACCCATATTGCTTCCCTTCCTTTGTGCATCGTCTTTTTGTTAGGGTTTGCACCCAAACGAAACATCGAAATTCCCTCATTGCTCGCTTCTCTAACCAAAGAATTCTGCAGTTCCCTTGGATAAGGTAACGAGATTTTATTCTTAACCGTCGTCGTTTTTCATTTCTAGATTTGATTTTAAATTTTTTATTATTTCCGCGATAGATGTGTGGCGAGAAAGGTAATGGATTTTGTAGAACTGTTTCATGACAATCTGGATTGAAATTGCGTTTCTTTTTCTCTATTGAAGTAGTGTAGGAGAAAAATCATAACAATCTGAAAACCTAACCCAGTTGTTAACCTTGTCTTGATATGTTTTTGGGGTTTCCTTTCTGGTTGAGAACCTTAGCAGTAATCGTGATGTCATATATAAGTTATACTCGTATTTATTGCCTCACAAAAACACTAGTATTATATGTATCATCTCAAAATTGGTACCCAGTCCTTTGACAATTGATTGCTTTTAATTATTACTCCATGATCTAGTGTATGCTTATGTCTTGAACATGATGCGTTGAGGTTACGGACTACACTAATTTACTGCTTTTGTGTGTAAGAACTAGGTTTATTTATATATTCATTCGATAGCTTGGCATTCTGGTTTATGAAATTCAGTGTTTAAGTCTTTAAGTTATAATTTTGTTGTGCATCATGGACTCTTGGTCTGTGCCGGGCCATTGCTAATCTTAGTTCTTGTTTCCTGTCTCCACCACCAATAGATGGGATTTGGATCCTCCTATGTGAGTTTTTCACAAGATAGGGTCATGTGGAGGGAAATAGACACTCAAATCTGTGGGGGGTGAAGTTAGTGTGGCCTGGTGCGAGGATGTTTTGTCAGTGTTCTGCATTCACTTAAGTAAAATAATAAAGTAAAATCAAAATGAGATGATGTAAATAGGAAATGACCTCCCAATGTTTGTCTTTGAAGATTTTTTGCTAACTTTTGATATAGTTTTTTCATTCTAAACCATAAACTTGTGTCCACCAGTTTACGAATGCAGCCTACAATGGCCCATTTCCTTGCAAGTCCAACTTCGAACTTATGCGAAAGCATTCCTTTAGACAGTTTTCTTTTTTCCATTTTAAGACCAAAGTAAAAGCACGAAGTTATCTTTTCAGTGTCTTGTTATTTTGATTAACTTTATTGGCTGATTGTTAATTGTGACCTTCTTTGATAATCATTTTATTATTGCATTGTTTTTCATTTGAGCCGAGGGAATGCTGTTGGAGACTTAAATGGGATATGACAATCAATTGTGGCAATTTTAAAGTGAGGGGAGAGGAGCACTTGTGATTGAGTAGATTATATTATTCTTATTTTTATGAAAAAGAAATGATAATATTCATTGCACACCGTGGTGCAAACTTGCTAGGTGCTATTTTAAGTCATTTAAAATGCTTATAATTAGTGTTGTCATTTGTCGATGATGTCTTCCCCCATGGATGGCAGAATGGTGTCTGCTAGAGTGAGTGGCATACTTTTGCATATGTTGTGTAAGAGTCAAGAGGGTTATTCAGCTTTATTAAAAAAAAAATAACATAATAATCACTGCAGGAAGGAAAATAGCAAGATAATGAACTCTGAATACTCCCACTATACTATTTTTTAGGCTAAATAAAGGCATTTTCATTAATTATTAATTTATCTGAAAATCAAGACAGACTGTTCTGAAATAATCTGAGGTTCTTTTCACCCAACTTCAAGCTTTTATTCCTTTCCCATAATTTCTTCTTAAGATGCTGACAAATCTTTTCTCCCTTCCTGTCTTCTTTTTTTCTGGGTTTTTGAATTTGAGATGAATATTTCTGTTTTATGAGCAATTTTCATGATGTATGAATTTCTCCATTTTTTTAGTGCATTTAGTAATCTTTTTATAATGTCTAAAACGGCCATTGGCCAACCTGATATAGCTAAAAAAGGCTTTTGCACTTTTGTTATTGTATTTAAAAAATTACTGTGTTGCACTACATTGATGGATGCCATGTCACCTGCAGTGCTATGGTGGCTCTTTTTTGGGGCATCACTGCATTGGTTGCCAATGGTATGTAGTATATGCCACTGATAACAAATACTTAAAAACATCTATTTAAATACTGACCAATTTGAATAACAGTATGGCGTGGCAAAATTTTGACATAACTCCTCAACAAGTCTTGGTGCTAGGGGTCTATCCCATATGAGTATATAATAATGTGAAATTATTAAAATCTATTCAGTTTACCCCCCCTTGTCTTTTCATGTGGCTGATTTTCATCCTTTCCGCAGTAAAAGAGTCTCCAGTTTATATTTATTTCACAGGCATCTGATTTTCAATGGGGGAAAAGCAGATGCAGTATGAGATAATAATTTTCACCAGACCATTAATTGATAGTAATGCAAAGTTACTAGTTTTAAATGTTCCTCTTCATTTACAAATGTTTTCTTGCAGGAGTTTTTCCAAACAAAAGCCATGTCTTCATCTTATCTTCCTGCTACAACTGAATCAATTGCTCAGGCAATGGAGGCCAAAGACCCATCCGAGGCCATCTCCATTCTTTATCGGGTACTTGATGATCCTTCTTCTTCCCCAGAAGCTCTGCGCATGAAAGAGCAAGCCATCACCAACCTCACTGACCTCCTCAGGCAAGAGAATAGGGGAGAGGATCTGCGTAGCCTTCTCACTCAGTTGAGGCCATTCTTCTCCTTGATACCTAAAGCAAAAACTGCAAAGATTGTTAGAGGAATAATTGACTCAGTTGCAAAAATACCAGGGACATCTGATCTACAAATTGCACTTTGCAAAGAAATGGTGCTATGGACTCGAGCTGAAAAGCGTACCTTTTTGCGGCAGCGAGTTGAGGCAAGACTTGCAGCGCTTCTGATGGAAAATAAGGAGTATTCAGAAGCTTTGACTCTTCTTTCTAGCTTGGTCAAAGAGGTTAGAAGATTAGATGACAAGCTTCTTCTTGTAGACATCGACTTGCTGGAAAGCAAGCTACACTTCTCATTAAGGAACCTTCCAAAGGCAAAAGCTGCTCTCACGGCTGCAAGAACAGCTGCAAATGCTATTTATGTGCCTCCAGCTCAACAAGGTGCAATAGATCTGCAGAGTGGAATACTTCATGCCGAGGAGAAGGATTATAAAACTGCTTACAGCTATTTCTTTGAAGCTTTTGAATCCTTCAATGCTCTTGAAGACCCCAAGGCTGTTTTTAGCCTGAAATATATGTTGTTGTGTAAGATCATGGTGAATCAAGCTGACGATGTGGGTGGAATTATTTCTTCCAAAGCAGGCCTGCAATATGTTGGGCCTGACTTGGATGCTATGAAAGCTGTTGCCGATGCACATTCTAAGCGATCCCTTAAGTTGTTTGAAATTGCTTTGCGGGACTACAATGCACAGTTGGAGGAAGACCCAATTGTCCACAGGCACCTGCAATCCCTGTATGACACCCTTCTAGAGCAGAATCTTTGCAGATTGATTGAGCCTTTTTCAAGGGTTGAGATTGCTCATATTGCTGAGCTTATTGAACTTCCCATTGATCACGTGGAGCGAAAGTTGTCTCAGATGATTTTGGACAAGAAGTTTGCTGGAACATTGGATCAAGGTGCTGGATGCCTCGTCATATTTGACGATCCCAAGACTGATGCAATATATCCTGCAACTTTAGAGACCATTTCCAACATTGGGAAAGTTGTGGACAGTCTTTATGTTAGGTCTGCCAAGATAATGGCATGAGCTCTCTGTTTATTTTACTCCGTTGCCTCATTACTTGTTGCCCGTTTTCTTCTTAATGGTGACTAGCTTATCATTTGTTTTGTTTCTTTTGTTAAAACTCAAACTTGTGGGAGACCTCTTTCGGTGGTGTTGAATGTTTAAAGGTATTGGTGGTGACTACCACCTGTCTGACCTTGGCATCATAAAAATACAAATGTGCTGCTAGATTATCTGATCTTCTAAAGTTGGACTTGGAGCATTCTTGTCAGAATCATCAGGCATTAAATTAGTCCCATGCAACAAACTGCAGTGAATTGACAATTAGGTTTGGGGGTTTATTTTGTTCGCGAATACTATGTATGAAGATATCTCAACATAAATTATTGTTATTTTCCCTAGTTTTGTAATTTACGAGAATAACCTGACAAGTTACTGGAGGGGATATCTCAATTGTGAATGAGCTTCATCGGAAGCTGCAATCAATTATAGCCGTTTTAGTTTACTGGGATTCCATTATGCAGCATGGTTTGGAAAACATGCCATTCAATCTATTATTGAAATTAGGTGTAATATTATAGGTGTTTTTAGTGCTGCTCTAAAATTAAAAATAAAATTTTATTTCGGTAACCCTTGCAAACAAGTTTTACATTAAATATCGGTATACATTATTCAAGTAAAATTTCAATTTTAATTGAAAACAATATTAAAAGCATTTATAATACTTCATCTAAGAATTGTTTGGTAAGAAAAAATTACTTTCTACCTTTATTTTTAATTATAAAGATATCCTCTTAATTTTTTATTCTTTGTTTTTTAAAGTTTGTATAGAAAATGATGAAAATAAAAAACAGTTATTTTCACTTTTCTTGTACAAAATTTTAAAAATATAAAATAAATGTAAAAGGTTGACGTTGTTATGATTATAAATAAAAATAAAAAATATTTTTCCATACCAAATGACTCCTAAGTTTTGTCCATATACACAAACTCACATTTAAAACTTGGGTCCAGGACTTGTGAGCCAGGCCTAGGTTTTTCCGCGAACATCATTAAAAAAAATTAAAAAACTAACCTTTGTACATTTTTATCACAGGCTCACAACTTCTTTAGGTAATAGTATATAAAATCAGTACGCAATGCATACACCTCATAAGTGCGGTGCTTGCGGGATAGGTTAACTTGGTATACCTTTATTTTTATTTCATCCAAAATTTTGATAGATCAATTATTTAAATTTAGTTTTGATCCGATAGCATGTCAGATAAATTTAAATAATTTAATTTATTAATATAATATATTACTTGTAATACTATGTTTAATTAAATTATAAATTTTATAAAAACATAGAACTAAAATTAAGTTATATTTTAAAAAAATAATACTAATATTAATAATATATTATAAAATATTTTTTATTAAATTAAAAAATCTTATTATTAAAATAAAGTACAAATTTTAAAAATATATTAAATATTAAACTAGGTTAGAATTATCCAAATTCATTCTTAAAACATGTTAAATCTATTTTTTAAAATTCAAACCCATCAAAATTATCATCAAACTGGACCAACTTACAAACCTCCCAACTTATCAATGAACCCAGGTTGATTCTGCGTAGGCCCCGTCTTTTTAACTAGAAAACTATTTGGGACTAAAATCAGCTTTTAGCCTTTTACTGTTAATCTTTATTTATTCTTGCGAGTCAAGCTCCTCGGCTTTACATAATTGTTGTTCAGATAAATTAGGAAACTTAAAGTAGAATCATTAAGAGTACTTTGTTTAAACTTTTGAAAAAAAAAGTGAGTTTGAGGTTCCGTAAACCAAAATTACGTAAAGTAAAAGTTATTTTTATTTAGTTGCCATTACAAAAAAAAATTTAAAATTTGAAATATGGTCATAATTTTAGTTTTTTTTTTCAAAAGTTACTCAAAATGATTTATCATAATAATTAAAAAATATTATATACATTTTAAAAATTTTAAACAAACACAATTTTTGTGAAAAAAAGTTTAGATAAACAGAGTATAAATGTGCATTTAGAAAAAAATTAAATTAGATATTTAAAATTTAAATTTATTATTAAAAAATACAAATTTTATTATAATTATAATTATTTTTATTTTTTCAATTTTTTATTTTATTCTTAAAATTATTACAAATAACTTCATATCCTTTTTAAACGAATTCAAACACCCTCTAATCTTAGATACAACATGGTGTTAACATTAATCTTCCACATAGGAGGGCCAAGAAGTTTATAGTGTCTGCCGTATCCTCAATATAACTTATAAGATAATTTATAGAACAAAATATAAGTTTAATATCTTAATTAGTGTTTTTATGTCAATTTTTTGTAAAATCAAAATTTCATTTTTATAATTAACGCCAACCTAATGCCAACTTTTTTTTTATTTATAATACCAACTTTTATTGTGCAAGTTATTAAAATTAAACTCCAATTCTAATAAAAAAACACACACAAAAAAAGAAAGAATTAAAAACACTTATAATATAGCACACCACAAAATCTATACCAACACAGGTGTGACATGCCCTATCTTAGGGAGAGAATGAGTAGAGAGGCATTGTCGATAAAAGCTAGGCATAAGGGTATGACAAAAAAAATAAACAAGTGCAAAATGCAATTCTATTAGTCTCCCATTGCCCCCTGATTTGTCCCCATCAGATGTATCACAAGACACACTTGCATAAACTAATTAGAGGTGGTTTTAACGTGTGTGGAGGGTCACTGGGTGATCTATTTTAGAAAGTTAGGTATTGCATGATGTTAACAGGAAAAAGGCGAAGTTAAAAATAAACAAATATTGCAATTTGCAAAGCTAGCTAGTAACCTTTAAACTCTCGGAGAAAGCGAGGGTTAACCTGCTTTCCTAACACGACCCATAAAGCATATACGTATGTTACCAACTTTTTGCTTTGAGTCGGTGCTTGTCCCATTCAAATTCCATTACTTTAACCACAACTTCCACCTTAAGAAACCCACTTAATTGCTCAACCCCCATTGCCCCTAACGCTTTTGCACAAGTATCCCATTTTTTTAGGATTTTGAAAGATTCAATCAATTAGGTTCTGATTCAAACCAAAATAAATGGGTTGGTTTAAATTTTTTAATAAAATTGATTTGAAAACAAATGATTAAATTTCTTTTTAAAAAAATACAAGACCTAATAATCTAACCTAATTCAAACCGTTTTTAATTAGGTTGATTTAGTTGTTGTTATAAACTCAAAAAAATTAATTAAACTGGATTTAGCTTAATTATAATACATCTTTTTATATAGTTTGGCGTTCCATTGCTGCTTATTGGATAAGTCACGTCAAGGCACAGAAATGGCTTTGATGCTTTTCCAAAAGTAAAGTTCCCATGGCTTTGTTGGGGTTGGAATTTGGACCACATTTCATTGGGTGGTTGCCGTATTATAATGGCACATACGCTTTATGAGATTTTCACCTGTTATACTTTGGCTCACCACTCGTTGATTTGTACTTTTGTAGTCAAGAAGGTGAACTTTTGCATGATTGAGATTGTGACTGCCAACTGTGGTAAATATTGTTTTTGATGCCCTTATTCCGTAGCAAATGACATCAAATGCTTCATTAATTATTGTTTCATGAATCAATCGACATGCTTTATATCCCCATAAGAAAACAAACAACCAAAATATATGATGTGCTTACTTTTGTATGTTTTTTTTGTACTCTCCTATTCTTTGTGGATTGCAATCTCATATATAGCTTAAAACAACTATATACTGGCCCCCGAATCGCCTGAATTATCTTATACTCAATATTGCAAAAAGTAAAACAACAACAACTACTGTTAGCTATTATTATTATTATTATTAGCTATATATGCGTATGGATTATACAGGGTGTTCGTTTATTGAGTTAAATTGATTCGGAAGAAAACAAAATTCGTTGAATCTAATTTTACAGCTTTTGTATTAATTTTATCATTTAACTGGCTTGGTTTGAATTCAAATTATATGTCATCCTACAAAATCTAAGTGGGTTTGAATTATACTTATTTTTACTTATTTTTAAAATAATAAAGAATCAAGAATTATAAATAAATATACTAAAAATAATTCAAAGTATAAAAATATCCTTCCATAAATATAAAGTAATTCGTATTAATTGTCTCATTTATTCGACTACATAATATTATGTTTAAATTAGAATGCATAGTCAAAATTATATCAAAATTTTGAAGTATGATAATTTAATAAAAAAATGGAACTGAAAACCAATGTAATCAATAAATATTCTTTTATTTTTTATTTTTTTTAATTTACGTTAAATTGGGTCAGTTTATAAATATTTCTATACTGTGAGCATGCAATTCTATATTTAAAACTGTATTGTTGTACTAAAAATATAACAAAGGAAATGTGATTTTTTAATATGTTATCTAAATCTAACTTGTCTTAAGCAACTGTACAATGCAAATTCATGTTGTCATCTAGAAGCTTCTTTACGAAGTACATGCTACAGAACTAAAATTTCTTACTTAGTAAGCAATATGAAAGATGGGGTATATTGATTAATTTGATAAAATAATTTTAAATAATTATAGAAAATATATATTACTTTTTTATTTCTAAACATTATTATATGGTATAGTAAAAAAATTTAATTTTTATTAAGAAAAATAGTAAAAATAGATGATATTTTTTGTATAAATTCAGAAAATAAAAAATAATTTTATAATTTTTTACGAACACAAATAAAAATAATCATTTTTTCACAAGAGGTTGTTTCATAGGTTAACTGTGATAGCATACACTTAATTTTTTTAAAATTCAAGTTTTATTTCTTTCTCTTTCTTCCCTCCCCTCGCCCTCCCTCTCTCTATATATATAAACTTTTGTTAAAAAACTAATATTATTATACTATAAATATTATTACTCAAACAAGATTATCCACAATAAAAGATACATATTGATTTTGGATAGTACTTTGAGCTAGTTGAGATACTATTTTAAAATGGTGCTGAGCATGTGAAATACTGTTATGATATAATGATGATATTTCTGAAAAAAAAAATTCTAATGTTTAAGTAAACAGAGATAATTTGATATAATTTTGGCTAGATTGGAAATAATATGGATGAAGAATGAGATCTTTCTATTTGTAGGTGATTATTTAATAGTTAGCACACTTTATTTGTTATACTTAGCAGGTTTGGAATTGTCTGTTGCATTAATTTTTAAAATGTTATACTCAATTGCGTATTAGCGGTGAAACATTATTAAATTTAGATTTTTAATCCGGTAAAAAAAATTTCAGGTTATAATTTGAGATGAATCAATGAAAATGAGATATTATTTACATGAAGCAAAAGTTAAAAGAATTTTCTACAAATTTATGTTCAACTTAAGAGTTGAACCGACTAGCATTTGAATAAAAATGCAGTAGTAAGTATTGTTTGAAGTTTTCAATTGGAATGATCTTGATAAAATATATACAACTTCTATATGTATTTCAAGATTTAATTTGATCATATTAAGTTTTTTTAATTTTTTTTTTACTTTTGCATCATCTGAAATCAATATCTTGATTTGCATACCTTAACATTAAGTGAGAATAAAATTAAATGAAATCTAACATTCAAGTATAAAATTTTATAATAAAAAAAACCATGTTCAAATTCAATCATAAAGTAGGTGAAAAATACCTTATATGGCAGGTGACGAGAATCAACACTGTATGAAGGGTTATCTGTCATACTAAATTCAAATTAAATGCAATCAAATTCCATTTGTTCTAAACAAATCCAATAAAATTTTCAACTGTGGACAAAATAACGAAGTTCATAAATAAATCTTAATTTTAGTTATAAATAGGAATAACATTAATTATAATTAAAAAAGATGTTTTAGAACTTTTGGATATTTTTATCCTAATTTTCACTCCTATTAATTTTTTGGTGTTATTGTCATCATTTTCCTTTTCTTCTTCTTTTTTATTTTTTTTTCTAAATTCTCACCCACAATAATGGGTTACTAAACTCCTTAGTTGATCTTAAAAAATTTTTATCTTCTTTTATATGTAATCTCGATCTTGTAATATATAATTTTATTTCTTCCTTTTTAGTATATTTACTTTTAATATAATTTATAAACTTGAATGAGTTTAAAAAAAATTGCACGTCATATTTCAGAGTTTATATCAATAAAAAGTGAAACGTTTGGTAGAAATGGTCTTTTGAAGGATCCAAACATCCAACATTATTTATTTGTTAGGCTTGAAAATTCGAATAAAGTTTTAAATTGCTCTTTAGTATCAAGTTTTCCTTGTTAAATTTTACTTTTGTATTAGTTGTAAATGTTTGTTTCCGCGGAGAATCATGGATCCCCAAATGCTAGTTTCAAGTTGAGAGTTGAACTCAAGAATCCATTTAACAAGTTGAAATAGTTATATTTTATAATCTATGCTAATTTCGTACACTTGCAAGATTATTTTCTAAGAATTGACATTTTTATTGATTGATTTTCTCTTTGAATTTCAGTTCCATACGTTTTATTGTAATTTTCACTACAACCAAACTCAACCAACCCCACCCATTTTCTTTTATCTCTATTTTATGTACTCTTGTAATTTGTTTTATGTTTTTATTTTCTATTAGTGTTCTTTGTTTCTCTTTTTATTCACTCTTAAATTAATTATTCTTCACCACGTCCATCAAAGAATTAATGACCCTAATATCTTTGGCACTTTGCAATACATTTTAAATTTCCGTTTGTTATTTATTTTTATGGGGCCTGTACGAACGCAAAAATGCCAATAGGTATTAGTTGGTTTTGGTTAAGTCAAGGTTTCATTTTTACTCATATAAACGGCGTGATCAACACCTATAATAGACAGTTTGATACTATAAAAATTGTATTATTTTTGTAATTGGAGATATCTGCTTTGATTAAACAAGATTGTATTAAAAATGAGTATGGTAATTATGCTAGTGACCGAACCCTAAACTCGTCTCGAGTATAAGTATGTATTAATCGTTCACCCAATATTTTATTGGAACTGAGATAGTGATGGGTTATTTAAATGTGCTAGCTTTGGTGGCTGAAAGTTGATTTCAACCTTAGTTATTTTGGCCATAATAGATTTACCTCGGCTAAGAAATATTTTATATATCCTGGATCACATGTAGTGTTGGAAAAAAGAACTAGAAACATAATATATTTTTTTTAATTTCATTTTCTGCTCACCTGCTGGATGATAATAGGTGCTAATTGGAAATTAAACTTAAAAGAGAATATTTGTCCTTTGGAAATTTTGAAAGGATGAAATTCCTTTACCACTAGCCCAACGAAAGTCAAAGTGGCTTGAACAAGCTCTCAATGAAATTAAAATGCTAACAAAGTTGTCATTATTGCTCAACACAACAAAATAAATAAGTAATGATTAAACTAGGCAATATCCATAGAATGCCATTATTCAATAAACCAATCATGTACACAATGCAGTTGGAAATTTGGACGGGTAAGTCCTATTCCCTCTCCCTCTTTATTCCCTTCCTAGCGAATTTAGTTTAAATATATAGTTATTATAAATTTTTAATGTTATTTATATAAATATAATAATATGATTTTATACAAGTGATAAGGATATAAACTCGAGATTAATAAATTTTACTAATAACAACAACGAAACATATTATTTCTTTTATAACAGTGCTATGATCCTAACAGGGAATATGTAGATTCCACATCCTAATTCAAATATTCTACATATACCAACCGCAAAATCAAGCCGAATTTTAATTTACCCTACCTGTAATTTTCACTTTATTATATGTCAGTTTATGAGTGCTTCCCGGATTCGGAGATAAACGGTCCAGATTCGCTTTAAAAAAGAAGAAGAAGAAGAAACCCTCCTCACTTCGTCACGGGTCAAACACGTAATTACACGTGATAGATTGGGTCATTTTCGTGATTTCATATCGCCAAAAACTTTCCGGTATGTTTTAACGTCAAGTGCCGCCCAATCGCCTGTTTCTTTTTCTTTTTCTTTTTCTTTTATTTTATTTTCCGAACAAAAAACAAATCTGCTACAGTACACGTACATGCACATAGCCTTCTATTTATAGCCCTCAGGCTGCTACTCTCGTTCCCTTTTCCCTCCCTATTCTCTCTCCTACTGTTAGCGTTTTCTCTCCGGCGACGTTCTGGCAACTTCGAACCGATGGGAGCGACGGAATCTGATCTGGATTATGACTTCCTCAATCTCGATTACGAACTTCGGTATCAAAGTCTCGCCGGAACGGATGCATTCACCGCTTTCCAAAATCTCGTACCGGTCAGTGCTTTCTCTCTCTCTCTCTCTCTCGCACACACATACACTGAATTCTGAAACTGAAAGTTCGTTGGAGACATCTTTTACCACGTCATCAAGCACGATGTATGATGTGGCAACCCCATTCCCGTAACTGCTTGCGCGCAACGCTTCCTACAGCAAGAACAATAAGAATTAATTAATTATTTGACCATAAAAACGAAGTAATAATAATAATAATGATGAAATTCTGTTTTAAAGAAAAGGACATAGAAAAAAACTTGTTGAACCTGCTCTGTTTCATGATAATTTTGTTTTTGAATTACTTTTCGTTGAGGGGAAAATATATGACGACGAAAAATTTAGAGAAATAGTGTTGTAGTAGGTGGAGTCATGGAGAAAAAGTAGTAGGTGTTACAATTTTTTTCTTTAGATTCTTTCTTTGTTCAAAGAGGATCGCCGCAAACATTGAATTTTTGTGAATCGATTGGGAAGGAGGAAGAAAAAATCCTGAACTTGTCTAGGAGAAAAGAAATTCTCGGGATATATTTGAGTTGAGGAGGCCGAATAGAAAGGTGAGTGCGGAGTGAAGGTGTTATTGGCACCTTGTGGAAGTTGTTGGTGAACGAGACTTGCTGATGTGGACTACTACTTCATTGTTGGGTTTTTTGTTTTTTTGGTCAAATCTTCATTATTGGGTTTGTGTTGAGAACTAGTGTGAACGCAGGACTTTGGGATATGGGCCCCTTTCTCTCTTTTTATTTTTGTTTTTCTTCTCTTTCTTACTTTGGAGTGGGTCCTGTGACCTCCTTCCTTTCTTGCGTGCTTCTCTGTACGGGTGCACCCACATTTTGACAAGGGTAATCCTGTCACTTATCGTTATACTCCCTGTCTAATTTTGTAAATTACTAGACTTGGTCACTAATTTTAACTATTTAATTGTGTATGAAACTATATGGTAAATAGGTAAATTTAATAGTGGGCTTTTGTGAAAGTTTTTTTTTTAAAATAAATATAAGAGGTACGGGCAGAAAGGATTCTAGAAGTTGACCATCACTCCACAAATAAGAAGGAACAATATTAACATCAACTTGTAAAATTAATTTTAATTCATTTTATTAAGAATTGTATACAACCTGCTTTATGATTGGATTAGAGTTAGTAGCCACGATACCGGCTACGACTTTCCTTGAGGAGTCAATCAAATTTTGCTCATAATAATAATAATAATAATAATTTCATTTTTTCTATTTCACTCCGCCCACAGACAAGAAAATTAATGAAAAAAATTCATATTATTCAAATATGAGTGATTTTCTTGATTTTAAAATTAATTTATTCAAAGTTTATTAAACAATCTATTGTCTAGTCAAGTGGATTGTCATGAAAATTGTTAGGGTGGTGTTTTTAGTAAATAATATGAATTACATAAATAAAATTTTGTTTATTTTTAAAATATTGGATTTATTTTAAAGTCTAATTTTGATAGTGTTAGTATAAATTTGTTTACGTTACTCAAAAAGAGATCATCATGAATATGATTTTGAAAGTAGTTAATGAAAAATTAATGACAATTCATTATTAAATAACAGTATAAAAAATTATAATATCATTATATTTTATTTAAATTTTTATTTTTTAAAATTTAATTTTAATACATTATTAATAAAGAAATTATATCATCAATTAATTAAAAATTAGTAAATACTAATCTTAAAATAATAATTTATAATTAAATGATAGCGCAATTTTTTTTAACATCATCAATATATTTCAATTAAATTCATCTTTATATGATATAAAGTTACAATAAAAGTATTTCACATAAATCTACATGCTCCATTATATATATTCGTTTCTTTTATTTTTGTTGCGAGGAAACTCTTTCCGTGATATTTAATTATAATATGATACTGTCAAAATTATTCCAACGATAAAATAACTTGCTAAAATTGGGCTAAATTTGTGCTATAGGCCGTGAAATATTTCATCATCAGTCAAGAGAAATAAATAAAACAAAATCAAATCGAATTCCATTGGTCACCACTCACGAGCATATTTACGAATAAAATCAATCACTGTATCTTTGGAATGGAAATCCATTTTATTTTTTTCTATATAAAATATCAAACGTTTTTTCATTTATTTCGAAAGAAATAGAAAAAAAATATATATAAAAAAAATTTGTTTAAACATATTGAAATAGAAAGGAAAAGAAAATTTTTTATTAGTTGTATGCATGAAAAGAAGAAAAAATATATATATTAATAATATAAAATTTAATTTTTTATTATATTTTTTATTAATATATTTTTTTATTATATTTTTATAAATATATAATAATTTTAATAATTTAAAATTAAAAAAATAAAAAATACAAATTTTTTCTTTTCTTTTTTATCAATGTAGGAAAAAATAAATTCTGATAAAATTCGCATAAATTTATTTTCCTTCAATTTTCATGTACAAATAAATAGTAAAAAATATTTTTATTCTTTTTTTTTTTTATTTTATTTTATTCAAATAAAATATAAAAAAATAATTTAAATTTAATTTTTTTTTTTATAAAAAAAACCATGTAATTTTTTTTTAGCATTTACATGTTATTATATTAATAATTTTAAATTGTTAAATACTAAACAAGTTGTCAATATAAAATTAAATGATAACATAAAACAGTTATAGTAACAATGTATCAAGGTTAGTTCAAATAAAGGTTAAGTTCAGGGACCCATCACCTAATTCATCTTAACTTATTTTTTTAGGTTTTATTCAATTTTTTAAGTTTATTGAAGTAAAACTCACCTAAGTTGAATAGTCGTTTGGTTTGGATGGCACGTTAGAAAAATAAACCTGAAACTCGATTTCGTTGGAAAAATTAACCTTATCTCATTCAGTTTAGATGACATATGAAAGTTATGAACAAAATCTGAAGGTTGCGTATCTAATTAGTGTTGCCGCACAGTGGAAATTCATTAATTTATTTTTAATTTGTTAATGTATCCAAGAACATTGTTATAGTTTGAAAAAAGGTGTAATTAAATCGCTCAACCAAAATCAGTTTAATTTATGTCCGGCTGATTAGGTTTGGTTCCTCCACCCACCAAATACTCAACCTGAACTGAGGAAGTTAATTTAGATCTATACTTTAGTCCTAGTTTTTGTTATATATATCAAAGATATTTCCTAATTAATAGTAAAAATTAATCTTTAAATATAAAAATTATCAAAAAGAAATTATCTCCTTTCAACAATTTTTTTTCATACATATAATTAGAAATAAAATTTCGGTTAACATGCTTAATACTGCTATCTCCTTTAATCCTATTTACATACTCCTAAAAATTAAACTCAGTAAGAAATTCTTAATTAGATAAATGAAATACAGGGAACCATCATTTTTCTATGAAGAATCATTACAGAGGGTTGTGTAAAGTTTTATTCTTTATAGTTTTAATATTATTGCCACCATGTAAGTGGGCCCGTTTTTAAGCCCGTGGGTTGTTGGAGTGATGTTTTATTCCTTCCCCGTGTAGCTCATCTTTCGGGCTTTATTATCATTTCAATGTATTTGTGGTTGGTTATATCAATCTTTTAAAAAAATAAAAATACCGATTAATTAATATTAAAAAAATTAAATCAAACAATTTTTTTTGTATTTTTTCAAATATATATATATATATATTTTATGAATTAATATAACCAATTTTAAATTTTTTTTTTTAAAAAAATGATTTACTCTAACTTTCCCATGCTGCTGTTTGCATGTAAAGAAGAAAAAAAAGAGAGTCTGTCCCAAAATAGAGAAAAAAAAGTTAATTATGGTGTTATATAAATAAGTATATGTTTAAAAATATTTCTTTTAAATAAGTTTACCAAAACACATGACTAAAATAATGTGTGAAATTTCAGCCATCTCATTCACCTGTTGGTAATTGCAGGATGTGGTGACTTCATTTTCGACTTGTGGACTAACAGACCCCGTTTCTTCTCAAAACCTCACTCCCAAGCATTCCACCATTACTGGCACTGCTACCATTGATTCTCAGTCATCGATTTGTGGCACCGGTAATGATATGGGCACTAAGTATATTATATACTATTTCTCCCTATCAAATGCCTTATTAATCCTCTATGTTTGTTTGTATTGGAACACAGATGTCTATAGTTCATAAAAATATAGTCTATGTAGTTTAACACTTTGGATTGAATTGCAAATTGGGCAGTTGGCAGCCCAGTGTCAGCTAATAAACCAATCGGCAGAGAGAATCATATGAAAGGGACTACAAGTGGTTCCTCTGAGCCGTCTGATGAGGATGATGAAGCGGGTCCTTGTTTACAGAGCACAAACCCAGTTGATATAAAACGCCTTAGAAGGTATATATCTCAAGTTAAGGCACTCCAGATAAGGTTTAAAAGTTATACATGATTTTCATCCACCCCAAATTATTCTATTATATGTTTTTTGACCGAACTCAATGGTGTCATTTAATTCATGTATCTGATCTGACCTAGGTGAATAAAACTTATGTCGTTGTTTGTTTCAGGAAGGTTTCTAATCGTGAGTCAGCAAGGAGGTCAAGAAGAAGAAAACAGGCGCATTTGGCTGACCTTGAGTTGCAGGTAACTAATATGTTGAGACTAGAGAGTTGAGAGTACATTGAGGTATTTGAAAAGTCTTTGTTGTAAGAACCAAAACTTAGTAGCTTTTTCTCTCTAAAACATTTTCTGTTTGTATTTTTTTTCATAAAAATAATATATTTTTTATTTTTAAAATTTTGTACAAAAAATAATAATTTTTTAATAATTATTTGATCATACAAAATTTTGAAAATAAAAAATAAATAAGTAAAAGATAATATTTTTATTAATAAAAAATATAAACAAAATATATTTTTATATCCCTTAATTCTTCAGTAGACTGTTGAGGCATAGAAAAACAGGGGAATAAAAATAGATATTAGAATTCTTAAGAGTTAGGTCTCTGAATAGTTGTTTATTAAGATAATGGAACGTCACCAGTTCACCGAATCTGTCTGTTTTTGAAATTTAAGCATCAATAGTTGGATGTATATTCAGATGCACGACAGGGAATAATTTTGTTTCCTCAGGTTGAAAAACTGAAACTGGAAAATGCAACCCTGTACAAGCAGTTTACGGATGCTAGCCAACAATTTCGTGAGGCTGATACGAATAATCGGGTGCTAAAATCAGATGTAGAAGCTTTGAGAGCTAAGGTATGAGGAGGTTCTTCTGATAATATTATTCTACCTAACATATTACATTCATGTTGCAATGTTGGACAAATTGAAATTTATTTTGCTTAAGTTAGAAAATGCACAAGTGGTAACAGAACAAAGAGATCACAACTCCGGAAAAGCGTTGAAATGGGGGTAGTAACTAAGAATAAAGGAAGCTTAGTTTATTTTATTAAGATTGATGGAAAATATGTCAATAGAACTTCAACCGAGTGGTGCTCTGATCCGAAGAACTAAGAAACATTTTTTTTACTTAAAAGAATTAAGATAAGCTAATTGATGGAAGTTGATAAAAAAAAATGCTGTATCCACTTTTAGGTGAAGTTAGCAGAGGATATGGTCACGCGGAGCTCTTTTACGACGTTAAACAATCAGCTTATTCAGAATCAGTGTCAATTGAATACACCCCCACAACTGAACACAACTAGTCTACGCCGCATCGCACATGTGTCGCCAACCATCACCGTCCATGGAAACGATGCCTCGTACAATAGTGGTGTCACAGTTGGTGGACAGAATTCATCTCTTGGAAATTTGGATATGACTTACAACGACGTCAACAATGGAGTCGTGGGCGATACTATGAGCTGTGTCACTATCTGGCCGTGAGGATTTCACATGAATAGACTTTTGTAGCATCCAGTTAGATCCAACTTTTATATTTTATGTCTTCTCTAATTTGATTAGTTAGTAGGTTATATTATTATGTCTTGCGTGATTCCTCTTAATGATGCCCCTTAAAATATAGTCTTCCCTCCTTGTATTTAGTTTTGTATAAAAAAGGACTTTTTATTGCTTTATCATTCCTGATTGCAATTGTATAAAAAAAATAACTTCAATTTATTTCATTAAGTAAACAACCACTTTAAATGAATGTGGTTTTATTTATAAAAAAATTAAATAAAAAACAATGATAATTTTCAACACATTATCTTTATTATGTTGGTCCATCTGCGATGAGAATGTTTATCACAAGGGTAGTTTAAATAAATCCATAAAAAAATAGCGTCAATTCTTCCATATATGAATACTTCTATATTCTTTATCAACCAGTTGAAAAATAAAAAACAAAAATCAAACAGCTTGTGTTCAAATATATTCGGATAATTTTTTATAAAAAAAATATATTATATCGATATTTTAATTTGGTTTTTAATCCAGGATCACGCTAATGTTTAGGGAACATTTGGTTGATAAATTGAAATGGAATGAAACATAATACATGAGTTTTGTTTTATGGTAGATTTATTTTAAAAGGAAAACGAAATAGACATAATACTAAACAGGTGTATATATTTTAGTTCTAATAAGATGGTAAATAAAGATTTTTTTTTTTTAGTGAGACGTCTCTTCTATACGGGTGAATTCCAGAACTGATCAACCTAAAAGTCCTTTACGCTTGAGGCAGATACTAATAGGCGGAAATGAATGATATATAAAACAATATGGAATGAAACAAATAAAATTTTCATATTATTGCTTAAATATAAGTTTACGAGAAAGTAAAATAAAAATTCAAATTAATTATTGATCAGAAATTGGGAATGATAAATAGATTAATGAAGAATAAACATGCTAGATCTCCAAAATGTGAGGAAGAACATAAAAATATTAAATGTAATGGAATCACATATATTTTTATCTAATTTCATACTATTTTAACTTATTTTAAATACTTTAAACAATTGATCATTTTATTTTATTATATTTCATTTTTAATTAATTTATAAATAAAAATGTTAGTAATATACTTTTAACATATTCCTTTTATTATTTGCTAATCACTTTTTAAGGTGAATCCTACCATCTTAAAAGTAGAATCATATAATTTATGGAAGTTTACATAAATTTTAATCAATAATAGAAAAATATATGGACAACACTCCTTATTTATATACAGCTTAAAGAACTTACCTCCAGTCTACTCTGTCTACACACCGTAATTCCTTGCTTCATCGTTACTATCATTGTTTTAGATCCGATACACGAATTCATGTGCCAAAAATGTGGTAGGAATCATGAGATTAAATGGTGAGTAGCTCGTATCACTAAATTATGTCTGGGCAAGATTCGAATGTGCTATACTTGTTTCAAAACTTCGTTTATCTACTTCTTTAATATTTTCATTTGTACAAAAACTAGAAAACTACGGACAGTAAGGTACTAACTCAAGAAGTACATGTTCAATAAAAGTCATTTTAATTGCTAAAATAAAAGATAAGATTCATATTTAACAATAAGAAAAATATAATTTATCCTTTAATTATATTCTACAAATTGCTAACAAGTGGTTGATTTAAATAATATATATTTGATTTATTTCATCTAAAGTCTCAAGTTCAAATTTTAAAAAGGCTTGCTTCACCATGTTATAGATATTCATGTTTTGAATAAAATTATCTTCTATAAAAATACTCCGGTAACTAATTAAGGAAAGCATATGAATGATCTGTATAGACAGCTGCTGTTTCTATTTACCTGTTTTTGGTTCTCCTTTTTATGTCAACTTGTCGACTACCTGTTCTGACACTACTCTTACAAATAGCAGAAGCTTAATTTTTATGCCCATTTAATTTATATTATCATATGCTACCAGGTCATTCAATTTGGTGCTTAATTTTTTTGCCTCCTTTGATGCCCATGAAATGGTGGAACAAAACTATTCATGAACTGAAATTTTCAATTTTGTATGTTTAGTAAAATAGAACAAAACAAAAATATGTGAACTCTAGGAAAGGTAGAAACAAGGCATGATGAAGAGAATAAATGGGATTTGCCTACAATCAAAGAATGAAGGAAACATATAGTGCAAAATAAAAGCAATCTTCAGATTTTCTTCATGGAATGATGGAATCAATTAATATACAATTGTCAACTGAATAATTATTCCTAAAATCAAAGAATAGAAACTGCTATCCCATCATCAATTCAAACTCACCAAAATCAACCTTGCCATCAAAGTTCAAATCCACAACCTTCACCATCTTCTCAATAGTATTCATATCCCAACCTTTGTCCAAACCCAAGCAATCAAGCACCCTCTTCAATTCCATTGCATCTATGTATCCATCTCCGTCCTCATCAAAGATTTTGAAGGCTTCATGTAACAACTGATTGCGCTTTGACATGTCCTCATCCAATTCACCAAGCACCTCTTCCACAGGCACTTCATCATCTTGCAAGCCACCCTCACCTAACTCAAACCCTGATGTGGGTTTCCCCTCCTCAGAACCATATATCAAACCAAGCTTCTCCACCACCTTCCTAGCATTTTCCTTCCTGATTCTTCCATTGTTTTCCATGCCAAAGACAGTCACAAGTGCACCAACCATCTTGTCATCAAGTTTGAGCATGTTGTGGGCCTTGCAGTTTGGATTATGATGGTGATCAAGGTGAGACATTGTACTTTGTGGTGAGCATTTGAATGCTTGTAAAAAATCTCCAAGGAATCTGGAGCATGCTTCTGTTATACCCATTTGAACCAATACACCAACAATAGTATGCTATGATTACTACTAATACGAAGCAACTGCAAGATTTTTGGTACAGAACTTAAACTTATTTGTGGTACCTCTTTTATAGTTAGATCATTGATATTACACCCTTGTTTCAATTGTAAATCACATAAGTGCCACTGTATGGTGCAATTCATTATCGATTAAATAATAACAATAATTGGATGCAACTAATTGGCATTATAGAGTTCCAAGGCAGCTGGCATTTAAATTGAACGCGTTGAGGGGATAACATACATGCATTGTGTATTATATTAGATTAGATTATTCTCAATTTTGGTTCACTGTATCCAAGTGCATGTCAATTATGTTTACTGAGCAGTGACACTGTTACATTAAACAATTAACAATGAAGTGGTTGACAGGACTACTGTGTCCTTGTCCACAATATACTTCATAGTGAGTGGTCTTCATTCATCAAGTCCTGATAACAAAGGTGTATTTTTATTGAGTTCTGTTCAGTGCTTTGCTATTAATAAACCAGCAGACACTTTCCCATCACCACCTTCATAAATTGTGTATATGCGTTTTCCCTTTTAATTTGTTGATTTTAGTTTAACAACTGAATCAAGCCATGTATAAGCATCATAATTTTACTTTACCTTATTAGCTGATGTGTATATTTCTTTGAAGGACATTAAGTTTATATATGATCAAATTTTGAAAACCAAACAGCAGAAACTTTCTGTTCAGATGGGAAAAAGATTTGCTCTATCACTGGTCCATAACGGGTGTGCTCCTCCAGCAGCATGATAATTTTACACACTTGTGTTGATGTGGAAAGAAGAGGTTGGAAATCAGGATCTTATATAAATTAGTCTAATCTCTAATCCCTCACTGTGAGATCAATCATAGTGATTTGTGTCTTATCCATCTTAGTTTAATTTATCCATCTTAGTTTAATTTATTGATAAACTTGCATTTATTTTTAATTCATCCACAAAATGTTACTTTGATTTTAATAAAAACACTGATAGAGCACTTGCTGTGGTTAAAATCTCCGTCCCATCAGGCTGTACCTTCCTTGAAGGCATTGACTCTCTAATGTATCACAATGCTACAGAATATTAGTCAGAAATAATTTATAATATTAGGGTGTAGATCGAATCAATCTCATGAAAAAATACTTTGCTACAACCATTTTTTAAAACATGTATGTCCAGAAACCGCGTTTTGTCGCTGTACCAACAAATATTTAAATTTATTTTCCAAAGATTTGTTGGCTTTCTTCCTGCATGAATTCTAGCCCAATCACGTGGACTAATTTATTTATGATTGTGATTTAAATATCTGATAGAGTTAAAAATCCAATACATGCCTGGTGAATGATGCGAGATTCAATCCCCAAAGGCATTAGGCATAATTATTAGTATTGTATTAAAGATACAACAATGATACAAGATTTGCTGCTACTCTTTCAATATAAACTAAATTGAATGTAAAAAAAAAAAAGGGGGAGGGGGGGGGGGTTGTAAAGGAACAATCTGACTTGTCACTAAAAAAAGGGAAATTTGGTCTGATTTAGCCCTAATAAACTGACTCAATCTAATTCACTACATATCTTTCATGTAATTCGAGAGAAATTACTTTTTGCACCAAGTTTTTTTAGTTAGCTACACCATCTTTTTTTTTTTTTGCATTACTATTACAAATATAATTTCAAAATGTATTAGACATTATTTTAAAATTAAATATTAAAAAATAATATGAAATGGTAGTATGGCTAGAAAAAATGGGTGGTCACAAAAAATAACTCCAGTCCCTAATTTGAATATCGATCTGATGCTCTACTGTTTTGGGCGAATCAATTTTAATAACCTCGTTATTTTATTGGACGGGCCTCGTATGATTAGACATTTTGGTCTAAACCACCAAACCCGTTTGACAAAACCATAAATTTATTAAGACTACTGTTTGACAAACTAACATTGTTTTTCTTGACCAGTAAAAAATACCTTTATTTTTTCGGTCCAAGACTAAGACGGTCTTGTATTGGGTAATAAAATTTTTTAGCTTCGGCCACATACATTAACTAGATCGGGCCGAGGAACAAGATAAAGGAAGTTGCTTTTCGCATTTAAAAAAATAAAATTATTTTTATAGATAGGTAATTTTTAAAAATGTAAATTTAGAAATTTTAATTTTTTTTTTAGAAACATGTATTTGAAAGATAAATTTTACTATCATATTTATTAAATTTAAAAAGATATATCCATAATGAAAATATATATTTTGAGATAAGTTGTTTCATAATGTAAATATATATTTAAAAAAAAAACATTTTCATAATACAATGAATGAATTTTTACAAATGTGTACTCGGAATATTTTTTTTAAAATGGATTTAATTACTTTCAAAATAAGTATTTTTGAAAGTTTATTAAAGCTGTTTCGAAAAAAAAATTAAAAATTATTTAAAAAAATAGAAACAAATAGTAATTCTGATATTTATTTTTATCAAAAATAAAAGAAATGTGTGAAAAATAAAAAAATGTGCAAAAATTAACTATCCAAAATAAATTATGTAACAAAAAATATATACCATTATTAAAAAAATAAATACACGGATCTACTTTTTGTATTATAAACTATCTCATTAAAAAACACTTATCTTAAAACTATATATTATATATTTTAATTTATTAGATTTATTAAAATAGCGACATGTTTTTTAATTTAATATGTAATTATAAACTAAAACATCAATATATATACAATTTTTTTTAAAAAATATCAGTATAATGGGCTCATTAGATTTATATTATAAATTTATATAATTATTAATATTTTTATAAAATCTTTAAATTTATTTTAATCTCAGTTATAAATAAGCATTAATGCACGTCCAACTTGACATCAATGCCTTGAATAAATAGGATAAAATAGATGAATATATTATAGCGGATAAAAATATACGGTTAATGATGAGTTAATCAAAGATGATAGATTTTATAACTGTTTATCAACAAAATCGAGTTCTACAACTATTAATCAACGAAAACCAAATCCAACCAACGACGTCAAGATTTGTTGAATTGTATAGCTACTTCATCGACTTTTATAATTTTTTTTATCAGATTTGATGATTTATTTTCTTTAAAATTTTTTAACTCATCCTTATTTTTTAAAAATTTTAGCTTGTCTTCATTTTTATCATAATTATACCTTTTAAAATTTTATTTTATTAAATTTCATTGTTATCATTAAAATCTAAATTTTTTTAATATTTTTATCTTCAACTTTCAAGCATCATTAACTATCTGATTAAATTAATTTCTAATTTTATCTGTAATTAACAAGTTCGATGATGTAAATACATGAAATCAAAAACATTATTTTTAAACTTAGTTTCTAGGGGTTGTAGATTCCGAAACCTGTCCGAACATACATTACCATGCATTTTTTTATGTGTAGTTTTATATTTGGTGTTGCAAACACATGGTACTTTACCATGCATCGAGAGGATATTTTTCTGCCAACAGAATAATACTATTTTGTTAAGATATAAATTATTAAAATAATCTTATATTTTTTAACAGTTTTTTTTGTCTTGCTTACAGCTAAAAATTAAATCTTAATCAATATATTTAAACAATTTAATTATCTACCAGTTATGTCAAAATTTGTTAATTTAGGAAGAACACGGAGTTTGAACTAATTTGTATGTACGTCAATTAGTTTTGCATTTCCATCTGGCTCGAATTAAAATATTGTTTTTATATAAAATAAAATAAAATAAAATATTGACCAATAAATTTGATCATAAATACATACTGAATTTCGGATTATATCAAAGTTCATGTGCAACGATTCATCATGAGAAAATAAAAGGTGGGAACCCAAAGGTTTTAATGCGACCGCATGTTCTTTCTTCCATTTGCAAAATTAAATTCTGAACCAACCACTCATCTGTTGGAGCGCACGCTTTAGCGTTGCCATTTATGTATTTGAACTACCACGCATCCCTCTCAGTTGACTCATCGCTAACTTCATCCAGAGAGAAAATTCTCCTATAAGTTAAATTATTTAATAAAAATATATTATTTTCTTCAAGATAACACAGTTGCACCGTAAGAATTTAAGTAACTATTTAATATAAAAATGATGTATTCTATGCTTATTAATATCGTATTTAGATTTATATACTTTGATAATTTCTACATCTTAAAAGCACTGATTTAAGCAACTATTTAATAAAAAATAATGGTGTATCATATGCTTATCAATATCGTATTTAGCTTTACACATTTTGATAGTTTTAACAGTTTAAAAAGACTAGTTTGTCATAAAGCATAGGTTGAATAATATCTTTATATCACAAAAAAAAAAAAATCGTACCCAAGTCTCTCTTTTTTTTTTTTTTGGTATAGTATTTTTCTCTAAATAGTTGTTTGGCCAATAATTATCTTTTTTTTCCTTTTATGAATTTTCCCCAACAAAGACGCTGACAATTTGTTTTAATTTTAAAGTTGATTACTTTATTCGATTTAATTGGTGCAGTAAATATTGGTGGTTCTTAATTTCCCCAACAAGGACACTGAGAACCTGTTTTAACCTTGTGACCTGGGACAAGAAAATAATGGATCATTACCACTACTTTTATTTGTAAGAAAAAAATAAATATACAAAATAAAAATTGAAGTATATTAATTTTTTATTATTTTAAAATTTCGAGTTTTTAATTTTATGATAAAAACTATTATTTATTTTTTTAATAAACGTAGAGAATCTGAATCTGTAGTGGAATGTCATGAGTAGAGTCTATTTTTACAATTCTTTATTTTTTATTCCTTACACATGTGAAGACACCTACCCTCTCCGATGCAAAATGTCTTCCTTCACCCTAAACACAGCAATCAATAACGCCTATTGACTCGTGAATTCTTTGCCAATCTCACTTTTTTCTTCATTTTCTCCTTTCATATTTAGGCCCTGTTTAATATAAAGCAAGAAAAATAAAATAAAATATAAAAATAAAATTTTTTATTTTTTCTTTCAACAGTATAATTTACTATTTTCAAATATAACATTAGGATATTTTTTAAATTAATATTTTATTTGGTTAGAATAATTTATAAAAAAAACAAATAATAGAAAGAAAAAAAATATAACTAATAGAAATATTTTTCTATATTTACTTCACAATAAAAATAAAAATAAATTATTTGTTTATGATGTCCATAGAAAAATAACTCTCTCCAAATAGGAGAGAATTAGGATGAAAGTTACATATTTTCTTCTTTAATATATATTTTTATTCTATCTGATTAATTCTGCACATTGTTGTATAATACTACATGATTTTTATTTTATTTATTTAAACTTAAAAATATTTACACAATACGCAACATAAACTAGCATTTACACAAGAAGATTTTTTCCCTTAACATTTGTTTGGAAAATATCCTTTGTTCTTCTTCTATGTTTTTATTCCTAAAATGAGACTGATAATATATATATATATATATTTTGAGATAATAATAATTTATTTTAAAAAACATTATTAAATTTAATTTTTTTAATTTTCTCATAATTATATAAAATTGTTGTATAAATATAATTTTTCTTGTTTTTTTTTTTCAGTTGATCTGAATTAATTCCTCTGTAGTCATTTCCGTCTTTGTCACGTTATCCTGTGACTGGTTACGGAATAAAAAAGAAGTTCCCATCGCGATCCGTGGAATTTCCGTTTTAACCCTTTTCCCCGTTCACATGGCACACCCACACATATGATGACACTCACCATTTCTGACGCAAAATGAAAATGTGTTCCGTTTAATAAATAAAAGCAACCAACGACGTTAATTGACTTCCATAATAAAGTAAAGATTATAAACAACATTTTGCCAACCACGCTAATTTTTCCCAAACATTTTTCTTTTTCTTTGCCATTTGAAATCCTTTTGATTAGTCAACTACTTTTTGTTGGAATTGTGGATCCATTCCAAACCTTCCTCGGCGGCACTCATGTGTGTCTCCACCTACCCACCGAATACAACTACTCAACCACAACTCTCATTTATACTTTTACATTTACTGCTAATAATAAATACTAAATACAAAAAAACAGAGTTCGACATACAACAGCAAACAAAACAAACTTTTACATGTCTATTTAGATAAAGAGTACTTTTTTTACAAATAAAAAAATTCAAATTCGAAATTTTTATGTAAAATATTAAATTCTTTATATTAGATCAATTTTAATATTTTATTTGAATGAAGATCTTAAAAAATAAAATAAAAATTTATTAAAAATTTTAATTTTAAATTTTTATAAATTTTTATAAATTTTTATATTTTAAATATTTTAATATATTATTAAATAAATAAATTTTAAATTTTACTAAAATGGTGAAAAGTAAATTTTTTATAATATATTGTTTTCATATTTTTGTGATTCTTTATTTATTTTACTTTTTGTGTATATTTTAAAATTTTAATTTTTAAAAATATTTTTTATTATCTTATGATATACATTTTAATTATTTTATAAAATGTTAATTTAATTTTTTTATAATTTATAGTTTATTATAAAAATGTTTTATATTTTAATTGTAAGTAATAAATTTAAAAATTATAATTTTAATATCAATTTTGAATATTATTTTTACATAAAATGTTTTTAAATTTGTTAATAATTTTAATTTTTAACAATAATTTGTATATTTTATTAAAAATATATTTAAAAAATATACTAATTTTTAAAGTAGTTTTTTTTATTTTTCTATATTTTGTAAATTATCTTATAAATATTTATTTATGTCAAATGATAAATAGAATAACATAATATTTTTTAAACTAGTATTTTAATAAAAACATTCAGTATAAGATACAAGAACTAAATAATAATCTAAAATTTGTTTATCTTATTTTATCGTGTGTTTATATAAATTTTTTACCTTCTATTTTTTTATCTGACTAAAATTAATAAACAACTTTTAAATTTTTAACATTAAAAATTCGTTGTAACTGGAAAAAAAATTGTAAATGGATAAAATATAATTAAATAAATATTTACTAAATATATAAATTATATAATTAAATTATATTTAAAATACAAAAATTTTAAATTACTCTATCTAAATAAAAATGCAATGTAAATAAATAAATAAATGTCTTCTAATAGTGTTTTTGGCAAAAACAAGTTAATTGAAAGTTGAATAGTTAATTAAAAGTTAAAAATAGAAAATAAAAGTAAAAAATTAGTTAAAAATAAATAAGTTATTAATTGAATTAAAAGTTTTTTATAAAATTAGTCTTTAAACTAATGAATAAATATAACAAAATAAATTAAGTCATAACTAATGATTAACATTTAATAAACATGATATATGTATATATTATTTTAAATATAAAATATAATAAAAATAAAATAAATAATTATTAATTAAATTTTTTATTTTTAAGTTTTACGTAAACAATTTTTAAATAAAAATTAAAAATAACGACTTCTGTAATTTATATTTTATAAAAATGTTAATATTCAATTATACAATAGAAAGTATAATAACTTTAATAAATAATATATATTAGAATAATAATTAAAAATTTAATATTGATAATAATGTAAAAAAATATTAAAACTATAATTATTTATTGTGAAATAATCTAATGATATTAAATCCATAAAAATAAAAAGTATTTTTTTTTTCTAAAAGCATGTTAAGAATTAAAATAAAAAAATCAATTAAAATTATTATTGTGAAACAATCGAATGATATTAAATCCATCAAAATAAAAAATAGATAAAAATTTTATTATAAAAACATATTAATGAAAATTTAAAAATATTATTCTAAAAATAATGTTATTAAACAAATTATTTCACTAAACTAAATTAAGTTTTTTTAATAAAAAGCTTAGTTATTTATTTTTCCTTTCAACCATATAAAATATAATTTAAAATTATTTTAATTAATTTTTTATAAATAATAAAAGTGAGAAATATTGTCAAAAATTGATATACATAATAAAATTGTAAATAGACGGTTTGTTTTTGAAGAATACAGAGGTGTTCATAATTGATTGTGATAAAAACCATATTCTTTCCATGTACATTATTATCAATAAATTGTTAGATTTTGTTTGGCATGGGTTGCCACATGTCCACATCGCATCGCACCAAATTAGATTCTCTCTCTTACGAACAGATACAAGACCGCCTTGTTAGAATCGACCAACGCACACCTCGTGTCCCCTATTTATTTATTTATTTATTTTGGGTGGAAAAGGAAAATTTTAAAAATTATTAAATTCACAAAAAAAATAGAAAACGAAAAGTTCCTTGCGATGTACCTTTGGGTATTATAAATATCAAAACCGCAGAGAACGTGTGTTTTTCTCCGAAGCTTTGTTGGCGGCAAAGCAAATCTGCATTGCAATGGCGCCTCCGAAGCTCTTCGTCTTCGCGGTCTCTGTAACCCTAATTTTCGCCCTCGTTGGGGCCGAAACCGATGTTTCCATCGACGGAAGCACTCAAGAACCTGATTCCTCCGCCATCAAGATCCAATTAGATCAACTCAGTTCCAAGATCCGATTTCTTGGTCTGTTTTCATCTTCTATGCAAAACAAAAAACCTAACTATCTTTTTAATCTTTTTTTGTTTCCTTTGTTGGATTTTAAATTTAGTAGTTACATTGTTCGGTTACCATAAATTCCAAGTTTACGATTGTGGAGGTTTCTGATTATTTCTTTTTATGGCTAATACGTTCGGTGCCTAATTTTATCTTGAAGAATCTCAATTCAATGAGAAGTCTGAAGAAGTGAAGAAGAAGGACCAGGTTGTTGCAGAAAAAGAGAAACTCGTTCAGGAAAATTTGAGAACCATCCAATCCTTGCAGAATGAGATTGCTTCTCTCCAGGTGTGGGACTAGACCTGGCTTGCATATTTTCTTCACCATGTTATATAGTTCTTTTCTTTTTAAAAAAAATTTGGTTGTATTTCTTACATCGTATGATTATGATAATAACCTGAGTAACGGTAGCAAAAGTTAATGTGTAATCCTCATACGTTCTTGTTCTTGGAGCATCCTGAAACACTAATAGGGTTGGAATTTTATACCGAAGATCAATTTTTTTTGGGGGTAATTTGTATGTTTAAAGAACCTTTAATTTTTTTTGCTCTCAGAAAAAAGGAACATTGGATGCTGAGGAGCAGGTTGGAAAGGCTCATGCTCGTGCTGATGAACTACAAAAGCAGGTTATGGAGGAATGAGCTAGATAGATCATGTAAATGATGAATTCTTTGTGCACACGCTGAAATTCTTAGTGCAGGTGGACAAGTTTGAAAAGGAACGAGAAGCACAGAACAAGGAGAAAGTGAACTGGGAAACTCGGGTACTTGAGTTAGAGAAAAAGATTGATGACCTGAACTCAAAATTGAAAGATGTAAGTTTTACAACTGGCTAGATTTTTCTTGATCTGCTTTAAATACATCCCAAGTTTGTTGTGTTTGGAGCTAGTTCTTATTCATTATACTGTTGCAAACTATAATTTTTGTGAACTTGTTCTTGTTGAAGTCATATATCTTAATTTGCTCTTTTGAAAAACACTTATGCCAAGCTATATTCCTTTTTTGTTTCCCTTCTTTTTATCACATGGCGTGTCTAATAATAAAATTGATCTGTCCGAGGAATACCCTGTGCATCTTGACATGTTCAGTGCCCACCATGGGAAGGGCATCTTACTCTGTTTTCTCAATATCTTCTTTTTGCTTTTCACATGTCATACTTTCTCCCCCTCCTTGCCCTGTACTGTGAATACAACTGTATTCTTCTAGTTGTGATCAACAAGCTTGGAAGATACTTCTTTGCTAATTTTTTTGAATGTATAATCCTGTCTACCCTTACTTTTCCACTTCCACTATGTCTTAATATACTTTGAATTGCTCACTTAAAGTTGGGAAATGTTTGAACAGTTTAATTTGATTTGTTGATGATGTAAAAGTTTTTACACTATTGCTAAGCAAGCAAGTTTGGAGGTGAGGCTTTGCACAATAAAAAGGTTGCTGCCTTGTGACCTAGAGCTTACAGGTTCCAACCTAGAAACAGCCTCTCCACAAGCGCTATACAGGGGTAAGGCTGCATACATCTACCCTCCCCAAATCCCAATAGGTGGGAGCTTCTTGCACTGGCCCACCCTTAAATGGAAGAGGAAAGTACCGCATCATTGTAGTAACTGGAGTTTTTCACCTAAAGTAAATAGTGCTCGAGTGGTGAGCAATCTTGAACTCAAAAATTGAGGGGCTCACACAGTCTTAAAGGTTTGGCTTTGGAAATCACTTGTTGGTAAGGGCAGCCTTAGTGTCCAAGCTTTAGTATCCTGAGTGTGGATTAGTCTCACATACAAAGGGTGTGGGGAAACCTTGTAAGAAGGTCAAAAAACTGTTTTTTAGATAGGTGGCACCACATGGTTTAGTTATAACGAAAAATTCTTGGATGGTACTGTTGGATTTATCACTAATTTGGACTACATCAGGGCATGATGGCATGCGGCTGAAATCAATAAATCAATTGAATTTAGTGATTGAGAAGTTCATCATGCATTCTTGTATCATTGTATTTTGGAATATGTAATGAATCATGAGTAAACCTTCAGTTATCTTACACAACTGCTATTCTAAATTGTAGTGGAGGTTCAGGTATAGTTGTTCTGGTTATTCTTGTGTCATTTCTGCATTTTAATATGGTTTGTGTCCTCAATGGCTATTGCAAGTTGCAACTGCATTTTAGATGAAAAATGGACACACAATGACAGGATATGAAATAAAAGAGTTCAGGATATTCCTTTGTTGGATCATGCTGTAAGTCAGAGAATTTGAAGTTGTCAGAATTCAGCAGCACCTTGCTGTTTGTTTATTGGTGCATATCTTGAATTTAGTATTTTTTCTTCTGATTGGTGCATGTTTTTGGATAAGGCATGGGTTGATGTGCCTCCCTCTTCTGCTGTATTGCGTATTGCTATAGCATTATCATTGGCAGTTATCATGATGTTAGTTAGTACAATATCTATTGCTCTTGACTTTAGGATGACCCTACTGTCATTTTAGATCAACAAGAATTATTATTCCAACTATTGAGCCCTACACCTACAAAAGTAAATTAACCATGAAGATGTTTTTTGGTAGTTATCTGTATAGTCTTGTATTAATGTCAATTTAAATGTCAAATTGTTGAAACATAATCTCTTTAAGATAATATGGTGACTTGTGGAGTGCATTCTTCCCAGATTCAAAAGATAAATGAGGAACAGAAGACAAAAATTCGTAAAACTCAACGTGCTCTTGAAGTTGCTGAGGTATGTTAATACATAGATTTTCTTGTTTATGTTGCACAGGATGGTTGATGATGTTTTTGATGGAAGTCTATTGTTTTTCACCTAATATCCTTGTTTAGGAAGAAATGATGAAGGCAAAGTTTGAGGCAACTATCAAAGAAAAAGAACTGAGGGAGGTAATAGTTTAGTTGATTGCCTAAACCGTCTTTCATGTGTGTGAATAGTTCACCTAGTTAGATTAAAGTGTTAGGGTTGTTATTGAAAATGTCAATGCCTTAACAATAAATGCGGGAAAATAAATTGTCACTGATTGAATGTTGTTGCTTACTTTGCTACTAAGGCCCAATTGTTGTGATAAACAAGGTGGCACTAACAAAGGTTCTCAGAAGTGAGTTTTCACTGAAAAACAGAGGTCAAGTAAAAGCGAACTGTAAAAGTATACTGATGTTACACACTATATGAAATATTATTGAAGAGTAATACATGTGGATGTACATATAAGTACTGATTTCTGATGTATAAATTAATTTAAGTACTTATATTTTATAAAATAAAAACTAAAATCTTATATAACTAATCCATTATATGATCTTTTGAGTGAGGGTAGCCTGGAGGGAGCTTACTATAAACAACTACACTTGACATTCCAAAATTTTATTGAAAATACAGCAAACACTGGCATGGGACCATAGAAAACTCAAACCATTGTGGAACCCCCTACTTCAAACCAGCATGTGATTCAACCATAGGAAGCTCAGCCTTGATGTCTGATCAGACACACTCAGACAGCAAGGGTGAAAGAGAATACTTGAATTTGTGTTGTGGATTTAGATTTTGCTCCAAATAAATGCCAAACCAGTTTGATCCTTGCCTAAACCCAGTTTAATATATATCCAAAAACCCACCAAATTACCCTTTAAAATTGAAAATGTAAAATCCTTAGTTGGAACCAGGTTTTCACAATTTTAATGTTGTGAAATGCATGCTGGAATGATTTTACCATATTTATTTTTTATGTATCAATTTGTTTTTTTCAAGTGTTAAATTGTGGGAGTTTTGGTTTTGTAAGCAGCAGTTGCCTGTTGCTTCAATTAATAATAGATTTGGTAACTTCTCTTATAAAATTTTGATTATATGAATATTTATAATGATGTGCATTGAATTGATACATGGTGGTGTTAATAATCAGGCTCATGGTGCTTGGCTTCCGCCTTGGCTTGCTGCACACTGTGATCATAGTAAGGTGAGTTTATGTTGTGTCTCCTCTGATTTTCGTTAGAACAACCTTATTCTCAAGTTCTAAGAATTGTAAAATTTTTTCAGTCCTTGATTGAGACTCATTGGAATAAACATGGGAAACCTGCTCTGGACATGTTTACTCAGAAGGTATTGTTAATATTTTGATTTTGACTATCAATGTTTCTTGTCTGTTGATTCTTTTGGCATATCAATCAATTATGGATACAAGGTTTATTTTATTTTCATTATTACTACATGCAAGTCTTATGGGCTTCTTAATTTTAATGTCTTTCCTATTTGTTTTAGGCTCTAGAGAAACAGGCACAACTTGGAAAGTGGGCTGAACCTCATGTGGAAACCATCAAGACTGTAAGTCCTCCTTTTATATCTTCAGTTTTCTTCATTTGCTTTGCCCATGATACTTCTTTTTATGTGGGAAGATGGCCTAAATGCTTGCACTTTTAAAAAGAGGACTACCGAAATTACCATGTCCTTTGGCTGGACATTGGAATTGCTTCACAATCTGTCTTTTTTACCCTTGTCCTGATAATTTGGTATCCATTTGTGAGTTTCCTCATTTGTAAGAACCTCTTTTTTTTAATATCCAGCTAAATTAGTTTATATTCTTTTCAAACTTGTTTTCAATTGAAGAAATGGATCCCTATTGTAAAAGAACAGTGGTCTGTGGTGAAAACAAATGCTGAACCTCATGTGCAATTATTGACCACAAAAACTGTTGAAGCTTACGAGGCATCAAGGAATGCAATTTCTCCCCACATAAGCAAGGCAATAGAATTTGCAGATCCTTTCTATCAGGTATAAACTACTCATCCTTGTGTTATGGTATATTTGCTTTGCTGATGTGTTTCTTAAGGCTTTATTCCTTTACTGGTTGACAGGAAGCTAGAAAGTTCAGCAAGCCATACATTGATCAGGCTGCTGTTGCAGCTAAACCTCATGTTGATAAAGTACAAGTGGTTTTGAATCCCTACACAAAGAAGGTTGTTCATGTTTATGGAAAGTTTTTGGAATCAGCTACTACATATCATCGCCAGGTTGAGCTTCATCCTCTTTTTAGATGGTTGTTCATGTTCCTGGTTTAGCTTATTAGATAAATGAAAATACAAACTTTGGTTGGCAGTCTGTCTTTTAGAAGTTAATAACTACCAATTCCTGCAATCAGCCTTAGTATTTTTTAAAAATATAGTGAATGCCAACTTGATATTGTTGCATCACTATATGTATATTGTTTTTATTCATTTTAGGGAGTAGTATGAGTGTCTGCTCATTATACAATCTTTTTTCTTGACTGCTACATGATAAAACTTAAAACTTCAGAGTTTATAAATTGTAACATGATTTAGACATAACAGTGATTTTGGTGTAGGCAGATTTGTTTTAAAATGTTTTGTTAAGTTCCTTTTTATATATCAGTATGATATGTAAAACTAGGATTTTATTTTCCTGCCTCTGTATTCACTAAAATTCATGTAATTCCAGGATCTTGATTATCTTTTTTCTTTTATGCTACACTAGTAAAGTCTTCTGTTAGCTTTTCCAATTACTGTTTAATAAAAAAATGCCAAAGTTTAGGCATAGCATTGGTATAGGGATAAATTGCAATTGTCTGAGTTTTGAATTTTCTTTTTCCATTAAAGGTTCAAGTTACTGTCCAGGAGACATTGAAAAAGCATGAGCTTACTAGACCTCTTGCCACTAAAGAGTTGGAATGGTTTGCGGTATGTGTTGAATGGTTTTCTATGTCCTGATGAATATTATTGAAATTGACGCAATGATTATGTAATTTTACAAATATTTTCAATTTGCATTTTTGCAGGCCTCTGCCCTTTTGGCCTTACCTATCATTTTATTGGCTAGAGTTTTTTCTGCCATTTTCTGGTCAGTCTTAAATGTCTTTTTCAAAAAAACATATGCTGATTTGCTTTTTGTTGATCTGTGTTACCTCTTGATATTTAGATTCATACCTGTGTGTGTGTGTGTGTGTTGGAAGTTATAGTAACTGAATTTATGGTCTGCTGCAGCAAAAAAGTGAATAAACCTGCTCGAAGTGGAAACTCTCACCATCCACGTCGTAAAGCTAAGCGAGGGCATCCAGACAAGGAGATAAAAGGAAGCGACAAGGAGATAAAATGAATCTGGTTCCTGCTTTATTTTTTTGGGAGAGAAATTTAGGTATGCTGTTATATTATTGATTCAGGATGCCTTTATTATTATATTGTGTGGCATGCATGATGCAAAGAGTGCTTTGATATCTTCACCGTAAGCTGTGTTACCTATTCAGCTTCTATGACATGGCATTGCTTTATGCATATGTTAATGAGGAATAATAATAACACTCTTTGACAGACTATTACTGAATAAAATTCATATGGGTTCCACTAAGGAAGAGAGAGAGGTTGAAAATGGAGTAGAAGTGGGGATTCTATCTCAGGATCAAACAGCCTCTGGAGGGACTTGATTCCACTTGAGTAAAGGTTCTTTTGCAAACTAGTTTCTAAATATCCTTAGTTTAAGCAAAGCATGTAAAGAGCATCAAGAGTCTTGAACTTTGGAGGGTGCATAGTATGCTAAAAGCTAGTTGATATGAATAGAGGAATAAGGGCCAAAAAAGGAAAGAAAAGTGGTGTCTTGAACTTTGGAGGGTGCATAGTATGCTAAAAGCTAGTTGATATGAATAGAGGAATAAGGGCCAAAAAAGGAAAGAAAAGTGGAATGCAATTGGTGACGTTGTCTGAGAATTATTGGTCGAAAGTTAGTTGATTGAAATCCATCCTATTGCTTTGGCAATTTCACAAGTAGTCTTCACAAAATCCTTATGCAGTGCCAGATGATTGGACATCTTGACGGTGATAGTGCTGGACATATCTCATTGAGTGTCATAAACAGAAGAATGAAACTATGAATGAGCTAATGTAATGCAGTTTTTCTTATTTTGTTAATAGGCTTAATGTTTTATTGCAGTTGAGCTTTGAACGTCTTTTTGTTTATCACTAACCATATTTAAATATAATGCTGAAAACAGCCTTTCTGTTAATTGCAGATGATTTTTCCTGTTCGCTCGAGCATATGGGGGACAATATCTTTTCTGTCCTGTGGGATTTGATTATTTTTGCTTCTGGTTTTTTCGGGTGAGGTTACTTTAGGGCGTTTCACTGTAGAGTTGGACACTGATGTTTAGGTGTTCATGTATTATGGTTGTGTTATATTTGTTACTAGACCTCGCACTCCCTTTTTCTATCCTTTTTTCACTTAAATTCTTGACATAGTAAAAATGTTACCACTTAATTTATGTTTATTAGAATCGGAGCTAGTTCTGCCTATTGCGGTTGTCTGTGAAACTAGAAATTTATTACTAAAAGGAACTAATTACTGGGTTATTATTCATTGAAACTATTTTTTTCCCTCCGTTTTCTGTTAAGTTTCCTGAATTATCCTTTGAAGATGTTATCATAAGATTGTAATTTCATTTCATGGGGTAGCAACAACGCGAACTAATTGACTTATTGTTACGTGATGGCTTTGTTGTCATTCCTGATTTACAGGTGTTCTAGAAAAACAGTTTAGTTTATAGTTTCTTTACTGTATGGTAGATGTTGGAAAAAACGCATGACCAATTGGCCATTGTCTTTCAGCTCACGAATTATGGTTTAACACGATTTCTGGTGACTAACGATTGAAATACTTGTTATTTGTTGGACTTAATTGTATTTTGTACCTGTTATCGTTTAGACACGATGTTGTTTGTTATGGTCTTGATTGTTCAAATCAAGTTTCTCATCCCAAAATTTCATTTAATAAAATAAATATAATGGATGTTTGTAGAGGGAAGATGGGTAAAATATATTTTATAATCTATTTCTCATATATTTCAAATATTATAGCTATGGGTAGAAATTCACTGCATGCACCAGGGAACTCTGTTAGTGAGTATTAGTCGACTAAAAAGGCTATGGGATGAAATTGAAAATTATTATCTGCATGCGCTCAATACATTGTTCTTGTGGTGCCATCAGTCCATTGAGACACAGATCGAGGGTACGTTATTTGTTTTTTTAAGGGGCTGAATTATCAATTTTCACGTATGTGGTCCTGAATTATGCTTATAGATCTTTTTCTTCCATTAATAAGGTGTCTCCTTATGGTCCAACAAGAAAGCCAGATGGGTACTTCTGCAAGGCATTATTTTCACACCTGTTTTTTTTATTCGCAATCCCCTTTTGTTTTTCTTTTAAAAAAAATTTATTTCTAGCTTTATCTTTTCATAAATGTGTATTTTTTTTAGAATTTTAATGTATTTTTAACATGCATTTTGGAATTAAAATTTTTAAAATGTAAAAAAATACATTTCAGAAATAAAAATTTTGAAGGTATTTTAAAAGACTATTCTTAAATGTAAAATATATATTTTGGAATACATGATTGACAAAAGAGAGGGATATAAAATATATAAAATGCAAGGATATATACATTATTCGACTCAAAGGGCCTTGCCGTTAACTCAACCTGGATTCGAACTTATTGGGAGAGGCCTTTTTGGCAAAAACTGGATATAAAATGCAAGAAACCGCATGCTAAGGCCTAAATGTTGGACATAAATTGTGCATACACGGTAAACAAACTATTTCAAGCATGAATTTCCATCTGGCTATAAGTCAAGGGCCAAAACTGTTAACACAACAACCACACTTGAATGAATCTACTGCAAATGGACCTCAACCAGTTTGGAAGGCACGCCTAACACGTTACTCAAGATAGTACCAATGGGGATTCTAAACCACCATCAATAATCTAATTATGGGATTCAATCCACATCAAACTTCTCTAGTCCAGTTCACACTATAGCCTTAAATACTAAATCTTTTCTTCCCTCAAAGATAGGTGATTGGTGTCACCGGTGGTTCCTTACATGATCCATTGATCACCTTACCTTTGACTTGTCTAACTTCAGTGCATTTCATAAAATTTCACCTAATCCTTTTACACTACCTAACGTGTTCAAGATACATGCAACTTCGTTAGTGTTGAATCAGATTTCTCAATTCTTTTAAATGTTTTATATGTTCTTGATTTTCAAGTCAATTTCACTTCTGTAACAAAATTGATCAAAATCCTCTAATTATTATTTTTAATCCTAATTTTTTCTTCATTAAACAGACTTCCAGGAGGAAGATGATTAATTTAGCAAGGTAGCAAGATGGATTGTATGTGCTAGCTCTTCATGATGTTGATTTGGAAACTCCCTTACTGTACTTATTCAATTGATATAGAAATTAGGCTATGTTTCTAATTTCATACCGAAAATCGTATGCAAACAAGTTTTCTTGATTGCTTATACTCGTTTAAAGGTGCTTGGTTGTCTAGCATATGCAAAGTACATTGCCAAGGCAGAGGTAGCGAATTTTTATGGTTGAGCTAAGAAGGTTATCTTTATTGAACATATCAAAGGTTTGTTGTCTAAATGTTATAATTTTTTATTTGGTTCATTTAAACATTACAAATTTTTTAGAACCAAAAATTTTTTATTGGACAAAATAAGTGAAAGCCTACAAGAAAAATTCCATGACAAATAACTAACTTTTTGAAGACTAAATATAACTTTTTAAAAATAGAGCTAAATAAAAAAAGAAACTATATATTTCAAGAGACCAAAAATATAATTTAGTAAAAAATAATTTAAATTATTAATGTTATTATTATTATTATTATTATTATTACGACAGCTATATCTACTTCAAGCCTCAAATACCTTTGAGGCGGTCTTGATTTGTTGAATCCCTTTCCTTTTGTTAAATACATTTTGCATATGAAACCAGCTGGTTGCGTTTGTTGTTCGTCATTCAATATACAATATTAGACTCGGTTTACAAAGAAACTTCAAGGTCATTACCGATTCATCATCTGAACGAGGAGTTTGATTCGTGCACAAGATTTTAGTATACATAGGATCTTCAAGTAAAATAACAGGATCTATGACTACTTGGTTGACCACATGTAATGGTGTACCTTGTAAGAATCTGTTCATCAATTTATGGCTGCATGGTTTTGTGATTTATGGCAGGCACGCATAAGTCCAATGCTGCAGATAACTGTGTTACTTTTCCGCTCCCGAGTTTAGGTTTGGCTGCATAAGCCCAAACGGTTGTCTTCTTCTCTTCTGCATCATTTTTGGATTGCAACACCACCACATGTGAGTTGGAATCAAACTTTTGAAACTTGAATTATGTGTGATAGAAATACCTTAAGAAATAGTGAATCCTATAAAACTATTTGAAGTAGAAACGTCAGGAATTAATCTTTTTGGTTTTTAAAATAACATTTATTTTCAAAACAATTGATATTTTAAAATTAATAAGAAAATTATATGTGAAATTAAGTCATATTTTCTTTCTTAAAATATGTTTAAATTATATTATTATCCTCTTTTATTTTAAAAGCACTTCCTTTGTTTAAAATCTCATTTGAAATGGATGTAGTTTTTTATTTTAAAAAAATTTAAATAAAGCATATTTAATTATATTAGTAAAATAATTTTTAACTTTGAAAACAATTTTATCTTCATTTTCAAGATACTTTTTTAACTTTTAATTAACTTGGAACTTGCTAATATAAACTCTATTTTTTATACAAAAGTGACAAAAGTTTTGAGGTAACTTGAGTTTTAATGCTTCTATCTGTCCAAACAAAATAAGCAGCAGGTTTTATATCCCATGATGTACTTTTACTGACAGTAGAACAAAATATTTAGAACTTAAATCTGATAGGAAGACCACAACTATTCTTCGTTTCAATGTTAAAATTTGAAACTAGGAACTGGCTTCTCTTGCATGGCCTCTATACTATTAATTAATTGTGATTGTATCTGTACAATGAGAACCACACGGATGGTCATTTAATTGCTACATAATAGTGCATATATTACTCAACAGTGTCTCTGGAATTAACTAGTGTCCAGGGTGCTGAAAATAGTTTCGAAAAAAAAAATTATCATATATTTTAACAGTACTTTTTTTATTACAACATAGTTTTTTTTACATCTTTCTTTCTATTATATTATATTTTACATCATAGTTATAAACTTTTTCTCCTTTAAAAGTTACATGTGGAGATCATCTAGTTTTATTTTTTAGTCTTTAGTAATGAAATAAACATGCATTATATTTGTTAAATATAAAGACTAAAAAATATAAATTATAACTAAAAAACAACATATTGTCAAGAACAAAAAGCATATGTCAAAATAAAATTTACATTAGGAGGCCGTCTTTTTTTGTTTGCTTTCTTCTATCTTTCCGTTTTCTTTCGTCACTTTTACCAACAAAAAAAAAAGTATTTATGTTTAATATGTTATAATAAAGGCCAGTACTCCAACTTAAGAATTGGTTGCGGTATTCGATCGATCAACCAATTCAAGTAGAATTATAATCTTGAAATCTGGATTTGTTCCACCGGTTATACCATAGCACACCGATTACAGTTTAATTGACGACCGGGTTAATGTTTATTTCATTAGGACGCTCTTGAAAAGTCCTTTAAGTGACATTTTAATTTCCAACACTATTCTACTATGCTTTAAAGAAAACAATAAAACTTAAGTATTATTCATTAGGTATTTGTGGTACTGTTTTCAAATTAAACTTCCAACTTTGGTAATTAATGATGACATACATTTAATATAACTTTCAATATACAGATTATTAAAGTACAATTTTAATTTTAATTAAATAATAATACTATAAGTATTTAATTGTCCTCTTTTGTATTAAATATAAAAGGCCAAACACCCTCAAAAACTAGTGATATACTCTACTCAGGGTATGGTTGCCCCTGTTCAATTGTTAAACACAAGCCTAGCTAATTCTCTAGGAAGGAGAATGGGTCTCCAAGAGTTTATGTCTGTAAATTATTTACTATCGTATATTTCATTTTTTGAATTTAAAAATAGAAAATGTTATTATTATATTTGCATAATGATATATATATTTTTAATAAATATATTGAAGCTAATGTGATGAACTTTTATTTATTAATTCTTAAGTGTTGCATTAATTCTTTACTTATATTCAGCAACGTTATAATATATTCATAAAATAGTTTTTAAATTAAATTTCTAAGAATATTTAAATAAAAACTAAATTTTATAAAAAATGATAAATTTGAATGTGTGCGTGCAGCAGTAAAATATTTTAATAATTTATTGTGAAAATATTAAAAATAATGTACAACTGAACTACCCGTTGGCCTTAGCTAAATTCTGAGAAAAAGTGGTGTACAAAACTTATTCGTTTATCTTTAAATGATCATAGAACAGTATGCGTTTAATTTATTAATTTTTCAAAAATATTGAAAGGACATTATCGTTTCAACGGGCTTCGTGATCTTAGAAAAAAGTTATCATTAACAAATATTTTAATATTATAGTTTTTTTCATAAAAAAATAAACTGTTAATATAAATAATAAATTTGTACCAATAGTATAATATATATATATATAATATTAACAAATAACTTTATTAATAAAAAATACTAATTTTTATTATCAAAATATTAAATATTAATATAATATATTATTTAATAATATAAATTGTTAAAATTTATACTAACGAAAGTTTTTCTAATGCTCAAAAATTTTGGTTAATAAAATAATTTTTTCATATTGTGATTAGTAAGTAGCTATTAGTCTTCCATTAATGTATATGAGAATATCATCAAAGAGAAAAGGGTGGTAGTGGGGACAGTCATATAATATTATAATGTTACTTGCAGTTCCATTTCAAGCACATCAATCATGACCTTGATATATAGTGGTTCTCAATAAAGAAAAGACATTAGTAATCGACAAACAATAAAATTCAAAAAGTTATTTGATGCAAAGGGTACAAGATCACTAGGATGCTGGTGGTTATTTACCCGCATAAAACTTGGAAACAAAAGAAAAGGCATAACTTAAATGGTTGCCGATTCAACTACAGCTATAATTAACACTAGCTAGATCAGGTCTAATAAACTTAATAATGAAGGTCTCGAAATTTAGTAGGAAGGCCAATAGTTATCTAGATCCATGCAATGGTCCATGCCAACATAGCTATTGCCATTAGAATTGGCATTATTAATTTCTGCACCATAACCTACATTATTCTCTATACAAAGAGAATTAGTTGTCATGATCATGTTGGAACTAACATCATGTACTTGAGCCATTGTATGAACAGGAGGAGGTGGTGGTGAAGGTTGCATTGGCCTCAAAACAGCTTGTGTTGTGGCTGCTGCTGCTGCTGCTACTCCTCCTCCAAGATTCAAATTAAGCCCTGAAATAGTGAATCCTCCTCCTACTCCTGTTGATGCTGATATAGGGTAGCTAAACTGAGACTGCATTGGTAGGCTGATACTGCTGGTTGATCCACTACCCCCTCTCAAAACTCTTGCAACTTCAGCTATATGATCTGTACTTGTTATGTAGTTTCTTCCATAAAGGAAATGAGAAGAAGGATCTCCTAGTTGCATCACTGTTGGTGCCATCATGTTTGGTCCTATTTCTAGACTGTAAGGATTCACTGCTCTTGTATGGTTGGAAGAAGGGTACTTTTTTGCACCAACACTCTTTTGAAATACGCGACAAACTACCCATTCATCCTGCTGTATATGTGTCATAGTGAGTGTTACACTATAGTTAGTTCACCATTTTTTATTTTTTTTTAAAATGCTGTGTAAGTGTAACTATATAAGAATCTATATATAGTTCCATCCATATGGCTACCCAAATATTCTTATGTTGTTTTTCTAATTTTGGCAACATTATATGAGGATATTTCTCTGGCTTCACAAGTAGGGTTAATAATAAGACATTTTTTTTATCAGCTAGTCATTTTATTAAAATAGATTACAAGATAGTTAACCCTTTAAAACATTCTATAGAACAGTTTACACAAACTATTGGATTGTTATACCTGAAATGAATATCTCATAAATTTCTGTATCCTAAACTTCCCTGTATATTATTTCTTTTCTTTGCCATCTTTCATCTTTAAAGATTATACTATTCCTTACCTTCCATACTTCCCACGCCGTTGCTCTTCAAATGTATTCATAAAAATTTCCTACAATAATAAGTGGATGTGGATGCTATGATGTTGAATCTCATTCATATCCGGACAACATATTTATTATATTTTATATCTAAAATTTAATAATTTTTTAATTAAGCTAAAGAATTTTATTTATAACTTTATAAAATAAATTAGATATAAATATTTTTTATTTAAGCTACATCTTTTAGTTTTAATCAATGTTTGTTTATTATTTTTTATCATCAATGTTAATATTATAATATCATTCATTTTTTATTTAATTTATCAGCCAAATGCATAATAGCCAGGACCGACGCTATATTCAAATTGATTAATTAAAATACAAATAATAGGTTAGATATAGAAATATAAACGTCCAACAGATAAAATTAAATATAAATATTCAAATTGTTATATACATAGGTAAGGATATTATTTAAAAAAAAATGCAATTATGAAATAGAAATACCCTAGCCAAACTTTATTTATTAATATCATCGCTGGTCTCCTGTTCCCATTTCTTGTTATCATTTTTGCCTTTTTTTTATATAAAAAAAGTAACATCTTAACAAAAAAACAAACTAATAATTAGGAGAAAGAATGTTACTTTTCATAATGACACGTTTTAGATAGGGTAACATAAAGGAGTAAAAAATAAAAAGTGATTTCAATCCGTTGTAAGAAGGAAAAAATGGTTCTAGTATATGTATACCTTGTTAATTCTGAAGGTGGATTTTGAGTGAACGCGGTATTCATGCATGACCCAGTTACTTTTCTCTCCTCTGGGAGCTCTTCCTTTGTAGAAAACTAAAGTCTTCTTCATGCCAACCAACTCTGAGGTTACACTGTTATGGATCTCTTTGTCTTTCCCTGTGGTTTTCCAATACCCCGTGTTTGTTGCTCGATTCGTTCTCACTCCTGTTGGGTATTTACGGTCTCTCAAACTGAAGAAGTACCATTCTTTTTCTCCCATCTTCGCCTTCCCTAATATCATGAAAAATTATTAGAAAAAACAAATACCAATGGGCCATAATATATTAATTATTTGATATTAAAATCTTTTGCTTTACAGTATTAATTTGTTTAGAAAATAGAGGTACCTAGCTTACATCCATGCATCTTCAAATTATTTATAATATAGCACGTAATTAATCTTATCCATATCACAAGAAACACAAACCTTTACACCTTAATATATGGAATAATTAGATTAGTGAGTTATATACAATATAATGGATAGCAGGAATAAACGCATCAATCACTTTCTCATAAAAACCATAATCATATGCATCTTTATCATAAACAAACCCTAGATGTATAGTGCTGACTATTTTCAAAATAGCATGGATGAAATTAATAAGAGACTAAACTAAATTAAAAGAGAAACTGAAAATAATCGATAAACAACATGAAAAGCTTACAATTAATATGTTCATATTGGATCTATTTCATGCTAAATGAGTGTTGAATAATAAAAAAAAGAAAATCAAATGAATATTGTTTGCAACTATATATAAAGTACATATATGCATAAAAACAAATTTTAGTTAAACAAACAAATCGACGAACCAAATTAATTAGACAACAAGTATGTACCTGGAAGCTCCCATGGCTCGCATTTGTTGAGATCTACATCAGTTATAGCTCTTCCTGTAAAATTAGAGTCAGATATCTTATTTATGAGATAGGAAGTGATAAGTTCTTCATCGGTGGGATGAAATCGAAACCCCGGTGGTAGTGTTTCCTCCTTTCCACGAGTTCCTTCCATTTCTATATCCACCCCTTCCTTCATAATTGCTTCCTTTTCCTTCTGTACCACACAAAAATTGACACCATAGACATCTTAATAAGAAATTAAGAAGCTTCACAAAAGTTTGAAGAAAGTTCAATTAAGCTCTCCATTTTTTGAATTAATCCACCACTAAAACATTGAGGTAGCATATAAAGGCTTTCTTATCGAATAGAATAAGAAAATTCATTGAAAATTAGGATGTGTGAGATATTAAAAATGAGTTAAGCAATTGCTTACTTGCATGGAGAGACAAAACTCTTGTTCGATTTAGGTTTTGATGTGTTATATAAGTTATATCACTCACTTGGAAACGAAACAATGACTTGAGGGATTGATATTGCAAAATAGGAGCGGATATAAAGGGGAGGGACCTAATTTCTAATTACTATTAATCAGCATGCATGAGAAGTTAGGGAATTTAAGTAGCAAGGTAACGAAGAAAAACATGGAAGTGTGTGTCTCTGAAGCTTCCACCAAATGTGGGTCTTCATCTTCAAGTTGCATACACTAGCAAGCTGTAAATACCATCTAGCCACTAGAATTACAATGACCATCTTGACCTTTCCACTATATATATATATACACACTTTTTTTTTTTCTTTTTTAAGAATTTTTTCTCACATTATTCATTTATTTATTTCATTTTTTTCCCACTTTTACACTTTCAAAATGGAGTGTACACATTATCCATAATAATATTACTCTCCCTTTGTATGAGTCATTATTTCTATACTGTTTTCTACTCATTTTTTTCAAAAAGAAAAATTAATATTATTTTTTACAGTTAATTTTAAATATTTACAATAATAAATTTTTATATTTATTACACTTTTGTTTCTTAGTATTATCTTAGTTATCCACATTTAAGATAGAACCCATATGGAATTCAGAGCCAACAAAAAAGGTAACAGTGTAAGCTAGTCAATGAAGCACACGTGATGTAGTGGGTCCTATTCTCTACGTAATTTGCTTTGTAGAATAAGCAATTGGAATGAGCCACGTTGTATGAGCCGGCTAATGCATAAGAGAGGACAATCAAAAAGTCAAAATGCACGAGGAAGAGGAACACTTGACGATGGTGGATGGATGACAAAGAAACATGAAGAAGGGGTTCCCTATGCTACCAACCACTGTGTTTTATATAAAAATGGATTATTTCAAGGAACACCGTTTCTTTTCCCCCTAACCAATATGCAGAAATTCCTCGCCTTCAATTCTTCCTTCTTTTGTATGCATAAAAATTATTAAAAAATAAAAATAAAAATTATATACGACAGTATGTGGTGTCAGTTTTTATTGATTTGTTCAAATAAAGAAACTATCCCTCTTAGTAGCTTCAATTTTCATGTTTGATTTGGTATTTGTATATGCCCTCTTTGTTTTAAAGTTACAAATTTATTTATTGTATTTCATAATTAATTAAAATACACTTCTAATGCAAATATGTAATTTTAATTATATTTAATAACTTAAAATTAATTTTATCAAAACTAACTCTACTAAATTCTACATCAAACAATCACTTCTCTTGTCTCATAATCATTAATGATACATTTCAGTACATTAAAAGTACAGTTACATAAATTTTATGCACGCATAAGTAGGTTACCTAAATCCCATTCAACTAAGAAATGTTTCTTGATCACAAATTGAAACAACAAAAAGTTATCTTTTTTTATTTCGAATGTATTTTTTATATGAATATATAAAAAAGATAAATGATAAATAGAGATAAGGATATACAATAATCCATATGATATCAACGTTCTAATGTTCAGATAGTGAAACTCATTCAACAAATAGTCTAAAAAATACAGTTCAGATAAAATTTACATATTGTTAACTAACTACTTAAGATGATCAGGATATATAGAAGTTAATGGATGCAATGTGTGTGTATATATACACAAGGTTTTCCTAACCATTATCTTAGGGATAATAGTAGAGGAATTAATAAATAATTTTTTTTTGTTAAAAATCATGACATTTTGATGCATTTATAACATCAAATATTTTTTTTCTGTTTTTAGTTATTAAATCCTTTTAGTAATTGATGTTTTAAGTATAATTTGTTTATAAATTTTAACTATAAGTATTTATTATTTTTTATCTTTATCTTTATCTTTATTAATATTAAATTTTCTAATTTTCATACTTTAATTATGAGTAAAATTAATGGATTTAAAGTAAACTTTAACTTTAAATAGGGAAAACCTAAAATGTTAATAATTTTTAAAAAATAAATATAATAATTAATGCTGTTACATATTTTTTATCCTTAGTATTTTAAATAAAATGATTATATATATATATATATATATATATATATATATATATATATAAACAAGAAAAGTATATTTTCTAACAAAAATTACTTTTAATTCTTTAAGTGTTGTCACTAAGACAATGATTAAAAAAATTATTGTATGCTTATTTGTGTGTGAGAGGAAAAGGGAAAAAAAAAGAAAAATAGATTTTCACTAGTATTAATCAAACCATATTATATCTATACAAATTAATATTAAATTATTTAATATTTCATCAAATATATATAAATTAATATAATATAAATATTTGGAATAATTTAAATTATATATTTATTATTATTATTATCTAATTTTTATAAAATTTTTATACAAGTGATCAATATAGTAAATAGTTATAATTTAATAGTTAGATTAATAAAAAATTCTATATAAAACGATTGAACAAATAAGAATGTTAAGTGTTACACTATAGTCAATCCTTCTTGTATAAATATTAGCTTAAAAATTAAAAATAATAAATCTTGATCATATAAATATATTGAGATCAAAAATTGGTTAGTACTCTCACATGATTATTTAAATATATATATATATATCTTTTAATTTATAAGACTTAAATATTAATATTTATTATTATATTTTTTACAATTATGAAACATCCTTGATATGCTATTCAGGTGTGTTTATCACTCTATATAAAAATAGTTTTATTTTGAAACATTATCAATATAAAAATTTGCACATTCTATATTAGCTAATAAAAAAATTCTCAACAATATTTTTAAATAATTGTTAAAAAAATTAATTTTTAATTAATTATATATATATATATATATATATATGCATAGTCATATGTATATGAATATGTATGGATTTATATATATAATAATTATATTTAATTTAAAATATAAAAATATTTATATTATTAATATAAATGTTTTTTTTCATATATAATAAAATTTAAATTTAAAATATCATACAAATACTCTCAAAACTTGTACTACCATTAATACACTGTTAGTCTATAATAGTAATAATCACTTGTGCTAAAATATTGAGAGAAAGCGGAAGCGAGAAGCATAATTGATATATTGGCTAAATAATCGCTCGCAACCTCGAAAAACATTTGGCGTTTTGTACTATAATGAGTATAATCTATTCCCCACTCCCAACTCATCCCCTTCATGTAAATTGTAAAATACTTCTACTATAATTTAATTTATAATTTATAATATCTGTTTATTTTATCTTTAGATTTTATTGGCAAACATGAGGCTACAAAATAAAGCAAGATATATATATATATATATATATATATATATATATATATATATATATATGTCTCTCATATAATGTCTGGTTGTATAGGAGTTGACTAAGGTCTCCCACTCCTAATTCTTAAAAAACGAAAATAATTGTAATATAGTCCCATATATATAATTAATTAACTTGTTTGGTAGAATTTCATGATCCAACCAACAATGACGAATTAAGTACAATACTTGAGGATATAAACTTAAATTATTATATATTGTCCTTATAATTAAACGGTGAAACATGCTCAAATTTGAGCTGTATATAACTTATCTTATTAGTTTATACAGCTAAATGAATTCAAAGGCGCAGGGCTGAATCATGACCAAACAAGACTAATAACAAGGACACGACCCAAAAAGCAGCATATATGGATCCGTATAATTAACTTAATTAGGTCAATATCCTTTCTATTCTATGTTAAAATACAACGCTTAAATGTGTAAGAAACAAATTCAGTTCAAGCAGGTGCAGTTGAAAATGCAAAATTCATTGTATGTTTATATGAGAAAATCTCTATGTATAGCTATCTAATTACAATATTTATTTATATTGTCAATTCGTTCTCCTTAAGGCTAATGCTCGTATGTGAACTAACTAGATGTTATAAAGATCCGTGTCTTGACCGTTTATGGTTCTAAGTTTTTTTAAGGACCTTTGATTTGTTTGACAAATTTGAGGAAGTTGCAACCAATTGAAATTGGAATTGATAGTGTAGAAGGTGCGATAGACTTGTGCGTTAAATACATGTCATACAATGACTCTATGTGTCTTGGTAGGTATTTTACATTGGAATACTGAGGAGTTAAATACTACTTTTGCACTTTTCTCATTGCTACTTCTAAAATTGAAATCATTAGTAATGGGCTTATATCGTATGGTGCCTTGAGACCATCTTCTTTGTTTGGTTGCATCTAGTAAGAAGATATTTTCTTTGTTTTGTCTCCATCAGCACTAAATAGTGGCCATCATTTTCTAAAAAAATATTATTAAAATCATCTTGTAGCGATCAAGTTAATGTTTCTCATTATATAAATTCCCCTTGTTTCTATGATGAGGGATACTTACGTACATTATAAGCGGTTTCAATTTTCTATTTTCTATGGTAATGTTTAATTTAAACCCCCAATACCCGTAAATTTCATTAAATACAGGGACCCTAATTAAGCATCGTTTTTTCTATCTTCATTGTTTAGCCCAACTTTAATTGAGGCACAATCTCTGATTAATCACTCACATACATATTTTTTTGTCCTCATTAATTGTCAAATCTGAATATAAATGTTCGTTGTGGTTGCCATATTTCTTATTGAAGGATGTAGATATGTATTGATCTGAATTTTAGAAGGGGAAACTGCATTTTATGCTGCACAAATGCATGTGTGTATGTGTTGTTGTGGTCTGGCTTGTGAAGTGAAAAGATGTATATATACAATGAAAAAGATAAGGGTTTATTTTTTATTAATTTCAATTATCTCATAAATTTGACTCACTTTATGTAATGACAATTGATATTTGAACATATGAGTAATAACTTTCATATAAATTATTCAAATCTTTCACTATCAGTTCAATCTCAATTAATGACTTAAATTTAACCCACTTCACATATTTTCTTTTCTTTAAAAAAGAGCTAAATCCATGTTAATATGGAAAATGCTATATATCTGATCAAATAAAACAATATCCGTAAGGCTGGTCCCAGAATAAAACTATTAATTAAGGAATTCAAGCATACACACTTCAATACAGGGTTTTTATACGTATACATGTAATACAAACACCAATCAGGCTTTACGAGAGTTTTTAATTGAACAGTATGCTAATGTTTTTGTGTTGTATAACTAATCTTGTCTTCAAATGAGAAAGCTGCATTACTTGTTTGATACGTAGTTTAAATTGTCAGGAAGATAGTGAATTATTTGTAGTCTTTTAATTGTTGATACTTTTTCAAAGGTAGGTAGTTATGATATTGGAAAGATTCACGGCTTTAGCATTGAATTATCAAGCAATAACTGTGACTCACAGCTTATACAAATGTTTCAATATTCATCCGTTGCTTACTTGTTATTCACTTCAAATTATCTAATTTTACTATCTCTATCATGTTTACCTGTTATAAAAAGATCAACTAATCTTTTCATTCAAGCTACAAATTCAGAAAATAATTGAAATTCGCGGATGATGTGGGAATTCAATTCAATTGTTAAAATTAAACTAATGATAACACGTAGTATTTATCTTAAGTAATTACTCAGACTCTTTTAGTGATATTAATGTCATATGATTTAACAATGGTCATTATTACAAATTATACTTTATGCAACATATATTAAATATAACACTTTTTAAAATGTTACTAAAATTAATAGGTAACATTTTTTTATATTTTTGTAACATTTTTTAAATATTACTAATAATATTTTACGATATAAATCAGATGCAACATTTTTTAAAGTGTTACTAAAATTAATAGGTAATATTTTTTATATTTTTGTAACATTTTTTTAAATGTTGCAAAAAGTGTAATATAACGTAGTGAGTGTGATTGATGGAAGAAATTTATTTAAGCAAATAAATTAAAATTAAATTTTAAAATAATAAGTTTTGATTTTGATTTAATATAATTATAGTAGGTGATGGTTAGAAGATAATTCAAATTCATAACATTGACTTGAGGATAAGTATCAACATATATTGGTACATTTATATATATGTTTTCCTAAAGTTTGTGAGACCCAGTTACAATTATATGTGTCCATTTAACATTTGTAAACATTCTTCTGCCTATTGTTAAATTAATGATTATTATTAGATTACAGAAATTTAGTTGAGAAAATTAAAGTACCAAGTTACAAATTTCAGGGTTGGGGTGGATATAGGGGGAAAGCATATTTAGTATTTGAACGAAATAGTATAAGGTAATCTACTATTAGTATTTTAATATATATATATATATTTATTTATTTTTTTCTTCATAAATTTTATATATATATTTTTCATTCTAATCCATCTAAAATGAAATCTACAATCAACACTTTTCACATAAATAAATGGTAACTCTATTAGATAGGGTATGATTTATTTTGGCTGCTGTGTCTTCCATCAGACTGAGATACAAGTTGTACTCTTTCTGCAATGTTGTCATAAATATTATCTGAAGTGAGTAACCATACCATTATCTTTACATTCAGACGCACATAAATAAAGGTGGATTTTGTGTAGTTGTGATAATGATCATAAGTATATTTCCTTACTGTCTAACCCAAGTAAATGATATTCCTACAATTCTAAATATATGTCTTCATATATGCGAACCAAACTAGCGGTGTAGATTAATTTGTCTGTGCACTGATTACAGTTTTGCAGACTTTAATCTGATCGTTTTTGTCAACGGTAGGTTAGTTATGATGTAAACTCATAGGATTAATCAGAGGTTAATTTAGCATTGAATTATAGAGAACTAATAAAAATGTAAATGATAACTTATACAACAAATGTGTTGTTACATATTGAACATAACGATGCATTATTGCATTCTTTATATCATACACTACAAGTCTTCAACTAATCATGAAAACAAATTTTAAGAGTCTCAATCATCATTCTTCTCTACCTGTTCAGGATGGTCCACCTTAATTGGTAATCTTTATGTATGATAGATTGTCTAATCAGCATAGAAGCTGCTAATCCAGAAGATAATATTGATGGTGTGAGTGTTCCAAGAATGCAGACAGGTAACAAGTTTATTTTGGGAGCAATAGAAGATATAATACTATGACAATTGGTTTTACAACCATCATTAAAGCCTGTGTTAGTATAGACTGTAATTCCACCTGATGATCAATAAAAAAGAGCCAAACAAGAGTTAATCTTATGATCAAATAAAGTTTGACACAATTTGTAGATGTATCCTTAAACATGTTAACAAAGGTTTAAATTCTGATGATAAGCGTTTAAAAGATTTTATCAAGAAAGGTAAAATTTACTTTAGTAATCTTTATACTTCAAAGGAATTAAGAACTTCTATCCTTAAGAAAACGTTTTTTGTTTTTATTTTTAATTGTAAAAATCTTATCTTCTTTTTAAGCTTATTTTCTATTTCCAAAGTTTATATAACAAAATAAAAATAAGATGATATTTTTGTAAATAAAAATAAAAATAAAAAATAAAAACAGAAAATATTTTTACAAATTAAACTACCTTTAGCTTTTAGTTTTTGTTTGTTCAAAAATATGTAGTGCTGCTGCGGAATGGCAGAAGAACAGAAGGTAGTGAGTTATAACATGATATCCAAAGGTATCATTCACTATCATGAGAGAACATGTTAGAATAAGAATGGACAGAACTTTTTGTATATGAAATATAACTTATAAGATTTCAGCTTTTTTGGTAAAAGATAGTTAAAAATTTCCTAATTTGGTTCTGAGTAAGGAAAAATTGTATGTAAACTCAGTTTGCAGAAGCTGATCAAGGTTCACCGTCTGCAGGGTAAAACAAAAGGCTACATTAATTATATCTTGAGCAATTCCTATGAACACTTGTGATTATTGTGTTGCTTTCGTCAACATTGATTAATCATGACATAATAACACATGTTATACTTATATCACCGTATCAAGATTCTAGAAGTAGATCGATCCTACTTGTTCATCACTTAAGCTAATACATATTATTTTGACAAATATAAAATATTTGGTTTGGCTACATAACAGATAAGGATGTGAAAAATTTAAGTAAGCTTGGCATATACTCTACTCTTGTGAGAATGCTAGATACCTTGTTATGCTGCCACTATCAAACAATTTCCGTATCTAACATTGCCCTTTCTCTTGTACTTTTTCTTCATTTGTTCCACATCATGTCGGTGTTAGAAGATTTTACAAAATTTACTAATTTAATTTGGAGTAATCATTTTTTTCAAACTCATCATTTGTTAAAAGTACTCCTTTCACACCTTCTTATAAGAAAAATGTCAAGTTTAAAGTGTAAATGATGAGTTGGGTTAGGATGTAGGATAAAAGAATATATATATATATATATATATATATATATATATATATATGATAATAAAGATTTTTTTATAAATTCAGGATATATTAAACAATAATATAAAAAACTATATTTTTTAAATTTATTCATATTATTTTTGTAAGTTAGTTTTATAAAAAAAGATACATTCTTTTTTATTGCTATGATCAAGGAAGATTTTGTTAAAAAAATTATCTAGATAATGTTTTTACTATTTTGTTAACTTGTAATTGAATTTTTCTACATTAAAATATATTTTTAGAAAGTAATTTTATTTAAATAAAAAAAATTTATATTGGAAGTAGTTCTTTTAGCAAAAATCTTTCTATTCATAAGATTTGAGTTCAAAATCCTACTTTCAAAATTAAATATGCACTATTTGAATTAATCTGATGATAAATTGTAATTGAAAATTGCAAAAATATAATTATGTTGCAAAAACGAAAGCAGAATATCATATATTTTAATTATACCAAATGTTACCTTTCCTTTTTTAAAAACACTAAATTATATAAAAATATTTCCTAAAAATTTCGAGCATTAATGTTTTGGGTGACCCCACTATGATTCCCCGAAAATTGGGTTACTGTATTTTATATCGAATAAATCAAATTGTTATCTAACAACGAATATAAAGAACATCATCTTAAGATAGGTTTATACATCATATTACTTTTTATTTTGAAAAAAAAAATATATCTATTTCTTTCAGGGATAAATATACTATATATATATATATATATATATATATATATATAAACAAATCTTTCAAATCGGTAATTTTAAAGACATTTTCAATTTCTTATTGAATTTCTAAATTACTAATAATTCTTTTTTATTTTAAAAGTGAAATTTTGAACAATATATAATATTACTATTAGTTAAATTGAAAGTTAAAAGGGAAAAAATCCCTAAATTAATTCAGGTTAAGGACCTTTTGATATGACCATATTATAAATTATAATATTCTCAATCAGAAGCAAAAGTTCACATTTGTTTTGGTCTCTTTTCAACCTGTAGTTAGATATTTCAGGATTAGGATAAGAATTTTTTTAATTTATTCATTATGGGACTCTTGGTATGAGGAAGTTACATTTAACTTTGACTAATTTAGGTTGTATTGATAAGATTCATTTGAAAGAATAAAACGTTTTCAATACTTTATTTTTCCGTTCATAAAATTTGAATGAGACTTTCTCAAACAAATCAAGTTCCTTGCCAACCAACAACCTTGGTAAATTTTACATTATTTTATTGTAAATGTTTTTATTTTTAGAGGTCAAAATTGAAATTATATAAAAAATATTTAACAACATAAAAGAATCATGTTTTGTTATTGAGAGGCTGTGGCCTAATAACAAATAATCCTCCCCCCTTCCAGTGGTTCAAACCTCAATCAAATATTAGAAATTTTTTGGGTTGGATCTTCATCAAAATAGATTGACATTATTTGGTATATTTTAGAAAAATTTCTCAACAAAAAATTATAGAAAAAAGGTAAAATGAACCAACTTTTATAAATTAAAATCAAATTATGTATATCAATTTTAACAAATAAATCAAAAAATTCTTGAAAAATTAATATCCATAAAATAATTATACTTCTTATTTTTATATATTAAAAATTTATTCAAATTGAACCTTGTTAACCTTTAGGTGTGTGTCTGCTTTTATATATATATGAACCACCAAAATGTGAGTTTGCTCCACAACAACAAATTATATAACTTTCCATTTTGATACATTGGAACTCGTGTAATTATATTTGCAAACATAGCTTAAATAGATGAATGATCACCCTTTGTCCGTTACTTGGTTTATTCAGCAGTCATTCTAGATTCATAATAAATTCCAGCTAAGTTTTTATTTTCACTGTACTCAATCAAATATCGCACCTAATTACTTACGTAAAGGACACAATATTAAGTACATCTCATGCTATTTTTTCTGCACTAAAATCGTCATAATTTAGCTTATGTAGCTTGAAACGACTTTGTCAATGCTAATGGTTAAATGGTTGACGTTCATTTGTCACGAAAGAGGAAGAGGCGAAGAAGTAAAGAATAATCCTAACTCTAAATGTGTGACAGGTTATGCATGTTATCTTACTTGTCAAGTACTTAAAAATAAAAATAAATAAATAAAAAATCTGCAACTTACCAAATAGTGATAATTCCATAATTAACATAACGTTCAAGCTATCTTTGGTTTAATGCATTAACCAGACGTATACAATTGAAGTTGTTGAAATAGTTTTAGAATGCAGGAAAAGTAAAATAAGGATATTGACGTAGCACATATTTTTTTTGTTTCCAAAGAGGATACAATATATTCAAAAGGGTAGTTGTTTGGACAGAAAGATGTTCATAATTTACCCAAGAGGAATGCATAAAAGAAACAACAAAACTTTGCTAGAAACTACGTTTTCAAGTCTAGTCTTTAATCTATTGGTGTAATGTTCACGTTTCCTATTGTACAGATCATGAGAGGGTATAATATATAATATAACACTTTGCATTCAAAGAAGCCAACACTTAAATTTTTTATATTAAAATCAATTTATTTACCCCTCTATATATATATATATATATATCCAAAATTTGAAATAAAAAAAACTTATGTAAAAGTTAAAATACATAAATCGATTTTAGTTATATAAAAATTTGATTTATTTTTTTGAAGTACTTATTGAAAAATTTATTTAAATTCGAACTAATTATAAAATTTATGGTTCTATAGTATATCATGGAGTTTTTTTTTTACGTGTTTAGATCATAAAATAATATTTTTTTATTGAAAATATACTTAAATCAAGTAGGATCAGTATAAGTAAATTTTTTGACACAACAGCAATATATCTTGTATCAGGTAAGAGTACTATTTCTGTTCATGTGTTTACTCTTTGTATTTCTCATCCCTTAATTAATATGATTTTATCTTGATTTATTATTTAATCAGCCTTGCTCATACAATGATTATTAAAAAGAAAATAATAATATTTTGGATAATTAAGCTTTATCTTGTATTGTAATTAATTAAATCTTTAATTAATTATAAGCACTAAATTGAATTCAATTAAAATTATACTGAGCAATCAATTTAAACTTTTAAATTCAATAATACCTCACTATATATATATATATATTAAAAACAACCATGTTTCTTTTTATCCAAACTTCTCTCATTTAACTTCTTTCCTAATTCATGTGTGTTTGTTAATCTTTTTATTCATTTTATGTTTTTCTCCTTTTGACACCAGACTTGAATATTCTTCAACTACTTACCCCTTCCAAATGAGTGGGTTTTAAGGACAACATTGTCAGTGAGAACTCGAAAAGAATTACTTAATCTTTCTCACTTCAATTTATTATACATGTATATAGATTCCTTTTTTCCATTCTCAAATGCAGTTTTCTTTTGTCTATACAACTCTCTCCCCTCTCTCACTTTTACAAATATTTTTATAACTTTACACTGAAGTTATTCTTAAATTCTAATGTTTCTTTCTATTTCTTTCTTATTTGACGATACAACTATAAAAAAAATTTCAATATATTTTATGTTAACTTAATAATCCAAACGTTAAATTAGCATTACCAAAATTGATTGATAATGGATAACATGTCTATGATGCTTTCACACCAATAGAATTTTATATCCATGTAGGAAGTATTTTATATTTTTTATAATATTGAAACTTAAAATAAAATTGAAAAAAATGCACATGGAGAGTTTATTTCCACCTTTAATCATTTTGAACGTATGAGAAAAATTAATAAAAGAGAAAATAATTTATCCTGTCTTATTCAAATTAAAGACATTTACATCATGATAAAATTTCTTTTGATAAGAATTTTTTTATATACAAAACTCAAATATAAAATTTTATTAAAAGATAATTGGATATATATCCCCTGAATCAATATCTTGTTAGTTTACGCTCTCTTTGTTGCATCCATTGAAATTTAAAAGTTTATAAAATGAAAACAGTTTTCAATTTGTTTTCTCTTTTGGGTTCATTTTCTTTTGGCCAACTCTCTCATGGATTCAACTTTAAAAATTTCAACAAAAAAAATTGTTTTTTCACTTTCTTTTTTATTTTCTTACCTTCCTACATTTTTTTAAAAAATTTCAATCTTACTTAATAAATACATTTTGCAACTTAATTTATGAAATGTAAAAATATAAGTTTAATTTACAGAATATAAAAATATATTTCGTAAAATAAATTATGTAAACTACTTTAAAAAATGTAAATATCCAAACTAATTTACAATATATATATATATATAAAACGATACAATAAAAATAACAAAAATTAAAAAAAATACAAAAAGAAAAAATAGAAGGTGTATGGCCAACAAAAAATCTCAGGCTTAGAAGAGGCTAATGATTGGGCCAAGTGGGAGTCCAGGTCCAAATTTTGAGCCCAATCTCTGTTCCCTCCTTCACCTCTGCTAATTCGAAGCGTGTTTCTGTTTCTCGTTCTTCGCTTTGTTGCTGCTAAAACCGCTGCCTCCAGAAGCTGGCAAAGTTACTGCATTCAGTATCAGGTTCGAATAATTGAATAGTTTTCTCGAAAAATTAGGTAACCAATTTAATCCCAAACGGCTTCTTCTCTCTCTCGTTTTTTGTGACTTTAATGGTTTTGTGATTGCGCTCAATTATTCTCTGTAGCCAATCAATCGGATACGGTTCTCTTTCTTCGTCCTTTGAGTTTCGTTATTATAGGGTTAAATTTGAGTTTGTTTAAAGCGAATCACGTATTCGATGATTTCCTTCGTAGAATGTCATGCAAATTGTTATGCACACTATGTGCTCACCATAATTCCTACACCACAAACTTACGAGATTCATTTTCTGTTTCTTCAAATTACTGTCATTTAGTTCTTAATTATTTCGGTAAAAATAAAAGGCTTTTCTATTATCTTCTAATCGTGCTGGTTAAGTGATTGTTTATTTGTTTGTGCTACTCCATAGGTAGTAAATACCGAAACACATTTTGATTTTTAAAAGTTTATCGTTATAATCATCCATTTTTGTTTTATAAATAATCAATAATTACAACAGCGTAGGAATAGCATTGGAACCAAGTTGGTTTCTTTGCAATTTGGGGTGTTGAGGAATTCTAGGGTAGTAGAATCAGACAGTCAGTTATGTTTAACCATCGACATCTATTTGTTCGATGTAAATTTTTGGTCTTAATTATGACTAGTCAAGTGTTCTTAAAGCAAGTTTACATGTTACTGCATTCTTTCTGGAAGATAATATTGTGACCATGTGTTAGCAGAAACTCTTACTTTGTCATTTGATCCATACGTCAGTTAGAAATTATTTAATCTGTGATGGATGTATGTTTTCAAAGATGTATACGGGGACATTCAACTTGTAATAATTGGGATAATCCTTGTCTGATATGATTTCAACTTATGACATCGGCTATAGAAATTTTAGTACTTCAGAAGTTGCAGGAGGAAGAGATCGTTGGCCTATATTCCATCTTAACTTGATGATCATTTATTCATTTAGATTTTTTTATCCTTATGTTGCTTTCTTGATAACTAATGAGGCAATACAGAATTTAGTTAGCAACATGTTACATTCATTCCAGTTGTAGTTGAACAAATCCAACAAACTTGCTGATAATATTTAAAATAACAAATTTAATAAGAACTCGGTAAAAATTGACTATAAAGTCTGTGACCTACTTTAAAACGTACATGTTTCTCAGTTTAGTATGTTGGATGAAACTATTTTATCAAATTTTTAAGTTTTCTTGATATTAATGTCTGAATCATCACTTTACTGTTGATTTGTAACGAGTACACCAAGATGCCTGATTCAAAATCGGTGGCATGAAAAGTAATGGAAGCTTGATATTTACTCTCAAATTTTTGGCCCTGTATTTGTGCTTTTGTATTCATAATAAAAAAAAGTGTTTCTTTATCAATCATCATCATATCTTCTTTATTCTGAAGATTCTGGCTTTTACTAAACTGCAGTTTGAATAAATAGACATGTCTGAGACTGAGGTAAATCCAACTATCAGCAAATCAACTGGATTGCCTCGAAAGCGCTTCTATCGAGCACGAGCACACAGCAATCCACTGAGTGACTCTCACTTCCCTGTGCCGATATCACCCAGTCATATTGACTATTCCCTCCATTACCCTCAGTTCTTTACCTCATCTGGTCAAGCTGATAGTTCCAGAAGGATCCAGTTTGCTGATATTGGGTGTGGGTTTGGAGGGCTGCTCATCAGTCTTTCTACTCTGTTCCCAGAAACATTGATGATTGGAATGGAACTTAGAGATAAAGTGACTGAGTATGTCAAGGAACGAATTTCATCATTAAGGGTAGCAAATCCAGGTCAATACCAAAATGTTTCTGTGGTACGGACTAACTCCATGAAGTACATTCCCAATTACTTTGAGAAAGGACAACTTTCAAAGATGTTTTTCTTGTTTCCTGATCCTCATTTTAAAGAGAAGAATCATCGCCGTCGGGTTATCAGTCCATTCTTGCTGGATGAGTATGCTTATGTTCTTGAGGTTGGTGGAATTATATACACAATAACAGATGTAGAAGAGCTTGGGGAATGGATGAAGTCTTGTCTGGAGAATCACCCTATGTTTGAAGCCCTGACTGAGAAAGAACTTGAAGCAGATCAAGTTGTAAAGCTTTTAAGTTCTGCTACTGAGGAAGGCCAAAAGGTTGCTAGAAATGGGGGACAAACTTTCCAGGCTGTATACAGACGCATTGTGCCATCCGATCAAACATCCTAGACTTTGGTTGCCTAATCTAATATGCTGCAAATCTAAAAAAACATTTGCTATATGATTGCCGTTGGATTGATCAGGCTCCTTTACTGGTAGACAGTTAACTTCACAAGGGTCAAGGACCATATGGCCTTGGCCATCTTTTGTTTGCTATGTATGTGTAATTTTCATGTTTAACTGAACCTATTGGATATTGAAAGCAAAACTATCAACCATTTGATTTATCCCTTATTGACAGTCTCGGTTCATTATATTAGCCATGAATACGAGTCATCCCTTCTAAGAATTGAACGCCTGTGAAATTCTCTGGTTAAGGCACTTAGATTTAGTTTTGCAAACTCCCTAAACTGAAGGGCGAAAAAAAACAAGTCTCAAACTAAATAATTTCACTATCAACTGGACCTGCATCATCTTCGACAAGTTCCATCAAGTCGTTGGTTCTACTTTGGTGTAGAGCCAGGTCTTCTAGGATCCGAAAGACACCTAGCGAGAAGGGCTTTGAATCGTCGCCTGATACAAATTCTTGAACCTCGTTGTTAACCTCAATCAAGCTACTCCCCGGGGTTTTCTTTATCCTCTTGCTTCTTATGAGTTTCCTAATATTTGATACCCCTTCCCACTTGCCAAGTTCTGCATATATGTTAGCAAGCAAGACATAGTTCCCAGATTCCTCAGGCTCGATCTCTGAAAGCTGTTCCATTGCAACAATAGCAATCTCAAGATTGCGATGAATTCTGCAAGAGCTCAGCAAAGAGTTCCATATCCTCGAATCTGGTTTTATTGGCATCTTCAATATGGTGTCAAGAGCCTGATCAAGGCGTCCCAAACGCCCTAGAAGATCAACTAGGCAACCATAGTGCTCAATTTCTGGCACTATATGATAATCCATCCTCATATCATCAAAATATTTCAACCCCTCATTCCATAACCCTGCGTGAGCACAAGCTGACAACAAACCAAGAAATGTTACGCCATTAGGAGCTATTCCTGCTTTCTGCATGTCTTGAAAGAGTCGAATTGCCGCATAACCTTTTCCATGATTAGCTAATCCTCCAATCATGGTACTCCACGAAATTACATCCTTCTCAATCAACTGATCAAACAAGCGCCAAGCTTCATCAACACAACCACACTTAGCATACATTTCAATCAGTGCATTACATATACCAGTCTTCTTCAAAAACCCATTTTTATCCGAGTACATGTGAATCCATTTCCCAACCTCAAGAGCCCCAAGCTGTGCACACGCCGGCAGAACAGATATAACACTAATCTCATCAGGTTCAATTCCAACCATTTGCATCGTGCGAAAAATGTCCAATGCCTCACCATAACACCCTGTTCTAGCATACCCGTTTATCATAGTAGTCCAAGACACAATTGTCCTACAGGGCATTTCATCAAACAGTGCCCTTGCACTCTCCATCTGCCCCAACCTCGCATGCCCAAAGATTAAACTATTCCAAGAAACTGCATCTCGCTCAGTCATTTGCTCAAACACTTTGCACGCATTTCCCAAATCACCACATTTTGTATACATATCAATTAGTGCGTTCTCAGTTATTGCATGCGATTCGGGCCCAAATTTGCAAACCTGAGCATGAACTTGTTGCCCAAGACGATGACTCAAAAGACCCGAACACGATTTTATCACAAACGGGAACGTGAATCTGTCGGGAAAAGCTGATTTCGTTGGATGTCTTAGCATTTGGTTGAACAGAGTAATTGCTAGAGAATGCTTGTGATTATGTGTGTAGGTTCTGATGATTGCGTTGTAACAGAACACGTTTGGGTCAACTAGTTGTTGGAACAGCAAGGTCGCGTAACCTACATGTCCCAAGTTGTCGCAGAAATCCACCATCTTTGTGGCCAAAAAGTTGCTCTGTGACAGTGACAGCTTCACAATGTGGCAATGAATCTTCTTCAGTTCCGTTATTTTTTCGCAGTTCCTCAAGGCGGTGACGAAACGGTTTTCGAGTTCTCTAACTTCCATCAATGAGCGTGCTTCGGTTATTCAATGAGATTCTGAACAAGTGTTCAAAGCATCGTTTGCTTGATCAGGGAAAGCAAGTACATGGGGTTGTGGAGCAACTAGGGTTTGGAGATGATTTGGTTCTGAACAATGATCTTATAGATATGTACGCAAAGTGTGGCACTGTGGATCTCGCTCACTCGGTGTTTGATCGAATGCCTCAAAGAAATGTAGTGTCTTGGACGGCTCTTATATGTGGGTATCTACAAAATGGTGATGCTAAAACTTCCTTACTCTTGTTCTCTAAAATGGGTCGCTCAGCTGTTACGCCGAATGAGTTCACACTTTCTACAAGTCTCAAGGCATCAGGGGTTTTGGGTATTCCTGAGATTGGGATGCAGATTCATGGGGTTTGTGCAAAATCTAATTTTGATTGGGTACCTGTTGTGGGCAATTCTATAATTGACATGTACTCCAAGTGTGGGAGGGTTAATGAGGCAGCACGAGTATTTAACAGTTTGCCAGTTAGGAATGTTATAAGTTGGAATGCAATGATTGCTGGATACAGCAAGGAAAGAAATGGTGAAGAGGCTTTGAATCTATTCAGAAATATGCAAGAGAAGGGGGAGGTTCCTGATGGATACACATATTCAAGTACGTTAAAGGTATGTAGTTGTATTGGTGCATTAGGAGAAGGAAAGCAAATTCATGCTGCCTTAATAAGAGATGGATTTTCTTACCTGGCTCAATCAGTAGTTGTGGCTGCTTTGGTTGATCTGTATGTCAAATGCAGGCGCATAACGGAAGCTAGGAGGGTGTTCGATCAAATTGAACAGAAGAGTGTGATATCTTGGAGCACACTAATTCTTGGTTATGCACAGGAAGACAATTTGCCAGAAGCCATGCACCTGTTTAGGCAATTGAGAGAGAGCAGACAGAAATTGGATGGGTTTGTACTCTCGAGTCTCATAGGTGTATTTGCTGATCTTGCTCTTATGGAGCAGGGGAAGCAAATGCATGCTTATACACTCAAAGTCCCGTATGGTTCAGAAATATCAGTGGCTAATTCAATTTTGGACATGTACATGAAATGTGGATTAACGGATCAAGCAGATGCACTTTTCAGAGAGATGCTGGCAAGAAATGTGATTTCCTGGACAATTATGATCACTGGTTATGGAAAACATGGTATTGGGAATAAAGCAGTTGAACTTTTCAATGAAATGCAAGCGAATGGAATTGAACCCGACAGTGTAACTTACTTAGCTGTGCTCTCAGCTTGCAGCCATTCTGGACTCATCAAAGAAGGTCGACAATATTTCTCTAGTTTATGTAACAATCATCAGTGCAAACCACAGGTAGAGCATTATGCTTGCTTGGTTGATCTCCTTGGACGAGCTGGACACTTAAAGGAAGTGAAGGATCTCATTGAGAAGATGCCCTTAAAGCCAAATGTAGGCATATGGCAGACATTCCTTAGTGTTTGTAGAATGCATGGAGATGTGGAGATGGGGAAGCAAGTGGGAGAGATACTTTTGAGATTGGATGGTAATAATCCAACCAATTATGTTATGATGTCAAACATTTATGCTGATGCAGGGTATTGGAAAGAGAGCAAGAAAATAAGAGATTATGTGAAGAGAAAGAGATTGAAGAAAGAGGCAGGGCGTAGTTGGGTAGAGTTAGACAAGGAAATCCACATTTTCTACAATGGAGATGGCATGCATCCACTTATAGAGAAAATTCATGAAGTGTTGAAAGAAATGGAGAAGAGGATTAAGGAAGAAATAGGATATGTTCATAATGTGAATTTTGCATTGCATGATGTTGAAGAGGAGTCAAAGGTGGAGAGTTTGAGGGCTCATAGCGAGAAATTGGCTATTGGATTGGTTTTGGTTCGACTTGGTCTAAAAGGAGAGAGAATAATTAGGATTTTCAAGAACTTGAGGATATGTGGAGATTGTCATGCATTCATCAAGGGTTTGTCTCAGGTTTTGAAGATTGTATTTGTGGTGAGAGATGCAAATAGGTTTCACAGATTTGAGAACGGATTGTGTTCGTGTGGAGATTACTGGTAGGACGCTCGAAGAATGTCCTACTACTATAGTACTATTTCTTGAATCAAGTCGTGCACTGGCCTTATTGACATTAACTATAACCACATGACGTTCTTGCACTTTTTTTCTTTGTCAACAATAAGCACAAACATCTGTAAAAAAAAATATGATTTTTTAAAATGTTATGAAAATTTGATTTTATAGCTGAAAACATGAAATAAAAAATAATCGAGTGACCTGTACTTCCTTTAATAATAAAACCAAATGAGATGAGGAATCTTAGTGATGAAAATTACTACCCCTTTAAGTAGTAACGAAAATCAATTTAATAAAATAAAGTTCGTCTAAATTGAGTTTTTTATTTTGTAAGTAAACAAAGGGATGCATGTTTAGCCGGTGGTTAAGATTTAGTGCAACCTCAGGCACTTCCTATTTCAAAACTACAACTACAAACCTAAGCAAATATTTATAATGAAATTACTAAAAGAAAACTTCCATAAACATCAATAAAGCTGAACTCCAATGTTCTTTCCGTATTATGAGAAAAGAGAAATATAAAAAAAAAAATATATCTTTTTACAAAAATAATAATAAATCATATCATAATTATTAAGAGATGTTTTTACAGTCTGACTACCAGGTGTTCAAAATAAAACAGACGTGATTGAATCATTGGATTTAAAATGAGCAAAACGAAAACAAGAATGATAAAATAAAATATATATTTAACGCGACTGAACCGCTGCTATAGATAAATAATAATAGGTACATTTAAGGCCAAGTTGTAGCCTGTGCAACTGGCCATCTTTACGATGAGAGTTATTCCAAAACAACGGGGTAATAATATCTGGCTCTTCTTAAGTTGGATTCCTAAAGAAGGGGTGATCAAGAGCTTGGCGAGCTGTCAAACGTTTGGTCGGATCATATGTTAATAAACCATGTAACAAGTCAGTTAAAGAGGACCTCGAGTACTCCACATGACGTGAAACGATATCCTGCATAAAAAGAATAATCATTGGTCATTAAAATAAACACTTTCAAGCCCAGAAATTATTCATAGGGAAGGAGGAAACACAGCATACCTTCAGATGACCAAGCTTCTTTACAGCATTAATGCTCTCCCTAGAAACAGCTCCTTCGGGCCATCTCAGTCGTGCTCCGCGCTTGAAATACTTTTCTGCTCCTTTGCTACATTTTGTCAAGCAAAAGGGTAAAATAAATGTTACCACATAAATTTAGTACACAAAATAAATATATATAGCTAAAATTGGAAGGGGAAATTTAGAGATTATTTCATAAATTCACTACTTACTTAGACCTTCGAACCATGTGCTCTGGAAGAGGTCCCAAAACTCTCTCCATCATTGCCAGGTGCTCCAAGTTTTCGTGAGTCTGAAACAATGCTTCACCCTGACAAAATTCCACGTTTGAAACATTAAGACTAGTTAGTTGTTCCAGATTCAAACCATGCTCAATATATCTTTGATACACAGAATACCAACCGAGCATAGTTCGATCAGAATACATCCAACACTCCACAAGTCACACGGGTATGACCACCCTAGACCTGCAATTATCATTTATAAATGCAAGTGAGAATACATAAACAAGTACACATTATATGCTATACACCCAGCAGTCTTGATAATTTCTTGGTCAAACAAGGCTGAATCAACTAACAGACTCTAAATGACGACACCATCACGACATGACACAAATTTGGTTCCTCTATTTTTTTTCTTGCTTCATAACATCAACTATAGAAAGAGCCATAATGATCAGTCTCCTAGAAGAAAAGGTAAAAAATGATAAAAGTACAAGGGAAACTAAAGGCCACCAAATAATAAGTGCATAAGAGAAAAAATAAATAACAAGGAATGCATCATGAGAAAAAAATACAACAAATAAGGGGAAAGGCATCCATTACAGCACAGAGGGTTCAGAACATCCAATACAGTGAACAGCAAAAATCCAGGATATTACAAAGTTACAAGCAAACGTGAAGTAATCTGTAATCATGGAAGATTTGACCATGGTGTGATGAAGCTATTGATAATATTTTCAGCAGGTCAAAAAGCTTTTCCTTGCCATCCATAATTTTTGGTCCCCAAGCACCACATAGTTTCTATGTTGCATATTTACACCCAGGGCAATAAAAAACTGAGTAAACATTCTCACCAGCCAGAACCATATTTAGTTACCTAGAATAATCTCAGGGGCTCTGTAATGCCTTGTAGAAACAATGGAGCTATGATTCTGATTATCAAATGCAGTACTACCAAAATCAATCAGCTTAATAGCACTAGACTTGGGCAAGCACCTGAATTGCGTTTCATCGGAGGAAACTCTCTGTACCAATCCAATCATTTCCCTTAAATATATTTAAACTGAATCTATAAATATCATTATGTATACATCTAAAAGCACTGAATACCTTACAGCTAGGAAGCTTTACATATTCAGAAGAAACAAGAAGTATATTTTCTGGCTTCAGGTCAGTGTGGATTAGGCGTAGTTCATGCATATCTGAATATGATAAAGCACAAGAAGCAAGTTAAAGTAAGCAGACACAACCAAGATACACTGCATCCCTGGGCAAAAAAAGGAGGCCAAGGAAAAGGATTTGGTTTGATTTTAAGCAAATGATTTAAGAATAAAACATGAGAAGTAAACTGAAGGCCAAGAATAATCCACAGACATGCTACAGATTCCAAAAGCTGTCGTCCAAATTCCCGAACAAGATCCACAGGGAATGGGCAGTATTTATTTCTCTTTAGAAAATCAAATAAGCTTGGTCCAAGCTTCTCAAAGACCTGATAACACCATTAAAATGCATTGAAAGGAATGTTTCTGCTTAGTTCCAAAATCTATGAATAAAGCCCGCATGGACATATATAAAAGCAATCCACTTTAGCTGAACTTAACAACTCATTCACTTGCAACATGAATGAGGATTAATCACCTATCCTTCCTGAAGAGAAAGCAGAACAAAATAACATAAAGGCATGCATATATCAGAGGAGAAAAAGCTATACCAAAATTTATTCAAAATTCCAATCATCCCATCCATTTTCATAAAAAAATGCAAGATTAACCACTCCCTCGCCCCTCAAAAATAGTCAAGCATCTCGAACTTATCAAATTTTCTTAAAATAAACTTCAATATGGTAATCAAAGAAATATATTGCTGAAAGCAATAATATAAACACACTTACAATGCATACGTGATTTCGGTAATCGAACCAATTTCGGATCTGCACACAGCTGCAAATAATAATTGCGATGGAATAAATATCACTCATCCCTTAATAGAGTAATAACCAAATTCCAGCAGCTATTTTACTCCATAAATGTACCGTGAGTTTCCTCTGTCATTCTTTGCTAGATGTTGAAGCACATCAACCTCAAGCATAGCGGCATCACGATATTTCCGTATGCTTCTAACTACCTTGATAGCCACATATTCTCTGGTTTGGCGGTCCCAACATTCCAAAACTCGACCAAAGGTGCCTACAGCACTAGCAATATGCTGAATGACACAAGCACAGTGACAAAAAAATTAAAATCTTGTATTCAGAGGGCACTTGACCGCTAACCTTCACCCATCTTGCTGAGGATTTTATCTGTTAAAAAATGAGAAAATATTTGCATGAGAAAATATTAAAACCACCGCTTAAAGATAAACGAGAAAAAGGAGAATGCAACCAGCACACTTGAATGAGTGATGATAGAATAGCTTAGATCACGCATCATCGCATCAAAAGGAAAATCCTATGTACAAATGGGCCTTTTCCATCATATTGGGGGTGAATAGCACCAAGCATGAGCAAATGCGAAGATAACAGAACTAAAGAAAAAATTGAACAACATAACACTCAAAATTTATAATCTAGCAAACTGAACAAAAATAAAAGAGACCTTCAACAGATTTATATAGTGGAAGAGGAAAAGGAAAACGAACAAAAAAAACTTCATAACACAAAGAGCAACGTGTGTATGTGTATCAGAGACATAAACGGAGCAATGCATGGGGCTTCAATTAAAATATGCTGTAAGACAGCATGCAACAAAAGACAGAAATTAACCAAAACAAATACATGCATCTAAACTATTTATTCCCAAAAAAATTGGAAGAAACAATAAGATTGCAGCAAGTGCCTAACAAGGAGGCAATGAACTTACATCTAGGAGTGAGATTTTCGCCAAGATTAAAGACATAATGGCCTTCGCGATCGTCGTCCCTTCTCGGAGGCGAAACATGCTTTCTTTCAATTCCTTCATCACCGGCCACCGCCAGAGCCCTTTGCGACTACATTTAACGATGAAACAAGCTGAGTATAGTCATGTGAATGAAGTGAAGAAATAAACCCTAAATGAATTGAGAAACTGAAACAACCTCTGGCATCGAAGGAGGGGCTACGTCCCACGCGAGACGAGGTCGTTTCCGTGTTCGCTCCCTTTCCATATGGTGATTTTTTTCTAAAGGTACCATGGAAGGATCAACGAGCAAGCTCAGTTACCGCATATATCTGCGAGGGAAAATTTTCTGAAGAAAAGGAATGTTAAATCTCTTCGATTCTAAGCTCTCAAATCGGGAACAATGCAATTGCAGAGAAACAGAGGATTCCCGTTTGAGCTACGATGGCGAAACGAAAAGACGTTAGGGTTCAGTTTATTTTACGTTTTCTTCCCGTTTTATATATTCGGTTATTTTCTGCTGTAGTCGGTGCATGCCATGGTTAAACGACGGCGTCCCATCTAAATTATTAGTTATTTTTATGTGATGTACTAATTTGGACATAAAAAAACGTTAAAAAAAACAATTGAGAGGATTCCCTTATTTTGCGTATAATAATAACAATTACAAACTTAATTTTACTTAATTTGTACTGAATCGATTTTGTTTAGTGGATTTAGTTTTAAAACATACTTCTCATACATGACACTTAACTCATTTATTTATAAATTAATTTCATGTTCAAAATATATTAAATAAATATTTATATTAAATTTATCAATTTTTATCTTATACACAGGATGTATAAATTGATAGGATTAAAATTTATCATATTAATTTTGGTTATGTAATGAAAGATAAAAATATAAAATAATTATATTGGAACTTATTTATTATTTGTGAAATATTTAATTCAACTTAATTCATATATTTTGAGATTTATAATAATTTTATCTGTATATATTATATCTTATAGTTTTATAAATAAATTATTTTAAAATATATCTATTATATTAAGAAATTCTTTATATAAGTATATATAAATATCAATATATTAAATAATTTGATCAAATTAAAAAATTTCTTCAATTGATTGAATATTCAATTTTTTTTTTCTATCAACCCTTATATCCTTAAGTTATCTTTCTTTGTAGGCAAGACATAGTCTCCTAGTTAAAATCCACATCCAATGACATATATAAGTTAAGTTTAGTGTCATTTTAAAATACTAATGATAATAATTCTTTTACGTACAGAACCATTCATTTATTTTTATGATAAATATACAAAAATTGAAAAAATCAATACAGATTCAGCCACTTATATTACTATTTATATTTATATTTATATTTATATAGGTCAGAACTTTTTTCCCCTCAAAATCCGTTGTCTTGTTATGGATCAGCCGCGTCGATCATTCTGTTGTTGGGAATCATATAACTTCACATAAGACAACCTTTGCTGCATTGATTAAACCTGAAAAGTTTTAAGTGTAAATCGCATCCTCTTGTAAAATCGATTGCATCCCGCATCATTTAAGACATTCGTTCAGATTGAGAAAGAAAAAGTACAACCAAGTAACGAACGTCTGTGTTCCTTCATGTTCTCTGCACAAAACATATTTTTTTACTATAATTTTTTTAATCAACAGAAATGTATTAAATAAGATACATGTTTAACTTTCTCAAGCTATATTTTTTAATAAAATTGCACTCTTTTTATATGTAATTAGAAAGATGGAAAGAAGAAAAATTATTGACGAGTAATATGATATAAAAGATAAATTATAAAAATTTGCAATAAAAGTATTATATCTCTATTTTTCACTTTCATCTTATATTTTTTAATCTTTTTAATTACATCACTCATCATACTATATTTTTGTATATTTACCTTGCATTTTTTATTTCTTTTTATTATTTTTATTACATCACTTGCAGTATTAATTATATTTTGCATATTCCCTTCTTGTCTCTCTCATCTTTTAATATGATGTCAAATAATTTTTCTCCAATAAAAATAAAAAATTGTACTAATACAATAAAAAAGTACAAAAATTAATATAAATAAAAGAGAAAAAAACAACGTAATAAAAAAAGCGTTATATAAATTATTATATAATTCTATCATATGAATATTCCATAAAAATAGTATTTAAGAAAGAACGTGTGTATTATAAATAGATCATAATAGTTTTAAGAAAGTATAATCATTATGCCTTATCATGACGTATATCTGATTTTATCAATCGCCAAAAATTATAAAAAAAAAAAAAAAACCTCATATTTAAGCGAATGAAACGGTTATGAATATTAGGACAATAACCAGGACTCTCCATCTTCTCCCCTCCCCCGAGTGAGCTCAGTCAATGACTTGCGACAAGTAGCCCACGTAGAGCCGAGTAGATATCTCCGTGTCACGATCCCGTCCATTGTAAACACAAGCATTCATTTGTTGTTATACCAAAGTACGTAATTCAAATGGCGCCCATAACAAAAACCTATATATTGACGAAATATAATAAATCTTAGTCTGTTTATATATATATATATATATATATATATATATATATATATATATATATATATATATATATATATATATATATATATATACATTTCTGTTACTTTTATGAAATAAATATTAAATAAAAAATATCTATGTTTATCATCTTAAAAATATAAGAAATGGTTTTTTAATTAATAATTACAGGAAAAACGCCACGAACAATTATTTCATGCAATTGAATATGCACCAGTAAGTCATGAACAAATCTAAACATTGATAACAATTGAGGATATAGTCAATTTAGCCCCCACACACTCGCTTAGTAAAATTTCCTTCATAAATTCCAGTACCAATGTCAACTTCACGATAATCTGAGGTGACTGGAACCTCCATGGTTGATTGTCATGGTCCAATTATATATATATTATTTTAAGATATATAATTTTTTATCATTTTATATATATTTCTATTATCTTTCTTTTTGTTTCAATCATAATCGACTAATTTTTAAATGTAGATGAATATTTTTCCTTGTGCATGTTGTTTTGGACGACGCATGTATTTGACTGGTGACTAGTGAGAGAGAGAGATGCGTTGAGTATAGTGTAGTGTTGAGAGGACGGTGTTTGGTTGCCCGCATTAATGTATTTTCAGAGGAAGGCATTAATAAAGGTGAGAGAAGCTCCATAAACCCCAATGCAGAAGAGGTTTAATATTGGGAACAGGCAACTAATACTGCCTTTAAAAACGAGAGAAAGTTTTAAAAATAATAATAATAATAATAATGCAGAGAGGATTAGGATAGATATATAATTGAGGAAAAAGGAAGTAAAAGATAGTAAAAAAAGAAAAGAAAAGAAGGAAGGGTAATTAAAAAGAGGAAGAGGAGGAAATAATAGTGTAGTGTAGTGTAATGGCGAAAGAGTGAGGGCGTTGAGGATGAGGACAGTTGGAGAATTAAATCAGCGAGGGAACGACAGCTGAGGTTCATTTACTCCTTGAAATGTGGCAGTTGAGTTATTTGAGTGAAGCTTTATATACTCTCTCATCTTCTCTTTCACTCTATATAATAATATAACTTCACTCCTTCATTGCACCAATACGCATTCTTATTCTTCTTTCACTTCTTTCCTTTTTGTCTTATGATGAAACTTGTTTCAAATGGCATTCTGTTTGCGTTCTGCATTCTACTCGCCACCGGTTACTTGGTAGTGGCCCAGGTTGCAACAAAAGTTAAGGATGATAAGCATTTGATTCATCCGCCACATTTGTTAGGACCTGGGATTATCAAGAGAGGGTTTAAGCATGGCGGGATTGGTGGTGGATTCGGTGGCGGTGGCGGATTTGGTGGAGGTGGTGGTTTGGGTGGTGGTGCAGGTGGCGGTCTTGGTGGAGGTTTTGGTCATGGAGGAGGGTTGGGTCATGGAGTTGGCGGTGGCATTGGAGGTGGAGCAGGTGGTGGTCTGGGAGGTGGTGGTGGACTTGGTGGTGGAGCAGGTGGTGGTCTAGGAGGTGGACTTGGTGGTGGAGCAGGTGGCGGTCTAGGAGGTGGAGGTGGACTTGGTGGTGGAGCAGGTGGCGGTCTAGGAGGTGGAGGTGGACTTGGTGGCGGAGCAGGTGGGGGTCTCGGAGGAGGAGGCGGACTTGGTGGTGGAGCAGGTGGTGGTCTCGGAGGGGGAGGCGGACTTGGTGGTGGAGCAGGTGGTGGTCTCGGAGGGGGAGGCGGACTTGGTGGTGGAGCAGGTGGTGGTCTCGGAGGTGGAGGTGGACTTGGTGGTGGCGCCGGTGGTGGACTTGGTCACGGAGGTGGACTTGGTGGTGGTGCCGGTGGAGGGCTTGGTCATGGAGGAGGATTAGGTCATGGTGTTGGTGGTGGAATCGGCGGTGGAGCGGGTGGTGGTGCTGGCCTCGGAGGTGGTGGTGGAGCTGGAGGTGGTGCTGGTGGTGGCATTGGTGGAGGGGCAGGAGGTGGTGCTGGTATTGGTGGAGGGGCAGGAGGTGGTGCTGGTATTGGTGGAGGAGGTGGAGTTGGTGGAGGAGGTGGAGCAGGTGGAGCAGGTGGAGCAGGTGGAGCAGGTGGAGGAGGTGGGTTTGGTGGTGGTGGTGGGGTTGGAGGTGGTGCAGGTGGTGGAGGAGGTTTTGGAGCTGGTGGTGGATTTGGAAAAGGAGGAGGGGTTGGAGGTGGAGTAGGTGGAGGTGGAGGGGGTGGATTTGGCGGCGGTGGTGGCTTTGGTGCTAGTGGCGGTTTCGGCGGTGGTGGCGGATTTGGTGGTGGTGTTGGTAGCGAGCATTAGAAACGAATATGTCATCTAAGAGTCATTCAAATTGTTTGCTTTCAATATGTTTCCGTTTAAAAATCTGTCAACGCATTATAATTTTTAGTCAAGCACTAAGGTGGCTATAATAGTTGCTACTCTTTTATCACATGTTATATATGCTTTATTTATAGACTATTGGTGCTCTTGTTAGTATTACTTACCCATTGGAACAAAAGCTTTATAAGCATGTAATGCCTAATGTCTCTCTCACTGTTACAAGTAATTTTATACAAATAACATATTATTTTTAGTGCGGTGTAAATTTGCACTCGGCAGCTTCTTCTTCTTCTGACATTTCTAAGTTAGATCATAAGACTCGCCCTTAATTTCCTATATCCAATTATTTGGATTATCTGAGGGTTTTTATACTCTTATTTATAGCATATGACTGTTCATGCATCTACCTCTATTTATGTTGCTAGATCAAGTATCAATCAAAGGGGTGAAGGGAAAATAACTTTACTTGGTTTAGATAGTAAAACCATACAGTACTATTTCATTTTCTTGTCAATATTTTGGTAGACCTGACGTTTGCTTTTTAAGTTAGCATACTGCTGATTGCACACAAACAAATAACTACCTTGTTGAAAATCATTAATTTACACGAATTGAATGTTACCTGACAAGTATGATACTTCTTTTTCCTTCTTACATCTCTTTTGGAATTATGTTGTATTCTTTTTTCCTTTACGGGCGATTCCCTTTTTTATTTTCGCTTATACATAAAATACAGTTCTATAAAATGCGCTTAGCTTTCACTTGTATTATCTTACTCCTTTCTTTCCTTTTTATCTATCTATTTTGGAAGGTATAATACTAATTATAATTAATATTTTTATTTATATAAATAATTTGAAAGTTTTATTTATTATTTCTCTCATTGATGAGTCTGTGCAATATTTAAAGTTACGTAGAAATAAGTGCATATATATATATATATATATTTGTAAAAGTAGTATAATTATATTCACCCTTAAAATTTAAATAAAAAATAAAATTTTATTCTAAAAGTAGATCAATAAAAAAGAAACCAAAAGAACAGTATATGTTTCGTTACATTTTATTTTATTCACCTTTAAATACTCAAACACAACTTTGTAAACTAAAAAAAAAAAAAACAATGAGAAGGCGTAAACCTACCACTTGGGTGATGTCGCCCAAGCATCAGACAATGGTTTGAATTGTTGAAGCCCCAATAAAGACGTAACAATGAACCGCGTCTTCGTGTAGTCATATTTTGATTTGAGCTTTTAATGGCTGGATCACGTTGAATTGAACATAAGAAAGAGTAGCATGTACATTCATCAACTCAACATGCGTATTTAATTTGGGCCTTTTTATTTATCATTAGAAAATTCATTTTTATATTTTAAATATAAAATATATGTTCCAATATATATATTTCAAATTAATTAATATACACATCTCAAAAGTATTTAATAATTCAAACCCATTTTTACTTAACTTAAACTAAGTTAACACTTTGTTAATTCCAAAGAGGATACACGTAGCACATAATTTCTCTGAACGTGCTGCGTGGTCTGTATTACTGTATAAGAAGCGACTAGAAAGATGGTGGCCCTTTTAGTTAGGCTTAATTAATATGTTGGTCTTTTAAAAATTAATGATTCTTTTATTTGGATATTTTGTAAAAAAATTGTATTTTTTTTATACTTATTTGGTTTCTTTAAATATTATAAATTTTTTATTTGATTTCACTAAATATCACAAACATTATATTTAAGTCTTGATAAATATTATGATTTTTCAATTGATCTTCTGAAATAAATGACTACATAAAGGAAAAATACTTATATTTAAACGGATTAAAATAAAAGAATAGAAGTGACTCTTTTATGATAAAAAAAAAATTGTTTTAAAGGTTCGTTTCAAAAAATTATAAGTAAGAAATAAAATAAATTAAATTAATAGTTTTTTTTCTGACTTATATATCCTTTGTTGGATATAATTCTAATTGCTTGTGCTTTTGGTTTTGGAAACTTCAGTTTTTACCATTAGTAAGAAGAATCTGCCACCGTTCAACATTAATCATAAATTCCGTCACTCTTCCTTTTAGCTGTTGATTTGTTTAGTTATATAACAAGACATATATTTCAATATAAAATGTATTATTAAATTATTTTCTACACATATCTTCATTTTTTAAAACAGTTTTACAAATCAAATTGATGCTACTTCAAAATAAACGAACCTGAAAGTATTCTTCTCGGGAGATATATTGAACTTTTTTAAATTTCTCCTTAGTTATTACAGTTTATTCTAATAATTTTCAAAAATTCAAATTTTCATTACGCTTTTTGCAGTAAATCTTAAAAAAATTATTTAATTTCAAAATATAATTTCCTGATTACTCTAACTAGTTGGAAGTGTGGGAGTAACTGTTTTCAATTCATTGATTTCCCTGCAGCTGCAGTTAATACTCCACGAGCGACGCCAAATAAATATATTGCAAGGATACCGCAAATTGCAAAGCATTATTGAAACAGTAAATGGTTGTATTATGAAGCATCATCGTCTATTATTGTCAACCTCGTGTTATGAAGCATCATCGTCTATTATTGTCCCACCACGTTTTCAGAAAATGGTCAATAAAATAACAATAATATAAAGATGGTAAAAATGATAGAGCTGATATAATGAAGATCTTGGACCTGAGCTAGAACCTATACTGCCACAATTATAAAGACGTTGGACCCAAAGAATAGAGATGGTCGAATCCTGTAAATAATGAAAGAAAGATCGATCCAACTACTAAAAATAAATAATAAAAAGTTTCATTGTAAAATTTAAACAAAATTATATAAATATATAATATATTTTTTAAAATTTATTTTATTTTTATAAAAATTAATAAATCAGATCTTAAAAGTCCAACTTATATTTTTTAAAAAGTAAGCCAGATCTTGAATTAATTATTATATTAAAAAATATAATAAAATAGATTTTTGAAGTATAACTTATGATTTGAAATTAATAATCAAACAAATTCAATTTATTTTTTTTTTAAAATCAATAACTAAGTTAAATTTCTAAAATCTGACTTATTTTAAAAAGAAAGTCAGACTTTTAAAATCAACTTACTTATTTAAAAAAGGTAAATAACAACAATAAATGGAACATATAAGTTCAACTTATAATTAAATTTTTATTTATTATTACACCGGAAATGCAAAGAAGCCCGTAATTTTTGTAGCTCGGGGGCTCCACGAGAACGGATTAAGCTGAGATGATAATCTTTTGATACCAAGTTTTGCTAGATAGTAGGCACAATGATCTGTCTCTTACTCCAGTGGTTTCTTTGGACGGGAAAGGAGTAAGGAAGGAGAGAAGAAAAAGTATGGAAATGTTGTTTGTTAATTTTTTCAGCATAGAAATAGAAATATATATATATATATATATATATATATATATATATATAAATTTTTGCAGTTTTTATCAAAATTTTATTCTTTTAAATAGAGAAAAAGTGAGAGAAAGCTTTTTGTTAATTTTAAAATTTTAAAAATATTATATATATTTTTAAAATAAATATGATTTGTAATAAAAAATATAGTAAGAAATTTAAAATTTTATTTTTAAAAATTTATATAAAATAAAATTTATATTATTAATATATATATTTTTATTATTTTTTTTTTCTTTCCCTTCTCCTATTTCTATTTATTCAAATAATTTTTTTTCTATTCCATTCTCCTTGTATTATTTTTTTTTTACTCTCTTTTCTTAAAATTTTCTGCATAATCCAAATAAAATAAAGTGTCTGAATGTAAAGTAAAGTCTTCTCATATGTTTGAAAATAGTTGAAATAAAATAGAAAAAGTAATATATATATATATATATATATATATATATAATGAAATATGTGGTATAATAAAAAAATACATCATAACAAAATATATTATTAAAATATATAATAAAATTCTGTAAAATAATATAATAACATGCTTGAGAAGGGATCTGAACTAAATTTTTTACCCGAGCACAGTTTAATGATTACATAATTAGTATATATTAATAAATATATTCTATGAATTTTTTTAATTTTTAAATTTATTAATAAAAAGTAATAAATATTTATATTATTAATTTAAAATGTTTTTTTTTTATTTAATGCAATACTTTATTATATATTTAATTAAATATTTGTCATATTAAATTAAAAATACCTTAATATTTATTAACCATAATTCATTTAAAATAAAAATTAAATATAAACAAAATATAGAGAATAATGTATTAGAATTTATATAAATATATTGATATATAATTAAATATTTAAATTTAAATTATGAACATAATCGTTATTTAATAAATCAAAACATAATTAAAATTTGTGAAGAATATAATTTTCACATATTGTATATGAAAATTTTATTTTATAAAATGAAAAAATTAATTTATAAATATTATATTTAAGTATTGTATTTTATTTTAAATTTATATACAATTTTAACCTAATATATATAATTAGTGATTGATATGCGCATTGCACGATTATTTTTATATTTGATAATTGTTGATATGATATTAATTTATTTTAAAAAATAGTAATATAATAGAATTAGAAACTATATATTAAAGTTACAAAACTAATTGAGATTGACATGTATATATAAGTGTAAAAAATATTAAAAAAATATAAAAATAAAAATATTAAAAAAATATATTCATATATGATACAAAATAAAATCATATAAATTAATTTATAATATGCAAAGGATACATGACTAGTTGAATAAAATAAAAGATGAAAAAGATTATTAATATTTTTAAAATATAGTTCAGGTCAAATATGTAAAAAAAATTAGACATAGTCACATATGAAAAAACAATTGGATGCAGAAGTGAGTCAGTGGTTAACTTTTTTCAATCAAGAAATGAAATTTATGGTTGAAAACTATTTTCACTAAGTAATAGAAAAAAATATAACAATACAAAGTACATGTTGAACAAAATAATAGAAAAAAATAAAAAATTATTAGACATTCATAAACATGTAAGTTAAAAAAATAAGTTAAAATTAACAATATGTGAAAAATAATGGGTAATCATCGTCCAAAGGAAAAAAGAAGAAGGTCAAGTGTAAATATATTTAAAACACATTTCATATATAAAAATGGGTTAGAGTTAGTAACTAAGTAAGAAAAAAAATTATTAAAGATTCTTAAAATTTAATTCAACTGACACATGAAAATGAATCAACATCGATAATATATGAAAAAAATAATTGCAAAAATAACTACATAATGGTTACTTTTTTTCAACTTAAAACTTATAAGTAAAATTGGTTTCTACCAAATAAATAGAAAAAGGATTAAATAAAATTTACCTCAATATACCGTGGGTGTTTGTGCAACGTCAAAGAAGGATATATGACATTAATCAACAACATCTTTTCTTGTAGTACAATAATGTACGTTTCCTTCAAAATACTACACAAACTACTACTATAAGCCAGAATTTTGAATTAGTCTACATAGAATCCATTACAAAATATCATAACTTTCATTCACAAAATATTATTTTTAACAAATAAATGATCAGTGAAATACGGTGGAAAACAAATGGAAAGTGATTACCTGGTAATCTCTTTCAAACCAAAAAGTGAAATTTGTAAGTGAAAGTTAATTCCTAACAAAGGAAATAAAACAATTATAAGGGTAAATAAATAGTTTATTGAATAAAAGAGGAAATAAAAATAAAAAATTAGTAAATATTTCCATAATATAGTTCAACTCAAACATAGTAAAGACATGGAAAGGAGTTATAGTAACCAAGGAATAGAAAGAAAGATAAATAAATGGCAGAAGCAGTGAACATGACAATTTTGAGAAAAAACACTAAATATACAATAGTAAGTCAGAAGTTTAAAAGACATTTAAAACAGAATAAGAGAAATTATCATAGTATCATCCACCGTATTATCAATAAAATGGGAAAAAAAAAAGAGATAGGAGAAAAAAAATATGTAAAAATAAAATTATCTCGATCTGCAACATTTTCAATTGATTCACCTTAAATTTGCAAAGGAAAATAGTATAAACAATTAAACATCATTGAAATACTTGGTATAAATAGTGGAGAATAGAAATATAAACGATCCATATGATAAGTTTCCGAATAGAACCTAAAAATCATAACTTTACATTCCAAAAAGTTCAAAATTTGGTAACTCATGAATCCCAAAAAATAACATAAAAAAAATATAAAAAAATATGATAATATATGCTTAATTGTTTTAGCAATTTTTAAGTTAAAAGAGTATGGTATTTTAGTAATCTTTGTTCAATTACTATATAAAATGGGTTAAAGTTAGCAACATATAAAACCAAAACATCCAACCAATGAGTTAAATTTGTAAGTGAAGCTAAGGAATAGAAAAAAAAAGTAAGGATAAAAGAAAAGATTTACCGAACAAATAGAAAATGAGAAACAAAAATTTATTAAACATACCTAAAATATGGTTCAATTCAGACATGGAATAAAGTTAGAGTCACTAACCAAGGAATAGAAAAAAAAAGAGAATAAATAAAGGATGCTTATTGAACAAAAAAAAATTATTAAATATTTTTAAAATAGAATTCAACTCAAATATAAAAAGGGATTAAAGTTAATAAAACATGAAAAATAATTAGGCGGTGATTACATCTATCCAGTAAATGAGTGAAAATGATAGGTCAAAGTTGTGAAAGCTACTTTGCTAAAAAAATAGCAAAAAAAAAAAACAAAGATAAATATATGGCTTGTTGAATCAAATAGAAGATGAGAAAAAAAAAATTATTAAATATTTTTAAAATATAATCAAATATATATAATTCAATTCAGATATGTAAAGGAATTAAAGATAGTCACATATGAAAAAATAATTGGATGCAGAAGTGAATACTTCTTCCAACCAAAGAGTGGAATTTGTGAGTGGAAGCTATTTCCACAAAGGAATAGAAAAAAAAAAGACAACTATACAAAGTAATTATTAAACAAAATAAGAGATGTATTGTAAAAAATCGTTAAAAATTTCTAAAATATAAGTTAAAAAAATGAGCTAAAGTCAATAACAGGTGAGAAAATATCTAGGTAACCATCATTAAGTAGAATTGAAAGAAAAAGTGTAAATAAAGGATTTGTTCAACAAAAATAAGAGATAAAAAATAAAAAATTAATAAATATCCTCAAAATACAATTCATACACACATGAGAAGAGATTAGAAATTCTTAAAATATAATTAAAAAATAATTGCACAATGGTTACCGTTGTCCACTCAAAAATGAAATCTATAAGTGACACTAATTTCTACCAAAAGAATGAATAAAAAAAATAAAGATAAATGAATGAATTATTCAACAAATAGAAAATGAAAAACAAAATTTTATTAAATATCCCTATGTCAATTTAAATATAGAGAAGGTTAGAGTAACTGACTAAGTAATAGAAAAAAAAGTAAAATAAAAACTTATTAAACAAAATAGAAGATGAGAAATACAAAATTAACAATATTCCTACAATACATCTCAATTCAAAGATAAAAAAAAAATAATTGGATCAGTGTTAAGAAAATGGTTATCTTTGTCCAACTAAAAGTCAAATATGTGAGTAGAAGCTAGTTCTTATCAAATGAATATGAACTAAAAGATAAGGATAAATGAAAGACTTATAAAACAAAATAAAAATAAAAAATAAAAGAATTATCAATATGAACAACCATTACCTTTGTCCAACCGAAAGTGAAATATATTAGTGGAAGCTAGTTTCCACTAAAGTAACAGAAAAAAGGACAAAGATAAATATGACTTGTTGAATAAAATAGGAGATGAGAATCCAAAAATTGTTAAAATATAATTATCTACGAACAAATAATTAAATAATTGGATGCAAAATTGTGTAAACGGTTACCTATCCAAGTGAAACCTGCGAGTGAGAGTTAGTTCCTATCAAACAAATAAGAAAAATAAATAATAAATAAGCGGTTTGTTGAACAAAATTATTGTTAAATCATTAACTCACATGTACCAAAAATAAGAAAGCTAAAGGGCTATTTATATAAAATTACCTTAATCTGTAATATTTCTAATCAACCCACAATAAATTTATGAAAGGAAAAAAATCATCAATAAGAAACAACAAGTATAAACAATTAAACATGCCCAAATATAGTACATAAAAACATTGCAAGTTAATACTAAAAGGTTAAATTTTTTAATAAATTTGTATTATTGGACTATTACATTGTTATCTGAAAAGTAAACTTTATAAAAAAAAAGATAGAGAAGAGAAGGAAAAGTATAATAAAATTTAAATTTTTTTTAATACATACAGAATAAAGTAATATTAAATGAACATAAATATTACAAACACCATAAACAATATCTATTAAAACAAAGGTAACAAAAAAAATGTATGTAAGGCCCATGAAACTTTTTCCTGAATATGATATGTGCACAAAGATTGAATATTAACATTTATAGAGAAATAAATGAACTTATATAAAAAAAAAAAAAACAGTGGTGGAGAACATATGTTGAAAGCAAGAATAGAAAGAACATGAGAAAAAACGGTAATACCTTCGTCTTTCTCTTTAAGTCATAAAAAAATAGAAAAAAGGCTTAAGGATAAATAAAAGAATAGAGTAATACTTTTTTTTTTATAATTTATAGTAAGTACTATTGAGAAAGTTATCTCTGTAAAATTATCTTAATTCACAACATTTCCAATCAACCCATAGTAAATTCAAGAAAGAAGAAAAGAAAAATAATCACTAAAAAAATAGGTACAAACAATTAAACATGTAAATACAAAATACATGGAAACATTGTAAATTGATAGCAAAAAGTATCTTTTTAAGAAATTTTTGTTATTGGTTTGTTACTTGATGCATGAGAAAGCAAACTGCAAAAAAAAAACAAAAAGAAAAATTATAATAAAATTTAAGACATTTTCACCGTATACCAAATGAAGTAATACAATATGAATATAAATATCACAAATATTATCCTTCAAAATAAAGATAATAGGAAAAAACGTATGCAAAACTTATGAAATTTTTTCACAAACATGTGCACAAAAAAATGCATGTTAACACGAAAAGAAAAAAGAATGAAATTATATATAAATAAAATAGTGGTAGAGAACTTATCTTGAAATAGAAAGATTAAGAGAAAAGTATAAAGTAGAAATAGAAAAAATAAAAGGAAAAGATACTAATTCGTCTTCCTCTTTAAGTCCATGGAAGACCAAAAAAAAGGAAAAAAATATTTGGAGGGTAAATAAAGGAAAAGAGTAACAGAGAAAATAGAAAAGAATATTTCTACATACAAAAAAGTAGGTACTACCAAAAAAGTTAAAAAGCAATCTATGTAAAATTATCTTAATCTGCAATATTTCCAATCAACTCACAATGAATTCATGAAAGAGAAAATAATAATAATAGAAAGTATAAACAATTAAACAATAGAAAATAGAATATATGAAAATATTGCAAGTTGATACCAAAAGAATAGTAGTGGAGAATAGTAGTGGAGAACTTATCTTCAAAGCTTAAAAGAACACGAGAAAAGGATAGTAATATATTTGTTTTCATCTTCAAGTCCATAGAAGATAAAAGGTAGTCGAGACATTATACAGACACCGCAACGGGGAAGGAAAGAAAAATACATTTCTTATTTCTCTCCAAGTTCAGACAATGCTTTTGACATGCTTGTGATGAGACAAATTAGAGAGATTTGAAGGAAAAAAGAAAAAAAATTATTAGAAAATAGAACCATCTAAAAAAAAAAAGAGGACAGAATAGGAAGAAAAAACCATAATACCTTTGTCTTCCTTCCTTTAAGTCCAGAAAAGATAGAAAGTGATTATTTTTGTTCAAGTTCAAAGAATGTTTCCAACATATTTATGCTCAGAAAAATTAGAGAGATTTGAAGGAAAAAAAAATTATCGGTAAATATAACCTAAAAATAAGACCATTAAATAGTTGGTAAATGAAAACGATTGAAAAATGGAATATGAAGAAAATAAAAAACAAACCGAAGCCCAGTAACCTTCAATCAAAGAAGAAGAAAGATAAAGAACGGAAAACATAAAGTAGAAAGTGAATAACGGAGAAAGGACATAGAGTAGAGTAGAATAGAAAAAATAGAAATAGATAGAAAAAATAGAAAAAATAGAAATAGACTGTTGTGTTAGATTATTTCATAAACCAAAATACTCACACTTAATTTAATATGAAGGACAAATGTTGTTCAACATTGATTGGAAGATAATTAAAAATATATTTAAACAAAAACGTTATAAATAAACATTTCTATTTTATATTATAAAAATATAAAAAAATTAATTTATATTAATGTGAGTTATATCATATATTATATTATTTAATATTTTTATTTTAAAACCTGATGCTGCATTAAATATTCTCATCATACATATCATATTTGCAAGATTATAAATCAATTGAAATTATTTGATATCTTAATTTGGGATTAATTTAAAATTATTTAACATTTTATTTAATTATATTAAAATTAACATAATATATAAAATTAATAATTTTTAATTATATATTTATAACTATTTAATATTGATAATATTTTATACAAATAATTAAAATAATATATAATTATAGTTTAATAGTTGAATCGATAAAAAATATATTTTTATATAAAATGATTGATAGTATAAATTTTTGTTTAAAGTATGTATATTTATTTTAAAGAGGTCATATTTTTTAAAAGTATAAATTAAAAAAGTACATATTAAAAAATATATAATACAAATTGATTGGTAAGGATGTTCATTGGAATAGTTCCACACGATTAACCGCACATCAAACCAATTAAATTTATTTATATTTTATCATATAATCGGATTTGAAAGAACTAATTAAACTCAATTTTTATTGATTTGATTTTCATATTCATATTATTTAAAATTGAATCAATTTAAATTCAATTAACCAAGATATTTTGTATTTTTTTAAGATTTAAGACAATTTTATTCTTTTTATAGATATATTTTAGTTAGCACTTTAAATTTAATAGTTATTATTATCTTCTATGTTAAACTTGTGTATTTTTATACAAAATTTATCATTTTTTATTTTGAATTAAAATATTTTAAAAAATTATATAAATTTATTTATTTAATGATCCAGATTAAACTAACCTATTGTTTTATCGGATTAATTTGGTTTGAATTTGACTATTTTGTTTTTTAAAATTCAAAACCCCAACTGAACTAGTTTATTTTTATCGATTGCATTATTATTTTAGTATAAAATCCAACAAAACCAAATTATACACATCCCTGTTGATTGGTATGGAAATAATGGAACAAACCTTCACAAGTCATTGGTGCCTTTTTAATTTTTTATATAGCCAACGACAATTACTACTTGCAACACAACACGCCGTTTCATCAAGTTTACCGGCCACGGTATTCCATTGACACAATTGTTGAGAGTAGCACTGGCTCACGGTCCCAAAGCCAGACGATTTTTACATATATTAAAATTATATTACATTCGTCTATATTTTATTTATGATCTATAATTTTTTAAACAAAATAAAAAAATTATAACTATTAAATTTAAAATATATACAGAAATAAATTATTATTTATATATAAAAATATCAATTTTTTATTTTTATATATTTATATAATGAAATAAATAAATAATATATGATTTTGTGTATAAATAAAAAATAAAAAGGAAAAATATATTATCTATAAATCTGATGATGTGTTTGAAGAAATAGTTTTTAAATTTTAAAAATGTAAAATTTATAATGAGTAATGATTTTTGAAAAACTTAAATATGAAATTATAAGTTGTAAGTAATAATATGAAAAGAGTTGAGTATAATATAAAATTTTTAAATTTGTTAAGATGTGTTATTTGAATTTTTACTGAATATAAATTTATTTAATAAATTATTATAATATTCTTATAAAAAAGTATCATCTAATTAAATATATATAATTTAATAATTTAAATACAACTTAAAACTAATTTCAATATAGGTTAAGGAATTATCAAATAATTTAAGCATACAGGTAGAAAGAATAAAAAGTGAAACATTCTTATTTTAATTGTATTTTCATTTTTCTAGTTTGAATTATATGACTCTTAAATTATTTTTAATTAATTAAGTTTTTTATTTTTAAAATTTAATAAATCCTTCTGTTTTTAGTATTTTCTTATTTCTTTAAAAAATTAAACCAATTAAATGATTTTTATGTAAAATTTAACAAACATCAATCCAAAATTTAAAAAAAATTCAAAATTTCTCCTTCAAAACTAATTTGACATCTTTTAAAATTCTTAGAATTTTATCAATTTTACTACATTCTGTCTTCTAAATTTTAAAAATTATTCACGCTCTAATTATATTATAAATTTAAAAACTTAAATAAATATTAATAATATTAGAATTTTAAGTAAAATATAAGGCAGGATACATCTGTATAATTTTAAAAATAAAAAACTTAATGAACTAAAAAATCTCATGGCCAAAATGATATATAAATTAAATTAGAAATACCAAAAACCTAATTAAACTAGCATTCTTTCATTTATCCATAATAAATATTTATTTTTAAAAATGCCCAAATCGATAGGTAGTCTTCAAAGGAATAAATATAAAAAATAAAAAATTCAACTTTCTTTCATTTATCCATAATAAATTTTTGTTATTTTTTAAAACTGCCCAAATCAATAGGTAGTCTTCAAAGGATAAATAATAAATTTTAAAAATAATTTAAGAATATTTTTTAAATAATAAAAACAATTAAAATATAAAAGTTTAGAGCTTTGAGTTTTAAAATATATTTAATGAAAAAATAGTATTGAATAATAATTTATAAATATTTCATTATACTAACGTCAAGAAATTTAAATATTAATTTGATTGAATATAAAAGCTTGTAAATACCAGTCAGAATAAAAAAATTAATGACCGTATATAATTTGTAAGAATAAAAACATAAATTTATACTATAAAATTTAGTACACAGGTTAGTATAATTTTATGTGAGGAATCATTTTATTTATTAAATTATAAAATGTCTAATCTGTACCCAATACGTGCAATCCACACAACCCCCCACAGCCTCTATATAAGTGAGTGACAGCGCCTCAAGAGTTAAGAGAGACACAGAAACAGAAACACAGAAAGAGATGCAGAGTTTGCAACAGAAGGCATCAGAATGGAGTGGAGTTAAGACACCACATGCTTTTGCCATCGACGGCACCAATTTATTTCACAAGCTCGGATTCCAAACCTTCGTTAACCTCTCTACCAATTTCTACAACAGGTCAACGTCACCTCCAATTCATATATATATATATATATATATATTTTATTTTCATCAAAACCGTTACTTGTACTTGTATATATCGTATGCCGCTATCTAAGATTTTTTCTTGATTCATCATAATTGAATTCAGTAATGAGTATTTTGGTTTCTGGTGTTATGCTCTTAGGGTGTATGATGATGAGGAAGAGTGGTTTCGTTCAATATTTGCTAATTCAGAGAAAGAGAACGCAATTCAAAACCAATACGAGTTCCTGGTCCAAAGAATGGGAGGTCCTCCTCTCTATTCTCAGAGAAGAGGTTAGATTCCTAACTATATAGTATATATTTTGTTTGATTCATTGCCCTCTTTCTTTGAATGATGGGTTCGTGTTTCATGGTTGGTCTTGCATACATGACACATCACTTAACAATCCAATTGGTGAAGGGTATTTAGTTTCACTTTATTCTATTAGAAAACGAGAAAAAGGCCCAATCCAATCAATGACATAAAAAAAAGAAGAGAGAGAAAGAGAGAGATATTGATCTCTTAAAAAAAGAAATTAAACCTAATAGTAGTTGCTTATTTAGTACCTGTGTGTATATATTGATTTTATAACTCTTGTTTGAATCACTATGACTTTTTTTTGGGTAAAAAGTATCTCGTAAATGCGTTTTTCCATCCAAGCCTTGTTTTCAGTACTATTTCAATCAGCCTTTGATATTATGATGATATGTGAAGAGAGAGAATAAATTTTATGATACAGTGCTTCCATAAAGCGGTGTCCTGTGTATTGTTCCCAGTTAAGGGGGAACAAGTTTCTTCCACTAATAAAGCAAGTTGAAAGTCTAAACCTTTGATGATCCTATACATGGTAGGGCACCCTGCTCTAATCGCTCGACATCGACCATTTCCTGTCACGCATCAAGCTGCAGAGAGATGGTTACATCACATGAAACATGCATTGGATAGTATTTCAGATATAGATGATGACTCAAAGACCAAATTGATGAACTTTTTTAGGTTTAATTTCTCTCCCTAAGTATCATTTTTTGGAAAACAATTTGTGATGATAAACATTCATAACAACCTTACTTTTTCAGGCACACTGCCTATTTTCTTGTGGCCGGAGTTGAGCTAAAGAATCCAAACCTTCATATGCCATGCCAAGATGCAGTCGTAAATCAGCACCCATGCAAAAACTTCTAGCATTTTTTTCTCTTCGTAAGTGTGTGTCTGGTGCCATGTTAAAAGCAGAAAAATGTATGTCTAGGATTCATAAACTACTCATAGTTGTGTTAAGAAAACGTGGAGAAGAATAGGATATCAGATATCACTTTCAATGTATATACTTGTCTAATGCATCAAGATGTGCTTCTTGTTAATATATAAAATAAATTATATTTACATGTTCTGAACTTGAGTAATATTATATTTGATACTCTCTTTTTTTTTTTAAGAAAATTTTTGTATAAATCTCATCAATTAATAAATCGGGAAAATTTGTATGACGAGAGGTATATGGTATTGTATTATATAAATTAATGCTATGTATGAAAACCAGTTGAAATTATGCTAAATGTTTGTAAGACTTGAAAAAAAAATTTAACCACATAAAGAAATTTTGAAATGGATAAGTTTTAATAGGTACAAACTGTAAAATAAACACACACTAAGAAGGGAGAGTGTGACAAGCATAATTTAATCAAATATAAGGGATTTTAATGTAGTTTATCCTATACTTCAATGCACTATAGACATACTCTGAAAAAAAAAAGGTTTCATCCAAGGCATAAGCTTATAACACAAGCACATGGTCCAAAATGGTTCAACAAGCACATAAGCTTAAAAAAAGGTTGCAAGCTTAGTATACCCGTTCTTCCAAAATGGACCTAAAAAGCATATGGGCTCCTTCAAATTTTGGTTTCATATTATATGGGCCACTTCAATACCTACCTTGATCTATAATGACGTTGGAATGTCCTACTCAGATAAAGCCCGGATAGTGGGGTCCGGTCTTGAATTACCCTTTTTTTGGTTCGTGGGAGCATAAATGTGTAATTGACTCTGGTAATGGAACTGTTAGTGCAGATTCAAATTACTTACATTTATCGACCGAAAAACAATTACTCCCATTTGGCTATTATAACTGATCATAATTTCCATGAAGTGCGAACCAATTTGTTATATATTATAATTCATATAGATGTCTAATATATAGGCAGTGAGGTGAAGAGCCCTACTATGTAGTATATGTAACAGATAAACGCTAGCTACCACTTACCGATGAGGAACAATAATTATATAGGCAGTGACTAGTGAGATGAGGTGAAGACGCTACTGAGTAATGAGTATTATAACTGTGACCCTAAGGTTAAGTTTTATTGGGCTAGTTTGGGCTTGGTTTGACGGCCAACTCAACTTATCAATGAGTATCTACATTCAAAATAGTTTTTTCCAAAAAAAAAAAGAAAATTAACATATTTTGGAAGATCTAACAACTATAAAACATTTCAAATATAAATAAATTTCTACATAAAAAAGTAGAGTTATCACAGAAAAGATCTAATGAAATATCCTAATTTGAATCAGGGATACCATTGTTACAGTTGGAGGCATATCAAGTTATCAACTATCAAATGGAACGAACAAGTCCTAACTAATTGCAATTTGATTAAAAAAGATAACACATGAAACGGTTGTTGCAGTGTTTGAAATTCTAATACACCCATATAAATAAATAAATCAGATTTAAATTTATAAAAAAGTTTATTTAATTTATTCAAAAATTTATTTATATATTACATATTATATATTATATATTTATATTTATTTTAATATATTATATTTATATAATATTTATTTTATATTTTATTTACATAATATTAATATATATAGATATTTTAGATTTATTTAATTATTTTTTATTTTATAAATTTTAAATTTATAAATTTTTTTAATTAATTATTTATATAGATTTTAAATTTTTTTTATTAATTTTTTTATAATATAAATTTTTAAATAAATTAGTAGAGGTTATAAGCTTTAAATCAAATCAAACCTTAATAATTTTTTTTTAATAAATTTAAATTTAAATTTCAAAATTTTTATACAAATCAGACTTTAACATTTAAAATTTAAACCTATTTTCATCCTTAGTATTGATTGAATTTGTAAATCACATTTTGGTTGCAACATAAAAAATAAAATGCATTTTCGACGTGGAAAATCAGCATACAACAACCAGATTTTAATGGAATTGAAAACGATTTGACTTTATTCCTCTGTTTGTTAGTACTTCCGTTGGCAAGGAATTTAAACTTTGTTGCTGTTAAGCTGGGCAGTGCAATCTAAAGCATTTAAATTTTGCTTCACCATAAATGTACTTTGAACTTTCGGTGTTCATAAACCACGAATCAACCCACTAATTATAACTATTTTTTCCTGAAAAGCATCTATATGAATTATGATGATGTAGTTCACGTGCAGTACCACACAAAGGTTCACACCTTTCGGCTATTGTTTAGCAGTATGTGGTGGCAACATGGTACGAGAATGGGGAAAAATCAAACTTCATTTATTTGATTTTTTTTTCTTTTGTTTTTTTTACCCCTTTCTGCATGACATGTTACAATCAATCAGTGCAATCATAATCGGTTTTCTTGCCTGAATTTTCAACCATACAAGATAAATATTAAATAGTGAAATGTAATTCAAGTTGAAACGTTCAATTTCAACCAGAAATCACAGAACCAAATGCACCGGTTTCCGCTATCTTTTAGTAACAATTTTATAAAACAAATAGATTTTATTTATGGTATAATCATTATTATATTAAGATAAAATAATATTTATTTGCTATTAGTTATTCACTCAAACAGATCTTAACCTCGTTTGTTTGTGTGTTTTCTTTTAAGGAAAATAGATTTAATTATAAAATGTTTTTAAAAGTTAAACTCTTGAAACCAGGTTATGCCTATGACCTAAGAGTTGTTTTTAAAAATAAAAACAAATTAAGAATTTGTTATTGGGAGACTTGACATAGGCCAGTCAGTTGTGGTATAAACATGAAATACAACTTAAAAAAAAAAGAGTAAAAAACTGTTTGGTTTGTAAAATTATTTATTTATTTATAATTATAAAAATATTATTTGTTTTATTTTACCTTTTTTATAGTGTTATATAAAATCAGTAAAAAAAAATATTTTTTGACAAAATTTTGATAATAATAATAAAAAAAAATTAAAATCACAGTTTTATATAATAGAAATAAAATAAAAATTATTTTCAAAAACTAAATGACACTTAAATACCAGTCACTTTAATTTTTAATTTTATAAAACTCTCATTTTAATTATTAATTTTACAAAAATAATATTTAAAACCATTTTGAATGCAATACTAATAAAAAATATAATAGAAGAGGACTAAAATGAACACAATGTCTGACACTAAATTAAGAATTTTATAAAATAAAAAAAATACAATGATCGATGTTTATAATTTTAGATTCGAATGGATATTTAAAAAAAATAAAATATAATTTGTGCTTTCAAAAGTATGACTGTGTTATGAAAATAATCTAAGAAAATCAAGGATCTTAATTAAGTTTTTCTTAAAATTGCAATTCTGAGTTATTTTTTTTTTAATTTGGAGCATATAAGTAATTTTAAAAATAATTACACCAATGATGTATAATGAATAAATAATGTACTCTTCAATTAAATAGTGTCTTAAAAATTATTTATTTGGCAAAACAATGTGTCTAACTAATTTTAGTTAAAGTGAAATTAAATTTGCCCAAACGATAGAAATTCAATGGAATTGAAAATGAAATTTTTGCACTCTGTTCATACATTTTAAATATAAAATTTAAGATTGAGGATCAATTCTTTTTAATAGAATTAGAATTTTGTAAATTACAATTTCAATTCCATAATCTAAATTGACTTTAAAGACTTGTTTCTCGCACCGTATTAGGCACAATAAAATAAGTTACTATAATGTTTCTTGACCTAGTCAGTGGTTTGACATATGAATTATTATACTATATAAACTTATCTATCAAATTGTTCTTATATGTCAAAATAATGGATAACTTGTTCAATTCTTTCAGAGTGGGACTATGCTTGATTAGGTTTTTGTATATAAACATAAGCAAAAGGTTGTTAAAAGCAACCCTAGATATAAACATTCACTTTATTTATTTTTTACAGTAAATGCTAACCTTGATCTCTATACTTATTTAAAATATTTAAAAAATATAGTGTAATAATTTTTTAATAAAAGTTATTATTTTTAGAAGTTTAAAATCAACCTTAAAAATTGAAATTGCCAAAACCTTATTTTTATGTTCAAAGGGTTTGAATTAAAAAATTATCGTTAAACTTTGATATCGCATCCGATAAAATGGTATTTACATTCTAAAGTGTGTGATATGAAGTAATCTTACACAGTTTCGAAGAGGAATATCATGGCGAATACATTTTATTAAAAAAAAAATTAAAAAACCCATAAAGTAAAAAAAAAAACAAAAAAACAAGCATGTAGTAAAAAAATAAAAATAGCTTCTTCTTTTTTTTTTTAAATGAATAGCTATACTTTCTTTTTTCTTTTTCTAAACTACATTGTGTGTAAATAGGAGCTAATCTGTTTTCATCTGAACTAATGTAAAAATAAAAATCATTATTAAATTTCAAATCTTTCTCATTATTATTTCACTGGTTTCTATGTGTTAAATTTATATAGTTGAATGATAATGAAAACAGATTACACTTACAGAGGTAGCAAAACATGTTCCTTAATCCTACTCAAACTAACCCAATTCGGGCATCAAGCTTATTGGGTCAATTAAGAAAAGTTTGTTTTGTTTTTATTTTAATTTGGATACAAAAATAGAAGTGCGAACACAACTGGAACCCACATAATAATAAGAATTAAGGAGTCTATATAAAGTAAAAGATGAAGAATATTCAACGTAATTAGACATAAATTCAGGACATATCAATACAATTTATCCTAGTAATTAAACTAAATAACATAACAAAAGATATTTGAAACCGGAGAATCAATCAAACTTTACGTGCTTGTTTGTATCACAGGTGATAACATCCAAAATTACGTTTTACGTATTTTAAAACTTTGTTAGATGGATATAATTTTTTTCAATTTGTGGAAACTCTTTTGGCTAACTCCCAACATAAAGCAAATAGAGCTATAATTGCTTTAACTGGACGGTGTTTTACGGATTTATATATTAAAGTTTAGGGCATTGGAAATTATTTGTATTTAAAGATAGAATATATCGAAGAAATTTAATAAAAACTTATTAGTGATCCTATTATACACAAACAAGCTTTAATATATTTTTGGGATGGATGATATTGATTGTTCTGGTTGAGTTGAGTAATATATATAGATATAGTAGCTGATCATGCAGCCAAATTGTGATGAACCCTACCACTTCCAAATACCAAAAAACCCTTATTCTTTACTAATGCCATGTTGAGATGACTACAAGAACAAACATAGAAAGGCTATAATCAGACAGGCACTGCTACTGCCACTGCAAGATTCTTTTGTTTTTATCCTTTGCCTTCCACTTCCACTAGCTAATGTATTAAATTATGAGCCTCAGGAGTTCCGTCAACATCTTCATTTTCTTAAGGCTAAAGTAAGGCACAAAAGTTTGAAGGTTGAAACATTCAAGCTTGCCAAATGATGGTTATTTATACCAAAAATATAATATTACATCTATTTTCATTTTATTTGCGATAGTATAATTTTTTTATATTTTTTTAAAAAATTAAAAAAGTTATCTATAAAAATATAAAATAATTTTTATATGTAAGTCAATCATTACTTTTCAAAATTTGTATATTTATTTATTATGATTTTCCTTTCATGACGATAATGAGGTGGACAGCTCTCAAAAGCAAATATTATTGAATTGCCGGCAAGAACAAACTTAGAAAGTAGAAGTTGAGATCTGATCTCGGTCTTGACCTCGCCATGGTGGATATGTATTGTTGCAACACAGCTAATACAAAGAACAATACTCCACCAAAGTGATTTGTTTTATATGGTGAAAATGGTTCCGTAGAAAACATTCTGACGTTTAAGTTAGACAGCAATTTTTGGCAGAATTTTGTATAGTTAAATATATATTATTTGACTGATGTTTTGATTCTTTGTATATAACTATCAATAATGTGTGGATTAGTTCTTATTATGTTCTTGTTGCCTGACTGGTAATTATACTTTTTCGTAAATGAAAAAAAAGTTCTCTTAATAATATAAATATTATCAGGATTAGGCATATTAATTGCGCTGATTTACATGTCCAAAATAATTGTGCTAGGTATTTTATCTAACGAGAACATAGCGTATTTGTATTAATCTAAACGTATCTTAGGTAATGCCATCTACCTAAACGAATTAATAGTATATACTATTAATTCGTCTTTGTTTTTCCTTGCTACTTAACTCTAGAAGTTTATCCGTATCAAAATCAAAACTCAAAACACAATACTATTAATTGTAAGAAACAAAAAAGATAGAACCCATAATCCAATTCTATTTTCCTAGTTCAAAACCTGCCAAGATAAATGGACGTTTAATACTCTATATATATATATATATATATATATATATATATATATATATATATATATATATATATATATATATATCAATGTTTCTCTAACAGATATCATCATATACACGTTGCACACGTTCTATGTTTATTAAGTAATTTTATCCGGAATAACATCCAAAATCAAAAAGATAAAATTAGGTGAAACAAATTTATACAAATGCACATCAAAATCAAGAAGATAAAAAAGATTTTTTTTTTTCTCTACAAATTCTAACCATAGAAGGCGATTTAGTACATGAGACAGTCTAAATGGGTTTCCCTTGGCTCCTGTGTAGTTCTCTAATAGCTGAAAGGTGCAACAGCTAGAGAAAAACCAAGGAAAGAGGAAAGATGTAAATAGTTTTACCTGTGCACTTGAAGAGGTTGTTCCAAGTCTTTTAACCTATCACTTTCAAGTCATTGGACAACAATGTTACCATTGGGGTAAGACTTATTTTCATTTCAACCCAATAAATGTTTTGGTGGTAAGATCCTGGATGGATCAGCAAAGCGAGCAGAGAAGGAACGAGGGAGGTTATCTGGCTCCATCCATCCCATTCCTTGATCAAAGTTCATTGAGTATGTTTCTTGATCATAAACACCCTCCATTGTAGTGGCACAACTGAACACTTTCTTCTTATTTGATCTTCTCACTTTTCTCCAAAGCTTCTGCCACACTGTTTTTGTGTCATCATAGATGCTTCTCGAAAAGCTCCTACCTAACCGGATGCTTTGTGTCCTTTGACTTCTTGAACTTAACCAATACTTCTTCACATCCATTTCCTAAGATTGCTTGGTTTTCCTTCCCAACTGAAGCTTTAAACAGAGGTGGCACCTCTTTAGATGGGCATCAAGCACCTCACATGCCAAAGTAATGTGCAGCTTCTCTATACAAAAATATAAGACCGGAGAGGGATGATTAATTACTACTACCCCTTTTCGGTCCTTTCTTAAGAGGTTTCCCCAATGTGTAACTACCCAGTTTTTGAAGCTGAGTCCCCTTGTTTTAAATGTGGTATTCTTAATCTTATCCTTAATATAATAATGTGTTGAGTGAAATTAAGCCTGGACCGCCGCATAGCATGGTTGGAACTTGGAAGCAGTTTGATTTGAATTCTGGAAGAGACCAATGTGACGACAACCATTGGATTAAAAGTAAGGTTCCAAGTGTCAAAATAAAACCGCGGAAAGAGTCATAGTTTGCTGGCAGCCTCCCTCAGTTCTCACTTGGATCCTTTGAAATGTAAGCTTAAAATATTGTTTTTAATTAGTGCGATAATAGTCACAAGCACACTTCATAATTTTAATCATGCCTCATTTTCTATTTCTATCTATCACAAAAGATTTTTATATCAAACATATTCCTTTCATTAATTTTCTATGTATTATGCTGAGAGCATATTCTACCACTTCTTGATATATGGCAAAAACAAATACAACCGCTGCAGTTGAGATTCCGTTTCCACCATTGTTTTTCAAAAGGTCAAGGGTAATGTACAGACTTCTCTGACTATGAATTTGTGATTTAGATAGCCATCATTAGCATGATGAGTCATATAGCATAAGACTAAAATGAAGATTATTAATCTTTTGAATTTTGGACTAAAACGACTTAAATAAACTTGCGGTGCCAATAAATCACCATGACACAGCTACCTAAGGTGCATATATATAATACACACTTAAGCAATATGCTTTACATCATTAAAGATGGTTAGAACTTAAAAGCTACAGCAAAATTTTCACACAAGATTGATGAACCTGCATGTCAAGCTAGAATATATATGCTTTCTTGTGTGAGGACAAGAGATCTTAGGTTCAAAATACATAAACTTCTCAAAGAGTGAACAAAAAGCATCCAAGTTCTCATGGCACACCACCTCTGGATTGGGTTATGTACTTAAGTTTCTCGTAAGCATCAGCACAGCCATGAGCATAATCTGACAATGCCCGAAAGAGTTCAGGCAAGCGAGTTTTGAGACTCTGTAGTGATTTCTCTCTCACTTGAACACAATGCTTTTGATGAGATTCAACCTCCTCTTCTAATCTCTTTTTCAAGCTCTCTACAACAAATTGCCTCTCTGAGACAGGATTGTTTGTGTTTACTTCCTCCCCTCTTTCATGCTCTGCTTCATCAGCCCCTCTCCGCAATAAATACTTTTGGTACCATTCCTCAAATGCTTGATTTTTCTTCAAGTATTCCTTTCTAGTTTCCTCACATTTCTCCTTTAACTTCATCTCTTCCTCCTGATGAATTATGATTGACTTTATCACAGCTGCAAAGGAGGAAATAGCAGATTTTGCAAGCTCATCAGGAAGCTTATCAACATAATCATGCCATGCATAGAGAAGGGCTTGGATTGGTGGATTCTGGGCTTTTGGCGGGGATGAGATTTTTTCTTTTAGGTTGCTTTCAATAGGAATGAGATTTAACTTCAGCCAGCTATTAAGAGCTTGAATGTAATGTTTCTGTTGAGTCACAAGCTTCTCAAATTGCAAATGCCATTCCTGGACGACATTCCAAAGTTGCACAGTTCGTTCATAATGATGCTTGGTTGTTTCCTTAGGAGCTTGAGAAATATCAAGAGATTTGAGATCTGTAACTATTTTCAGCTGGCTGTCATGATGCATGTACATATTCTCCCACATGTTTGCCATCCTGAAGAGGAATCAAGTAGGTTCCTTATTAAGATCCATTCATGATGCAATAGCTCTTTTAAACTATTGTTTGGTCCTTTACATTCCCCTTTTCTTTAAAGATAAAAAAATGAAACACGGTGGATATTGTAACAAGACAAAATAAAAACAGTACATATTAAAATTTGGATCTAGTGGTAGCAGTCAGCATCAGGGCAAATTGAAAATTAGGAAACCATACATGTAAAGCAAGATGATTCTAGAAACAAATGATTAATTTTTATTATATTAAAATGTGCTTCAGTATCCAGGCTCTGAATTTAAACAACACAAATTGAAATTCCAAGTACTAAACTGCACATAGAAAGCTTTTACAGGTTGGAATATCCTATTTTTCTGGCAGATATTTCAGAAAAATTAATTACTGGGATGCTGGATTAGATTTTGTTCAAAGGTTTCACATTAGAAACTAATTTAGTGATGCTGTCAACCGTGAAAGGAAGTTAACAATGATGTGAGTTTCTCCCTCCGACATCAAGTATAGCTACTTAGGCACCACCACTAAGATATCAAATGCCAGAAAATACTGAACAAGGCAATAGCACTACTGTTATATCTCTTTAATTTCTTACTTGCAATACTTACTCAATAACAAGAGCAACAAGTTTTGGATACAACTGGGCATCTCGAATATGGTTCACTTCTGAAACTGTTGAATCCATTGACTGCATGTCAACAATATATCTTGTATGCAAATGACTGACAGCTGCTTTAGTTTTCTCTAATGACTCAGCACTGGCGCCACGCTTCTTCTGCTTGTTCAGAATAGCAACTTTTCTCTGATATTCAAACTTCATAAGCTCACCTTGCTGTTGACAAGAAGCAAAGTTTAACAAGGTGTAGACATTTACTAAGAGTTATACCTTCATTAAATAACAAATAAAATAATCAGCTCTAAACAATAAATGTGACTCAGAATCATAGATCAAAATATAATAGAAATATTCTTAACAAGAATGAAAAAGTAAAAGCAAAAATAATGACATTGACACTTTACCTTGACCTCTTCATAAAGTTTTTTTTCCCAAGCTAACAACTTATCCAAAACAGTGGCATGTGTCTCATACTCTTCAGAATCAAAATCATCTTTTGCACCATCCCCATTGGACACACCTCTGAAGGACCTATTCCAAGTTATGACGCGCATAACTCTAGCAGAATGATCAATGTGACCTGTTCATCACATCAAAACCATTCAAGTCCGCCAAAGAAAGTTCAAGTTCAAACATGAACAGAGATAGAAAGAAAACAGAAAAGGAAATTAAATTACCCCTATTATCAGCAAAATTGGAATGGTAATGCAACCTAGTGGCCTCAAGCATTTTGGTAACTTCCTGAGCACTCTCGGAAGCCTTCAAAAAGTGATCATCAAGGAAACTGAGAATCTGCATAAGAGTAACAGAGGGAACCGCCTTTATTGCTCTTCTAAAGTCAGCTGGTGCTGTTTTCGAATGTTCAATGTGCTTTTTTGCCTCAGTTATCTCCTCCTCCACATTCTCATTTTCCTCCACAACCTTCTGCGGTGTCTTAGGCTCAACCTCATCCTCAACTACATTCTCCATTTTACCCTCATCAACATCATCGTTATCGTTATCATTATCATTATCATTATCATCCTCTCCACTGAGAGAAGGACCAGGCATGTTCTCCACCATGAAGAAGTAATCCCAAGCCATGCCCTTCGATTCCGGCATGGGCGGAACCGCCGGCGTTCGCGGCGGAGAAGACGGCGCGGTTTTCTTCTCTGGTTTGGCGCTTTCTTCATCTTCTTCTTCTTCGGCAATGGAGAGGGGGGTAGGGTGGCGCTGCTGCATGGCGACGGCGGGGGGCATAGTGACGGCGCGTTTCAGCGACGCCGGGGAGAAGTTAGGGAGGGGCGGCGGCGGGGGAGGGAGGTGGTCGTCGATGGGCGGAGGAGGAGGAGGCTGAGGGTTGGAGGAGGGAGGGTCGAGAGATGGAGGAGGATGGAGGTGGTGGGTTTCGCCGTGGCCATAGTCGCTGAGGGCGGCGCCAGTGTTCTTCAGAGCGATGGCGTAGCCGGAATGGCCAGCGGCGAAGGCGTTGCGAGCAACCACCGCTTCTTTCATCAAGTTCTTGCGGTCCTTGCAGCGAGCCACAGATTCTTCATTGTCTATTCTAGATTGAGCGCATCCCATTGCACAAAATCGGAGCTTTTTTTTAGTTTAAGGCGAAGAAAGAAAGCGGGTATGAGTGTGAGTGTGTGGAGTGTGAATCAACTCACAAAGAAGGTGTGATGTGTGTTTGGGAGCAAAACGGCGTCGTATGGAAATGGGAATGAAAATGGTGAAGAAGAAGAGGTACAGCACAGCACAGCAGAGACAGAGAGAGTGGTGAGTGAGTGAGTGAGTGAGTGCAGAGTCACAGACCAAAGAAACACAGATTCGGTTATTCGCTGCGACTAGGAATTACAATTCTACTCGCTACGAGGCGTCCCTATCACGACAATTTTAAAATAATAACGGTCATATTTTTTTCTTAAAATAACAACATACTCTATTATAATAAATCCGGTTTTAAATAATAAAAAGATATCTTTATATGTTATTCATTAATAAAATTAAATATGAATACACACCCACTTATTACTATTTTTTAAATAAAAAACGTCAATGGGATATTTTTTTATATTCTTAAAAGTTACTAAAACTAAAAGAATTATATAAGCAACTTATAAAAATGTACATTTTATCTTTGAATAAACTTTTATAAAAAATTAATACATTATGAAACTGTTTATAATTTGAAATAATTAATTTTTGTTAGTGATAAAGAATATTCTTAAAAAAAACTAAAAAATAACTGTCTAACACAGAAAATTAACCTAATTTGAATAAAAGATTAAATGCCAAGCTATATAATTCAATTATGATCGCTATCAACTACTACCAGGTTAGGAATAGGATTCAGCAACCATATACGAACTAAAAAAAACAAAGGATGTTAATAATTAATTTTCGATTAATTTAAGCTTTCTGATTTTTTATATAATAAAAATAATCTAATTTAAACTTATGATTTTATGTAAAATAATAATTCTACATCATTAAATCAATTTTAAGATTTAATTTAAAAGAAACATATAAGAACAATGATTAAAATAATTTATTTTGATATTAACTTTATCATTTAATTAAAATATATTAATTATATAAAAATTAAAATATCATTTTTATCAATTATTATATGATTAAAAATTATTAATTTTTATAATAATTATTTTAAACTTATATCTATAATATTTTTTTAATTAATTAATAGTAAAAAAATTTACACATAATATCAAAATTAAACTTTAACTTTAATCCTTGAATAACAATGTTGAGAAACAAAAATTTTAACAGAAAATCTCAAGTCGCCATAAATGTGTTTGGAACAATATTTATAAAATTGATTTTAAATTTTTGAATTTTTTTTTAAAAATAAACAATTTTTTTTAAATAAAGTGAATATGATAAATAATATGTGAAGGCATGAGTAAAAACTTGCTTTCAAATTAACTATCACTAATGATACATAAATATTGTCAAAGCAACTTAATGACATTAAATTATGAAAATGTTTTTATAATGTACGTAAAAATATGTTTTTTCACCACACAAGTAAAGAGAAGAAAATATTCATTTTTATGTAAATCTGATTTGAAATATAAAAAATAAAAATATGCAGGGAATGTTTTAATTATAAAAAAAGATATATATACATTTAATAAACTTGAAAATAGAAACAAAAAATTGCATTTTTTTATTAAAAAAATGGAAACAAAATATTTGTGTAAACCAAACGTCCCTTAGCAACATTCTTGGCAATCACCACAGACAAACTGTATTATCTACTGTAAGGATGTTGGCTATTTGGTTTAGATCGAAATTTATCTTACCCTTTATAGTTAGATTAGATCGATTATTTCAAGTTTATTTCTTTTAATTTTTAAATTTTTTAAGGTAAAGTACTTTATTTTTAAGTTAGTAAATAAATAAATTTTTATTAACTAAGTATGAATAGTCTTAAACCAATATATCAATGGTCAAATTACATAATACATAAGAGAAAAAAAAACTTATTTTTAATATTAAATATCATCATAAATTATAAATATAATCTTAATTATGAATTAGTTAAAACAAATATCCTTATTTAATAAAATATATTTGAGGTTAAATTAGAAAAGAAATTTGAATCAAATTGCATTAAATGTGCATTTTTATTAATAATTTATTTAGTTTTCAATTTTTTAATCTATTTAACAGTTTAAATCAATTCTTGAACATCTTAATCTATCCGCATCACCTGCCTCTCATCCCACTGTCATCCCTCACCACCAGCACCCACTACTTGATCCATGATGATCTTGTTCAGAGTTTTGATCTTTAGTTTCCCACAATCTTTGTCCGATCCTAATCCCTGGATTGTTCATTTTCATTTTAAAAAAAAAAATTAGACAAATTTACATCTGGATATAATCGAATCTAAATCATTGAGTTGTATTTGTAAGTATCATTTCCGTTTCTCAAATCCAAACCCAATTTAATCCCCATCTGCTGTGATCCAACCATTGTAGGTTAACCAACTTGTGATCCCATTCCTTTTGCTCACAGCCTAACCTTTCAACACCTAACATGCCTCTTTAGCAATCAAGGTCATAATTTATAGTTATGTAGGTCTTTGGATAGGCTGCTCTGATTTCAATCGATGGGGTAGGTCTTGCACAGTATATTATGGTCGAATTCTCTATCAAGTTTCAGTCTTGGTGTGCATATTATTAAATTAATTTGGCTCCGTTGGATTAGATTTATAACTCCACATATGTACTAATTTCCTTAATATAAGGCATGAAGGAAATTGAAATTGACTGTGAATGTATGTATGAATAGTCTTTAGTTGAAACATACCAAAAAACAAACGGATATACATTGGATAAAAAAGAATTTTTTTTCTTCATTTAACCTTTGTTTTATTTTTTATTTCTATAAATACTTGCTCAAAAGTATATCAAATTAAACCTAAATACTCGATTAATTTGTTTGCCAATACACAACCTAAATAAAAAAAAATGGAAAGTATAGGACCAAAAATATATTTCATTCATCCCAAAGCAAAATGCAGGATATTACGAGAAGATGAGAAAGCAAGCAAAAATTAGGATATAACCGAAATTTTCACATTTTCCACCAATGACCAGATAATGTATGCACATGTAGTACATTAGCAGGCAATAAAATGTTCAGCAGCTCGCTCAAGAGTTGTGGAACAAAGTTCCCTCCTAACAAGCAACTCCCAAGAAATATTTACAACTGCTAAACCAAAAACTTGCCAGACTGATGGCACTGCCTCCGTGACATTTCAATCCCAGTTTCTGCGAATGAGATAGAAGAAATTTCAAAACCAGCTAAATGGGACCACAGTTTTGGTTAAAATTGCTATAAAAAATTACATATATATATATATATATATATATATATATATATATATATATATACCAAGCTCTCCAAATCTAGATCCAGACAATCGCATCGTCCTTCCATGATTCCATTCATTGTAGCCTTCAGGCGTAATTTTGTATGAACTTTCAGAAGAAGAAAAAAGTAATGTAACTTTTCTCAACAGTTTTTTCAAAACCTCTTATCTATCAGAAGATAAAAACTGTTTCATGGATTTACACGTCTGATTATAATAAAATCTCAAAACATGTTTTCTTAATGGGAAAGTGCATTTTTAAATAAAAAAATCAAAACAAACCAATTTACATTTAAAATAGTCTAATATCATATGTGCGTGCATAACGTGCGTGCATAACGTGCAAGACCGTTCAACAGGAACCTACGGCTCAACTCGTTTAAAATCTAATTTGACTCGGCTAGTTTAACAAATAGATAGGACGTGTTAAAAAATCTTTTTAGATAAACAAAAGAGACTAAGCTTATTAAAAAAACATATTTAACCTATTCAAAAGCCTATTTATATTTATATATTATATATTTATATTTATTTTAATATATAATATTTATATAATAATTATTTTAAATTTAATTTACATAATATTAATATATATATATATATTTTATACCTATTTAATAACTTTTTTATCTATAGACTTTAAGTTTCCAAATCTTTTTAATCAATTATTTATATAAATTTTAAGTTTATTTATTAATTTTTTTTGTTATGTAGACTTTTAAATAAGTTTGTAAGCTTATTAAACCTTGATAGAAAAAAAGAATCTTTAACAAATAAGTTTTCAAATTTTTTAATCAATTATTTATATAAACTTTAAGTTTATTTATTAATTTTTTTTGTTATGTAGACTTTTAAACAAGTTTGTAAGCTTATTAAACCTTGATAGAAAAAAAAAATCTTTAACAAATAACAGACTCAAACTATGATAAATAACAGAATCTTAGAAAGAATTTGATGAATGAATTTTAGAAAGAAAGAATTTGATGGATGAAAAAATATCAAATAAAATCCCACCTAAAATGATGAGTAAAAAAAAAAAAGAAAATGAAAGAAAAAAAAAAAAAGACGGAACGAGAGAAGGTTTTTACTTATATTTAAAGAACATTTTTATATAATATAAAAATACAAAATAAATAAAAAATTATTAAAATAGAAAATTTAATTTTTTATTGAATTAATATTTTATAATTATTATAAATTTTTTTATACAATTCTTTTATTTGTTTTCACTTTCTTTTTATTAATTCAAATAAATAAAAAATCACTTCTTATTTTTATTTTTATTCATCCAAACAATGTTTTTTTCTTGTTATATTTCTAATTTACTTCTCAACTTCCATTTTCTTTCCTTATTTCTTTTTTTACCTATTTCACTCCAAGACATCAAAGAACTTACAAATTTTAAAAACAATTAAATTCACAGATCAATTTTAAGGGAAAAAAAAAAGTTCTATTAAGAATATTCGTTCTGTTATTTACCATAGTTTGAACATATCGATTAACACCCAAAAGATCAAAAGTGTCTAGCTCAATTTAATATTGAAAATGAGTGACAACCGGGACAGAGAGAACAGAAAAGGATTTTACTGAAGAGAGAAAACAAACAGTGATTCCATTGAAAATAGAAAGCTGAGATTAGCAGGAATTCATAGTTACCAAGAAAAAACTGAGATTAGTAGGAATTCATAGTTACCAAGAAGCAGAAATTTTTTTTATTTCATTACCTCTAGAAACCAAAAGCAAAAAGCATAAGCCAAAAAATTTGCTTGCTGCACCAAGTGATTTCATCCCCTGTAACCACGCAGTATGAACAGAGACAGAAGCTGATAGAGAATAAACCCAATTAAAAATCCTCCAGCACAATAGAACTACAGAAACAGAAGATGCAGGATGGATAACTTACCATCAAATAACCTACAAGGTCAGATCAGTTACATTTTAGACTTCAGCTTAGCTTTGAGTTTGCTCAATTCCTCACCTTGTCGCTTAAGGAATAAAAACATTAAAATATACAGTCAATGTGCAATAAATAAAGCAAAATTGAAAATGAATTCTAGAACATTACTCAAATTATATACCTGAAACAATCTTCTCCAAGATTTGTTTGCTCTTTCCTGTAGTAAGCACCACTCTATGGCCATGTCATATTCAATATTGTTGGGCTGAGAACAATGTGAAGTAGATACGGCAGCATCTTTCTGTACAACCAAAATCAGACTGGCTAATAAATGAAATTGAACTAACTACTTCACCAATATTCCAAAATTAGGCCACAAATAAGAGCAAAAAACGATAGATCTTGTACGGTTGTACCCTCTCACGTTGCATTTGCATCATTCTAAGTTGATCAATAACATGGTGACCATAAAATATTGGCTTCTTTTCTGGAAAACAAGGAACTCCAAGATTTCCAACAAGAGGCCTGCCAAGTAAAATTAAATGTTCATAAGTAAAACAAAATATAAGAGCTAACAATAGCAAATAAACTTAAAACATTTAGCCCATGTTTGGTAACTGATTTTTCAAAAAAATAACCGCTTATTTTTATAAGCTTTCTAAAATAAACTGTTAAAACAAGTGATTATTTCTTCAAAATAAGCTGAATCAAACTCATTGACTTAGTGCATATATCAGCTAAACTTCATTTTACCATAGAAGTGTCAACCACACAATGCAGCAATAAGCACTGTTTTCTGAGCTAGATTAACACATGATACATGTCAGGAGAGAGCAACATGAAGCTCACAAATCTATGGGAAATTATTGGGGATTAATGAGATGTTGGGGAGTCCCGATTTAAGTAATGTCAAAGCCTTTCTTTAACAGGTGCTTCCAGGGGGCATGGTGTTGATTAAGGAGACCAGGTGCAAAGAAATTTGATACTCATCATAGTTCCTTCTCCCTTTTGTCCTAGAGTTCACAGGAATTGGTCCATGAAGTGTCATTTTGATACCCAGTCTTTGACCAATATTTTTTTAACGTAAGACTTCAGCTATGTTTGAGCTTCTTGTGCTCCTTGCTGCATATGGGTGATTTTAGTGATATGGGGTTTACATGTGAGAAATTATGTGGTGGAAATGCTACTCCATCAAGGATGAGAAGTTTGAAAGTTTCATGAAAAGTTAAACAAGTGGAAAAATGATGTTTTTGGAGATATTGGAATCAAAAAGATGAATTCTTCAAGAAACTAGAGCGCAGGATAAGTAAGATATGGATGTTTTTCTGGCCAAGATGAAAAAGAGTTTGCTTGCTACACAGTTTCGGGGTAGGTGGGCTTCTTTGGCTGATGATCCGGTTTCAAGAAGTTCTAGACCTTCAAGAACTCCCTTATCCCATGACCCTATTCCCTAAGCCTTTGGACATCCATTCAACCAATTTTGAAGATAGTCCTTCTGACACATTTAGAAAGGCAATCAAGAAGGTTGAGTTGCTTGTTTTTATGGGAATGATCCCATTGGATGGTAGGCAGGGCCGAGAAACAACAAATGAAGATGTTGCCAGCCTTTCAATGTGGCCAGACAATTTGGGCCAGTCCATAAGTGTCCTGAAAGGTAGTAAAAGGTGCTTATTTTGGGGAAAGAAGAGGAAGAGGGAGGAGAAGAATTCAAAGGGCTTGATTTGCCAGAACCAATTACAAATGCTAATCAACAAGAGACAGTTTCCTTATTTCAGCCTAGAGGACAAGGCTACTTTTGTACCAGGAAGCATTGATGGGACAAAATCTGATTTAGTCAATTGTAACTCTGAACTAGGAAGTTTTAAGCAGCTATTTTTATATTATTTAAGATTAGGTAGCTACATGTTATAGGATACATAAGTTGTGTTACAAACTTGTAAAAGACAATAAAGATGTCAAATAGTTATTCCCTGCGTTTTGAAGCAGGAAACTCCAAGCTAGGGGGGAAACTATCAAAAGCAAACATTCAAACCAATCACACCACGGTAAAAAGTCTAAATAATAGGAAACCCTGTCTTTGAACTCAAATATGGTCTAAAAGTCAGACAGTTTCTATCTTTACTTGGAATTCAATGTATTTATTCCTTGTATCCAACGAAAGGAATCCATTGCTCCATGAGTAAGTTTTGTCCAGCATACTCCGTGTCATGTCAACAAAATTTCATATAATTTAAAAATTATTTTATAACTCCACCTATGGTCTCATAGCCTCCCAAAACCCAGGTAAAAGAGGAGGGTTGCATTAGACCTTCAACAGCTCGAGTGGAATAAGGCTTTTGTTGTTTTTAAAAAGTATTTGATACTTCATCAATTAACTTTATTGTGACATATAAATGAACTTTTAAAAAACTAATTATCATCTATAAAACTACATGCATATAAATGTTCAATTTATCTAAAAATTAGACATAGATGATTATCAAGAAAATATCATGATTCAATGACTTGATTTATGAAATTTGATACACACACATGCAAATGTCTTTCATGCATAATTCATACACTATAATTGAATTCATGTTATTTGACACTGTGGTTGTCATGCATATGGAGCCTCAAATACATACCGCCCATTTGACAACAAGAAACATCCTTCGTCTAATTTTCTAACAACCAACTCTGCTGCTTGCTTTGCTTTAAAAATAACAAAAGCTTGACCTATACAATAAATAACACATAACATCGTTGTCATATCCAAGCTCATGATGGGGAAGGCTGTTTAACAAGCACATAAACAAAGAAGATCAAAGACCAGTTCTAACCAGAATGAGGGCTAGAATATGCAGTTTTCTGGATCACCTTTGCAGTGCAACTTTCTTTGAATCCATGCCAAATAATATCCTGTGATTTAGAACAATATGCCAACCATATTATGACAGAAAGCTTAGTGAGATAAACAACAAACTGGATGGACACATTAGTTAACACACAGCACATTGTAAAACCAAAAGCTTGTATGCACTTTTTTTGTGGATAAAAACAGAATCTGTTAAGAAGAAAAAAGAGATACAAAATAAGAGGATAAGAAACTAAACAAGGAAGGAAGGAAAAGAATAGAAAGCTAAGAACATCAAACATGTAACACAACATACTAATCTCCTTGAAGCTTTACCAAAGACACCAGAAAGAGTCAAGTGAATTACTCTAACCAAAATGAACTCCAAAGGCAACCCTTTACAACCATATACACAAAACTGCAAATTGCAAACAACACCCTTGACCTCCTAACATCTCTACAGGTAGGAGTGGGCATCCTACCCAGGTCTGACCAAATAGGAACAAACAGAAAGGGTTTGTGCTATAATGGGTGGACCAGATCAGATTTTGGGTAAATTAAATTAAAAGGTGGTTTTAAATGGATAATTGCCGTCAAGCCCAGGTTAAAGTTTCATCAGTACCTGATACAATTGAATATATCCAAATTTTAAAGTACATACATTCATATATATACACACACAAACATACATATATATTATACAAAATGTTAAGATATCCTGCACTTATTACACGGGATTGCTAGTATGTCATATCACAAGTTCATTGAAAACTCAATCTTCAGCTTTTAAATTAAAGAAAAGGAAAAGGAAAGAGGTGCTTCACAAGCCAATGAAATTCAAATTTTGCTAGCTCACACCAATGAACGACCACCCCCACTGATCAACAGTGTTGTTTTCATTGTACGGGTGGCTTCTAGAAGCTCCCCGCTGCAGCGGTTTTTGGTATTGTATTTTAGTTCTCCCTGTAATCCATAATGATCCAGAAATTTGCAATGATTATTACCTGTACCTCGGACGAAGTTAAAGATGGATCCAAGTTTTGAAGTAACACAAGTTTTCCTTGCTCATATGCAGTTTTCAATCTTTCCTCCCAAGGCTGAAAATGATATAAAATCATTCATTATTTGCCATCTTTGTTTTATAGATATTTAAAGAGAATAGAGAGGAAAAACTTACAAACCCCTTAAACCACTTGCTTCTATCCTGTCAAAATGTGAAAAAAAAAAATCCTATAAGAACACCAATCTACTTGAATCAATGTTAAGAGGAAACATGCATCAAGATCAACTATAACTAAAAAGATATAAAACCAAAATTTTAAAAATCTATTAATTCCTTTTTAAAATTTTATAAGAGGATTCCCCACTACAATAAGCCCAATGGAAATCAGATAGGATTAGATCATTAGATCTTCAATTCCTTACAATTAACAACTAACACATTTTTTACCTTTTTATTTCTTTAATGAAAATTCGTGAAACTTAGCATATTAGACTCATTTAAATGAGTCAAATCACTTGAGCATCCTTGTGTTTTCAGAAGCCAAGTTAAAATTTCAAGGGCTCAACTCAACTCGTTACACCCTTAACCACTATTATTGTAGAGTCACTATTGTACCTCCAAAAATGAGGTCCAAGTGGATTTTGCCATGAACAAGTTTTTTTGGTTGAATGAGTTAGGAATTCAAAGAGATATATAAAAGACACTCCATAGGAATAGAAAGCCCAAAAACTTAATATAGAGTGATCAACAATTTTAAATTGTTGAATTTTTTGCTGATCAAGATTATATAAGAATAAATCCCAATTGATAAGAAACTTCAGTAAAATAGAAATCTTTCAAAAGACATTAAAACACTAGAATGTTTAATATAAGTGATTGTATATCAGATATTGTTTTTTGCCACCTTTTGATACTATTGTTGTAGTTTAGTAAACCCATGTCATATTATCTTGTGTTTTATGTATATAATCTTCCTATGTTGAGAGTTTCTCTCAAGCAATCAATATAATTACTAGTTTCAAGTAAGTAACACAGTTTTCTCGTCTAACAACTTCAATTTCATGGTCAATGATTGTCAAGGAGGATGAACCATTTGGCATCATCATGGGGCATCCAATAGGACAATGGCACCATTGCTAAAGTTGGCTTTGCACTCCTACAACCAAACTTCGTCAATGAGGAATTTGCCCTTGCATGTTCCAAATATATGTTTGCTACACTGCCCATCTGCTTTTGTTTGTCAAAGCCTTAGGAACTCATAAAGAATCTTTAGTCTTACAATTATGTATAAACCACACCCTCTTGTACATTTGGTTCTGCAAAAATTTATTACTCGAGTTGTTTCTATAATTTATCCCCCTAATAGGATCTTCCTTTTTTTATCCATTGTAGCTACTCTCTTCCTTCATTGTTGAATCCTCAAAAAGCCCTTTCAAGATTGATCCTTCCAAGAACAATTTGATTTCCTTTCCTTTAGGGCAGTTAATAGCACAATATAGTGCCACTATAGCGATGCAACAATATGGAGTGGCACCCCAGTGGTCCCTGTATGCTAATAGCATCATCTTTGATGTCATGCTTGTCACAACGCTATCAGAATCTGCGACAATTGCTACATTGATTTTGGGTGATATGTCAATCCTCTTGGTTTATATTGTTGGGCATTTTAGGAATTTCAGACCCTTTTTTATTAAGACTCTTTTGACCAAAGACCAACAACATTGGGCATCCAAGAGAAAACATCACCCAAGTTCTCTCTTCATCTCCAACAAGCTGCTCTCTTAGCTGACAAAGTTATGTCCTCCTCCAATTTTCTAGCAACATCCTTTGTTGTTCCAACGAATTTCATCTTCAATCTATTTTGCAACAAAGACCCATTCTGTGTAGGTGATTTTTCATCATCCTCAAGATGTTTCCCACCATGCTTCTTCCTTATTTTTTGTTTTTTGGCAACGACCCATCATTATTTGAGTGGTTTTCCAACATGGTCAGCCTATGTAGGACAAATTCATCTCCTTTTCTTTTTTGCTCAGCAATGGCTACTCCTCCATCATTATTTAAGCAATTTTTTAGCATATAGTGTGTTTGCATATGTGTGCATGTGTATAGTGTAATATATTTTAAAAACTTTAAATAGCGCTCATTTTGCTATCCGCTATTCGTTATGGCCTTTTCATCGCACTTCTATTTGATATTGACTACTATGTTTTGCTTTTTAATCTTCCCTACCACAACTTCCAAAGACATTCAAGTCAAGGACTAATAGACCATCTCTATAAGAAGATTATTGACATCGTAAATGATGAGAGAGGGGAAGCGCAACTATCAACCCTCGTCTATTATGGTAATGATTGAACCTAGTTTAACAATTCATTTTCATCTGTATAAAACAAGTCATGAGATTGAACAAAAACCCAAAATATGTAATATATAACAACTTCCTAGTCGGTTCACATTCTATCTATCGTTCAAATGAAGATAATGGTATGTCCTAAAAATGATGTTGATTAGTGAACCTTCAATTAACAAAACTTGACAACATCATTATGTTATTCATAGTCTTTCAAAGACTTCAAATTGGTTACAAATTAAACCATTCCTAGGATACCTACAATGGAGAAGCTCGTTAACCATATTATTTGAATTCCCTCCCCGACAACACTCAAACAACATTTGTTCCATCATCTGTTTCAGATATTTCCTTGGGATTGAATAGCGGTATTGTTGGAGGAAATAACAACGTTGGATTGTAGAGCAATTAATACCCCTGTATGGACCAAAATATGAAGCTTCTCCATAATTAGAGGAACCCTTATCCAAACTCAAGCAAACATCAAAATTTAGTGACCATTCTAAAATTCCCACTAGAAAAAAGGACTAGTAAGCATGGAGAGGGATCACATTAATATTATTGAATACAAAAATGCAGATTTGGAAGGTGTTAATAATAGACGACCCACTTCTAGCCATTGTCCTTACAAGAGGAAATCTCATCTCACCAGAGGAAAGCATAATGTTGGAGCAAGATCAAGTACAGAGATAGAATATTGAGCCATGGTTCATGTCATATGTGAACTTCTATGGCCAAGACACATGATCCAAACATTAAAGTTTCGTGAGACAAGTCTTATGGAGCTTGTTTGTGAATTGTGATAACCAATCCCCCCTATACCTCATTTCAAATCCAATTTTTCACAAGAGAACAATATGGAGAACTTGATTGCCATTTCTTACAAAGAAGATCCTTGCAAGCATCACCAAAGCCATGTGTATAACATCTAAGAATCAATTGGCTGATTTCACTAAGTCCTATTAAGGTCCTGACACTTAAAGGACAAGTTTGGATATGATTAATTTTGAGGAAACGATCAATAGGATAATAGCATAGGAGAAGTTTGGAAACAATTTTTTTTAGGAAATAATAGCCTATTTTTCATAAGTTCTTTCATGATGTTGGTGAGAATAAACAAGTGTTTCTCCTTAATAAGCTAAACCAAAAACACAATTAGATATTCTTAGTGAATGTAGATAATCCCTAAGATATTCTATAGAGAGCTCACAAGTGATCAATGAAATTATCAATCTCAAGTTAGAGACAAAACAAAGTCTCTTGGAAAGGCATGTTTCCAGAGGATAGCTTAAAGTACACCAACTCATTTAGTTTCAACCAACATTCCTTCTTGAATTTCAATCCTATAAAAAGATTTGGAAAAACTTATCCAGATGGAAACTCAACAATGGGGAAATTAACAATATTTTTAAAAGCAACAAGATTGGTAACACAACAAGAGCGGGAAACACACTTAAGAGAAATTACCAAGACTAAAGTGTGTATCTTTGGTGGCCAAAATCAACAAGCACCAAATTAATCATCATTCCCAAATTGGAAGTCTACTTTCAAGGTTGTCAAATGGTTTAAGCACTTGACCCAACCTAAACTATGGATGCATTTGAATAAAAAGTTTAATAAACTGCTTGCTTAATAAAAGCTTATGTCAAAAGCACTTAATTCAATAAGCTTATTTTGATAAATCTCATCAAAAAGCTAATTGAAATAAGCTAAAAATAACTTAAAAAAGAATGTAAGCCTTCTTCATATGTTTAACCAAACCATTCTAGTTTTTAGTTTATGTGATTATATAATAAGATCAACCCAAATAAGCTCCGTAATAGCTTTTCAAACACCATACATCCATGCATATATATATATATATATATATATATATATATATATATATATATATATATATATATATATATATATATCGGTTTGGTTTTATGTTGCCCAAATTAGGCCATTCACAATAAGGTTTATGTTTGCATGAAGACCTAAAAATTTTATGATAAAAAAAAAATTAAAGAGGAAGCCACTACACATGCAACCCAATTTAAAAATTCAAAAGAACAAATACTTTGTTTCACCACGTTAAATTAATTTCAATAACATTGAAATCAAAAAATCAATCCAATTTTCTGTTTTTATATCTTAAAATTATTAAAATGAGTATACATGCAAATTATTAAATACAAATAGTTGTTAGCCCTCAAATGATAATGAGTTAATGGCCATAATACTCACAAAATACAATTCCACCATAAATAAGAATGCATAAAAACTTAAACATTTTGACCTAACCTAATAGATTGACTCTAGAACCAACCCATGAAACATTTGAAGTTTTGCATGATATTAGTTTGATATCAACTCAAAAATAGGATCAAAAGTTCAAAGATAGACATTTTGTATATTTTTTCATATAACGTGTCAAGAAAAATTTCTACCACCATTATTAGTTTGATAGTAAAATGTACTTGGAACCATAACTTATGATGGCACCCGTTTTAAAAACTACTAAAAAAATTTAGTGTAATATGGCAATTTCTCGTTTTACAATCGTGTATCCTAGTAATGACTCATTTTTTATTGTGAAGCCCTCGTTAAGACATAAAGGGGTAACTGGAATTGGATTTGTAAGGAAGGAAACAACCCAACCCTTTGGCTCAAGAGTTGAAATCAAACAAAACTAAACTCAAAACAATTGGTCAAGCCTTGTTATGGTAAAATATTAGTCTAACAATATCATTGTTTAATCCAAGCTTTTAAAGCATGGTTGAGCTAAAGGTCAACCTTACAAGTTGATCCAATTTTGACTGCTCTAACTTTTTTATTTGATCATATGTTGAAGTAGCAAGGGGTAAGAAATGGCAAGAGAACAAGAACTATGAAGACAAAGTGAGAATGCTTGCAATGCAACTTACAACATCCGGTCTTGGAGTAACTTCCACTGCACAAGAATCTAGCTTGTGTTCCACATTTAGCGCAACCGTAGAGGATTCTTTGCACAACTTGTCACTAGAGAGTGTCATTAGCTTCTTGTCAATCTTTAACTTTTTAGAAGGGACTTCCTCCACATCACAAGAATCCTTCGTCCGTTGAAGTTTACATTTACCCTTCGATGAAGATGGAGCTATATTTTTCACATCATCATCATCGTCATCATCATTATAGGTAATAAGCCTTCGATTTTGAATATTATTCATCTTCGCACTAGAAACCTTACAAGAACCACCTCGTCTATCCTTCTCGAAAGCCTTGTCCTCCATCAGTCCTTTCTTAATTTGTCCTCCAGGGACATCAACATCCTCGCAATCATCCCTTGGTGAATCAACCCTAGACTTCAAAAAGGTTTTGTTAATAGAGACATTTTTGCATCGATCATCTGCTTTAGCTATTTTCCGCATCTCCAAACCAGCTTTAGAATCATGTGATAGTTTAGTAGAGGATTTTGGTTTAACCAAAGATGCTTTACAAGCCCCATTTTCTTTGACTTTATCCTGAGGCATCGTCTTGTCATTGGAAATAGTGCGCAAAGAATTATTAGATTTACTTGCTTCCTTTAGACCAATACTAGAGGTATGTTTTTTCCCCAACAATGGCTTAGAATCAGCATTTTCCCTAACCAAGGTGTCAAAACACTTGTCATCTGGTTTTTCAATCAAAGGCTGGCTGTTTTCTTGACTCGAAAGAGCAACCACTTCGTTACTTGTTGTGAAGTCCCCACTAACCTCTTTCATGTCTAAATCATGTTTCACAAGACCAACATGCTTTTGACTATCTAAATTGTTAAAAATATGTTTAACTGCAACAATTAAAGAAACAATTTCACAGAATAATCAAAAATTTAAAACTGAGTAGAATTACACTTATTCCATATATTTAAGGTCAATAAAATCTCCTATAAAATTCTTACTACATTAACAACAAATACCTTCTCATTTAACAATAAAAACATTCAAAATAATTGAACGTTCAATCTATACAAACACATATATACATGTATAGAGAGAGAGACACACACACCCAATATAATGAAAAAAAAAACAGATTAAACAAGAAAAACATTCATCAGGAATTTGAAAAAAGTTCACCTCTTAAAAAGTTTCACAAATTTGAAGATTTCTCCAAATTCACTTGAATCAATTACACTCAATATTCAAATATTATTTAGTTTTAATTGTGAAAATGCAGAGGCGGTCGAAGGGCAACCTTTTCTTTTCTGTTTTTTGAAACAAAAGTATGATTTTGCTGATTTCTCAAAGCATGAAAAGAGTGTAATTCCATCTTAAAAGTGAGGAATTTTAGAGAATGATTTTCAAACAAAGAAGATGACATACCTTCAGTTCCAGCAATGTTATCATCTATCTTATCCACTATTTTACATTTCCCAACGTCAAAGAAATGGTAGAATACAAAATCAGCCATTTGAAGTTCTTCATCTGATGGAAGTGGATTCCTGCAGTCCTTAGAAAGGCAAATAACATGGCATTTGCCAGCAATAGCTTCCTGATGTGACATACAAAATGAACAAAAGCATACCCGGCTTGTTAAATGCTGCCAGTCAGCTCCAAACCAATTAAAAATGCATGTGATAGTTTGACCAATAAAAGGAAACACCAGTCCAAATTCAAATTAAATTATAACAACGCAGATTCATGTAATACATGTAGATTCTACCCCTAAATAACATACAGACACACATAATAAAGTAAGAATAAGCTTTGAACAACCCCCCCCCCCCCCAAAAAAAAATATACAATTATAAGTACAATTCCAATACTTCAGCAAGAGTAGGAAATATGAGCTATGTTTGGATTGATAGAAAAGGATAAAAGGGGGTTGAATAGAATAAAATGAGATGATATAGGTTCCATTTTTAAGATAGTATAAAATAGGGTGGAGCGAATTTCAATATATTCCATCAATACACCTCTTTTTCTTCCAGGGGTATAGGATAGTACTAGTCTTCTTTTCCCATTTTATCAAAAATATATCCAAACAATTGAATGGCAACACTTCATTTTGTTCTATCAAATTTCATTCTATTCTAATCACCATTAGATATCCAGACATAGCCTTAAAGTTCACAATGGAATGATTTAAAGTTCTCGTTGTGAACTGACGTTTCATGTTTAAAACAATGAACTAGAACAATATTATTAAACTCCAAAGAATAAAAACTAAATTCGATAGTTCAATACCATGTCACCCACATGCTCAGATTAAACAAAAAGTGGAGAGGAAACAAATATTCTAGCATATAACAGCGCAATTTTCCAACACGAAACAAGTAAAGTACAACACTAGTTCTATAAAATCATACACATAGAACGGTAATTAAATTCAGATGAATTGAAAAAACCCTATTACCAGAGGATTGATGTTTACAAGCCCTACGCCTTCACCAGATGCCAAAAACAACTCATTGTCAACCGTCTTGTATCCTTCCAAGTAGTTTAGAATCTCACAAGGACGAAAATACCATAGAATCTTAACTTTCTTGCTCTTATCAGAATTTTCCCATATTTTAATGAGTTTACCGATAAAAGGCTCGGGTTCTCCTTCCTTGTAAAGAAACACAGAGTCATAAAGGGTGTAATCCACACCATCGTAGGTAAACGATTCGTAAAATTGCACATCCTTTTTTTTACCACCAATCCTTCTCTTTATGCCCCACTTGAATTCAAGAACCTCCCCCACCCCTGCTTCTTCCATGTTTTGATATATCAAGCTTCCGTGTCTGAAAATTGAGAAGCAAAAGCAAGGAAACGACGAGAATGATCAAAAACGAGTAAAACATACCACAGCGAGTTCAATTTCGGAATACAGCATCAATGTCAATCAAGTAAGGAATGAAGAGAGTGCATAATTTTCTAGTCTGAGAGAAGCCGAACGATACTGTGAAAGCTTTGTAATGCTGTGGGGTCATCGTATAGGGCATTTAACTGGAGTTCTCATGATGAGCGCCAAGAAAAGCAAAATGGGAACTCTGCAAAACCCTAATAAGATGCGCGGAGAAGTGCAACGGGTATCTCCTGCTTCCATAATAAAGTTTTCGCTTAAATATATGTTATTTAATAAAAAGAATATCTTAATTTTTGCTTTGGTCATTTTTTTAATTTGTTTAAATATTGAACAGCGTTTTTTTTTTTTACGGTGGACAGCAGTTATTTAAAACTTGTTAGTTTTAAGCTCTTGATAGTATGCTCTCGGTTTTTTTATTTACTTAGGGAGAAAATAAATATAAATATTTAAAAAATATTATTTTTTAATTTATATTTTTATATAATTTTTTAAATTTTTTATTTATTATAGTTAATAAATATAAAGATATATATAAAAGTAATATTTCTTAAAAGGTAAAATAGACAGATAAATAATTTTTTTTCTAAACCCATAAAAAAATGGAATGAATAATCTTTTTAGAGTTTTACCAAATCAGATATGGGGATGGGGAAGCAAACAAAAATAGGAGAGATAATCCACAAGACTATACAATAGAGCTTGGACTATAATTAAAAACAACAAGGTGAAATATACAATTCGGATAATATAAAAGAAAATAAATATAATAAAGGTAGAAATAAAACAGGTTGATAGGATTCATAATACGTAAATGATATTGTTAATAAAATGTATTTAATGTTAATAATTTATAATGATGGTTACAGATAGAAGTTTAATACAACTTCCAAGTTGATACGCTGATAACAGACTGAGTAGAAACTAATACAACGAAGGGACGAAAATGTTTTCAAAGGAAATAGACAAATAGTGATGAAGACGTAAATTATAGATAGACGTTTTATTTCTTTTGATTTCTTTTGATTTCTTTTTATACATTCTAGTGAATGCTCTTTCTTTTTTTATAATGGTTGAGAGGTTTATTGGTCAGTTTGTCAGCTTTTGTGAAAATAATTAAGATTCTTTATTATTGTGGTACACGTTTTGAGGTCTGCATAAATTGCTGTTGGTACAAGTTATGAGGTTTGGCTGTATTGTTCTTGAAATGCTGCTTTTGTGACAGCTGACAGAGAGTGTTATTCTGATTTTCAGATAAAAAGGTTTATTATGTATGGTGATCAGTAAAATTAACAAAACTAAAATTTTCTGAAAGTTGATAGTTAAGATAAGAAATATAGATAGTGTAATTGATCATATTCAACTTAAATTCATATTTTAGTAAATTAATAAATATATATTAAATTTATATTGTTAATTCTAGATTAAAGGAAAAAAATTAAATAGATAATTTTTTCTGTGATTTCATTCGAATCCTTATTTATTACATTTTTTTGTACTATCATTATCACAATCCCACATGTCTAATTAACTTGACATTCTAACATCCATTATTAGGCACGCAATAACACTAAACTTGTTGGATATATGTCCTATCCCAATTTCAATAGAAAATTATACTTTAAATGGATTTAAAAACTCATGTTTAACTCATCCAATTCAAAAAAACAAGATTGCAGTTGAGGATGTAAATATCCATTTTATCCTCATCTACAACTTAACCCAATAATTATAACAACACTTAAATAGGATATTCAACTTCTATATTTTATTAAAAAATCTAATTTTAATAATTTTTATTTTATTTAGATTCTTAATTATGTATTTTTTAAATACACAATATTATAATATATATATATATAAGTAAAAAATAAAAGATAGGATATGAGTTTTGTATGAATTTACCTAAATACAATAGAGTTGGAATTGAATTTGAAATTTTCATTTCCACTTTTTCCCTTATCTAGGTCTTTCCTTAGATGAGAATAGGAAGGGCAAAATCCAAATTTGACCTGCTTCATTGCTATAATTACCCACCACTCTCATTAATATCCATGCGATTACAAAGACACCAAAGCAATCGCCTACCTTTATTATATTAAAAATTATACATTTGTAATCAAATTTTATTATATTTTATATGAGAGAGAGAGATGGGCATCTCTAATTTTATTTTTCACAAAAGAGTAAATAACAAAGTAGTCTAATAAGAGTATAAAACACAAATATTCTGTTTTTTTACCTGAAAATGCAATTTGATGGAGGAAAGCATTTCACAAAAACTCATAATGACGAAGGCAAATTATACTATCGGGATGAATTAGGGCATTAGTTACCACATTTTAAATTGATTTGGTCATGTGACTATCCTATATCTTGGATACCAGTCTACTTTTTTTCTTCTCAAATCCATTTAGGACAACAGAAAAATATGCTCCATTGGATAAGATGGGATAACTTGTAGCTTATTGGTAGTTTGCTTTTCAAGTGCATCAAAGACTAACTATTCACCATTAGAGGAATCATCAAATGCATTGTTCCCTGCTAAAACTACTCCTTTTCCTTGAAAACACAATTAACTGTTTTAGACCAAAATCCAAGTTTTCACATTAATAAACTTGAAACCTTTGTAAAATATATTGTAACCATGTAGTCAATGAAATCCTAATTCTATGTTAGAAAAGGAAGTTAACCTCTTTATTCTTTTATTTAAAAATTACACCTTGATAAAAAAAAATCCTATAATTATTAATAGTATTATTGTTTTTTTAAAATATAAAATAATTAAAAAAAGGTAACAATTAATTTAATATCACAATAAACTTAAGCATAAGACAAAAATGGTTGTCCTCTCCTCACACTTTTTTGTTTAACAGGCAAAACTGAGTGTTTTAGGAATTTAAGAGTCTCACATAAATTAGATTATGAATTATTTATCTCCTAATATATTTGAATTGTAAATAATTAACACGCAAGTAAGTTTGAACCGATTTAGTTAAAAATCGGAATTGTTGATTATATTTGAAAATGTGTATGCTTGGTCCCTCCTCCTCATCAGTTACGTGGGAGCATGTGTTATATTTGCATCCGGCGCAAAATATAATGAATGTTGAATACACCTTAAAAATTGTCATGTGTGTGTTTAGAGTCCATAAGCTATTCTCACTAGCGGTAAAAAAAACCGTAGATCCAGTGAAAACATAAGCGAATCCAAACATATAATTGCAAATCTAAACGTGATTTTCACAACAGCAACCGTTCATCCTTTCATCTAAACAAGAGAACGAGGACGCGAAAGCACTATATCCACATCATATATCACATAGTATATATATTCAAAACATACATAATAGATCATGGGAAAATATACATAAGAAACCATGCAAGGCATCTAAATAAACAATAGAGAAGTATCTAGAACTATGTAGTGCAAATATATGGATTTCTGTAGCTGGTGCTACTGAAACTAATTATTCAAGGACGTGACAATAGGATAAATCTACTTTGGAACCCAAACAACGTGATCCTCAGGAAGGAAGTGGCAAACCGGAACAGTTCCGGGTTTAACTTTGAGCACTTGAAATGCCAAATGCTTTGGGTTCCAATTTGACGTGTCAGTGTGGCACACTGCAACCGCTTTAACTCTGATTCCATCAGCACCCTCCAAAGGCACAGAGTAAGCTTCAGTGGTCTCTGTTTTGTGACAGTAAAAAACAGCATATGGATAATTCTGTTTGTGACACACCACAGCCTTGTTCCCTGTTAACTTCTTCACTCCCGGTGTTATAGTATATTTTTGCAATTTCGTTTCCTTGTCCACTTCCGTGGACACAACCTCAACATTTTTTCCAAGCTTGGAAGTGCTAAAATCAACCATGGATTCAAGCGAGGTTGCGCAATACTTTTCCTCGCCTTTAATGGCAGAATCTTCACATTCATCAATAGTATTCTTCATGACCCGAGCCTCCTCTGACCCGGGTTTGACAGAAAATTTGTTAAAGATATCTTCCAACTTGTTAGATGAAAAAGGTATGGAATCTGCATCTTGACGAGGCAAAAACGAGGCTTTGTTTGTGGTCCTAGTGAAGTGCAAGTCCAATTTTGTCGTAGGATTTAAGTCCTTTTCCAAGAAGAAGAGTGCGACATTGGGGTTATCGTGTAATTGTGTTTGGGTGGCAGCATATTGGTAAAGAAATGGGCTTTTGGGCCCAACTGAAACATATACGGGCTTTCCCTTATGGCCTGTATGCACTGTAACTCCTCCACCTTTTCCACCAACGTTGACATTGGTGCCACCTCCATTTCCTGCGTGCACATTTACACCCCCGTTTCCTACACCCACACTCGTGCTTTTCTCTTCCACCAAATCTGCAAAAAGTTATATGATTCGTTATTAATATTTTCACATTTTACTTACTATATTTCTTTTAAACTTTTTTTATTACATTTCCTATATTTCTTTTTTCCGCATCTCTTTCTTTTACAACAAGTTATGCGCCAAAAAAAATAATCTTGTGAAAAGATGAAAATTGCGTGAGTTTTACACAACAAATTTATATGAATTTTTATTATAAAAGAAAAATAAAAAGAAAAGAGAGAATTTTATATTGATGTGATGGGAAAGAATAAAAAATTATGTATGAAATGTAATATAAATAATATAGCTTTTTCTTAACCAGCTATTTTAAAATACTTTACCAGATAAAATTGTAAAACGTGGAAGGTGAGTATGCATATTCAAAAAGAATGAAAAGGAGAATTATCTTAATCATGTTTGCATTTGTTTACGTATTTTTTCTTATTGTCAAATTTGTAACTCCTCGTGAATAAAAGAACTCTTTTTCCCATAATACTATAAATAATTATTTTAGAATTTCTATTATTTGTGTGTTCGGGCTCAAAATCACATAAATTAAACTAACCTGCCATGCGTGTAGCATGGATAATAAAGTCATGAACTGTTAACTTGAACTATTTTCTGTATTTTAAGGTAATTTTTTTAACGTATTATATATCCTTAGACTCTTCATTTATAATAAGAGTCATCCTAAGAAGTGTCTTTAAAAAGTCAAAATTTAATACGACCTGAGTTAGAAAATCATTTTTCCTAACAAGTGCTGAAGGGTATAAAGAATAAAAAGTTATATATGCTAAATTGTTTATTAAAAATTATGGAATTCAATGTATTAATAAAATTAAATATTATAATTTTTAATAAAAATTTATTAATTATTAATTTTTATTATGTAAAATTTGAGTACATATTAAAAAATATCAAAGTTATCCTATAAAATAAAAAAATTTATCTTAAATATACCAATGGAATTTTTTTATGAAAATTAAATAAGAATAAGTTTTTTTAATATAATCTTGTTAATTTATCTTTAACAAGGTCATTTATTTGAAGATAGACAAACCAAAAACTTATGTGACGGAAATCTTATTTTGTAACACAAGCACTTATAAAAATATTTAGATAATTTTTTAACAATTTTTATAATTTTTTCAAGATTTGATTTAAATTTATTTATATAAGATTTTGAAAAAAAAATATATATACATAGAGCTTTTATACGAAATTAATGATGTACCGTCTTCTTTGAATTTTGTTTACCCCTTTTGACTTTTCCTATATTTTTAACTTTTGTGACTAGTAAAATTTTAATCATACACTCCATATGTTTTTAATAATCATGTTTGATTTTTTCAATATAACAAGTGAATAATAAATGATAATTTTTTAAATAATGATTTTATTATTATTTTTAAAAATGTTAAATTATAAATATGTGAAAAAATGGCAACTTATGTATTTTATGATATACATAGTATTAAAGTTCAATAATGGTTTGAATTTAAAACTTTTCAATTTAAAAAATAGAATCAGGATAATTATAATAATTTTATATTTTTATTTTCATTAATCACTATTTAATTCTTAATTTAATTTTTTAAAATTATAACTTTCTATAAATATTTATATGCATAGACATATTACATGTTAGTTATTTTATATAAATACTTTTAAATATAAATATACAAACATAACATAAGTTTTTATAAAAACAAACATTTAAACAAGTTATTACCCAAACGAGTGCGAAGAATATCGGTGAAAGCTTTAGGCATTGGCGTCGTAGGAAGCACGGATTTCCAGTAAAGTTCTGGAGGTAAGGCAGCATGGGTTGCCACCACCGCAAGCTGCAAATTTAGTCAAATACAGAAAAAGAAGAACCACGTTACCATCAATTCTTATAAAAATTCAGTATAATTCAAAGAAACACTATGCTTCACCCTTATTGTTTTCACCATAATACACAGGACTGGTATGTTGTGGATGATTTTGTTTTAAAGTTGAATAAAATTAATTTTAATCATAATTTTTGTAGTTCCCATACTCTCTTGTGGCTATTGTAAAAATTCCTTATTCCAAATAGAAATAGAGGAAGAAATTGAGGTTTTATAGTTTAATAAGAAAAATTAAAAGAAAGCATAAGCTCAAGTAATAAACATAATTCAGTGGTTTGAAAGTTTAAGCTCTCACATTGATTAAAGTAAAAAGGGGTATGAGAGGATACTCCATGGTGGAAAGCAAAGTTGCAGAACTTGGCAAAAATAATAGGAAATATAAGCGAGGCGAGAGAGAGCTACGTTCTTAAAGAGGCTTCACACCATATTTATATGCTGAATATGTCATAACGATGATTAAAAATAGGTTCTAGAACATGTTGATTAAAAATCAACTCACACCAATATTATCATACATTTTTAAAATCTCAACTGCCCCGGTTCATTGATTTCTATCGTCATTAGTGTCTTTAAATGAAGTAGGTATATATATATATATATATATATATATATATATATATATATCTCAAAGATAGGGATAGTCATTGAGACTTGAGACTGAAAAACTGAGAATTGGCTGGCGGCGCTCTATTTTCTAAATGTTATTTTTAAGTGTTAAAATATTTTGTTAAGGTTAAAGATTAATTGTGAGACAAGTTGATTAATTACTTAAATATATCAAATATTAAATTAAAAGTTAAAATTTTAATGTTTTCAGGGTCCTATAGTATTTATGTACCTTCAAAAGGATCCTATATAATATTTTAAGGTTTGTAAAATATTTTATAAGAAAGTAAACTTGAAGATGTGACATTCTCTTATTTGGTATACATAACACATAAGTTTTAAACAAATATAATAAGTTGTGACTGATTTTAAGAAAAAAGGACGTTTTCTTTTTCCTTTTTTTGTTTAATTTTATTCTTACGATGATACGGTGAGTATTTTGCTTTCTTAAGATAATATGACTTTATAACCTGACTATCATTTCTTTTCCACTTTTACTTTTATCTTGTCGTTTAAATTCTGAAAAATGTGTCTAAAAATAGTAAACTCCAACTAAATATGTTTTGAAATATATCCAATAATAACATTTTTTTTATCACAATACTCACATGAATGTCATCCTAAGCTTATGAATATACCGTGAAATAACTATCATGAAAACTAAAATATTTAGTAAGATTTGCCAACAAATATTGTAAGGCTCTAATAAAAAATATAAGATTGTAAAAATAAAAATAAACATAAACATAATATTACTTATAATCATTTAAATAAAAATGTAAACGTTGTCTTTAAATCATTGATTAAAAATAAAAAACAAGTAATTGGCAAAAAAAGGTATTATATTAAAATAACCACTATTTAATAATTTATTTAAATTAATTAAAATTTTTAATAAATTTTACTATTTTAAAATAAAAACTATTTAAGACGGTTGTTAGCCAAACATACACAGAACAAAATTTTAAGATGAGAATATGCTGAATATTATGCTTAAAGCTGTTTAATTTTATCAACAGATAATTAAGTTAGATTGATGTTTGGTTTTCTTTAAATCTTATGTATAAATAAATAAAATTTCTTGTAGTTGGAAAAGAGGATTATCTAAGCTACCCTACGAAGTAAAGAACCTTATTTTAGGTAAATCATTGAAATTGTATTAAAAATTACAAATTTACAGTCCTACTTTATTTTATTTTTTATAAATAAAATTCTATTAATTTATTTAAAATTAAGTTCTTTATCTTACATGGTAACTTAGATAATTCCTAATTTTTTTTCCAAACATACTTGTATATTTACTTTATAATAATATTCTTTGTAGTAGTATTTTTGGAAATGTCATTTTATGTTCGGAACGATATAACTTGAAACAAATGTATTCAAGATATATAGTTGAAAAAAAATCATTGTTTACCAGCATCCTAGTTAAAGACAATGATTAGGCAACATTTAATACACTTTATTTTATGATTTGGCAATGTTAGATGTATATATTAAGTTAACCAATGTCCTAGCTACATGAAATCTTCGATTAGTTATCATTACCAAAATACAAAGGAGGATAAAGGAATCTGTCAAGCAAAAATGTCCATTTTCTAATAGACAGAATGGGAGCTAGCCATAAAATAAGACTCTTTATGCAGTTTAAATGGTGGGAAATGTGTTCTGTCTGGCTATGCAGTTTTTTCTCCATCCGAGATCCATTACAAATCAATTTTTATATTAAAAAAGTTAATATTTCTTTCTTAAAAGTAACTTAACCTATTTAATAAAGTATATTTAATCTTTAGCAACCAACCTCCTTAAAATATATATTAATTAGCAGTATCCGAATGTTATTAATCACTTAAGCATATTTTAAACACTTTTTGTTTCAATATAATAATTTTTTTTTGGTTTTCCTCTACCAATGTCTAATGAATACTCATTATTATTTTTCTTAATGAAAATATAAAATATCCGCTAATATTTCAAACATTAATTAAATTAAACAAAAAGGTTGTGTGAATAGAAATAAATTTTGTTAACAGAAGTAAGACTAACTTTGATGATTGCATTTTAAAAGGAATTGAACTCTAGTTATCTACCAAATATTGTTAGCGCACGGAAAAAAATAAATGGAATGAGGGTGAATTATTGGAAAATTTTATTATGTACGAGGAAAGATAAATCAAGATGTTTTAAGATGAGTAAATTTCTTGATTCTTTTCAATTTTTATGAAGGATGAAAAAATATTATATAATTGTTTTTTATTTTTATCCAACAAACTAAAATAGAATATATAATTAAGGATTGTTTTTCTTTTACTCCTTTTTTTTTTCTCTCATTCTAGATAACATAATTTTTTTTCCCTTTTTTTCTATCCTATTTTTTTTTTTTATTTATCATGTTCAAACAAAACGTAGTAGAATTTAAATTTAAATCTTAACTTTGATGTTAATTAATTTTATTCAATTTCACAAACTTAAAAAAAATGAAATAGAAAAGATGGCTAAATCAAGCTAATACAAAAATCACATGTTAATATAATAAAACAAAACCTTTAAGGCATATTTAGAGTGGTTTTCAGCTTTAAATTTTAAAGTTTTTAAAAAATTAAACCAGTTCTTAAATTTAATTTTTTATCTTTTATTTATTAAATTTAAAATTTTCATATTGTTTGTTAATTTTTTATTTAAATTTGTATAATGATAAATAAAGTAAAAATATGAATGATAAAAAGATGAAAAAATTTGATAATATTGAACTAATCATAAAAGATAAGATAATTAAATAATTTTTTTTTATATTTAAAATATTTTTATTTTTTGAATTTGAGTTATATATTTTGTATTTAAATTCTAAGACGTTAACTTCCAACCATCTTAATCAAACTATAATTTAAAGAGGAAAATGACAACAACTTGTTTGATTGGAGATTCTTTGCCATCACAACAGTTATTTAGAGGTTTAGCTGAAATTTTGTTTTTTTTTTAAATTATGTAAAAAAAAATTAACTAATTTTTTTTTTGAAATTAATCAAATTTTGTTCTCATATTAATTTGTATTTTTATATAAAATCACAAACTATTATTTTTCATCCAAAATTATAATAAATTAAATCTATTCAATTATTTTAAAACTCATTTTACTCGGAGTTTACTAATTAAAATATTATATTTCAATTAATAAAAAAATATTCAAATTTCTTATTATTTAAATTTTATAACATTTTATAAATTTATTAAAATTTTTACTACATTTTTACTTTTAAAAATTTAAAATCATTCCATATTAAAAATTTATAATAAACTCTTCAAATATTTGAAAAAAATAACAATTTTAAATTTAAAATACAATAAAATAAAAATTATTTAATTTTAAGATAAAATATATTTAACTAACTAATACATAAATTATATAGAATCCAAACTAAAATATTAAAAATAAAATTATATCTGTTTTAGAATGATCCAATTTAACTTTCTTTATATTAGTTCATGATTAAATAAACTAATCCAAACTAAAAGATTAAAAATAAAATTATACCTATTTTATAATAATCCAATTTAACTTTTTTTTATATTAATCCATGATTAAATAGACTAATCAACGTAAATTTTTATTTATATAAGTTGATTAATAGATATAGTTTATATGGTATTGCGACTAAATTAGTTCGATCAAGATGATTTTTAAGTTTAGAAATTAAAATTAGTTTTTAATTTTTAAAATTTGTTGTAAAAGTAAATTAAATTATTGTATTATATTATTTTATTATAAATTTATAAAAAAATATATAAATTAAAATATTATTTTAAAAAATAAAATAATATTAAAATAATATAAATTTAAAAATTTTAAAAATAATAAATTAAATATTATCATTATTATGATGATAATAATGATAATAACGATGAGAATAAAAATAATATTTATAAAATAATAGTAATAATATTATAATTATAATATAAAAATATTATATAATTATATAAATTTAAATTTATATATTATTTGATTATTAGTATTTAAGATATAAAATTTTATATATAACTTGATATATGTTGTTTAAATTATATTATAATATTATAAATATAATATAATTTATATAAATATTTTTTTATTTTTTAATATATAAAAAATTAGATATATGAAAATTAAATCTTTAAAATAAATTATTATTATTATGATAATTATTATAATATAAATAATATTATATAATTATATATTTTATATATTATTTAATAATTATTATTTAATTTTATTTATTATTGTTATAATTTTTATATTATTTAATTTTATATATTATCAGTATTAGAATTTATTATTATTATTATTATTATTATTATTATTATTATTATTATTATGGCGATGATGGTAATATTAATAGTGATAAAAATAAAAATAATGTTTATAAAATAATAATATTAATATAATAATTATAATATAAAAAATATGATATCATTATATAAATTTTTATTTTATATATTATTTAATTTTTAATATTTAAAATAAATATTTTTATATATTATTATAATATTATAAATTTAATATAATTTATTATTGAATAATATTATTTATTTTATTTTTTATTATAAAAAATTAAATTTTATTGAAATAATAAAATTTATTATTATTATTATTATTATTATTATTATTATTATTATTATTATTATTATTATTATTATAATAGTATGATAATTTAATGATAGTAAAATTGAATAAATTTAAGAATAAAATATTTTAAAACTAAAAGTAATATTTATAATTTTTTTTGGTTTAAAATTTTATTTAAAATTATTTTAAAAATATATTAAAAATTATTTCAAAATTATTTTTATTGAATAAATTTTATTTTCTAAATTAATATAAAAATTAAAAACTGAAAACTTACGACATTTCAAATGGAATTTTGTTTAGTCTATATGTATGATTTTATTTTTAATTTTTTAATTTATTAAAATATTTTACTTATTTTTTTTTGTATTTTAAAAATTAAAAAATGGCACTAGTACAACTTTGTTACATGTATTTTTTTTAATATAAAAACTACAATAAATACATTTTAAATTGTTAAATTTTATTTTATATTGTTTTGTTTCACACTTCAAATAAAAAAAATTATGAATAGATTAATAAATTTTTAAAAAATTATATATTAATGAGTTAACTAATCTATTTAACTTACGAGTTATATGGATCAATTCATATAGTTTTATAATTAAATAAATATTGTTTTAATTTTAGAATTGTAATTTTGCAAGTCATTGTGTACCAATAGGAAGATTATAAATTCATATTCAGTTCTAAATTTTTATTATTAATTCATTAATTTAATTTGATTTGATGCTTATCATAATTATTAAAAGCATGGTTTAAATTTTGATTATTGATTGTTTTCAATAAAAAAAATTTGTTTTAAAATTATTTTTAAATTAATATGATTAATTACAACTTTTACTATAAATTTAATTTTGAAAATCAAACGTGAATTAAATTACGTTAAATGTTTACGTAAATTTAATTTGAATTTTTAATTTTGCAAATACTTGTCGAAATACACACTAAATTTATTTGATTTGATGCCACTCGCAATTATTAAAGCATGGTTTAAATTGTGTTGACTTTATAGGATGTTAACATGGACCAAATAACGAACAACTACTAAAATTTATTAGACGGAGACTAGGGATTGTACGTGTGGCATGATTTTAGGGCAAACGGCTTTCTTCTTTCATATTATATTTTATCCCGTCTAATTTAGAATGGAGTAAAAATATTTTAATAAAATTAAAAAATTAATAATTAAAACAAATAATGCATAATTTATAATATATGTTAAATAAAAAAAATTAACTTCTGCAGTAATTAATTTCCACTATTCACAACTAGAAACCAATCATCCTATTGTTGTTTTCTCGAATTACCAGTGACTTTTATTATATTTGCTCTTACTATATACTACCCGATTCTTGCTGAATAAGACCTGTATTATTTAGATTTTGTGCCAAGCTGAATTATTCATGACCAATACTTTAGTTTTTTTTTTCCATCTTTGTCTATCAAGCAAGCAATTAAAGGTGTAAAATTTAAACCATTGCATTGTAGCTCTCTCTCTATATATATATATATTATATACAGATAAATAAATAAACATTTTAAGAACCAATAGGCTTAAAAACTTCAGCTCTAGGAGAATTCAATCCCTGACAACTTAGGTATAATTACTCTTTATAGTCTTCATGTTAAAAAGTTATCAAGTCAAATCTAGCTAACACTTATTTTGTGTTTAAGTTTTGAACCTTAGCTTTTAATAAATCTATTGGTACTTCTAAAGGTGAAGATAACGTGCACTCCTTATCCTGCAATTAAGGTGAAGTTTTAGTAGGCATGGACTGAGGAACGTGGCTACCAAAGAAACCAATAGCTTGATATGGTAATATATTTGATAATGGCTATTCAACCACCTGCTAATTAATTGCTATATATCTGTTGCCTTCTTGTTGACATGAACAAAACAATTTCTCTTTCTTTTACCATATTCATACACATGTATGGCAAGATGACTATGTCATCTTTTGGGCAACTTTGATCTACCTTCCATTATCATTCTCTTTTGTGATGGTTAAAGAAATATTACGATGGCCACTAGAATTTTGGGGCAACAATTTTGTAATACTAATTTTGAAGTTTTCAAGCAAACTTCAACTCCATAATTTGATACCAACGATTTGCTTGGCAAATATTTCTTTTCCCTTTATTCTTGCTAAGTGCTTTTCTGTACACGTGCTTTTGACTAAGACGAACTAGTATGTCCATTTTTTATTAGATGAGTTAAGGGTGGCCCATCTTGGTTAATGCTTGGGAAATATATCTATGTTTTTTTTTTCGGGTACATGGTTCCTTGCATATTATTCTCATGCATTTTTTTGGAAATAATGACATACTACTTTTAAGGATTTATTTATTACAAGGTACTACAAAAAAATCTTTTAAGATATCATATACTGTTTTTAAAAAAATCAGATAATAACAATAGTAGAGAGATAAAATAAGGGACTATATTTTTTTAAAGAAACATAATGAGATAAGGAAGCTCACAAAACTGCCAAAGAGAAAATAAAACTATTGCTAAATCCTTTTTATAATGAAATTTGAGAAGACAAGTGTTGAAAATATCAATTAAAGTATATTGACCAGCATTTTAAATATATTGGTTAAATAATTAAAAATATTTTTTATTAAAAAATAATATTAAGATATGTTGAAAAATATAGAAAAAATATACTAATAACATTTTTATGATTTTTTAAATTAAAAATTTTTAAATACTATTTTTAGAATATTGATTAATATTTTTAAAAATATTAATTTTGATCGTTAGAAGTGATTTTAAGCATTTAAAACAAATAATATTTTATTTAAAATATAAATATTTATTATATACCAAATATATACTTTTTTTAAATAAAATCTTGTCATTTTTAAACGTTTAAAATCAATCCTAAAAATATAGGTTAATTGACCTCTCCTTTCTTTCATAAAAGATAACGGAATATATGATGTAAAAGAAATTGAGCAGCCATTGAATAGATACCCGTTGAAATACAATTGAATTGATTTCAAATCAATTTTATTTCACGTGAAACACTTTCAAATTCAAGTGATTTCAAACTGTCAGAATTTAACGCAATATTACAGAAGTTATTAGAATTAATTAACATAATTATCAATCAAACGAAAATAAATGACATCAATGAAAATAGGAAACAATCCACGGAGAAATACATGTACCTACTCATAGGATAAATTGGTATAACATGTTATTTAAAAATTAGTACGAATATACCGACAAAATATGTAAATGTACCAAAAACTATTAAACAATTAAAACAAAATAAATAAGCCAACTGAATTGATTGTTTGCAAAATTTATTATATAATAAATGACTATTAATTATAATTAATTTCAAATTTTAAATTATTACTTGAATTTTATTGAAAACATTTACAATTTAAAAAAAATTTATGTAGATGAACTGGATTTTTCATACGACAAGTTCCATGGAAAAATTGTGATTAACCTCTATATACTTTATCATATTATTATTTATTGATGTGCTAACATATCATTAAAAAGAGTTACATTTTCAAAGGAATTTTAACTATGTGTATAAAAAAAAGTTCTATTAATAGAGATAAAATTTATTTTTACGATCTTTGTATTTTAAAGGAATTAATTTTTGTTGTTAATCCAAGAATATTCTTACTATATATATATATATATATATATATATAAAGATTATATTTTTAAATAATGATCATAAACAATTAAACTTTTTTTAAAAGAGTTGACCAAATATCAATAAATTATAATGTGTGAAGAAGTCGAATATTAATTGGATTAAAACTAAATCTTAAAATATTAGAAAAATTATATTAAAATTATATTTAGAAAATGGGTTGTCATCTTTTGTACTGATGACATTTATTTAAAAAAATTATAAACAGCAATATTGTCTTTATTTAAATAGTATTATTTTTTTTCTCGACTATTATAGTTTGTCAATTTCATAATATAATATTAATTTTATTGATGAAGGGGCTGTTATGTTTTGTTTAGATAATGAAAAAAATAAAAAAAGTATAAATAAAAATAAGATAGGAAAAAAATTTATTTAGATAAATGGAAAAAGTAAATGAAATAAATATATTAGCAGTGTAAATTTTATTTATATAAATTTAAAAAATAAAATTTAACTTTAACAAAATTAATTGTATATTATTTTTTAAAAATATTATTTTATAATTTTTTAAAAATAATATATAATAATTTTAACAATTTAAAATAAAAAACATTTCTCTCACCTTTTTTACTAAAAAAAAAAATTATTGCAAGCTCCGCACTCTCCTATTTATTTTACAAAATAAATGATGAAAATAAAATTATAACTTTTTTTTCTTCAATCCCTCGCTCCAAACAATACGTTAAAAAAATGATAAAAAATATAACTAAAATTTTTTATGGGAACATTATATATTTAATGGAAAAAATAAAAATAACTTTTAAATAAAATATGAATATTAATTATACTTTAAATGTAATATTTTATTATTTTTCTGCTTACCTTTATTATTCTTTTTATACATTGCAATGCTAAAATTATATATCTTTTTTAAGAGCATTAACTTAAAGTGATATTTATATATGTTTGAAGATCGTTTAATCAAGCTTTGAGTTTTAGCCTGTGAATTTCGTGCCCCAATCTAAACCTTTATCCAACAACAAGAACTTATGTTTCAGGGAATTGTTTTTTTCACTTTTTTTTTCTACTTTTTACATCTCCTTTCGTTTTTTGTAATTTTATTTTTATATAAATATATTTTGCAAATTAATTTATAAAATATAAATATATATATATATATATTTATATTGTAAAATAATTTGTTGATTATACATGAATTATTTATAGAATATATATAAATAATAAAACAAATAACAAAAATTTAAAATAAAGAACATGAAAAGTAAAAAAGTATGACTATGTTTCATTCTTTTCTTTGTCAGTAGAAATACATTCCGAAGCCCGCAATGGCCCAAATATGCAGTATTCAATCAAATACTGCTCCAAAAAAAGTTTGGGCTGGGATGTTTCTGAAATTGATCTACCTGTCTTGAATTTATAGGAATATTTATTAATCTTTGTTTTCTTGGGTGAAACACTTTATGAGTTGTTTACTAGGAGGATTTTGAAGATAAAATGAAGGGAGGATAATTTTTTTAGTTTTAAACTAAAAAATTATATATTATTTATGATAATGATTAAATAATTAACATATTAAATTTTTGCTAATCTATTATTTTATATATTTTTTAAAAAATTATTTAATTAAAATATATTTATTTTATTTTTTTTTTCTTTCTTGAACAAGTCCTGAGATGCTTACAAGAATCATATGCCTACAACTAATTTTTTATTTGTACCCAATCTCATGAGATACATTTACGAATGATAGAAATGTTGCTATATTTATGGAAGGATGACACTTTTTTTTTTTTTTTTATCTAAATTACAAATATTATTAACCGGAAACAATCTTATTAGAACTGTGTAGAATTACTATAAGCAACAAAACTTTCCTTTTAAATTTTTAACACAATTAAATACCTAATACTTAAATTTAAAACCTAAAAAAAAAAAGATCAAGCCTCGGAAAGACCATTAACTAATACTACTAAAATTAGTCCTTCAAATAAATAATACTCTTTGAACCCCACCACCAACACACATAAGAAAAGGTAACCATTCACAATTTACTAGTTTAACAGTGATTGAATTATTAAATTAAACATTTACTCTAATATTATTTTAAGTAACAAATTAATATGAAATTATAAAAAAAGGTAAATAAAAATTTAATTTTATATAATATTATATTACAAGTTTTATAATATTAAAAAGTTTATAATAAATAGTTAGATAACCAAAATTCATACATATATTTTACATAGGACCTTTTAACTATTTTAAAAACATTTCAGAATAAACAACTTTAAAATTTTTTGTTAAATTATAGTTCAAACAATTTTCCCTTAATTTTGATCGATCTACTCTGGTTTTAAGAACTACACAACTAACATTCACAGTGCTATCTTAGGATTCCAAGCATTCCAAGGGTGATGGTTCGTTCATGTTCCTATTCGTTCTAGTAGTATGAGTTTTTTATTTCTAATTTTTCTTATCAGGTGTGCCTTTTCACCATATTTTATATTCTACAATTTTGTAGGAGAAAGATCTTCAAGAGTTTCATGATATCCTAGAAATTTCCACCTTCTAGTTGGTAAGTTTATTGATTGCGAAACAGACAAGCAGAATAGTAAACCTCCCATTTGAACCGTGTTGCGTGCTAGGTTACTTATTTAATGTTGTTGTTAAAATGAAATCGATATTAATTGAATATATTTTTTTAAAATTTTTAATATATAATATATTAAAAAATATAAAATTTAGATAATAATATAATATTTTAGTATCTTAATTTTATATAATAAAAAGTTATATATTATTTTAAATTTTAAATTTTAATTATATTAGTGAAATTAATGTTTTTTTCTCAGTTTTATTATATTACCACTTTATTTTTTAACTGATTTTCCTGGTTTTTAAAATAATTTTATAATTTAAATAGTTTAAAAGATAATCAATTTTTAATTTAATCAGTCAATTTAGTCTAATTTTTAAAATAATAATTTCACTTACCCTCTTTCTTTTTTTTTTTCCAGAAAGCTAGAGGGAAATGGAAAATACGTTGGGCAGTTCTTACTTTGTCGGACAAATAACATTCACATTTGTAAAATTTAATAAAATTTTACTTTTGATCCTACGTAAATTTTTAAACTTTATTTAATAATATAACATCGTTATTATTTTTTATTATATGGATCATTTCTTATTTTTTTACATAATTATATAAATAAAAAATAAAATAATAAAAAATATAAAACAAAGTCAAATAAAAATTTATTAAATCTCAATAAATATAACCATAATTTCTCCTACTTTTTAATATTATTACAGTTTTAAAAAAATTGCAAGATAACCCAATTTATAACCGACTATATTCATCAGAAAATTGGGATTAGTGATAACTGATTATATTATATCATCAATTTTTTTAAAATATTGTAAATGTTATTTTCAAATATAAATTAATTTTTAATAATAATTATGTTAAAATCAATTATTCAAAATTCTAAACTAAACAGACCTTTTGTCATTTTTAGAACGGACCCAAATTCATGAGTTTTGCATGAAAAAGATGTTGGGCCTGAGGCATATGAGTAACCCACATTTAATATATGGACCAATTACCAATAAAGGGTTTTCATTTGCAAGAAAGAACATCCCACGATATGGCAACGAGGACCAAACTCCCCCACCTTTTTTCTTTCTCCTTCGTCTTGGGTTCGTTTGGTATGGACAATAGAAAGTTGATTTTGATAATTCCCAATTGAATGAAAAAGGTAATATTGAGTTTAGTGGTTGATAGCACCCTAGATAAGACCAAACAAGTTATAGGTAACTCATGATTAACCTCAAATGGAACCCAAAGCACATGGTCAAGGCATGAGTTAGGCAATATTGGTCTTTTATTTTATTTTTTCACTTTACTTATCACATTTCTTATCCTATTCCAATGCGTAATAGGTAGCGCACTATCCTCCCTCCCACTCCCCTTGGTCACAACTATATCTCTTTTTACTTGAACATGGTCATAGCTAATAACTAAGTATCTAGCTAAAAATAACGCTTTAGTCCACTAATGTATCTTTTTGGTAGGCTTTAGTATCCTACATTTTAATAGGTATCTTTGGTGGGGAAAAGTTGCATCCACTAATTGAAGCTAGTTTTTGTTCCTTGATGTTAAATTAGTTCATGAAAGCAAGTGAATTGCTGTGGCGTGGGTCATTAAGGAAGTCAATTTCTAGCCAAGTTTGGTTGACATTTGGCAGACCAATAGAGGTGGGGCGGTTTGGTTATTGAATAGTTTCTCCCTTATTCTTGGCGTTGAGCTTAGTTTGAAATCCCTATCAAATTTGGAAATACAAAGATTGATATAACTCAACCATCATTTTGCATATCCGAAGCTAATTATAATTAATTCTTAGGAATAATACGGAACGCTGAACCTGTTTCCATTCTTTGGCTACTTCTATCAAGAAATCCACCTCTCTTACACGTGGTTTCCTTCCGTCTTTATTGTATTTGACTCCTACCAAGTGAAATGCAATTTAAAGTCTCGCATGCACTAAAAGAAAGAAAAAAAAAATACAACAAAGATTTAACAAAGTGGCAACCTGAATCGCAATTCTGTAATTAGAAGAGCAATAATTACATTGTGACGTTTGCATTGTGTATATTCATAAATTCTAACAATTATAATTGTATTTTATCTTTTAAAATGTAGTTTTCACTTTTGGAGTAAAATCTATATTTAATTTTATTTCAAAAAAGTCAGTAGAATTACTTCAATGAAAATTAAAACAATTTTACATAAAAATTTAGATTCAAAATCTGATGTAAAAAAAATATAATTAAAAAAACTACATCCAAAGATGATTTAAAGTATAAAATGTTACAGTCGTAAATTACTTGTATTATTCTAACATTAGTTCCATGTATATATTAATACTAATAAAAATTAGTTGTACGTTTATAATATATTTAATTTTTTATTATATATATATTTAAATAATTTTTTTTTAATATATATATATATTTTTAAATTTAAAGTTTTTATTGTATGAATTTTAATTTATTTTTATGTAAATTCATCCTTAGATTTTTCATCTTCTTTTTATATAAGGACTTACCAATTATTTTTTATTATAATTTATAAATTATTTTAATGCGAATTATGTATCTATTACACTTAAATATCTCGTCTTTTTTTTAAAGGTTAAGATTTCATAGTTCTCCAATAAATATTCCTTAATACTTGAATTAATAATTTTATAAAAAATATTATTAAAAATATAAAATTAAATTATTAATAATTTTATTTTTTTAATTTACTAGAAAAAACATTTAAAAGAAATAAAATTAATTATTTTCGCTTTATCTAATCAGAGAATAATCTAGTATATTAACTTATAACAATTTTATAAATTAACAACTAATATAATTTTTTTCAATATTTTTATATTTTATCCCTTTATACTAATATTTAAATATAACGATATATATATATATATATATATATATATATATATATATATATATATAAAGTCAATTAAATACTTACTATATTTTTATATGCCGTAAAAATATATTGGAGAAAAAAGTAATACCTATTATAAGTTATTAGTTTTTGAATATTTTTATAAAATAATACATAATTTCTTTTTTTCATGAAATTTTTTATTTGGATATCTCCATATATTTATTATGTGAGAATATATATGTATAATCTAAAATTTATTAAATAGAGTTATATTTTGAAACCTTTTTATGATGAATACACGTTTAAATATTATAACCCCTCTAATTTATATAAAAGTATACAGTTTTATAATATCTACAAAATTTATTAATGTAATTTATAAATATATATATATATATATATATTTATTTGGATATCTAAAATTTTATATCATACTCTCACATATAATTGATCAATTTAATTTCTAATTAATTCAATTACTAATTCGTAATTATATAATATTTTATCTACATTCAAATTTAAATATAATCACCATTAAATTTTAAATTATCACATAATCGGTAAAATTTTAGTGTAGAGTAAAAATTCTAGAACTATCTTTATAAATAATTAAATTTCATCCAAAATTAAATTTAAATATAATTAAACCCAAATTTTAAATTTATCATATAATTAATAAATTTAATCCTATACTCTGATTGCTTAATGCTTGACCAACATAATTTTACTTTAGAATTTGCAATCTCTTAATTTCACCTTCAATTACAATTGAATTGCCTCTTTTGTAGCATTTGTGTGTATGTTGATAACATTGTTCATTAGGTGAGAGCATGCATGTTGTCACCAAATTATTTTTTTTAAATATTATATATTACTGCATATTGTCTTATCCAATCATGTCTCTTACCCAAAATTGAATGAAAAATTTAAATTTAAAAAAAATTATAAATATATATTTATTTCATTGAGAAAATGGAAAATAAAATAAATAAAATCAGTCATGGTATATTAAATTAGAAATTTTATTTTTAAATGATATTTTAGGAGTTATATTCATTAATTTCTTTTACATTAAATATTTATTATTTTATTTATAATTTTTATTTTTTAGATGTTAATTTAATTTTTATTTTAATTATTAATATATTATAAATTTAATTTTTTTGTATAAATTAAAATTTATGATTGTAAAAAAATTAAATATTAAAATTATTATAATTTTAATATTAATATTAATATTAATATATTATATTAGTAAGCATTATAAGTTATGATTTTTAAAAAATGTTTTTTATTTTATTCCAAATTTAAAAAATTTATTTTATAATTTTTATTAATAAAATAAAATATTTATTAACAATAAAAATATTATTCTTTTAAATTTTTTTATTTATAAATTTAAAAATAGCTATCCAATGCACAAGCAATGCATTAATAATAGTAAAAATGAAGGATGCAATACAAAAAAAAAGAGTAAATTAATAAATATTTATTTATTATTGTTGCAAATTTAATATGTGCCGAGAAAAAAGGTGTACTCGAAATTATACATGCATAACCTTTCCATTACCTTATTCTTGATTTTGAACTACAAAAATAAATAAAATTTTGCGATCGCAAGACAAAGGTCGTAGGCAACAAAGGGGCGTTCGGGTATTCATTAAAAAGAAGAGAGTACATTATTTTTGTACAAGTTTTATAATTTTAATGGAAATTTTACATTTCCTGGGAGTATATTTCTCAAACTAATTTGTATTTTTTGTAACTAGATAACTTTAAACATAAATCGTATATTTGTTTATATGTTATCAAAGTCATGTATATTAATGAAACTGTGAACGAGGTCAAATGAAAAAAAGAAGTCGCTGATATAAAAAAAAAAAGTGGCAAAGAAAATGAAGAAAAATTATAAAAGTATATGTTGAAAATTACAAAGTTACGCACTCGTAAGTATACAAAATTTCAATTATCTTCGTAAGAAAATATTATGAATTTGTAACTTTTAACAACAATCTTATAATTTTAAGAATTTATTTTTGATATATTATTTAATATATTTTTTAAGTTATTAATTGATTAAAAATTATTATAAGTATTTTTATAAATTAATTTTTTTGATTACATGACAATTAATAATTGAATAACAATATATAATTTTTTATATTATCAATACATTTTAATTAAATTATAATTTTAATTAGTAAATTTGTAACTTTTGGATTCAAATTACAACAGGAATACCAGTATGTAACTTTTAATATAAATCTTTTTACTTTTTTTCACAGGTTTGTGTAATTGAGGAGTATATCCTTGTAATTTTATTTTTAAACTATAAATTTTTTTATAATTTTTTTATTTGCAAATGATGATTTTTTTTATTTGACAATATTTTTATTTGAATATAAGGGATTATTTTTATTTGAGTCAATATTTTTTAATTTATTAATTAAAAGAAAATTATTTAATCTTTTAACTCTTTCTCACCATCATTCTTTTCTATCTAGCTTTCTGGACCAGTTTCTTACTACCACTCCCTCCTCCCCCAATTTTATGCCATACCTGTAATTAAAAATAGGTTATTAATATTGCTTTTAAAAAGGTTAGTGTATATGTACCCAGAAAAAAAGGTTAGTGTACATGTACCCAGAAAAAAAAGGTTAGTGTAATATTCTCTTTTTAATGGAAAGTATATATGATTAACTTTTAAAATATTAAGCACGTGCTTAAAAATATTTTCGATAAATAATTTTTTATTTTATAAGTTTTTCAATAAATTACTGCAAAATGAATATTTTTTAAAAAATAAATTCAATCAAACATAAGCTAAATATAAACAAAGGAAAGAAACAAGTTCGGAGCACTTTCCCCCTCTCTTTTGTTTTAATGGTGCAATAAATAATTGATACCTTTATCTTTTTCTTAATGTTTGATTTTTTTCATTATAAAAAATTATATTAGATCCCAGTTGGTTGTTATTATATTACCAACTATAAATTTATTAAGGAAAATGAAAAAAAAATGTATTTTTAGGCCTCCACAACAGAATAAAAAAAAATATTGGCCACTTTATTTTCTTTGAAAATAGTGGTCACTTCTAATTCCATTAATTGCCCATTCTCGGAATATTTGTTGTGAACTTTCTGCGTCCAGTTGTCAAACATAACTTTTCCATAGGCCCATTTCTTCGTCCTTCTCTTGCAGAAGATTTCAACAACCCTTATTTTAACTGGCACAAACATGGTTATCAAGCATCTAATTGACCTAAAAAAATCCCCAATTGCTAATAGACCATTTGATTGTCAATTTCAATACCCGAATGTGTAATAGTACATAATGATAATATTGTGTGATCTCATAGCTTTAAATTCAGCTTCTTTTTACCGAATTGGCACCATTCACTTGTAACATTTTACGTGTATATGTTATTTCAAGGAAGAGGTTACCCAACTTGTTCATGTTTGCGTTAGAGTAAAACTGAGTTAGTAGAGAAATAATAATAATAATAAAACTAATTATTATAATTATTATAATATAAATAAAGAAATTCCTTGTTTTTAAATACTTTTATATAATAATTAAGCTAATTATTTATTATAATTAACATTTAGTTTTTCTATAATAACTTTACATAATTTATTAATATCTTTATTTAAAACATAAGAATTAAATTATGTAAGAAATATATATGATCAAATTAAGACACATAAAAATACTAGATATATAAGATCACAAAAAATTGAAATCAATGAAAAAAATAGAAGAAAAATTGAAGTATTAAAACTTATATTTATTAATCTAAAAGATTAAAGAATAGTTGATCGGATAATCAAATTAATTCAGGTTGAAAATGATAAATTTAAAAATTAAAAGCAATTATAATTGGTTTGGTTTAAGTTTTAAATTGAGAAGAACTAATCAATCGATTATAATTGGTTTGGTTTAGGTTTTAAATTGAGAAGAACTAATCAATCGATCTGATTTGACTAGTTTGATTTAGATATTGATGGGTTCATCAGATTAATTCGATCCAATAAACATCTCTAAATTTAAACTATTTTTTTATTAACGCCAACAATAAAATTTAAATTTAAAATTTTAAATCTCAACATTTTTATTATTAAATATTTCAATAGGTTAAATTTAAATAATTTTGATCGAGATATTATATTAATAATAATAATCATCATCATCAGGTATATTTTTTAATATCTTAAAATCTATTTTTTAAATAAGCATTTAACAAATTTAATTTAATTTAATTAATAAATTGATGTACTCTAAGTTGTAGATATCTTTGATGAATCCTGATGTATTGCCACTTCTATTTAGATATGTCAATTTTTTTTTTAAAAAAAATTGATTGTTACTTTATATTCTTTGTCGTTAGCAAGTTTCCAACAAACTCTAAATTTTTCATAACATGGAAGTATTCCTTATATTTCATCAACAAGATGGAACTTAAAGTTATAGTAGACTAGTATTTTAGACCCATAATATAGTAGGAAGTATGATATATAAAGTGTCATGTGAAAAACTGAAAGAAAACTAAATATGCGACAAAAAAGAACTAGTTGAAATACACGGTATGCTCCCATTTCAATAATTTTCTTTTGAAGGAAAGAGGATGGTATTAAACTTTTTTGGACGCATTGTATATTATAATTGCATAGTTGAGGACTTGAAGCTAAGGGGAAGTAGATCCTACAGATATAGACTGATTGGATTCCAAACTATAGTTAATAGAAGGCACAATTCTTTCTAGTGATCTCGTTGCCTTACTTAGCAAGAATGCATGGCTTTATGTATAAAACTGAACTTATGAACAAATTAAATATTCAGTCGCTAGATATGACACAAATTTAATACCTGAAACCCTTTATTCTCACATTCTTGGACTAATGTGCTTTAAATAATGGGAACGTTGCATCCCCACGTCTGTCTAATCAAGCTTTGAGAGTTTATAATATAGTAGCAATGATTAAAGTTGCCTATTTTTAAAGACATAAGAAGAAGTGGAGAATATGACCCATGCTGATTCTGTGTCTAATATATATATATATATATATATATATATGTAATATTAAGAGAGTGGAATCAATGATTTTTCTTGTAAAGTCACGTCCTTTGCTTCCTATAATTAACCATGAGTCCATGACTAATTGAACCTTTGTTTTTAAGAGATTATTTGCTTCGCCTAGATTTTTACTTTTTCAATTTATTATTTTTCTAATTTTGTTTTCTTCTTTCATCGTAAATATACAGGTTATTCTATGTCAAAATGTCTTTATATCATAAAGATATACATGTGTGCACAATGATACCTTTGGAATATAAAATGTTTGGTCGTGCGAAAAGTGGTTAAAAAGTCCTCATTTGAACTTTTATTTAATGGCCGTCTGAATAATCAGTGAAAGAACCATGTACCCATGAAAACGAGATGGTTTGGGATAAATTTTGTTCTCCTTATTTTAATCTCATTAAAAATTAGAACGGGTGCGAATGCAAATTTTAAAATTTAATTTAAATTTCATTAGATTTAAATAATTTTACCAAAGAATTCATTCCTTATTTATTTAATTTTTTTAGAATTATATATATATATATAAATAAAATATAAATATATTTTAATTTAAATAATATATAAAATAAGTATTAAAAATTAAATAAATAAAAATTTTAATAATAAAATTATATTTTTAACAAAATATAATAGTTCAACATTTTATTTAAATAATATTATTATTTTTATAACATATTTTAAATATAATAGTTTAAATTTTTATTTAAACAATATTATTATTATTTAATAATAATGAAATTCTATATTAAAAAAAATAAAATATATTAATAAATATCTTCATTATTGATATCGAGTACTTCGTTTTATTGTATAAGAATAATTTAAGAAAATGATATTTTTGAAATAAAAATATAAAAATAAATTATTTAGATTAAGATGAAATATTTTTATATTCATCGATATGCTATGTAAACATTTAATTTAGAAAAATATTTTTAATTTAATATAACATGTTAAAATTTAAAATTCAAAAATCATTTTAAATTTATATTTTGGTTTACTAAATTTAATTAATAATATTAAAAATAACTGAGACAAATAAATTACGTAACTTAACAAAAAATAGATTTACTCCTAAAAATATTATCATTAAAAAAATAAGAATTGAATCTAATAATATGAAGGTGGATCTCATTTTATCATTGTATAAAAATTAAAAAAATGTTAGAAACTTAATGAGTTGTATATAATATAAAATGATACATAGTTCATCAGCTGAAATTTCCATTCATTAACATTTTGCAAACATTAAAAATATCAAATAAAAATCAAGGTTTGTATAAATATTGAATTAATTACTAGTAAAACCCGTAATTTTTAAATGTCTTTTTGTTTAAAGGTGAGATGAAATTTCATCAAGGTTTTCTTTTTTTGCCGTTAAACTTTCTTTAAAATTCGTGTAAGAGCTAATCTACACTGTTCATTATATGACTATTTCGTATTACATTTTTTGAATATTGAACTAAATAGAGCCTAAGTTTATAAAAATAGAAAAAATTGAAATAAAATGTGACAGACAATGGTGTGAATAGTTTTCTGAATTTCTGGAAATTAAAAGAATTGATAAATCATGTGAATCTGACAGCACATTCCCAACTTGAATTTAAAATTGAGCCCATCGTTGTGTCCTTTTCAGGTATGGAAAGGAAAAATAGAAGAACAATGCATAGTATGAAACAAGACACCATTATACTCTTAGATGCCCATAAATTCATCTCATCAAAAGTTCTTTAAAAAAAAAAGATGGAGAAAAAAGTCGAAATAGAAAAGCATGGAAAAGAAGAAAACTAACGAAGAAGAAGACATATGATTTCTTTGTACCTTAAATTATCACACACACAAAGCGACGAGTTGAAAAAGCGACATATTATACTTTTTATATTTTTTAACTCAATCAAATATCAAAATCAAATGTTCCTTTTACTTTAGCTGAAAAAGCATTTTCTAAAAGTTTTAACGAAAAAATTTATACAATAATTATAAATAATAAAAAATATTATTAATATTAACAAATATTTTATATTCTTTAAAAGTTTTATAAAAAAAAAATATATGAAAAGTTCATCACACTAAAATTTATTAAATCTATTGAATCTATTACATGAATTAGGATAAGAAAATTTCAATAAAGAATAAAGGTAACATCTGATTTAATATTTTAATAAAGTTTTTCAAATATTTTATATTTTATATACATATATTTTTTTTAATGTAATTAGTATAAAACAAATTTTTTTAATAAAAATAGAGGATCTTATGTATATAACATTTGAGCATCTTTTGCATATAATAATTTAGATTAATCTAGATCTAAATAGATGTTGCATAGTGACGGGAAACATGACTTGTATTTTAGGTCAATACAAATCTATTTTAAGAAAGGAATGAGTCCAAGACCTATATTGATGCAACTCCTTTATATATATATATATATATATATATATATATATATATATATATATATATATATATATCACATTATAGTTATTTTAAGACATGTGAAGTCATTAATTGAAATCAGAATTTTTAATTTTTTCTCAAATTCTCTCTTCTTTATTCTTGTCTTCGATACTTTCTTATTCTTTGAATTTTAAGATGATAAAGCAACCATGATTATGTTTTTAGAAGTTACAATTAATATATTCTTTATTTTTTATTCAATTTAACATTACTTTAATCTTCATTAAACCAATCTTTTCTCATATTTCAAGATGCTATCAAAAAATTATTATTTATGTAAACTTTTCCTTCCTGTTGGCTACACTCGACACCTTTTTCTGTTCTATTTCATGTATAAATTTTATTTTGATACGTTTTTAGTATAAATTTTTATATTATTAAATAAACATTATGATAAATATATTTTTTAAATAATTATTATAAAAATTAATTATTTATAATAATGTAAATGTATGATAATTTATAATTGAATGATAGTATAAAAATATTTATACTGTTATTATATTTTAATTAAATTTTTAACATATATCATATATGAAGAAAATTATATTTCATTTAAATAATGTTAATTTACATTATGTTTTTTATTCTTTTGAGTAAATTATTTTTTATTTTAAAATTTTATATTTTTTAAAATATTAATATATGCGTTACACTTTAACTTATTTTATTATAAACTAATTTCTTACGATTAACTTCTATTTTTCTGCTACAATTTGTGGTGTTATCATAACTAATTCAGAAAATCTATTATTAAATTTGAGACTTTAAAATAAATAAAAAAAATTGAGTGAACTGATGATAACTAGCTTCGAATGATTTCTGAGTCATTTATAATATCCACCCCATAAAAATATTTATGTATAGTATAATGGATTAAAACATAACAATTAATTTTCATCTCTTAAGAAAAAAGTGTAATTTCTAAAAAATAAAGTTATAATTCAAATATCTAAAAATGCAGCGAATCCATTTTATCTCAATTATTAAATAATCAAGTGCTTAAACCCTTTATGAAGTACTTCCATCTGCTTTACTTTTTAATCTTTTGCTCACGTCCCCACTAAATTTGATGATGATTAGACGGACTTTGTTATGATGTTTCTGTTTATTAAAATATTAAGGCGGTGATTTTATAGGATGATCACCTTATGCTTTCGGTTTATTAATGCATAAGCAAAGTGAAATGCTTAAGAACTCGATCCAACACCAATATAAAATTTACTTAAACCCTCTTAAAGTATAGGTATGCGCACGCGGGTCTCAGGTTTCAATACACAATTATTGGCATAATCACTTTTCACCTCTTAAAACATGCATTGATCAATAATTAAAATTTATTTATCCTTATATATATAAAATAAAACTTACTGTTTTTAAATAAAAAAATTTCTGTATGCGATTTTATTTTTACATAAACATATATATATTTTTCATTTTGTAACGTGCATTACATTAATAAACTTACATGCCAAAATAGATTAATACTTTTCCTTCTTAATTTAACTGATTGTTCATTCAGAAGACTTTTTTATTCTTCTTAATTTATTTTCAAAAACAAATTAATAAAATAATAATCTATAAGAGTTGTTGTCAACTAATCTGCTATTTGGTTTCCTTCTCCACAATAATGGTATATAAATAGCTGCCAATTATCTCAAAGAAGGAGATCAATAGTACGGTTCACAATTGGGTTGCATGGGTGTCATTGAGAACCCCCGTTAATTTATAAAGAGTTTCGTAGCATTTTAATTTTTAATTTATTTAATTTTTATAAATTTATCTTTAACTTTTAATATAATATATATTAATTTCATCATTTAATTAAATTAATATAATTTTTTTTTATAAATAATACCAATAACAAACTTAAAAGATAATTATAAAAATTAGAAATTACTAATTAATTTATAAAAATTAAATAAATTGAAGATTAAAATATTAGTAAATTTTTTTATTAATCAATTACATATATGCCAGTTTAAATAAGAAACTCATTTGAAAAATTAAATAAATTATAAATTAAAATTATAAAAATTTACTTATTAATGAATTAAACAGATGCTGGATCCAAAATCCTTTAAACAGCTTCTAGAACCCTCCATAATTGTGTCATAACTCATTAACCAAGAATCCACGTCCCATCAATATCCCTGAACACAGCACCACAACCCGCAGAGTAAACTATTTGATAAATAAAAGTATAAAACCCAATATTTTGTTGAATAGAGACAGATTATGGATTCCTCAAAGATCGATTCGAACCCGTAATGGCTCTTACTTACGTAAGTATTTTTTGAGGTGTGGGGCCCGGGAGGGGGTAGTATACATATAATTAGAGTCATCAATGACCGTATTAGTCGCATTATAATTAGCATTATTCGAGTAAGAAGATTGGTGTATAAAAGTAAAAAAGTTGTGGCCTAATCATAATGAGAAAATGTGATTAAAGACAAAGCTATATAACAACATAAGTTAGTGGTATATAATTAGAATATATGACTAAGGGGATGTGAATTACCCAGCTTGGGTTGACTGATATGTTAATATATGAATGTTCGAAGTCATTATAGGCTATTTAATAATGGCATTAATTAGGTGCGTGCTATGAATCTGGATATGCATTTTTGCGATGACCTAAAATGATTGCAAATAAAAAAAGTTGTAATAAGGCTACGAATTTTGTAAATAAAGTTATCCGACAATATTAATTGTTCTTAGGTAAAGTAGGCCTAAGTAATTGATAATGGAACGAAAAAAGATAAATGCTTGGTTACAAGTCCACAATAATTTTCTCCCAGCTGGCCGCCAGGGTCTATACACCAGAGATTTAATTAAATTAATAAGTTCAGTTAAGACAGATTCCATCCAATGCCAATACAAATCACCCTACTGTCATAAAACTTTCCTGGTGGGGATACCTCACTTTCTATACTATACTATATCAACATTCATTCTTAAATCACAACATAAGATTTCTTCTTATTCTTATTTTCATATTTTTTAAGTATATTATTTTTATTCTTCCCTAGTATATCATATCTTAAATTTAGTTCATTTTTATTTAAATTTGAAAACTTTTCATATCATATTAGTTAAATATTTTTTTAAAAAATTAAATTTTAAAGATATTTTAAATTAGTTAAATATTATTTTTTATTGACACATCATATCAGGTTATGAAACATAGATTATGCGTTTTAATATAAATATTATTTAATTTACCAAAATTTAAATTAGACCGTCACAACAGTAATTATGTTAAATAAGATATAATAAAAATAACACTTTTAATAATACTATTAGTTAAATAAGATATAATAAATTATTTTAATTTTTTAATTTATATTATTAGATTAATTATAATAATTTAAAAATAAATCATATTTAAAAAGTTAGATTTTTTTTAAATTTTAGATATTAAAATTTATATTGGAATAGTATTATGCTTTATAAAATAAAATAAAAATTAAGATAATTGATATAATCTAAAATTATGAAAAATAGAATTAGATTAATTTGATTTTAATATCATTTTTAAATTGATTAAAATTAAATAAAAAGTTTATTTATTATTAAATTGGGTATATATATTTTTAATCTCAAAATCAATATAAATTGAACCGTAAATACCTCTATGTATGATACGTTATTTAAAGTATAAATAAATACTTATTATATTAAATTATATATTTATAAATATTTAAATTATATTAAATTATATGTATATTATAATCATGATAATATAAAATAAATTAAACATTATATTAATAAAATATTTTTTACTAGAAAGTTATTTGATGTTTGCTTTTGCTAAATTTAATTATTCATATATTAAAAATATGTTATCAAAGGTATACTTTATTAATAGACTTATCAAAAAAATAAATGAGTGTATATTATCACTCACAGTTGTTAACGCAAATTCATTTATTTTTTAGAAGAATTGTATTAACAAGTTCTGAATATACATAAAATATAATTTGTTAAAATATTCATTTTAAAAAATAAGTATGTATATATATAAAAGTATTATTCGTAATCAACAAGAGATTTTTATAATTCAATTTTTATCTTCATTTTATATATTTTTATCATATTATGTATTATATTTATTATTCTCTCATTTTTTTTTGTTATTTTTTTCTTTTATCCTTTGAAATTTTATACGTCAATGAGTGTTAAATCATATCATGTTTGATATCGTATAAAAACATCAATATAATGTTCTTTTCAAAATAGTTGCCGATTATCGCAAATTATACACTCCACACCTACTATCCCACTGTGTTGTATGGTATTAATTAAGAATAAAATTTAGATATAATATTATAAATATTTTTATATTATTTATTAATTAAAAATTATAATTTTATCTTTGATATATTAATATATTAAAATTAACATCAATTGTCAAGGTAAAATTTTACTTTTAATTAAAAAATACGTGAAAAACATCTTAAGTACATTAATACCTGTAAAAATATACTTTACATATTTACAAATATTTAAATTGTATAAAATTTTGTACATATAATAATTTGATAATATAAAATGAACTAATAATTGAATTAATAAACTATTCTTTTAAGGAAAAAGTTATTTGATGTATCATTTCAATAAATTTAATCTCTGATCTATCAAAGATAAATTATTAAAGGTATACTTTATTAAGAGACTTCTTATTAAAAAATAAATGAGTGTATAACATCACTCGTAGTTGTTAACGCATATTCGTTTATTTTTTAGAATAATTGTATTACCAAGTCATGGCTATACATAAAATACAATTTGTTAAAATATTTATTTTAAAAAATAAGTAAATATATATTAGTAAATCCTATTCTTAATCAACAAGAGATTTTTATATTTAAATTTTTATCCTTATTTTATATCTTGTATTTTTTATCATGTTATTTATTATATTTATTATTTTCTCCTTTTTTATTATTATTTTTTATTTATCATTTGAAAATTTATACGTCAATGAATGTTAAATCATTATGTTTCATTTCGTATAAAATCATCATATAATGTTCTTTTCAAAATAATTGCTGATTATCGCAAATTATACACTCCACACCTTCTATCTCACCGTGTTGTATGGTATTAATTAAAAATAAAATTTAGATATAATATTATAAATATTTATATTATTTTTTAATTATAATTAAGAATTTATCTTTAATATAATATATATTAAAAATAACATCAATTATTAAGATAAAATTATAATTTTAATTAAAAATATATCAAAAACATCTATTGTGCATTAATATTGTATATAACTAACTAAAAAAAACTAATTGGCTGCTGCACAAGACATTAGGTTATGTTTAATTTTAAAAAATATTTTTTATTTTTATTTTTATTTTAAAAAATTATTTTATTTTATATTTTTAAAATTTTGTATTAATAATAGAAAAATAAAAAATAATTATTTTTTATTTTTAATATTTTATATATAAAATATTAAAAATAAAAAACAGATAATATTTATTGAAATAAAAAACCATATTAGCTTTTATTTTTTATCTATCTTTTCTCATGGAATTTCAATTTTGCAACCTCTAATATATTTTTTTTTTATTTTCTTTGACTCAAACTACACAGCTCTACATTTAAAGCTTAAAAAATGTTCTCCCTTCTCTCGAGAATAAGGATGGAAGTGAACAAGATCGTACGACAGGCTTATGACTCCACTTGTTTGAAGTCTAGTTAAACTTGACTCGTTTAATAAATAGATAGGTTCAGACTTGTTAAAAAGTCTTTTTAGATAAACAAGTCACGCCTAAGCTTATAAAAAAACCTATTTAACTTATTCAGGGGCCTATTTATATTTATATATTATATATTCATATTTAGTTTAATATATTATATTTATATAATATTTTTATATTTTATTTACATAATATTAATATATATATATATATATTATGTCTATTTAATAGTTTTTTTTTATCTTGTAAGCTTTAAGTTTGCAAACTTTTTTAATTAATTATTTTTATAGCTTTTAAGTTTATTTATTGATTTTTTTTGTAATGTAGGCTTTTAAACAGACTTGCAGGCCTTGTAAGCTTTAAATCAGGTCAGACCTTGACAAAAAAAGCCTTTAACAGGTAACAGACATAGACTTAGGCCTCAAAATTTTTAAACAAGTCAGGTTTGAATACTTAAAATCTAACTCGATTCGGCCTACTTCCATCCCTACTCGAGACATGGAATGTAATCACGTACATAATACATTTGTATATTATTTATATATATATATATTATTACATATTATAACATGATTTAATGATTAATAAATAAATTTTATATAAAATTATTAAATTAAGGTTTTTTCTTCAATATCTCTGTAAATTGATAGGTAGTAAACCTTCTATTCCATAGAGCATTCATATTTGAACATGTGTACAATATATGTATTAATTGTCAATATTTCTTATCTAAACAATAAATTTGCTTTAGTAGGTTTAAAAGATATATAATTGCACTTGATTTACAGAAGGATCCTTATCATAAACTGAAGAAAGGGTGAAATTTTACAATACGAATAAATGAAAACTTTTAACCATGGTTATGCTCATGAGAACTCTAGCTTACAAATCAGTAGAACTGTAGATTACAGTATAACGAAAGCAACAATTGTTTGGTACATGTTTGAAATCGTTATCTTCAGTTGTTCGAAGACTGTGTTGGAGTTATGTTTGTCTTTGTTATTTGAAGTTGTGCACAACAAGCCGTGTGTCTGGTGAGAAGTTGGTATTATATTTTGTTGGTTTTAAATTTAAACATATTTTGATTCTGTAGTTGCAGAACCGAATGTTGTTATTTGATTTCTTTATTTACAGTTTTTTTATATTATTGGATGTTATTATTTATGAGTTGTACTCTACATCTTTCAAAATAAATACTATTGGATGTTATTATTTATGAGTTGTACTCTACATCTTTCAAAATAAATACTTGTGCTTGTCAAAGTTTTCTTGTAATTATTTTGTGGTTATTTGAATTTTTATTTGTTTATAATAATTTTGTTGTAAAACAACAGAATGTGATTATTTGTTTAAAAAAAATGTCTCTTTCTAAATGTGTGCATGCTGAATTACCCCTGTATCAACTGCACATGTATATATCTTTAATTGAAATATGTTGTTTATATTTATTTTACTATTAAAATGTAGATCTGGTACGGGTTAAATTCGTATTTGTATACTAATATTTTTTACAGGGTTTTTGTATACTAATCTTAAAATACCTAAAGTGAGAGAATTTAAAATTACTTCAAAATAGGTTAAGGATGTATTTTAAGAACGAAAAGTAATTTTTGAAAGAATTTAAAATTCTAACCATTAAAATATCTTGTTTGTCTATTATTTTGTAAGAAATTTCAAATTGAAGGAATTTTAAAAGGGTATTTTAACCAATTAAAACAAGAGAATTTCAAATTCCTCCAAATTAGATGGAATTTGAAATTCATCGTGTGTCTTTCTCTCATTATTTTATATTTGTGCAATTTTATTTTTTATTATTCTTTTTTTTCTTCTCTCATATCTCGTATCTAGACATAATATTTTTAATATCAAATAATATAATTATATATTTTTATCATTTTAATTATGTACATTTTTTAGGTTATTATTCCGATTAAATATGTTTATAATAAAAATACTTGTATATTTAAATTCTGTTATGAACAACGAAAAGTAAGAGAAAAATTAAGATAAATCTACGAATATTTTAACCTAAAATTTTGTATATAATAGAAATTAAATTATTTAATTTAAATAAAAAATTTAAAAATTTAAAATTCAATAAATTTAAATTCTACCCTCCAAATAAAGAATTTTAAATATAATAAATTAAAATTTCTTTGTCCAAACAAAATATTTTTAAATTAAAAACATTTAAATTTTTAAGTATTTCAAATTTCTTGAAATGTTAAAATTTTGTATCCAAACATAAGGTTAAGGTACTCTCTTAGAATTGATAAAATTTGAAATTCTTTTAAAAAAATTCAAGATCATTTAATTTTTAGAATTTTAAATTCTTTCAAAAATTATTTTTTTTTCCTAAAATATTTTATCCAAACACAAGGTAAATAAACTAAAGGGATATGAGATTTCTATTGTCCAATTTACTTCGTCTTTGGTTTGATTTATGGTCAAAATTGACTAAATCAAATGATATTATGAACATGTAAAACGAATTTACAAGAGTGGAAAGTGATGGGTGATCGAACCTTGGATCCTCATAATAAATTACTCTAATTCTCAACCTCTCACCACTAGACCAATAAAAAGTCATAATAGTATTTAGTAAGATATTATAATATTATTGTCTTATTTATGATTATTGTGATGTACATCATTTCTTAGAATATCTAAAAAAAATTATATTAAATTAGTTTTTTAAAAGATTTTAATTTTTGTAATGTTGATTTATCTAATAACATATATAGAATTGTTTATTTTAAACACTAATAATGAAATAATATATATAATATAAATTAGGAGTTCATAATTTTTGTATAATTATCATCAACATAATAATAAAAATAATCATTATTAATTATTGAAATTGAAAATTTATAATATTTTCATATAATTAAATTTTTTAAATTAATATTTTTATTTATATATTTTTTGTAAATTTATAATAAAACGATATAATAGAATGAGTTGATATTTTTTATAACAGCTTTTATAAACTAATAACTAAGACCTGTTGGGAAAAAATAGTTTCTGAAATGGATTTTAATTGATTTTCAAAAATAGTTTTCACTAAAATGTTCTTAAACAAGGTTTATTAAACCATGTTTTTAATTTATAAATATTTTTATCATTAAATCTACCAATATTAATAATAATATTATATTTGTTATTATTATTTTATTATCTTATTTTTATTTAATAATTAAAAATAATAATATTATTAAATGTATGAAATATATTAAATGTATAGTAGTATGATATAATCTTATATTATACAATTATTTATAATATGATATTAACATACATATTAATTTTATATAAAATAAATATCAAATAATATAATAATATATAAAATTATTTATCTTAAATTTTAATAATCAAGTAATATGTTAAATAAATATTTATATAATTTTATATTCATTTTTATATTACAACAACTATATTATTATTATTGTTATTATCTTATAAACAGGTTTTTTAATTTAATCACTTTCAGTATTATCATCATCACCATAATAATAATAATAATATATTTAAAATTTTTAAAATTTAAATAAAAAAGATTTAATTTTTTATTACTTATTTATCTACTTTTTATAAATTTATAATTGAATTATAATATTTGATTTATACAAATTTTATTTAATTTATTCTATTATAGTATAATTTAATTTGAGATAGTATAATTTATAGTATAAATATAATTTATATTATGTTGATAGAATTTAATATATTGAATTAATACTTTTATTTATGAAAAAATTTTGGAAGGAAAAAATGGAAAAAATGAGAGCACAATACCAGAATCGACGAAGGCTACCCATGTAGTACCTATGTCTCGTAGAACATGCGCCATTTGGAAACCCAAGGATTTGCGTGTTATGACTCATGTGACGTTGATTATGGAGTTTTTTTACAACACTCATCCTTCATAGGATGTCGAGTCAAACATTATGTTTCCTTATGCTGCTGTTATTGACAAGGCACCGCCTAATGTTTCCTATGTATAATCATTTCCCTGGTGGAGGAAGATGCAGATTGTAGTCATTTATCCGAGTTTACTTAGAATATTATTTTTTTATGTGTTTATTTAAAATATTTTTTAAATAATATTTTAATAAAAAAATTAATACATTAAAAAATCATAATAAAATCCTATTTTTTATCCTAAAATATTTAAATATATTAGTCCAACATTAATATTTAAATATATTGATCCGACTTCAATATATAAGTGAAATTTTTTTTCCAAAAATATGAATTAATATTCAAAACTTTAAAAAATAACCTACTACCTTAGTTTTTTTTTATAGAATACCTGCTCATCAGTTTTTATAATAATATTATTATTTAATTCATTATGATAATTTTAATTTTGGATTTGAATGTAATTTACAAAAGAAGGCACTATACTGATTCCTATTCATGTGTACTTTACCAAATTTTTAGACTAATAAAGATAGAGTGACTTGACTTTTAAATTTGAATCCTAAATCTAACCAAGTGTCTTTGTGAGTCACGACGGTTAACTTTTCATATTTTCAAACTTCTCTCCCCGTCATTGCGTTCCAAAATATGATCATCGTATGGTTATCTGATCCTCCTGCCGTATTAACATTAATGAGAAGATTTTACATATCAAAAGTATGGTGATATATAATTTTATTTTTCTTCATTCAATTGATATCATAACCCTAATCTATTGTAAGCGCTACCCATCAAACACCTTTGCATGCTATGGGTGCCAAAAGAAGGAGCAAGCGCCAGAAAAGAACCAAGAACGAAGATATGTTGAGTAAATCAATGTCATCCCCCCTTTTCAACCCTACCCCAGAAACAAAATCGAAACCACTATCGACCTTGCCTGCAGTCATTGTGCTATCATCCAAGTTATGCGGTAATCTTCAATGATTTCATCCTCTTCCATCATTTACCTACACCCTAAACCCTTAATAGTTTGGAACATATTATATTGATCTGTTCTAAGAATGTATGGTTGAAATATGATATTTTGGATGTTTCCTATTGCATATGATTCTTTTGTGGTAGTCAATGTCCGTACTAATAGTCCATATTTCTCACAGCCACTTATGGACAAGGTTCAGAGACTAGAGGAACAAATGAAAGATATTAAGGAAGCTCTTTCGTTGATTGCTCATATATTGCGTAATCAGCTAATCTGTCAGAGCTCTAAGCAACCTCTTTCGACCATCCCTAAAAAATCTGGTTTGACGGATGATCTTAAAAATAAGGTCATTTTCAACAAGTTGGAAGAATCAAAAGAAGAGATTGCAAAGCAGTTGTTTTCTGAAAAAAAAAAGTCGAAGCTATGTCCTACAAAAACATCGTTGCGTACCATTAGCACTTCGACTGGTTTCTATATCATCCCAAAAACCAAAACCATTCAAACAAACTTTGGAATTGTCCTTGCCCCCTTTGTACCATTTGTAAGTTATTGGACGAATTTACATTTAACTTTCTTATTCCCTATTTATTGTTTCCATAACTTAACTTTTTCATCGTATGCAATGGATATCTACTCTGTTTAAACCAAAACAAGACATATGTTTCAATAACATTCAAATGTCTATTGCTACATACATTTTCGGAACCACCTTGGAAGAATTGTTTGACCTGTAAGTCTTGTTAATTAATAACATAATTAAATCCCTTGTTCATATACATAGCTATATTTAAAATAATTATATATTAATTTTGATGGCAGTAATGAAGTTCTTGTGACCCCAAAAAATGATTACTGTGAAAGAAGAAGAGTAAATTTTCAATGCCTGAAGCCAAAAGGCTTGATTGACCAAGAGGTAATAGTTTGAATATATCATTATTTTGGTTTCTAATTCCATTAAAAAAACATCAAACTTACTCAGTATCTCAGGTACTCGACTTGGTCGTATGTCTCAAAACATGTGAACAAAGTCCTGAAAAATATCCATCCGGTAACTAGTTTCTACCAACATCGTTCTCTGTAAGTATTTATTAAATAAACATGTTTATATTATAATACAAACTGAGTTCATGTTGCACAATTACTATCGAGACCGTTTCATGGGCTGTATTGATTACGTCAACAAAGTGAGATTCAATCATATAATTCTATTCATTTCATAATCATAATTTCTCAGTATATAGTATCCTAAATTGATTTAATTTTTTATTTTAACCAAAATATATATTCCCATAAATGAGGATAATGCCTATTGGTATTTGATGGTATTTGATTTCGCCAAACCTGAAATCATAATGCTTGACTTCTACCCCTTCACTAAAAAATTTGACAGTAAAAGAAAGGCCATAAAAAAAGTGGTAAACAATTTTCCTTACTAACATTCAATACATGTTAATTAAACAAACTAATCAATTTTTTCTATAGGCATTGTGCTTTAGTGAAATCTTTAGCTTTCCCGAGTTCTACCAATTCGAAGTTGCAACCAAACCCCAAGTGTCTGATTACAATATTGTTGTCCCAGAAGATTTACTTATCCAGGAAACTAAGTCGTAAGTATTTTGTATAAAAATATATATTATTTTCAACCCTTTAAGATTAATATATAGCATGTTTATCTTAGGAATGATTGTCGCATTTGGGTTGCCATATGGATGATGAAACAATGGAATAATGATTTCAACATTTACGTAAGTATTACTTTATTTATTAACTATCTTTGGTTAATTATCAAAATTGTTGACATATTCTTCAACTCAATATTTTCATAATGTTATAGGTTGATGATGGAATAAGAATACAACTTGCTGTTGATCTCATAATGTACCCATACAATACATTGAAGGACAAAGTAATTTCTAGGGCATACCACCATCTTCAGTAATACTGGAGCATCAGGTGCAGACCCCACCTCAATTATTGAACAATTAAATTTTGGATTGCCATGTGTTAATATGGCCAATTTTATGGCCATTTTTGTTGGATGACTGTTACCAAAAATGTTAATTTGGCCAAATATAGGTTATTGAACTACATTTTTGGATCTTTTTGTTTCTATTTATATTTTGGATGATTGTACCTTAAACATAACTTTAGGGCCATTTTGGATCTTTATATTTATATTTATATTTTGGATCTTTAACTTCATGGTTATACTAGTTCAATGAATTCTAATGTTTTTTCTTTATATTATTTAGTTCCTCAATCCAAATTTACATGTAAACACAACTCCTTAGGTAAGCAAGAGAGACTATTGCAATGGTTGCTGCCAGCAAATCTCCATAAGCACCACGAACATGGGACAAAAAGGATCATGCACTATATATCCTTCAGGGGGAAGAAGCTCAATGTTTGAGAGCGTTAAATTGGTACATGACACAAGCAAAACTCATCAGAGGGATCCTTATACTATGTTTATAGTATCATATTGTGTTTAACCTGTATTCCAACTATGTACATCTACATTATGTATCATTTGTTTTGATTAATATTACTGTTGAATGTAATGAATTTTTTTTTTCATGTCACAAAATTTTAATTACTTTAATCAAATAATTTGTATAACTTCAGTGTTCCATAAAATAATTTCCTATTTACTGTATCACATAAAGGAAATTAATTACAAAATTTCGTATATCATTATCATCGAGAAATTAGGTATTTTTTAGCTATCAATTGAATTTTTATAAAATATTTACATTAATTTTAACTTTAGTTAGAACATAGAAGAGAGGATAAAAAAACTATAAAAATGTAATACTTTTTTATTTATAATGATAATGGTAAAAAATATGAATTTAATTATATATGGCAAATAATTTGTAGGAACATTTAATAAATTTTGTTTATATGATAATCTATAATTTGATAAAAATTGCATAAAATTTTTATACTATCAATTTATTTTAATTAAATTCAAAAATATTACATTTTTACATAATCAAGTAGGCCGAAAAGAATCTTAAATTTGGATCAAAATTGAAAGAATACAGTATTGGTATGGTTATTTGTTATTATTCGATTCTTCACTAAGCATTGGAATCACAAAAACGAAAGTTGTAGTATTGGTATAATACAGTATCTCGAGTATCAACCACAGAAAGATAAAGAATATCCATAGTATCTTATATGTGAGCCCTAAACCCTTATCAATAATTAGTTTTCTTTTTTCTTATTCCTGCTTTTCCATTGGTATCTTAAGAAAAGCAAAAACCAAAAGTAACAAACAACTGATAAGTTACAACCTAAACATGCACTTGTCCTTGTGCAATTATTTTCTTGCCCGAATAATAATCCTTTAAAGCCTAACACAATTATATATATATGTCTAACTTTGTTTAAACAGAAATAATATTTCTACTATAAATTACGTATAATTAAACAAATCATGTACATAACCATCTAAACAACCATGTACATACAAGCTATCAACTTACGCTAGTTCATTTAAATATACCCGACACCATCCGTAAATAAAACATCAATTACAAATACATCATTGAACATAAATCGATCAATGAAAAACCGATCAATACATAATTACACAACACAAACATCATCAATAAACGGATCCAACCAATCATAATAATTACAACCCTACAAATATTAACAATATTTATCACAAAACCAAAAATTAACTAATTAATTCAATATTAATAATTTAATAATAATATAACTGTCAACATACTACACTGTTGTTAACATTTTTATTCCGACATTTGTAGTGTCTCAACCGAGATCACGACGGGACGGTAAACAAAAGCTTTTAATTAAAAAAAAGAGGAGTCGCCACCAAAATTTATTAAAATTTTTTTTGGAAAAACTTAAAAATTATAACCTTTGAAACCAGTTTGGGTTCGGGAGTTATTTACGCATAAGGAAGGTACTAGCACCCTATGACGTCCATTAAAATGGTTACCTTCTAATTAATTATGCACGGATACCATTAACTTTAAAAAAAATTATTTTACTCAAATAAAAAATATTTTTATTGATTTGTGTTATTAATATGTAAGTTAAAAAAATTATTTATTTATTTTATGAAATAAACGAGAAAGAAGATCTAAAAATTTATTTAGGGAAAAATTAGAAAACTCTTTTTTGTTTGTCTTTTTAAATTTTTGAAAGGAAATACATAGGGTTCAAGGTAGCAAATGGATACTCAATAAACCCTTACAAATCAAACGGTGTCAAAGGTGGATCAACCACTCAATTAACACCGCTTGACCCCTCATATGAAAGAAAAAAAAGTAATCAATATTTTAAACTGATTAGGATATTAGGAAATTTCACATATCAGTTTTGGAAATCGAGAACATACATGTCATGTTGAGCAACAAACAAAGAAACATATGTGATATTAGGGATAGATTCTATATATCAAAAAAGAAAAAAAAATGAGGCAAAACAAAAAGAGGACAACGAATGAAACAGGCCACAAAACGGGATAAAAATATTATCTAGTTTCGAAACTTGGATTTGATTTTCTCCCTCATTCTCTCCTTGCTGTGTATGACGTCCTCTTCAGGTTTTTTCACTCCGTGCGTTCTATTTGGTGCTATTTCTCGTACGTATTTCTGTGTATCTGTGCATATGCGTATGTGCCTTTTTATGATACGTTCTCTCTTATTTATATGTCTTCCTCGTTACCTGAAAGTACTCTGCCACTACTCCACTCACCATAATCACTCCCCCACTTCCTGTTAACTCTTCTTCCATTACCCCACTAAACAAAAATTGACTGTCACTATCCCCTACCTGTCAGAAAAGATAACTCCCTTGTCCCTATTATCCTATGAATTTTTATTAATCAATTTTTTTATCTTTTATTATTATTATTATTAAAAAAAAATTAAAATACGGACAAAACTAGTTATTCACATGTAGTATCTCCTCCCAAAATTCTTACTAGACCAAGACGTCTTCAAGATTGCAGGTTGGCCACGGTAGCAAAATTTTACATCAGAAGATAGAGCCCAACACTAATTGAGAAATCTGAATGCGATGTCATTCTCAATGTTTTTACTACTCGACCTGGAATCAACACGATTGTTAAAAAAATTTCCAATAAATAATACAATACCATTTTAGATATAAATCGAACACATTCATTTCTAAAATATTCAATTAAAGCATTTTTTTACATTCATAATGAATACAACAACAAATATAATATTCAATGAGTTATTAAAACAAATGTAGATCTTTATTTTCTTTATTAAAAAGCACAAAAATTAATGGCTGGGATCTAAATGTAAAAATGATTTTTTTACATTTCTATAATGCTTTTTTTTTTTTACTAATTTAAACCAAATCAATCCAATTAAAATAAATTTTATTTGATTTGACCTATCAAATTATAGTAAAAAAATATTATTTTTTCTCAAGTTTTTATATTTATTTATTATTTATTTTATATACAATTATAAATTACATACTCTTTTATGATCTTAGATAATAATTAAAATAATTATTTATTTTAATTAATGTTTTTTCTATAATTATAACTTTACATGTATTGTTAACTCTATAAAAGCCTAAGATGTATTCATGTAAAAGTTAAAATAGTTCATTGAATTGAAAAGGATAAATTCAAGAACCGAATCAATTATAATTAGTTTGGTTTGAATTTTAAATAAAATAAATATTTAACTAAACTGATTCAAACTAATTTAGTTGATATGATTTGGAATATTGTTAAATTTATTAGGTCGATCAATCTAATCCAGTGAACATTTTTATTTTAATATATGACTGCATTAAATATTTTAAAAATAAATTATTATTTATAATAATTTTTTTATTTTAAATAAAATTACTTTCTATAAAAATACTTATGATAAAAAAAATCTCCATTCTCAAAAAATGGATTGGACCAAAATTTCTCAAAATCTCCACTTGATCTTAAAGTTGAGCCAATGGTGTAAGAACATAAAATTGAGCCAATGGCATGACTAATTTAATTGGAAGTATAATTGAAGAGTTAAAGTGATTTTGGCTTAAAAAAACCTTTTCTATTTTTAGTTTTATTTATAATAATGTTATATTGTTTTTATTTTTAATATTTTATAAAAATATTATTTTTATATTTTATTTTTACTATTTTCATTATAAATTTAAAATAAAATTAAATAATTTTTTTACATATAAATAATAATTTATACTTAATTAATCTAGATATAGATTGTTAAATTTTTTTTTAATTTATTAACCGAGGAATAGGAATATAAATAGATTGTAAAAACTATTCATGGATGAATTGTTACTTAACCAAATAATATTTTCATAAACAAAAACAAAATAAAATTTCAAAACATTTTCATAAATAAAAAATCACATAAGGTGGGGAAATATTTTGGCGAAAAGTTGTCAACCTCAAAGGACTACGGACAAGAAGCCCCATCTCTCTCTCACACTCTTTACTCTCAAGAAAACTGTGGCATTAATTGTTGTACAACTACCATCTTACTATTATCATGGTTACTCAACACAGTACCCTCAAAAACAAAACACCGTTATTTTGTCATGTATCTATATCCCTTTGCATCCAACAAAATGTATGTCTGTTTCACTATGATGATGAGTGAGTCAGTCACAACATGTATAAATGCACACAACAACTCAAACTATATTTTTCTGAAAGACAAAGATGTTGGTTGCGGGTCCAAATTAGCCTTCACATTTCCCCAAATTCTCCCTTTCTTTTTTGTTTGTGTTTGTTTCTACTTTCGAGTATGTCGTGGTTGAGAGTATCTTGAGATTCAATTCTTCTATATTTTAATGTTATCATAATGTATTTAATATTTTTTAATTTTTTATTATCTTTTAACTTATTTATATTCTAAAAAGAAACGTCGATCCTATCTTCAGTACTTAAAAAATATAAAATAAATAAATAAAAATAAATTATTTCTAAAATGTGCCTGCCAAATTTTATTCCTCAAGATTCAAAGAAAGGAAGATAATTACACAGACTCATGTAACCGTCTATTCATAAATAAGAATAAACTCATAATGATAGAGATTGGGGAACAAAGGATGCAAAGTCATTCATTTTGTTGTAACTTGTCCAATTCATATTTAGACATAGGTCTATCAATATACCAATCATGATCATTTCGGTTTAATCTATATACTGTCTATATCGTTTCGTATATACTAATTTGATAGATATATAATATAATATATTTAATATTATCATAACATTTTAAATAAGTTCATGTAATGCTATGTTTAATATTATACGTATAGGACATTGTATCATATAAGGTAATTTTTTTTATTTCTTTCTATTTGGTGTTTAAGATTGTTATATCATATAGTTAAGAAATATAATTAATATTTTTAATTAAAATTTATATTTTTTAATATTCTTTTTATTTATTACACCATTAGTGTTTTTCTACTTTTTTTATAAATCTAAAGATAAAGACAAGGGTGTACTTGACAAAATAACTATTAATATTTTTAAATTTTAAAATGATAAATAAATAAAAAAAATTTCCTTCAAAATAATAAATGTTATTTTATATTTGATGATACATCTGTTTTAAAATAATTTTTATTTTAGTAAAATTATTTTTTTTAAAAATGATTGTCATTTTTGAATTTTAATAAAGTATTTTTTTTGTCAATTTTTCCTCTAACACCTTTTTTTAATAGTAAAATGTATTATTTAAATATATAAATAATTAACAAGGACAATTTACAAAATTTTTTCAATTTATTATGTTATTTTTTATTTTTTATTAATTTTATAAAAAATTAAAATACAATGATTTGAAACAAACGAGTACCTTGTATACAAATAGATAAGACGAAAATAAATATTTTTAAATTTTATTTAAAATTATACTATATTAAAGATATGTTAAATACATTAGTAAAAAATAATATTTTATAATAGAAATTTACATTAGTTGTTTATGAACCGATGTAAACAAAAAAGCGATCATATTTTTGTAAATAAATGTAAAGTTTTCTACTTCGATTCTTAAAGTAATCGATGCAGAAAGTAAGTTTTTTATAACAATTTTTTACATAATTTCTGAGGAAACCGATATAAAAAGTTGGCGATTTTATTTTTATAAATAAAATGACAAATATTTTACATCGATTATTTCTTTAACCGATGTAGCAAGTCGTTTTTACATCGGTTTTGAGAAACAACCGATGTAGAATGTTGTCCCATTTCCTTTTATTTTTGACCCTGTTCGTCGATAACCTCATTCTCTAAATCTCTATTTTCTCATCTCGGTCTGTTCTCTCTGTTTTTTTTTTGTCTCAGCTTGCCGCTATTGCTGTTGTTTATCGTTGCACTCTGTTATTACATCCGTTGTTGTCGTCACCGTTGTGACCATTGCTTCCACTCGAAGTTGTCGTCTTGCACCCTAAGATATGAGTAACCTCCATTGTTTTTGTTGTTATTTATCCATCTCCTTCTATTATTATAGTTGAAATTTACGTTTATTTTGGTTGTATTCTATAATTTGCAAGCTTCTTATTTGGATATCATTATGTCTCCGCTCGACCTCTGTTCTGCTACCACTTTACCGTTGTTGTGCTGAATGTGAAGTATTTTCTTTGCACCTCTTCTTTATCATTGCATATGTGAGAGTTTGCTTGTGTTACCTTAAACAAATAAGTCTCTACACCTCTGTTTTGTTATGTGATATGCATGTTATAATATTGATTTCATTTTAAATATAATTAATACTTAAGTGCATGAACTTGATTTTGAAATATTGAACAATCTTCATGACTTAAGAATATAACATAAATTCAGCCTCTGTAGATAAATTATTAATAAAATATTTTTAATTCATAAATAATCTATAACTAGGTTTATTAAGGACATAATATATATGAGATAAGTTACTTGGAGTTGATCACGACTTATTATTAATTATTAAAATGTTAATTACTATAATTATATGTCTAAATTGCATGTTGATCTTTCTAAGTTAAGTTGGTTTCTTTTTTCCAGTTCAAATATGAGCATATCCTTAGTTTTCTATTCAAGGTTGAATACAATGAGTATGTTACTGAATAAGTAAATCATTCATTGTATTCAATATTGAATTATCCAAGTTTGACAGTTTGGGACTAAAGTTTTTTTTTCAGTGGTTAACAATTTTTTTTAAATCTTATAAATTATACATACTTGATTATCTTTGGGTACATACTTGATTATGGTAAATGAAACCACAGTCAAGTTATATACTTGAAGATTGATGCGAAATATTGTCAAAGTTTCACCAAGTGTGATATTCAAGATTTTAGAAGTGTGTTAATTGATGAATAATTTTTTTTTCTCGAATGGGATAGGGCCTTAACAATAGTGATGTAATTTTAAGTTATTTCATTTGTAAATTTAGATTTGATAATAAATAATGATATCTATGATTTCTGTATTATCTGTAGGTATTGTGAATAAATAATATGGCAGTATGCATAAATAAAACGAACATTTAAAAAAAACTGGACTTATAACTGATGTAAAATGTGATTTTCTACGTTGGTTGTGGGCAGAACCAATGTAGAAAGTACATCGACTCTATGTCCAATGTAAAAAAGTTTTATTTTTTATATTGTCCATTTTTATACCGTTTAAATAACCGATGTAAAAAGTTCATAACAATCGATATAAAAAAATTATTTCCACCAATGATAAAAGAGCTTATTTTATATGAAAAAAATATATATTTAACATTAAATTATATAATTGATGGTTAAAATATTAAATTATACAAGTTATACAATATTTTAGAGGGTTACATAATTTTATAAATAATTATTTAAATTTTAAAATATTTTAATTTTAATTATCTACATAGTTATACAATCTAAATTTGTTATTCTTATTTTAAAATTAAATTAAGTTTTTCATTATATTCATTTCCATACTACATCATTTATGTATATTATTTTATTTTATCTTTATTTATAAAATATTCAATTTTTTAGTTAATTATCTGTTTTTAAAATTTTATATAAAAAATAAATAAAAAATTTATCAGTAAAATATTCAAAATATAGAATAAAATAAAATAAATAAATATTTATATAAATAAAAGTAAAAATATTAATTTTTTTATAAACCAAATGATCCATTAATATTTCTACTAATATACAATATGACAAAGTTTTAATGAGTAAAATTTTTTATTTGTTTATAAAAAATTTAAATGAGTTGAATTGTAAAAATTTATTGGAATTATAAAATATTGTTTAAAATTATTTACAAAAATATTTATATATTATTTTTAACAAGATCTCAAATAAATAGTTAAGAATAAAAGCTAAAATAAATATTATAGATTTTTTTTACCATTATATAATTAATACTAAAATTTTGTCTCAATATTTTGTAGAATAAATATCATCAAATATTAGTATATTATTATCAAAACAAAACTATTTTTTAAAAGATAAATAACAGGGACATTAAAACTAACTTAATAATAAATATTCAATAATTTGAATGAAAATATACATTTATATTTGATTAATTATATTCAATCTTTTGCAAAAAAAAATTAAATCAAAATCTTCTAACACAGTTACACTCCCATACCACAGAAATTATCTTCTTGAATTATTGGGAAGTGTGAGACAGAATAAATTTATAGAATGTTTAAAAGAATGCACAAGTAGCATCTTATTTTCTAGAAGAGTTATATTGATTTAATTACAAATTTCTGTAACAATTCATAATATATATATATATATATATATATATATATATATATATATATGTGTGTGTGTGATTTATTAACTTAATAATAAAGATTTCATAATTTGAATGAAAATTATACACTTAAAATTTATAAATTATATTTAGTACCAAAAAATAATTTGTTAAATTAAAATCTTCTAACATTAGTTACTCTCTCATACTTCAGAAATTATCTTTCTTGAATTATTGAGCAAGTGTGAGATATGGCTAAAACTGAAGAACAAATTTATAGAATGTTTAAAAGAATACATAAGTAGCATCTTATTTTTTAGACGAGTTATGTTGATTTTATTACAAATTTTTGTAATAATTCATAATATATATATATATATATATATGATTTATTATTGTACTAATTTTAATATATAATTGTAGTATAAATATAATTTCACCTTCATATTGATTTTAAGAAATATCTCAAATATTTATTTTAAACAAAAAGTAAATTGAATCATACTAATGATTTTTTACCGATATTATTTTAATAGAATATTTGATCTTAATTTAAATATATTTTTTATAAAATAAAAATAGGCATGATCTAAAAATATATATCAAACGTATAATTTTATCCCTTTTACGTTGCTTTATAAATATGTTAATTATTAATTAAATTAAATAAAATTTTATTTAAAATTAGATAATTTAATATATTAATGATATTTAATATTAATTTTTAATAAAAACTACTATTATTATTTTTTATTATATATCTTGATATATATATAAATTAATAATTATCCTTATTGAATAGTAGGAATAAAAGTGAATAAAGCCGTTCGGATCTATGGTTCGGTTCATTTAAAGTCTAGACTCGACTCGTTTAATAAACGGATAGACTTAAGCTTGTTAAAAAGTCTTCTTATATAAACAAGTCAGAACTAAACGTATAAAAAGTCTATTTAATCTATTCAGGAGCATATTTATATTTATATATTATATATTTATATTTATTTTAATATATTATATTTGTATAATATTTGTTTTATATTTTATTTATATAATATATATATATATATATATATATATATATATATATATTAGGCCTATTTAATAACCTTTTTATTTTGTAGGCTTTAAGTTTGCAAATTTTTTTAAACAATTACTTATATAGGTTTTAAGTCTATTGATTTTATTTTGTTGTTATGTAGGCTTTTAAACATGCTTGCAGACCCTTGACCCTTGTAGGTTTTAAATCAGGTAAGGTCTTTATTACAAAAAAAAGAAGTCTTTAACAGGTAACAGGTTCAGGCTCATATCTCAACATCTTTAAACAGGCTTGAATACTCAAAGTCTAGCTCGGTTCGGCCTACTTCCATCCTGTTGAGTAAGATTTAGGAATGGAAGTGAACAAGACCATTCGACGAGAGCCTACAATTCGGCTCGTTTAATTAATATATAGGTAGGCCCAAACTTGTTAAAAAACCTTTAGATAAATAAACCAGACACAGACTTATCAAATAACATATTTAACATATTCAGGAACCTATTTATATTTATATTTATTTTAATATATTATATTTATTATTTATTTTATATTTTATTTACATAATATTAATATATATTTTTTAAGCTTATTTAATGGTCTTTTATTTTTTAAACTTTAAGTTTACAAATCTTTTTAATTAATTATTTATATAAATTTTAAATTTATTTATTGATTTTTTTTTTGTTATGTAAACTTTTAAATAAGTTTGTAAGCTTTAAATCATATTAAACCTTGATAAAAAAAAATCTTTAAAAAATAACAGAATTCAAATTTATACTTCAAAATTTTAAACAAATCAAACTTAAATACTCATAACTTAAATTATTTCGACCTACTTAAATCCATGTCCTCAACATTGAAAATTTTATTCGGTAAGTCCAAGGCTGGCCCTCTTTTTTCCATGTCATCTATTTATGTGGCCTCCATTTTGCGTCTATTTATTCTCTTCATATCCTTTTCCAAAGATTAGGCCGCTCATTCACAATAAACTCAAATTATTGCATTCTCATGACCCAACATTAAACCGGGATCGATAATTAACTAAAAAATAGGATTAACTTAATTTAAATTTTTTTTTTACTAAAATTATTATATTTAATAATTTTTTAAAAATATTAAATTTGATAAATCTAACAAATAAATTAAATTTTTATCATTCAAATTAAGTTTATAAATTAAAAAATATTTAATATTTTATTAAATAAATTTAATGTAATATGTAATATATTTTAAAATATATTAAATTAAAATTATTAATAAAAATTAAATATTTTTAATTTTATAATATTTATAAACTTGATTCACATACTAAAAATATATAATTGGATGGTTGAATTAATAAGATTTAATACTTTCAAAATTTTATTAAGTAAACTTTTACAAGAAATATTCGTAAATTTTGTTGATTTTAATCAATAAAAAATTAATATTAATCTTTGAAACTAATTTTAAATAACTATAAATATTAAAATTTAAAAATATGTTTAATATATTTTTAATAAAATTTTATTAATTATAGATGTTTAAAATCAATTATAACAGTTGATGCTAACAAAACTGTTTAATAAAAAAATTATATTCCAGAATTTTTTATTTATATAAGTCATAATAAAAAAATATTTAATTTAGGTATTTTTATTTTTTATTTTATTCTTTTTAATTGTAACTGTTCATTTTTAATTTTATAATTTTATAATTATTTAAAATAATTTTTTACCACTAAAAAATTTAAAAGATGATGATGAAAGTTGAAGTCTAATAAAAAAATTTAAAATAAAAAATTAATTTATAAAAACTAAATAAGTTAGAAATTATATGTTAATAAACTCAAATACTGTTTCAATACTATTGATAGAATATTAAAATATTTTTTATTTCTCTAATAAAGACATTTGAAATAAGGTTTTTAGTGAAAAAAATGTTGTTTAAGATAGTAACTTTAAACAGATTTTTCCTATAATCGCAAAACGCATAAGGTAAGATGTTGTTTGTGATTTCCTTAAACTTTTGAAATTTTTGTCTAGTATTAGCCTTCATCCAAAATAAGGCTACAAACAGGGTTTGCAAATATTGATGCTAAAGAATTGAAGTAAATTTTAAATTGGATGCTGAGCATCGGTAACAAAACTAATAGTGCTGCAAATAAAGAGAATGCATCCATTGTTGATGACATGCTAATTGACTTAGGTGAATTTTTTGTTGTTGTGAAATATCATTTATCCATCATTATTACAAAACATGGATGATCCACCATTCTTTCACATAGGGCTATTTTATGTCCCACAAATGAGATTGTTCATAAGTTGAACAATTATATGTTATATTGTTGTTGAACCTTTGAGGAGGTAAAGAATTGTTAAAATTTTCACAGTACGACATGATATTTATATATCAAAACCTTTTAACAAAATTTTTCAGGACTTCCAAATCATGACCTAGATGTAAAGATTGATGTTATTGTTATGTTGCTGGACAATATTAACTTGGATTCTGTAATAATGGTGTCTATGTTTTAGAAGGCAAAGTGATATCAGGAACTAATATTGGTCAAAGTTTCTTTATTTCAAGATTATCATTGACTTCTTTCGATCGTAAAATTCTATTTCAATTTCAATATAGAAAGTTTTCTGATGCAATTTTTTTTTACAATGACTATAAATAAAAGTCAAGGTTAATCTTTTTAACATGTTCAAAATTACCTTCCAAAATTAATTTTTAGTTGTAGCCAGTGATATGTTATCTCCACAATTATTTTACGTAATAAAACTGAACTGATTTATGATGATGAAGGGCAGGTTTTGAATGCTACTTCTAATGTCATATAGAAAGAAATGCTTCGAAATTAAGTTGAGTAAGTCATTTTCTCCTCTAAATATTCAATTGTTATTTTAATTTCAATATTCAACAATTTTTTTACACCTATACTTAATTTTCATTATTTTAATTTTCTTTCTTTAACACTTTTAGTTATAAAAATTCTTATTTGTCTTATTTTTATATGCAGATGGTTCAATTACAGTTTTTCGTATCTTATTTTATATATAATCCGCATTGTTAACACTTATTTTAATTTAATGTTAACTAATATTTTATTATGATTCTAATTTTACAAATTTTAATTTTGTATTTTTTTCAGGTAATGCAACTACGCTTCTTCGTATTTTATTTTAGATATACGTCTTATTTTTAGCACTACCTTTTTAATAATATTCCGCAACAATACTTTACGTTTATTATCATAATGCTAATAAATCAAAATTTATACATTAATTGTTTTCATTCTTATCAGATTTTTTCTTGGTATTTTATTTTAGATATACATCCTATTGTTAACACTTATCATAATGCTAAGAAATCACAATTTATACATTGTTTTCATTCTTATCATATTTTTTTATGCTTCATATATTATTTATTTTTAAAATTTGTTGCTAAATATTTCTTAAAAGTGAAAAACAAAAAAAAAAACAAAAACAAATTCAACGACAAAAATAACCCATGCATTACACAGATCCACATACTAGTTTATAATAATTTGAATGGTGATTCGTTAAACACGAGAATATAAATTTTCATTCTCGTTAAAGTTGACTTATTATCTTTTATTTTCTAATAAATTATCATAATTTAAAGATTAACAAACTTTTATAAAATCCACACTATTTTTATTTATTTAACAATAAATATTATGTATTTTTTATTTATATTTCTCTTCGTGTTAAACTATAACTAAATTTCAGATCAACCTTGTCATTTGAAGGACACGAAAAAACATAAGAACATGATATTCTAATAACAAATCAACATTTTTTTTTCTGTACAGATGACCAATAAGGCTTAGAGATGGTAATCCAAAAAAAAAAAGATATTATTTAATCAATCAGAACATTTCACGTAAGGCACTTGGCTTGCTCGGAAAATTGTTATGAATCTTAATTCGTATAAAATGAACATTTATCTTTTGAGATGTGACTTCTTCGAAATGAGTAAAAAATATTAGCCGTTAAATTTGTCTTTATAAATATAAAACGTTTTGTTTATTGAAAAAAAAAACATTTTTAATATGGTTATTGTAAATCTAGTTTAAAATTATGATATATATTATATTAATACATATTTTTATTGATAAATAATTAATATATATCATTAATGTATCATTACTATTAATATAAGGAAATGTATTAAGTAAAGAAAATTGAATGTGAGATTGAAATAAATAAATCTTAACTATTAGACCTAGTCATGGATAATTAAGATTAAATCAAAATTAAGTTATGTATGAATAATTTATAATCTTTACCATCCTTATATATATATATATATATATATATATATATATATATATATATATATATATATATATATATATATATGTATCCCCAGATTAGAAATGAGTTTGAATTCAAAATCTACAAACGAAAAAATAGTAGATTTGGATATGTAAGCTCAGGCAATATTGTTATTATGTGTATAGATTGTGACAGATTTAAGTTTTACTGAAAATGTTGGTAACCTTTCTAATTTTATTTATTTATTTATGTGTAAGTGTTAAATATTTATTTTATTTAATAAATTTTAAAATTATAACTTAATAAAATTAACTATTAAATTCTATAATATAATTTTATAATTGATATTTATTTATAATATTTAATTAAATTATATTAAGAGTATACTGTCATCCAAATCATTGATTCTCATATAATTAAAATTATTAAATTTTGTAATAATTATTTAAAAAATTATATTTATGGCAGTATACAAAATTTATACTAAAATTATATTAAAATAATTATATTTAAATTTTAAATATATATTACATATATTGCAGTGGGAATACTAAATAAAATATTAAATATTTTTTAATTAAGATGATAACTTTAACAGAAAATATCAATTTAGTAATGTATTAACATTGATTATAAGATAATATATTAATATAGTTATAAATGTTATTTTTAAAAATTTTAATAAAAATGATGATTAATTTAATGGATAGAAAAATAAAAAGTATTTTGACTCTATTTTTATCTTTTGTTGGTAAATGGAAAATATACCACTAATTTGACATATCGGATATATTTGAGAAACCACCGAGGGCAAGCTGACTCACTACACAGTGCGCAATGAATGATGATGATCTTCTAGATTAATGTGTATTAAAACAACTCTTTTAACTGTAGTTAATATCTCGCTGGGTTTGTTAACCAATTGAAAATGCTTAAAAGGAATAATTATTTAATTTTGTTTTCTGCAATGTGCTCCTAATCAATCTCCCCCAATATTGACGAACACAGTGACGTAACGTACTACGGGACGCGGGGTTAAATATGTAAAATCATGAACTTCAATTAGCCAACAAATCTATATGATTTCCATGTGTAGCATTTGAGTTTAAATTATTAACTAATAGCAATAGATATAATATAGTCCCCACCAGTGTTGCTTCTGTTTTTACTAGTCGGATTTTGTCCATATAAATTCTTTAGAATGATGCAATAGGAATATATATATACCATATACACACATATATCACCATCCTTCTCAGTCTCTCTCTCTATGATCAATGCTGATTTAGCCCCGTAGTTGGTGCTCATCCTTCCGCTTAACCCTCCTCCATACTGAACCATACACACAAACACTCTCAAAACATATTCATATTCATATACATAGAGAGAGAGAACAAATATCCATTCTTGTTAGTGGATAAGACCTTCTTAATCCACTCCAATTTTTAAGGAATTTTTATCTTCACAATCCTAATATCCTTCTTTAGATAAGGGAGTGAAAAAAATTACCACATAGCTCGGCCTAATCCTTCAACAAAGTGAAAGTATATATATATATATATATATATATAGAGAGAGAGAGAGAGAGAGAGAGAAAGAGGTTTGTTCTTAACGGTTGCCCTGTGTTGAGCTCAAATTCAGAATACTGAGAAAGGGAAAGAGTTGATTGCATTATTCTTGATGGACTATTGTTGGCTGCGAGAAATAGAAGGAAAGCAAGCACATGACCCTCTGTTCATGAATAATAATAATAACAACAACAAAAGCATGTCATCTTCCACTGTGTGGGTTCATGGGCCTGTGATTGTAGGAGCTGGGCCTTCTGGGCTTGCAGTAGCGGCATGTCTCAAAGAGAAAAGCATCTCAAGTGTTATTCTAGAAAGATCTAATTGCATAGCGTCTCTGTGGCAGCTTAAGACCTATGATCGTTTACGCCTTCATTTGCCAAAGCAATTCTGTGAGCTTCCTTTCATGGAATTCCCTTCCAATTTCCCAACCTACCCTTCAAAGCAACAGTTCATAGAATACTTGGAGACTTACGCGGACAGGTTCGGAATTAGGCCAAGGTTCAATGAGACGGTTATGCATGCCGAGTTTGATCCAAAGCTTGGGTTATGGCGATTGAAGAGTTTTAACAAGGCGGGAAACACGACGGAGTATGTATGCCGGTGGCTGATTGTGGCCACCGGAGAGAATGCGGAGGCGGTGATGCCTGAAATTGAAGGAATAGGGGAATTTGAAGCACCTATAAGGCATACGAGTTTGTATAAGAGTGGTGAAGAGTTTAGAGACAAGAGGGTTTTGGTTGTGGGATGTGGGAATTCGGGTATGGAAGTGTGCTTAGATCTTTGCAACCATAATGCCACTCCTTCTCTTGTGGTCAGAGATACGGTAAGAACTCTTCTAATCTCTCTGCCTCTCAAAATTATTATACTGAGAAAAAAAAAATCTATGTGAGTTGAGTTTTTTTTTTTTTTTTTAACAAAAGTTTGTCACTCCTGATTTGGAATTTCTGATTTAATATGAAAAAGGTTGATTAATTTGCAACAAGACGCCCGCTTTTTTGATTTATACCTTTTTAATTGGTTTTGTGACTTTTGTCTTGTTCCCAAATATGCATAGATTGGTTTGCAAAACCATAGATGGTTCTTTTTTTTTTTTGGGTCATGCAAAAAAAATAATTGAAAACGTTCATAAAATATAATGTTCGAATTTCTTGTATGAAATTTCACATCACTAACCAGTATCTCCCAATTAGAAAAATGAAACCGGAAGCCTTTTGTTCTGTTCATTCTGAAAAAGAAATCAGTAGTCCAAGTAAGATTCTTCCATATGTTTGGCTTTTTCAATACTCTCGCAGACCAACTTCATATACACAAATTACAAAAACCCTCGTTTCATTCTTTGCATCAACCGGCTTCAAGTTCCAATATTGGATTGTTAAAAGGAAATTCAGTAACTTTTAATTTTAATACTCTTTAATCTTAAAAACTTGATCTTGCACTTTCTTGGATTTTTAATTAAGCATGCGCAGCATGCGTCTTGATCAGTGATATTTTGTACACAACAGTTTTTTATTTTTTTTTCTTTCTTCCCCTTGATCTTTCTGCGTTCTCCCAAGTGCAAATAAAGCATAGCCTGCAAAAAATCAGTTCCTACCTTTTGCACCTTTTTTTTATTATTTTTCTTTGGGGTGAAATTACTTTGTTTTACAGTCTAGTAATATATTTTTTTTGGGGGGTGTTTGGTTTGGTTAAGGTACACGTCCTACCACGAGAGATGCTGGGAAAATCAACTTTCGGGTTGTCCATGTGGTTGCTCAAGTGGTTACCCATGCGACTTGTCGATGGGTTCCTGCTAATCGTGTCATGGCTTATGCTCGGTGACACCGCTCGATTCGGATTGGACCGTCCGCGTTTGGGTCCTCTTCAACTCAAAAACCTTTCTGGAAAGACCCCTGTCCTAGATGTGGGTACCCTTGCCAAGATTAAAGGTGGAGACATTAAGGTACTACTTCCCCTATTCCCTTTTTATCAATCAATTTCTACTTTTCTTAAAAAAAATAATAATATGAAACCAAATCTTCATTTTTTGAGGGGTCACAAAAATCTTATTTACCGCATGCTTTTTCTATAAACTAATGGTGCTACCTAATTTTTTTTTTCTTTTGCTTTTCATCAAGTGCAACTCAATCTCCTCCCCTTTTTACATTTAATGAATGGAAATTTATGGTGTATAATTATAGTGGGTGGATACATACAAAATATATTTTAAAAAATGATAATTGATATAATATAATAGAAATAAAAAATAAAAAATATATTTATTATTGTTGTGAATAAAATGTCCTCTTTTTTCCCTTCTTTTCCATCATTGTATGTTTTTCAATCAAATCGTGGGCGGAAAGCACAAGGTTTTAGAATTTTTTAGTTTATTTTTTTAAGAAAATATCCTAACGCTAATGGACAAAAAACTCTTATTAATGATTGTTTTGATCATGTTTGGTGTGTTAATCATAATTTCGTTAGATTGGTTGTTTGAGATCAACGCGCAAATTAATGAAATCTGTGTGTCACTCAAAATTGATGTAGGTACGTCCAGGCATTAAGCGACTTAAACGTCACACAGTGGAATTTGTAGATGGAAGGACAGAGAATTATGATGCAATCATATTGGCAACTGGTTACAAAAGCAACGTACACTATTGGCTTAAGGTATGACACGACACTTATCCATTCATTTTTCAAAATTATTAATAAATACAAGCTTATTTTTTGAACAAGGAAAACAATCAAACATGGAACGGAGTAATGACACCTCTATCTGAATTATGAAGTTGATACATAGCAAAATTAACGAACTAATTAATAATGTTGAAATGGAATTTTTGGTGTATGTGCAGGAAGAAGATATGTTCTCTAAGGAAGATGGGTACCCAAGGAGGCCATTCCCAAATGGGTGGAAAGGTGAAAATGGGCTCTATGCGGTTGGTTTTACCAAAAAGGGATTACTTGGTGCATCCATGGATGCTAAGAGAATAGCTGAAGACATTGAACGGTGTTGGGAAAGTGAGACAAAGCATAGAACTGTTTTTACTCGCTCACACTTGCCGCAACCAAATTCATAATTATTTGATATTTGGTTTGGGCTAAGTCAAGGCAAAAGAGGAGAAATTTATTGAGGAAGAGAATGAAGTTAAAGTTGGTACATGAATGGAACGGAGGTTTTTGTTTTGGTGGTATTATGCTATCACACGTGTTCAATGCTCAATACCAAAGTGGTGCTCCTCCAATCCATGCATGACACAAGTGGACAAAAGTGAAAGGAAAATGAGGAAGATTTTCCAACGGTGCCCTTCAGCTTAATTTTGATGGATTCATGAGAAGGAGATATTGAATTGAAGTTGAAGGAAGCAAAGAAAGAAAGATGGTGGTTTTCTCTTGGGGGGACCTTGGTCCTTGGTTCTGTGTACATTTTGTACATTGCAATTTTTCCTAAGTAGGTTTGACTTAAGAGAGAGAGAGAGATAGAAATAGAGAGTGAGAGAGCTAAAGTAAGAGAAAAGGGTTGTCGAGGATGTCCTATAAGGTAAGTGTCCGGTATATGATTGAGAAAGGTGAGAGTTGAGTTTAACCTATATTTCCTTTTTCTTTAGGAATATAGTATAATTAACATTTTGATGTTCTTTTTTTGTTGGCTGTTTGGCTCTCTAAATGCTTAAATTGTTTGGTTGGGGTTACCTTTTTCTTTATTTTGTAACCAACCTTGGGAGAAGAAAGCAAAAGTTAAACGAGGGGGAAAATAAACACCTTTCTGAGCTTGGGATGAAGTGATAGATTGTGTACCATTTTTATTACCACTTCCATGCAATTTCATTGTCGAAATGATTTCATTCCAAGTAGGAAACAGGACCACTCCCGTTTTTCAGCAGAAACTTAAGAATATGCGTTCGAAAACAGCCAGAATCAATTAATTGCAGGGAATTGCAGTAGAATTGTTATCACATTTATTACCTATTTCCCTCTCTCACCAACTCCATTAAATTAACACCGCGCATAAGAATTCAAGCAATGGGGAATGACTAGTACAAACCATATGTGGTGCCTTTGTATCAATGAAAACCACTTTTTTACAATTACTACTAACTACCACCGTATACTTCACATTTAGGCAAACTTAACTTATGTTCCAATATATTTATCAATGTATATATTCTAATTACGATAAATAGAAGCAATATTTTTATTTCCATTTAAGTTGAGATAACGGTAAATGAAACACATGTTAAAAAGTGATTTCATTCTTTTGCGGTGCTTTATCAGAAAGAGAGCAATATACAGAGTCACACAACCCCACCTACTATGTGCAAGTTGGGAAAATATAGAAGTGAGGAAACGCTAGCTAGTCACGTTGATTTGATCTGATTTGAATGTTTGTAATCGTAATAAGAAAAAGGGAGAGAAGTATTTATCCAGAAAAAGAAAAAGTGTCATAGCATATGGGAGAGGGGGGTCAACGTCACTTTAGTGTCAAACTGTCAACTCTGGGAGGTTAGAATTGCAAAGGATCATAGTGTTTATTCCTTTCCAGGATTCACTCATAATGCCCAAACCCCAAATTTCTGCTTCTAAAGCAACTACTGTTAATTTTATTGCCCAAGTTCCATACTTCGATTTACTCCAAATTTAACATTATTCCAAAGATATAACTACTGTTAAAGGAGTAGTTATATCTTCTTCTTCTTTTCCTTTTTCATTCGGATAATCTTACATCTACTTAATCACCAAAAATATTTGTTGTGTATTCAATTTAAGATTATTAAATGAGATAAAATAGAATAAAAAATGTTAAAATAAAAATATTATATTTTTTAAGCATAGCATGAAAAATTCACATGATTGATGATATAGGTGACTCTTAATGGTGAAAAGAAAAAATTTAAAAAAATACTGAAAAAATTATATTTGCATAACACACTTTTTTGGCCTTAGTTATCCATTAATTAAGAAAAAGAAATTATATTTTTACAAAATTATATATATTACAAATAATTAGTACCAACAAAATACGTTAATTCATCAATTAATAAAATATAGGCTTTGAATTTTAAATTTTAAATTTTAAATTAAATCTAAGCTTTTCAATTTGATTTGATCAAGTTCATTTTAGACTTACTACAAAATATTTAAAATTTTACTAAAGTTGATCATCATTTTAGAAGTTTAAATTAAATTCAAATTTTTTTATGTCGATATGGTTAAAGCTCATGGTTCACATTAGGCTTGCTCGATGCAGGTTGAATAGCTAGTTTTTTCAGCTATACAAATAAAAGAGAAAAAGAAAATAAATAAATAAATAATATAATGAAGAAAAATAAAAAAATGTTATATTTTTTTTTGGTTTAACTATAAAGGAGGTATTAGACTAGTAAAATGGAAGAAAAATTATTATTAGAAATTTGATATTTCAATTTTTTTTAAAAAAAATATCTTGCAATACATTCTTTGGAGTGAGAGATATTTTCCTATCTAGAATTTTGCCACCTATCTAGAATTTTCCATCTTTATCTGCTTAATGATTTTTCCTTTTTGGGATAACCTTCACTTAAAATTTTTAACAAACAACCATGCGTCTATTACCCTGCCAAATTGTTCGTTAGAAAATTAACAATTATAATTTCAATAACTTAATCACATCAATGAATTTATTTAATCAACGATTATGATCATTTTTACTCCCTAACAAACAATTTACCCCTTTAAAGAAACCAAAATTACATATGCTAATTTTTGGTTTAGTATGATGTCCCAAAAAACTTGTAGTGCCGGAAAAAAATGCTTTGCTTTATTCAATTTTTTACGTGATCCTAAAACCCAGGTGATTAGTCGCCAGGGAAAAAATATCCATGTGATTTTGAATGTGATACTTTGAATTAACAACCTTGAAGTCAAATGCTGACTTCAGCAACATAATTCAGTTTTGCAATCAAAATATCTTCTTAAAGTTAACAAGGGAATCCCAAACAAATAGGAAAAGGATAGGCAGAGATATAAAGAGGAATTCAAGACTCTTCCTTTTTTCTTGGTAAATTTTTGTCCACCAAATTCATTTGAACCGGGGAAAAAACTACATGGAAGTTTTAAACGAAAAACATATTCGTAGATGGGGAGCTTTTAAAATCCAAAAACCACTATGATCGGCTAAAATTGGTGTAATGATCCATTAATAATAGGAATAAAAAATGCTTTTTTAAAACAGTGTAAATCTTTACCCACTAGAAGATCCTGAAATTCAGATTAATGATTATTAATTTAAGTGATAAATAGGTTGCTTTTTCATAAGTAATATCTTAAGTTTAAATTTTGTGAATTAGAAAAACTGAAATAGGTTTATCTTTCCAAGTTGGTTTGATTATTTTGATTGAGATTATTTCAGTCTAAATATAGCTTTTTAGATGCTAAGGTCTCTTAAACCAAAGAAAAACTCTACAAGTTAAGATTCAACTTATTCTTGGATAGATTAATGCGGAGGTTAAGAGTTGTAAATAGAGATAAGAATAGATTATGTTTTTTCTAAATGATTGTAATCTAACCTATATTAGATTTAAATAAAGCCAAAATATATTAGTTAAAGAGTTAAAATTTGTTAATATTAATTATTAAATTTGGATATTTATATAATTTAATATTTTTTTATAAAATATAAAATTTATTAATTTTATTGTTGATTTGAATTTTTTAAATTAAATTATGTTTATAATTTTTGCACAAAATAAAAAAATATGTTATTGTATAATTTTATTTTAATATATAATATATTATTAAAATATAAATTTCATCCGTTAAATAAAATATCTGTAAATGTATAAATTATTTAAAATTTAATATAAATTATTATAAATATATTAATATATAATAAATTTTATATTTTATAAAAATTATTAAATAATATAAATATTCAAATTTAACCTATAATATCAACAAATCTTAATACGGTTGAATAAGAAGTTAAGATTCTCTTTAAATAACCCATAATATATTTATGCCTATAAATTTGCATAAAATAAAAATAAAAAGATATTTTATTGTATAATTTTATTTTAACATAAATATATTATTAAAATATAAGTTTTATATACTGAATAAAATATCTGCAAATGTATAAATTATTTAAAATTTAATATAAATAATTATAAATATATTATTATATGATAAATTTATATTTATAAAAAAATATTAAATAGTTTAAATATTTAAATTTAACCTATAATATCAATAAATCCTAAAACTATTAAATAAGTCAAGTTAAGATTCTCTTTAAAAGTTTATTTAATTAAAAAAATAGGTTTTAAACTATTTGAAAATCTTTTAAATGTAATAGGTTAGTTTAGGTAAATAAATATAACTGATAAAACTATTATTATTATGTAAAAATATTATTAATATTAATGCATTATCTTAGAAGTATATACTAATATTATTTGTAGGTTTAAGGCTGTTGTTCAACATATAAGTTTAGGCTTCTTAGCCTATTGAAGCATAAGCTTTTAATTTGTTTAAAATATTTTATTACAAAATGAACTTTTTAAAAAAAAATTATAGAATATACTTTTAAAATTATCTAATAAATTTTAAAAAATAATCTATATCAAATTAAATTTAAACCTTAAATGTAATACTTGCAAAGTTTTATTTTCCTCTGACCTATTTCCATTTTTAGCTATAAATGTTATAGTTGGCAACATTGAAGTTGATAAAAAGAAAAATATATATAACTATTAAAAAGTTTATCATATATTGCTAAGTTATTTTTAAATATAGGTAAAAACATAAAAATAAAAATATATGCAAGAAGTTTTAAATATCATGATTCTTAAACAATGATAAATCACACGCGTTATGAAACATTGCGAAAAAGGAAGTATACTAATATTTTATAAAAAAAAAAATAAAGATTCTATTTTTTCGGTAGAAATTAATTAAATTAAAGAGAAAATTTTTAAAATTAGAAAAAAATAATAAAAAATTAAAATAAATTTACTTTAAATGTAATATTTAATAAATCTATTTTACTAAATAATTTTTAAAAATATAAATTTTACCGGTTCAACTATTAAATTAAAGTTTTTTATCATGTAAATAAAACCAACAATTTTATTAAATTTTAAATAGATTTAGTACTTCAACAATTTAACATGTAATATATCTATCCTAATATATATCAAATTAAAATATACTATTAAAATATACTAATAAAATATTAAATATTATAAACTATAAAATTTAATTTGTAAAGTTAATTTATATAATATAATTTTTAATTTAACAATTGAATTAAAAAATTTTCGTATTTTTAAAAAAAATTATTAAATAAAATATTTTTTAAAAAATATTTTTACAATAAGTTGATCCTAAAAAAATTAAGATATATAATCTATAACTATTAGTTTGATATGATATTTAAAAATTTAACGTTTAAATTAATATTTATTAAATTTTAATTTTAATTAAAAGACATTAATTGATAATATAAAAAATTATATTATCATCCAATCACATTACATCATTAAATTTTTTTTATAATAATTAATTCAAAATTTATATCTATAGTAATTTTAATTGGTTGATAATATAGAAATATTAACACCAATAGTATATTAAAATTAAACTTTTAAATTTAAATAATACTATTTAAAAGAATGAAAAATATAAAATATTAATATAAAAAAATGACGTACTTTACAGAAAAGGAGAATAAATTTTACAATTTTTCTCAATCAAGAATGAAATTTCAAATTTATAATACAAGAATAAATAACATTTAAATGTTTAAGTGTCTGTTTGTGCATTTTTTTAACGTGACAAGATCTACGAAGCTAAATCGATGATTCTAACTAAACTTGCATGAAATGCTGGGAACGTCGAATGGAAGTAATTATAAATTTTCAATTGCCTGAAATAGAGTTTCGCAATGGTTGAACCCAAAACCAGCCACACTCTAAGCGAGTGAGACACACTACTTTTATAAATATAAAAAAAAAAAAGCGTTTTTAAATTAGAAATATGTATAAAAAGTGTTTTTAGCCAGCTTATTCAACCACTCTAAATGGATACTTGCAAACCGTTACCATAGAAGTCTCAAACTTTGTGCTATTTACTAAAATTTAATGATAATTGATGAGCCATACATGGTTGCATGCAAGCAAATACATTCAGAATGGGCATCGAGTACCATTCGTGTAGCAGAATGTTCTAGAATTTGACATTGCATATCCTTTGTTATTTACATTACACAAATGATCGATTTTTAATTGGTGAGAAGATTGCATGGGTATTGTTATGACAGAAGCAGGCGTCCAAGAGTTTTCGTCTTATCCAGAATATTTATATTTTAAATAAAATTCTCACACGTGCTTGATAACATACGTTTTCGATCTGTTTTTTTATTTTTATTTTTTAAAAATATTAATTATTAAAAAAATATATAAATAATTAAATAACATTATCTAGATGTAAAAATATCAAATTTTTATATTTAATCTAAACAAACAGAAAGAGAGATTACCAAATATATACCAATTAATATGTTGCCTAAAAAATCATGAGCCATTTATATTGGGCCCCTCTTTGGGCCTTAAATGTCATCAAGTGTCCTCTCACTTTATCATTTTACATGACATCTACCTTCCAATTCGAATCTTTATTATCAATTAATAATGTAATATGAATATCGAGCTAAAAGTTAAGAGATATTATATAAGTAATATTTTTCTAAAAGTATTTATTCTGGTGTCATTATATATTTTTAAAAATATGTAGAATATTATGTCATTTTTTTACGTAATTTTGTGTACAAATTAATATTCTTCACATGACCTTTTTATTTAAACTTTATACATCTCACACCTTTTTTTGTTCTTTTAAAATTAATAATACAGACTTCGGTTTCCCAATGATGCTTGGAATTTTGAAATGACGCATGCAGGCTCATGCTAATATTTGTTTTTTCTAAAACGTGGTTCCTCTATTATTTCTTGAATGTAACGAATCTCTTCCAATAAAAACAACCACCAAACAGAACTTTTAAAAGGTTTTAATCTCGCTTCTTCCCTTAACAAAATAAAAAATAAAAAAATTGTTCAGTGAGCTTTGCTCAAGTGGCACCAATATTTCTTACCAAAATTATTTTACCTTTTCTTTAAGTCTTTAAATAACCTTTTGCACTGAATTTGTTTTTTTTTTCTCCCTACTTTATACATAAGGCGGGGAGCTTCTTTAGCATGGATGTTCTGTTTATAGTAAAATTATATGGAAGGTTTAAAACAAGTTCCTGTGTTAATTCATTCTATGCTATTATAATATGGACTTTAATATATTTTTATTATTTGAATTATTAAAAAATTAGAAAAAAAAAACATAGCTTACTTTATTTCAAGTTTAAGGCAATGCTGCAATTTTTAATGAACTTATAATGGAATGTAAAGATATCTTTGTAATGAAAGACTTCTAGTATAAATTAAGTGTTTAACACTGTTTTTTTTTTTATGGGAAATAAAGAATAAAAATAAACTAGACGATAAAGAGGGAAGATAGCGACACACCTCTGAGACTAAGATCCATTATTTTATCAGTTGAATTTATTTTTATTTATTATTTTTATTTTCCATTATTTTTTTCTTTTTACAGGGACATTAATTGATGAGAAAATAAATTAAGGAGATTAATAATATAATAATAAAAATTAAAAATTATATAAATTTTAATATAAAAAATATTAATTAATTTCTTAATCTCAATATGTATGAAACTATTAATAATAGCTAAAAAAAAGAATGGAAGGGTTACTGTTGTAAAATTAACAGGATTAATTACATTTTTTATCCTTTAAGTTTGGATTATTTAAAACTTTAGTTCTTCAAATTTTTTAATCAATTAATTTCTTCTTTTTTAAAATTAAGGAAATTTAATTTCTTGTGAATTTTATTCAATCTAAAACATTTAAATTCTCATTTAATTAAATTTTTTATAAATTAAGTCAATCAAGTTGTCTTTTATTCAAAATTTATTTACCAAAACATCAAATTTTATGTAGTAAAATTCTTCTTCAAATCTTAATCTTTCATCTTATAAAATTCTTTAATTTTTATTAATTTTTTAAATAAATTTATTATTTATAGACTTTTAAATTATTTTATATCTTAAATAAATCACATCTTTTTAAATAGTTGAATAAAATAATAATATACAAATTAAATTAGAAAATTAAAAATAACTAAGTTTGATTAATTTTTAAATAGAAAAATTTAATCAATACAAAAAAAATTAAAAATAAAAGTTATATATATAATTCAAATTACAAGGATTAGAATTATAATTAAACGAGTTTAATATTATGCAATCTTTGCTCCTTCTAATTTTGGTCGTCTTGAGACAACCTTTCGTGGGGCTTTAGGCTCACTCAATTTTAATTACTCTCTGTTTATTTTTATAATTTGTTTAAAAAAATTATGATCTTTAATATTAATTTTTTTTATCATAATTTAAATTATTTTTTATTTTTATATTTATCTTTTTTGTAAATATTATTTGTTTTAATTAACATAATAATAAATTTAATTTTTAAAAATAATATATTAACTAATGTTAATAACTGTTTTAATATGCGTAATTTATTTAAAATGGAGGAGAAAATTAATACGATAAATCAGGATCGGCGTCATGTTTTCTTTTCCTTTCAAATTTTATTAGGCATTTAAGATTGGATACCTTTTCAAATTTCTGTGATTAAACGTAATGCTTTGATGTCCATAATAAGAAACTATAGGACAATCTTATGCTTTTTTCTGTGCCATCATTAATTAGCATAGACCAAATAATTGGCACTGAGATTGCAGAATTTATACGTTCCTCTCCCTTTTGATCCAGTCCTTGTCTTTTCCCATGCTACTAAAGGAACAACTTTAACTTTTCGTGTGTGTATATATGTATATTTGAAAATGTCTTTTCTTGTTTTTTTTTTAATGAGAAATTACACTATTAAATGTAAATTATGATTAAAAATGATTTAAACATATAATTTTTTAATCAAATATAGTTAAATTTATCTAATATATATCTAAGGGTATACGATAAAAGTTTAGTTATAACAAATTTTAATTAAAAATTATAAAATTTAACGTATTGATAAATATTGTAATTTTAAAAATGATTTATTATTTTTATTATATAAAGGTACATGTTAAAAAAATCATAACTAATTCTATCATTAAGAATCTAAGAAAAACCTTGCGAGTTAAACTAAGAAAGTTTTGTAATAAAAAAAAAAGGAAGAACAGATTTATGGCAATAATAAAAAGGACCTGTGACCCAATAAAATAAAAATAAGAAAAAAAATTAGTGAGGAAGAGTAAAAAATATGTTAACAAATTATGCCTTTAAGATTTAAGAAGAAAAAAAAGCACAAGTTTAGGCAAAAAAAAATTATAATCTCTAAGGTTCAAACCTAAAATATAAATCTAAATTATTAGGATTAATCTAATATTGGTCAGAAGTAATAATCTTAATCTTAAGCTCAAATCTAACACAGCAAGACCAATTATTTTTCTCCAATTGTGAGACTTGGATAAACCTATTCTTAAAATTTCAACAATCCAATATCCACTTGAGGAAAAAATGGTTATAATTAAATTGATAGGAAGACGATGTGAATGTGTATGTGTTGGAAATATATATAATATAGTTGAGATTTGAATGAGAGGAAAATGAGAGATTAGGCCTTATGAGGCAGGCTGAAGCAATTAGTTTGGATGGGATATTATATTGTTGAACAAAAATTGGATGTGAAAGTGGAAGTGGTGCACTTAGGAGAACCCACAATTAAGGTGGTCCTGCCACAGTGTATAGCATCCACAAGCTTGATAGTGCAATTCACAAGGTACGTACACATGGTGCACATGGAAGCTAATCAGTTTAATCACCTCTCAGGACCATCTTTCTTTGAGGGGTTAAAAGCTCTTAATTCTCAGTGGTCCTTTTTTCCAAATTATTCATTATCCTAACGCTTTTGATCAATACGTCTTGCGGTGGATTTCCCTGCATGGACCATTCTATTCTTTTCTTTTTTTTTCTTACTACTTTATTCTAATCAACTAATTTCCCCCTTTTTTATACCCAATTTATATATGAATTTAATTAAAAATTACTATTTTATATTATAATTTTAAATCATTAATTATATAATAATTTTTAATTAAACCTTTTATATGTGTCGTTACTTAAAACTTAAAAGGTGATCCATTCCACACACATAAAGTGTAGAGAGAGAACGGTGGCTGGGAAGAGTCAACATCAAGTCAGATGGTAAGCAGTTATTAGTCAACGAAAAAGTCATAAATCAACAGTCCAAATCTGGGATTAGGATTTGGATCAAATGATTGGTTTTCCATGGAATGTCTGTCAAGGAAAATGATCACCTCTTACAAGTTCGCCAGATAGTGTTTTTTTTTATTTGTGAAACTGACTTAACGAACATTTAAATTTGCTATTTCGGGACAATTAATTGCGTCTTTGTTTCTCTCTCAAACTCCCTGTGGTCTCTATGAAAAGACGTTGTTACAATACCCAATGTTTTGTTTGGTCAAAATTAATTATGTGCTAAATAGTATTCATTTTAAAAAAGTTAAATTTTTAACTTTTATTTATTTATTTTGTAGAATTGGTTCTGATTGTGTAATTCATATATGTATATTATTTATGTTTAAAATATAATTTTACTTTATCAACTAAACATTTTTTTAATAACTCACTTCAATATATCATATCAAAACATATGTTAAGAAAATTAATTTAATTAAAATCTAAAACAAAGGATGTGTCTCCGGCAACAATATGTTAAGAAATTAATAATAATTAAAATCTAATCAAGAGAGGGGAGGTGTATTAATTAGAGTAACCAAAGGGTGATGATTTAAAGAGTGAGGAAGTGCCAATATTTACCCTCCTGCAGTTATTTATCTTAATTTAATAATTTTTTAAATTAAATTTAAAAAATTAAAGTACAAATTATTTACCTAAAAATATATATTTCTATTTTAAATAATATTTTTTAATATGTACTTGAAAATACATATGAAAAAATTAATAAATAATAATTTTTATTAAAAAATATAATATTTAATCTTATTAATATATTAAATTTAGTAATTTTTAATAAAAAATTATATTATAGAAATTTTTATTACGTATCATTAAATATATATTAAAAATTATTTTAAAAATATTATACAAACTTCCGTAATGCCAAAATAAAATCATGCTAAAGGGTGATTTTTCTTCGTCAACTAGTGTACATGAAAAGTTAGACAGAAGTTAAATCATTTAATTGATAACTAATATATTTTATTTTTTTTATAAGATAAGAAGTAATGAAATTTAAATTCAAAATTTTTATATAAAATTATTCTAATTTTTAACTTTTTATTATTAGACTAATTCTAATGGCTTAACTGATCATATTAGTTATTAAATAAAAAAAATATTGTTATGTTAGTCTTTTAAAAATTTGATTATTAAGTTGATTTATAAAATATAAATCATATTAGTTTTTAGGGTTTTTGCTATTAAATTATTTTTTAAAACAAATTAATGTGTTGCCAAATTCTTTTAAAGGACGTAATTTATTATGAAATTAATATTTTTAAAATTTAAAGTATCATTATATTGATCTTTATAAAAATTTAAAATGATAAAAAAAGGTTTAATTTGATAATAAATCAAGATTGATGGATATTACAGAAGTATAAATACCTTGTAAATAAAAAAAATAAAAAATAATAATATAACAAGTGATGTAATAAAATAAAAAGAGAGATAAAAGATGTTAAATGAATGTTAACAGTGTTAGTATATACACTCATGAAGAAAAGTCCCTCATAATATACTATTTATATTCATATTTGTTAAAACTAACGGATATCTCAGAATGTTTAAGAATTCAAAAATCATAAAAAATAGAGAATATCATATAATATATTTAATATTATTTAGTATGAATTAGTACTCTATAATTCATAATAAGTTAGTATACTAAAATATTATTATGAAATAATAAAAAATATTTCATAAGTATACAGATACTAACATGCATAACTAGTATAATATTTATTTCCACCAATTTTTTTAAGTATGTGGCATCCGGTGTGAATGCTACCTGCAGATAGTTACGAGTATAAGTATTATTTTTTTTATCATCCCTAATATCAGTACACTTTGATAATAGATTAAAGTTTTTAGGAGAAAGATATAATAATACACTGGATTGCTCCTTATGGAGGGACCAGAACAATGACAAAAAAAAGCATTCAAAGACAAATTTAATAACAAATGACATTCACCGATACAAAATAGATATTTCACAACTGATTTTTACATTGATTATTAATTAATAATGTAAAAAATATGGTAACATTTTCAAAATTTTAAAATTAATATATCAGATCAATTTTGAAATAGCCAATGTAAAAATTAATTTGTGAATCAGTTAAGCATATAACCCATTTAAAAAATCATATTCTAGATCAGTTCTCTAACAACCGATATAGATATTTCGCATATGAACCTTTATGTCCCTCCAAACATGAACTCCATTCACATTCTAGAAGGCAGAGAGATGTGATGCCTGTAGTGGAAATATATGAAGGCTCTAACGAAGCAATGTTGGCAATATAATCACACCAGAACCTTCCATTTCACACCGAAACACCACTATAATTTAAAAGTTATATAGATAAAAAATTATATTTTATAAAGATTATTAATGATATAAGAATAGGTGCGAGTCATAAAATAATCTCTTCTCTTTAAACTATTATATAACATAAAAGCTCCGCTGAAATTCACAATCCATACATGTATTAAAAGCGTACATATCCAATTGAACAACAGCGTCACATGTTATTTCTGTTTTTGGCTTTAAGAATCTTGCCATATATTTAGACGAAGAGTATTTTCAGTGTGGCTAAGTGGTGCTACAATTTTCATAATATACAATAATATAAAGTACAAGAGTACTTTTGCAATATTGTCATTTTGCTTCGTCTGGTATGGGAGTCATTGTTTCCTTATTTCACCATTTTCTCTTTCCTTTACAATTGTTCCATATACCACACCCAGAGTTATCATAATTTGCGCATAATAGTGAGATAAAAGTAAGATTCAATGATGAAAAATGCCTATGAAATAGGGAACACTCATTGTTGGAGCCGGATCATCTATTGTAAATGGTGAGATCCAGTAGATGAGAAAAGAGATAAAGAGTGCAGAGGGAGGGGGTAAATAAAAAAGGAAGAAATGGAAAATAAATTACCCTTCATTATTTGACTTTTGGGTTGAGGACAAACACCAAAAAGGGTACACTTATAAGCTTTCTGTTGCTTTCTCCGGTCCTATCCGACACTGAATCTATACGCAAAAATATTTTTTTTAGTACCATCTCTGACTCTGTTGCGTATGAATCTAAAGAAATCTCAAGAGATCTAAAAGAAAAAGCCAGCGTCCATTTTCATTTCTTATTTTGAAAAAAAAAAACAAAAACAAAAAAAAAAACATAAAAATAAAAAATATTTCAATTTGCGGTGAGCGTGGATCGAACACGCGACCTTCAGATCTTCAGTCTGACGCTCTCCCAACTGAGCTATCCCCGCTATGTTAATATTTGTATTTTAAGTTAAAAATATATTTTACGACTACAAATTTTTTTTCAGTAAAGTTGCGTCCTGAACGTAGGTTTGACATTTTTATATGTGAATACTTTATTGTAGGTCGGGTTCAATTCAGCAAATTTTGTACATTTTTCTACTTTAGAAAAATGTTACATAATTAAAATGTAAAATTTAAAAGATATAAAAGCAAAATTAATCATTAATTTATTAAATTAATTTTAAATAAATTATGTCAATATAAATATATCAACATGTCATTTTTTTAAATAAATTGTTTATATAAATATATCAACATGTCATTTTTTAAATAAATTACGTTGTTGGTTTATTTTGATGGGTTTTGTTAATAATTTTTAAGAATATTGTTGAGAGTACATTATTAACATTAAATATTATACATTTTTTTAAATATTATACATTCTTTTATATTTACTTTGACACTGTAAAACTGTGTAATGCTTTTCTAGGAATGTCAAAATGGACTAAATTTGATGGATTGAACAAAATGATCCAATCTCCGGAATGAGTTGAGTTTTGAAATTTGAAGCATGATCTTAACTAGGTTCAAAGCAACCTAACTTGAAAATTAAGTTGCCAATGATGGCTAGGCCGTAATAGGTTGGGCTAGCCTGTTAGCTCAATTTTTCATTTATTTTTATTTTTAATAATTTTTAGAATTTTATTTATTCAGAGTAAAATTTTTATATTAGATTAAATCTTCATATTTAAAATAAACATAAATATCTAGTTAAACATTACTGAAAGGTTTTATCAAGTTATAAATAGAAAATATTAATAAACATGTTAATAAGAAACATGGTAATATTATAATATAATTTTAAATTATAATTTTTATACAAATATTATATAAAAGATAATTATTATGCTGTTGATATAATTTTAAAGTAATTTTTTGAAATGAGCTCAAAGGCCATCCGATTTGACTGGAAGCTCACAATGAGATGGGCTAGACTAATAAATTTGAAGTCTATAAATGGGCCCAGTTCAACTGAGCTCTAAATTTTAGTGGCCATAAAAAGGCTAGCCAGACCAAATATGTACTCGTTTTTGTTTTGCACCTCTTTTATGTATTTTCATCCTTCAGTGTTACTTATAACTAAGCTTGTGGATTAAAAATTAAGAGTGAACTTCTAAATGAAGAATAATAGAAATATAAGAAAAACATGAGAACATGATTGGTTATCTATACAATATTTCAAAAAATGATTTAATAGGTGTGATATAATAATTTATGATTGGATGATAATGTAAAAAAAATTATACTGTCGATATATTCCAAATATATTCTTAATTTTAAAGTTTATAAGAAAAAAATTCAATATATAATATTCCAGAACTGTTTGAAATTTTGTTTTAAATATCAAAGTAAAAAAAGGAGAATTCACCATCCGTGAACAGTGAAGAAAATCCTGAAGTTGCCTAAACAATGAAAGAAGCCAGCTAGCATTTTTTAAGGAAAATATTATTATGCGTCCAAGCGTGGTTATGGAGAAAATTATGAGGCTATGCCGTTTTTCCTCAAACACAAACAGAACTACTTGACCCAGAAGGTAGGGGGAAAACAAACAAAGCTAGACACACAATGGTGCCATGAGGTGTTCAGATGTATAATTAAGGGCTTGTTTATTTTAAAATTAATAAATTTGAACTACTGCACTTAATTGACTATATATTTAAATTAATTTTAATCACTTTCTTTATGTTAAAATGCTTGTCCCAATAAAAAAAATTAATTCTGTGATTGCCAAACGAACACTAGAATAACTGTTCTAGCGTTGTCCTTTAATCTCATTTATTATTTTTACAAACATCTTTTTGCTTTTCATGGTGTAATTTATTCACAAATTATTCAAGTTAAATTGTTTTAAAAATTAAATAAAAAAACATAATAAATAAATATTCAACATCAAATAGTTATTTTAACATTAAATATCTTCAATATTTACTTATTATTTATAGTATTAGATATTAAAATTCATTTGTATTTAGTTTTAAGTGGTAACAATTGAAATTTCTTATCGAAATAACATTTTTGTGTTTTATTTGTAATAGACGTGATTCTTTTAAACTCGACTATTATTTCTTTAATTTTGGTAATTACACAAACTGATCAGATCAATGGCATTTTTTCCCCATATATGTTTTAATTCCCGTACATCTTTATTCAAGTGACAGTGAATAAATCATCGCCAATTTCACTCAAACCAAATTTTCCAACCGAATTTACAGTAGATAAATAATGACGGGCGTATTTTGCCAAACATGATTCATTGAACTGGGTTTCAATTTTAACTATCCTGTTAAAGCCGTGAGAGTGTGAGAGATTAAGAATTGTAAGTGGCTAGGCCGTTTCTTCATCAACAAAACTAAAAAGCAGAAAAAAGGGGTGGGTAGAATGCCGCAAAAAAAGTGAGGAAAAACACACAAAGCAAAAGGAACCTTCCTAAATTATTGTTCCTTTGCGTTTATGAACAATAAGTTAAACACGGGAAAAATTCCATACCTAATGTTCACAAGTAATGTATTCGGGAAACTATCTTCCAGTTCTTCTGGGTAAAATACACATGAGAATAAGGTCGAAAGAGATTCCATCGAAGGCAACCGAGACCAATGAACTCAGCACATCATCCGTGCCGATCACAACAGATATTTCTCAACCACGGTCCTGCCAAACTTCTCTTGGACATCCCTTGGCGTTTCAATCTGGAACAAACAAGAAATGACACATACAATTTCACAGGAAAAAGTTAATTGAAATACTTCAACTGCAACATCAAAAGACAAGTTACTAACCGCATTAAGTGCCTTGAAGACGGCCTTAACTGTATTGTGAGGATTTCTGGAACCAACCACCTATCAAGACAATAAAAATAAGAGCAAACACTAATATTGCAAGAACATCTTCAATTTTACTGGGCATCAGTTACCTTCGACTTGACATTCTTAAAACCAGCTAAATGCAATATGGCTTGGACTATTCTGCCAGCTTTCATGCCAGTTGTAGTGGGAGCAGGCCAGAGATACACCTGTGGAATGATGCAGAAGGCATGAAATCAATAAGAAAATATATGGGACAAATACAGGCAGTATAACCTCAGTCATTACTTATTGAAGCCAACTAAAATAAAACACTTTCAACTTTTTAATAAAAGACAATTCATGAGATAAATGGGAAGTACTACTAGAAGCATAAGAAATTGACTACCTTGGTCTTTTTATAAGACGTTTGTACTGCATGGGCAATTGTATGCTCCTCATGTCGCTCTACATAATGCAAATTCTGAAAGCATTTCTCATATGCCTGATTGTAGTCAATCCATTAATTCAATATTCTATCAGAAGTCTAAAATATGGAAGACCATAAAGCATAACAGAAGTTTTTTTTAGATAAAAAATAAATATACCTTTACACTGATACTTATTAAGTTTAACAATGTTCCAAACGCATACTTGAGAACACAATGTCAATAAAAACCTTAAACATTATTCAAAATTGGATTTCAGATTATACCGCTGGCAAAGTAGATGCACCTAGTGATCAACAATCCAATCAACTCACTTCAATAAGAATAACGATCACACAGATAATAGAATCTACAGTAACAACTGACAAAAATGCAGGTTTCAGTTAGAATAGAAAGACACAAAACCAGTTAATACACCTTCTGCAACTCGCTATGAACAATACAAAATGAAAAATGAAATTATTTAGATACTCTTTATAATAATCAAACCAGATACGTTAATGGAATTAGTATCAAGCTTGTTGAAACAGAAATTTTGAAAGATAGGGTTTGTGGAATCATTATGCAGATATTTTCTATTGAACATTTCTGATGACAGAATTGGAGTAACAGTCACCAATCCCAGTTTCCCATTGATTATGAACCAAACTTCTCAAGGATTAATCATAACCTATATCGATTTTAACATCAAACATTGGTCAAAGAACAAAGCCCAGCCAGTATAACAGCCAACAAAAAATTTTGCAAAATATTTGTGATATGTGAGTGTGCCAGGTATCAAATTGTAAAACTTTTCTACATTGAATAAAGAGCAATTGGAAACAAACCACTTTAAGAAGAACTTGAAAGACCTAATAAGATATTGTGAATACCTTCTGAAAGGCCACAGGAACGGCAGGACCTTTGGCTTTTGCAAAACCAATAACTCCATTATAGTTGCCACAAGCTAACATAGCAGTATACTTAACCACTTGTCCTCCCTAGATCATGAGATTCAAAACAAACTAAGAACATGCAAGACAGAGGAGGGAAAGCACAGAAGGAAGCACAGATTTATATAATACCTTTGTGACTTTACAAGTTCTGTTCATGTCAATCAATCTTACATCAAAACCCTGGCAACATATACAACAACCCAAACAAAAACAAAATCATACAAATCAATTAGATCTTTGAAATTTTTATATAAACATGCAAGGGAATAAAATTGCAAAACATAAGAATCAATTAGATCTTTGAAAATGATCAAACTAAAAGAAGTCAAGAACACAATATCTTTAAAAAAAGATCAAAATATTCTTTTGTGCTCAATAAAAGAAAAAACAAATACCATGAACAACCAAAAGTAAGGTATCTACAATTCTGCATACATATAAATTGAAATAAAAAAAAATGATTTTGAGGATTATACAATCAGTAAGTTCACACAAGCAGTTGCCCTGCTAATGCACACATAATGTGCCCCACCTACACAGGCAGACCTTTCATATCTTAAAATTAGTAAAAAAAACAGCTGACTTGATATATTATTAAGGAGGATAAAAAGGAATAAAATAAATAAAGACCAGAGCAAGTTGAAAGTACATACTTTAATGTTTAGGAGTTCTTTTATGATTTTATTTTATTTATTATTGAATATTGATATTGTCACTTGTTCAAACTCACAAGCTCCCCATTCAGCAAGAGTGGTCAGGAATATCGGTATATTTTACAATCAATTTACTCCATTTAATTCCTTTTATAAAATAATTTCAAAACCCAACATACCACAAAGTTAACTAATTTGTTCAATAGACCAAGAAATTGTTCTTAGCAAGTCAAAGAGTCGGGTGGGGGTGTGCCTTGCAAATTTTTGTTTCATACTTCTAACAGACATGCATACAGATAAAGAAAATTTCTTTCTATGAGGTTGACAACAAAAAAGTAACTTGGCCTATAAGTAAAACAAAAGGCAACGATAGAAGTTTTTTGCTGAGATTAAAGATTGTATATAAAATAGTAAGCTCCTATTAAGTGAACTTTCTATAAACAGAGCAAGTAAGGGTATATTTGCCCTTCATGCACTGTGATCTTTGACCAACTAAAATTCAAGGATAGATACACTCTTACTTGCTCAAATTAAAGACAATCACAATTCAGAAGAGCCCAACTTGATAGAAAAGGAGAGTATGGAACATAATAAGGTAAAAAATTATATGGTCCAAAATACAAAGAATAAATCAGAAAATTAGGCATGTAAGAATCTACCTTCCGGTAAAGTGGCTTTCTTTTCTCCTCAGTTAACTCATTTCTCTCCTCTGCAAGATCTCTAATCTCTTCCTCTAGCGCCTTACCCTTTCTCCCAAATGTATATTCAAGTTCTGCTAGCTTCTTCTCAAGTTTCTTGTCAATAGCATCAAGTTTGGCCAGAAGGATGTTATCTTTTTCTTTCATGTCATCAAACTCTAGTTCATCATCCTCACTATCATCATTATCATCATCAACGGCAGCAGCATTATCACCTTCTGTGATTTGCCTATCCTTTGCAAATCCAGCATCTTCCAGAACATCAGCGGAAGGGTCTGCCTGCTGTTCATGTTCAATGATGCCATAATTGGCAGGGTTATCAGGATCATAAGCTTCCTTCCACTGCACCAATCTCAAGGCCCTGTTAAGTTTGTTCTGCAGAACAAACTTATCCTTTTGATCAGTCACCACTTTTAGCCTATTCATGAGCTCCCCAATAACCCTGTACTCAGGGCGAAGCTTAAAATGCTTCTGTTCAAACTTGTCAATTCTGTTCATCCACTTGAAGGCATCATCAAGCGTTTCAGCATCCGTGAAGTTCTTGACCAATTCCTTGTGCTTCTCAAACTTCCTCTCGAAATCCTGAAACTTCTTTCGGTACTCATCTCTGTCTTCCTCATCGCTGTCAGAATCAGTTGGCTCTTCATAGCGATTCAGCTCAGGGCAGTCCTTGAGCTTCTCCTTCTCAAGCTTCTCAATGAGAGGGCCTATGCCCATGTAGTCCTCTTCGCACTCAGCGTCTATGTCAGCAGTGTCCAAACCAAGCCTCGTTCTCTCATTTTTCTCCCTAAGCCTATCCCTCTCCACCTGAGCCAGAAGGTCCTGAACTATTGAGGTGTCGGAAGTGGTGGAATAGAGACTTTTCCCTAGAAAAGAGGAATCGGAGGAGAATGCGGTTCCTGAACTCCTCAATTCAGATCTAACAGAATTTCTAACTACACCAGTAGCACTTTTAAATCTAAATATCTGCCTAAGACCGTTTCTTCCATATTGAATATAACCCATTCAGATTCACACCTCTCTCTCTCTCCGTGCGTCAAAACTCGACTAAAATACTTGCAGTTGTGAGTTTAAGGAAATGAAATGGAGGTTGCTGGATATCCATTAAAAAAACTCAGAAAGGGAATTGATGAAAGGAAGAAGGTCTATAATGGTAATTTTGAATAATTTATCTAACATACCTCAACAGGTGGATGCCATGTGATGAAATGCGATTTCGGCTGGCATAACTGGCGGCGGCTAAGCTCTTCCCTCGCGCATTCTCTTCAGTCTCCAGCGGAGTGGCCAACAGAGGCAGAGGGTTTACGTAAGGGTAAATGGGTTCAAGGTTTTAATTTTCTTTTCTTATTTTATTTATATCATCATGGATATTCGTGTATTTAGTATATTAAGTGTGACAAACACGAATCCTAAGAATATGTGGTTAAAAACTTAAAACTAATTTTTTAAATGGAAATATTATTATATAAAAATATGTTAACATTTATCTTTATTAATGAGAATTTCTTCTTTAACATAAATTTTTTTAATTCAAAAAAATTTTTAAAATATAAATATTTTGTTTTGTGATAATAAGAAAATTCTGCCAAATTTATTAATTTAAATATATTAAGTGTTAGGGGACAAAATAGAAAATTTTTAAAAAATGAAAATAATTGATTCGGAATATAAACAATTTCTTTGAGAAAAACATTAATTAAAGCTGATATTTGAAAAAAAAAATACTATTAAAACAATTTATAATTTTAAAGATAAATTCCACATCATAATAAATCGCAAATCAAATGAAAAAAGAAAATTTAATAAATCATATCATTATATTAAAAATGGATATTTAAATTTATAATATAATTTATATTAAAAATGAAGATTGATATTTATAAAATTCTGTTAAATGATAATTAATAATTTAATAAATAAAGAATTGTTATTAAAAATTAATGGAGATGTGCTAGTAATATTAAATACCAGAATTTTTAATAAAAAATTAAAATTTTAATTTCTTATTTATTTTTCTAAAGACAATGAATAACAAAATTGTTTGGTCTAATATAGCATTTGATCAAAAGTATTTAATAACGTAATTGGAGTGCCTTTGGTAAACAATTTAATCAAGACTTTATTTAATAATTTCTTTATTACATGTCAGTTTATGTCAAAAAAACTGACCACCTAATTCACCGGATTAAACTTAAAAATCTCATTTTAATAAGTTATTTAAAAAATTATCAGAGTAAACTAAACTTATTTTAATAAGCTTGAGAAAATAAATTCAAAAGAGCTTATAAGAATTGTAAGTTATTTTTATAAACTTTTCATAATTTTTTTTAAATGTTGTTTTCCTTAAAACATATAAATAATAGAATTATTGTGTATAAAATTAAAATATATCAAAAGATGATTCTAAATACTCCTATCTTTTGGTTTTATAAATCATTATAATGCTAAGGGAAAAATATTAAAAGATTATTATCCAATATCTTTAATTAAAAATTAAAAGTAAATATTTTTCGTTAAAAATATTATTAATACACCTCCTTATATAATTTTTAACACATCTCAACATAATTTTTAATAAAAATTATTCAATTTTGTTTTGTCAATTAATTTTCGTAAGATACCAATTAGTAGAATTTAAATTATTTAATTTTTTCATATTTTAAAATAATAAATATATCTATTTTCTATTTACGGTTTTGTTAATCTCAACTGTTTAGAAAATTTTAAATTCTTATATATTTTGTATTTTTCTAAACACTAGTGCAAAAATACGATATTATAACAGGATTTTACATCGGTTTTTTAAAAACCGATGTAAATAAAAACGCGGTGGCATTTTTGTAAATAAATGTAAACTTTCTACATCGGTTGGAAAAAGAACCGATGTAGAAAGTACTTTTTACATCGGTTGTTATGTAACCGATGTAGAAAGTACTTTCTACATCGGTTCTTTTCCCAACCGAGGTAGAAAGTGAGTTTTTTTTCAAACTTTCTACATCGGTTACGAAACAAGCGATGTTGAAAGTACTTTCTACATCGGTTGTTCTAGAACCGATGTAGAAAGTGAATTTTTTTAAAACTTTCTACATCGGTTATTTTCTCAACCGATGTAGAAAGTACTTTCTACATCGGTTCTGAGAAACAACCGATGTAGAATATCTTCCCCTGTCACTTATTTTTCGACGCTGTTCGTGTTTAACCTCATTTTTCAAAACCCCAGTTTCTCGTTTCGGCTTGTTCTCTCTATTTTCGTTTAAGTCTTAGTCATTGTCGACATCTTTATTGTTCGTGGTTTCATTCCGTGCTTACGTTCGTGGTCGTTGTCGCCGTTGGAACGATTTCGTTCATTCGAAGTCGTTGTCGCGCACCGTAAGGTTCGAAGTCGTCTTTGTTGTTATTTATGCATCTCATTCTATTATTATGGTTGAAATATACATTTATTTTGGTTGTATTCTTTAATTTTTAAGCTTCTTATTTGGCTATACCGTGTTGTGTTGTCGTTCAACCACCGTTGTGCCTCCATTTGGACACCGTTTGGCCACCGCTCAACCATTTTGTGTTGACTATGAGGTATGTTCTATGCACCTCTACTTTGTGATTGCAGATGTGAAAGTTTGTTTAGGGTTTATGTATGTTATAGTCTTGATTTTGAGTTTAAATATGTTGGTTTGTTTTCTTGAGTTCAAATATGAGCATACCCTTAGTTTCCCGTTCAAGGTTGAATATAATGAGTATATTACTAAATAAGTAAATCATTCATTATATTAAATCTTGAATTGTCCAAGTTGGACAGTTTGGGACTAAAGTTTTTTATTCAGTGGTTAACAATTTCTTCATAAATCTTGTAAATTGTACTTGATTAAATTTTGGTTTAGTTCATTTTGCATTGTCTCTGGGTACATGCTTCATTATGGTAAATAAAACCATAATGAAGTTATGTACTTGGAAACTGATGCGAAATGCTGCCGAAATTTCACCAAGTATGATATTCAAGATTTTAGAAGTATGTTAATCGATGAATAAAAAAAAAATTTCTCGAATGGGATAGGGTCTTACCAATAGTGAGGATAATAAATTAACAACAATGAGTGACAAGGTTAATCCTAAATCTTGTGTTGATGATTCTTGTATAGTATGGATCGTAGTTGGATAAATGCTAAACGAACAAGCGATGAGTACGAGAATGGGGTCGAAGAGTTTTTGAATTTTGCGCAGACAAATCTACCTGAGAGTAATGGACAATTTTACTGTCTGTGTGTTAATTGTCTAAATGAGATACGTTTGGGTGTTGGTCAAATTAAAGAGCATATTCTTTGTGATGGATTTTGCAAAAGTTATACAAAATGGACATGGCATGGTGAGTTATTAGGCATGCCAAATGTGTCACAGACGGTGGAGGTTGATATAAATATGGAAGATTGGGTAGAGGATATGATTCGTGATGTAGGGCATGCGTCATTTGAGCGGGCAAATATGTATGGTAACTTATCTACTGATTCAGAGAAACCTTTGTATCCGAGATGTACTACCTTTACACGATTGTCAGCAGTGTTAAGATTATTCACTCTGAAGGCAAGGAATGGGTGGAGTGATAAAAGTTTCACCGAATTACTTGAACTGTTGGTAGAGATGCTTCCGGAAGGTAACACATTACCAAAGCGTAATTATGAGGCGAAGAAGGTGTTGTGTCCGATGGGTATGCAGTATAAGAAAATACATGTCTGCCCCAATGATTGCATACTATACAAAATGAGTTTGAAGGATTACATGAATGCCCTGTGTGTCAAGTTTCACGTTATAAACTGAAGGATGATGATTCTATTTGCAATGACAGCACAAAGCGGCCTCCAGCCAAAGTGTTATGGTATCTTCCAATAATTCCAAGGTTCAAACGATTGTTTTGTAATAAAGATGAAGCAAAGAACCTTAGATGGCATGTAGATGAAAGACTGATTGATGGAAAACTTCGTCACCCAGCTGATGGTTTGCAATGGAAGATGGTTGATCAACTATATCCCGATTTTGGGAATAAGCCAAGAAACCTAAGGCTTGGACTTGCAACAGATGGAATGAATCCCTACGGTAATTTAAGTAGTAAACATAGTTCGTGGTCTGTACTTTTGACAATTTACAACCTTTCTCCGGAGTCATGCATGAAACGTAAATACATCATGTTGTCCATGATGATTTCAGGTCCACAACAACCTGGAAATGACATAGACGTTTATCTTGCTCCTTTAATTGAAGACTTGCAAAATCTATGAGAAGAAGGTGTGGAGGTGTTTGATGCGTATGGTAATGAAAATTTCAATATGCGGGCAATGCTTTTTTGCACTATTAATGACTTTCCAGCATATGGAAATTTATGTGGATACAGCGTTAAGGGGCACAAAGCATGTCCCATATGTGAAGAAGACACAAGTTACCATCAACTGCATCATGGAAGGAAGACAGTGTATCTTGGTCATCGAAAATTTCTCAGGACTAATCACCCTTATCGTAGATTAAGGAAAGCTTTTAATGGGTTGCCAGAAAATGATGTTGCTCCAAAAGCCTTAACTGGACAACAAGTCTACGATCGGGTTAAAAACATCAAAACTGTTTTTGGAAAGACTCAAAAAAAGGTCACGGAGACAAGGATATGGAAGAAAAGATCAATATTTTTTGATCTTCCATATTGGTGCAAACTTGATGTTAGACATTGTATTGATGTGATGCATGTGGAAAAAAATGTGTGTGATAGCATCATTGGAACACTTCTCAATATACAGGGCAAGACTAAAGATGGAGTCAATTCTCGACTGGATTTGGTTCACATGGGTATACGACATCAGTTAGCTCCACAGTCTGTAGGAAAGCGAACATATTTGCCCCCGGCATGTCATACGTTGTCAAAAAAAGAGAAAATTTCTTTTTGTGAGTGCCTACGTGGGGTTAAAGTGCCACAAGGGTATTCTTCAAATTTTAAAAAACTTGTCTCGATGAAAGATTTAAAGTTAGTTGGGTTAAAGTCTCATGATTGTCATGTGTTGATGCAACAACTACTTCCAGTGGTTATTCGTGACATTTTACTTAAAAAAGTTAGACATACAATAAGTAGGTTATGCTTATTTTTCAATAAAATATGTAGCAAAGTTATTGACCCTCTAAAATTGGATGAGTTGGAAAATGAAGCTTTCACTATCTTATGCCAATTGGAGATGTATTTTCCTCCATCATTTTTTGACATTATGGTTCACTTGGTTGTTCATATAGTGAGAGAGATCAGATTATGTGGTCTAGTTTATTTGAGGTGGATGTATCCAATAGAACAATACATGAAAATATTAAAAGGGTATGTGAAGAATCCACACCGTTCCGAGGCATCTATGATTGAAAGATACATTGCAGAAGAGGCCATTGAGTTTTGTACAGAGTATTTGTCAGAGGTAGAACCCATAGGAGTTCCTAAGTCTCGTCATGAGGGAAGACACGGAGGTAAAGGTACACGAGGCATAACTGTGAAAAGCATGGGTCGTGCAGAAGTCCTTCAAGCACATTTGTATATTTTGAATAATACCGATGAGGTTCAACCTTACTTATCTACTCACAAAACTATGATAAGGGAGGAGAATGTTCGAATGAACGAGAAATGGTTGTTGAATGAGCATAACAAAACGTTCTTAAACTGGTTTGATGAAACAATTAAGAAGGATGATGGTGCCTCTGATACATTGAAGTGGCTAGCAAATGGCCCAAACTTTGATGTCATATGTTGGACTGGGTACGATATTAATCATTTTTCATTTTATACAAAGTCTCAGGATGATAAAAGTACCATGCAAAATAGTGGGGTTATGGTGGTGGCAGAGTCGATGCATTTTGCAAGTTTTAAAGATAAAAATCTTGTAAAGGCTTCCATATCTTACTTTGGAGTGATTGAAGAGATTTGGGATATTGATTACACCAAATTTAGAGTGCCTGTTTTCAAATGCAGATGGGTTGATAGTAACAGTGGTGTGTAAGTCGATGAATTGGGATTTACATTGGTTGACCTTCAAAAAGTAGCTTACAAGGATGACCTTTTTCTCATGGCCCACCAAGCAAAACAAGTGTTTTATGTCCAAGATCCTTGCTCTAAAAGATGGTCAGTTGTTCTTCAAGGAAAGACAACAATCGCTAGTGATGACACCAATGATCTTTCAAATATTGATATTTCTCAAACTCCCTTATCATCAAGGATATCTAGTATCAATGAAGAAACTGAAATAGATGATATACATGCTATTCGAGATTATCATCATGAAGGAATATGGGAAAATGTTACTACATGATACAAGTTAGTTATTTATTTAATTATTTCATCATTGTATATTTATTTTTAACTTATTTTAAAATGTTTATTACGTTTTTTATGTTTAGTAGAGTTTCTAACATCTTTTCTCTTTGCTTTCAACAGGTACATGGCTGATTATTACATTTCTTTTCAACTTTCAATACTTGTTTGATGTAATTTTAAGTTATTTCATTTGTAAATTAAAGTTTGATAATAAATAATGATGTATTTAGTTTAAATATATAGATTATGTGAATTCTGTATTGGCTGTCTGGTGCTTCTCTATTGTCTGCCTGGATTCTGTGTGTATATGCAGGTATGTGAATAAATAATACGGTAGTATACCTAAACAAAATGAACATTAAAAAAAAAAGGACTTTCTACCTCGGTTACGACCATAATCGATGTAGAAAGTACACTTTTTACATTGGTTTCGGGCAGAACCGATGTAAAAAGTATGACTTTTTACATCGGTTAAAGCTATAACCGATGTAGAAAGTATACTTTTTACATCGGTTCTGCCCGCAACCAATGTAAAAAGTGTACTTTCTACATCGGTTCTTTGCCCAACCGATGTAGAAAGTCATACTTTTTACGTCGGTTGCAGAACCGATGTAAAAAGTCTTATTTTCTATATCGCCCGCTTCAACGCCGCCTGAATAACCGATGTAAAATATGTTTAACAATCGATGTAAAAAACTTATTTTCCACTAATGAAAAACAAATATATCCACTTTTTATTTATGATATTTTTAATTTCAACTTTTAGGATTGATTTTAAGCATTTTAAAATAGTAAATTTTATTAAAAAAGATAATTATACTTTTACATTTTATTATAATAAATCTTTATTTTAATAAAAATATACCACTTTTAAATATTTAAAATCAATTCTAAGAACTAAAGTTAATATTTTTATTAATAATAGGATGATAATATATATATATATATATATATATATATATATATATGATAATTTAACAAAACTTTTTGATAAATAGGTGTAAGAAAAATACATCACATTAAAAAATAATAATTTTGTTAACCTTCATCCTCAAGACTAATATTAAGCATCTAAATAGGAGAATTTTTATTGAAAAGTAAATATAAAAACATTATTTTATTTTTATTTTATTTACTGTTTTTAACATTTTACACAAAAAAAAATTAATAAAAGATAAATATACTAAAGAACCATTTAAATTTCATATTTAGTTTGAGTGTTTTAAAAATGTTTTTAGAAAACTAATATTTACAAAAACAATATTAACCATACCTAACAAAAATAAGAATCCAAGATTTTTATAAATATGAAAAAAATTAACCATATTCATAAAAATATTTTTTATTAATAATTTTTTAAATATATCAAATATATTTATGATATTATCAAAAATTACAATTATTAGAAAATATGATTGTTACATTTATAATTTTTGTCATTACAGTAAGATGTTGAAGCAATTCACATAAAATAATCCATAAAAACACAAAAATGCTCAGCCCAAATGGTTTCTGTAAACATTGTGGAAAAGCATGTACCAATCTCGATGCTTAACTTAGGCTAGCAAAGAACGGCTTTTTGACCGGAGGGGATTATTTTTCAAAGTATATACTAATATATAAGATTTGAAAACTATTTTGTGGGAGGGATTGTAATAGTGTTGTAATGGTGTTGCACACCCCTAACTGCCTTTGTTGCACACCATAATCGTATGCCATACACTCTATATTGTTGAGCAGTAATAGGATGCGCCATAGCAAAGGTTGGAGACGTGGATTGTGGGACATGGTGATGAAGTACAACATGCACACCCCGGATTCTCGCAATATAGTATAGATGCACCCATGTAATCTCTGTTTTTACGTTCCCGGAATAGCTTCCAACATATCTTGCACTAAGATGAATCTCATTGTTAGTGGCATATGCCGCTCCATCCATGTCCTCCATAACCAAGCTCACCTTGCATCCTTTTCCTGTCACCAAGAGCGTTTTCTTGAAATACCTTCCATGTAAATTACGTGGCAGATTTCAGTGCTTGCGCATAGTCTGTGCTTACTACGTTACTAAAGTAACGCAACCCACCAGTAGTTTTTGAAGCTGTGTAGGTCACACTATATTCAACCTTGTTCCTTCCTTCAATGCTTGCCAAAATTACTACCAAACACAACATGCATAATGTATTTAGCACTCATGGCTCGTGTTTTTTGGTTTGTTATCAACCCAATCTGATATTTATATCAATATAGAAGATGAACAACAACCACCAGTATGCCAACTGTCATAGGGTGCAGTGCGATCCTCGCATGCTGGCTTAACCTAGTGCTTCAGATGGTATATTATATCATAGTTGACTAACACCTGATTCATTGTATTGTTCCTTACACTAGTGTCATCTTTCTTTTGGAGTTAATTACATTATTAACAGTTGATTTTGCTAGCTATTAAACTTATTAACTATTTGTTATATAATAGTGCCATTTTTTCTATATATGAAACTTTTTTATTATATATAACATGTATAATGTGGACTTATAATTCTTCCATTTATTTATTTCTTAATTTTCTGAGTGCAAAGATGTTAAGGTCGTTATCAGTATTGGTTGCTGTTACAGTTTATTATCTAAAGAGTGGATTAAGGATGGTGAATCTCAATATAGATTTTTTGAGTCATGCCATAAGATCCCCTGGCTTATCACTTGAAAAAAGTGCACCTAGTTTTGACGCATGCCTGGAATGTTCAACAATAAGCCGCACGTCCATAAGGCTCCACAATAGTTATGTCTGTTATGGATATGGATGATTAACTATGGTGCATAATATGTCATAGTTATGTCTTGTTATGGATGATTAACTATGGTGCATAATATGTCGTACATTACGCATGCGTAACATGCTCTATTTCAACCTCCTGCTACAAAATAGTTTTCAACTAACTTTATAGGGATATATACTTTTAATAAGCACTCCCTTGTCAAAAAACCATCAAAGAACACTTAAATTTAGAACAGTTCTTAATGTTTAACTAACTGTTTGGGTCACATAAAAAGTAGAAAAAAAAAAGTAAAAAAAAAAAAATAAATTGTTTGAATGAATAAAAAAAATTGTTTGAACGAATGAAAAAAAAAATAAAAAAATATATTAGTAAATAAATTTTATTTTATATAAAATTTTAAAATATTTTATTTTTGTACTATATCTTTTTTATAAATATAATTTTTTAATTTTTAAAAAATAAATAATAATTTAAAATAAATAAAATAAAAACAAAAAAAAAAACTCCGAACTCGAATAAAAAAAAAATTTCTTCCACTAAAAACAAAATGCACCGAACAAGAAAAAATCACTTTTCTTCTTTATTTCCTTCCCTCCCATTTTCTTCCCCTATTTCCCTCCCCAAACAGAGCATAAGTTAGGCGCCCTTATTATAATTTAAGTTTCACCTCTGTTCTGAATGCCAGTTTTATCCTGTTAATAGTTAGGTTTGACGATGTATGGCGGGGATGCTAAATATAATTATACAGACAAAGAAGAACAAAAAGAATAATTGGTAGATTTGAGGAAGTTAAGAAATTGATGATATCTGATACCCCATTTTTCTCTGTCATATAAAGAGAAAAATTCTAAAGTTTTTTCATGGGTACTCCTTTCCAGCTGCATCCATGCATTGTAGACTGTGCAGTGATCATTTTCCATCAAATGAGATACATCGGGGAAGAGCCAAAAATCTTACTATATGCAGTAGTATTATATATTAGATATTATCAAAATTAATAATAAGTGCCTTAAGATCAATAACACTACAACCTTAAAAAAGTACATATATATATATATATAACTGGAAAGAGTAATGTAATTGAATGAAAATATCATAACTAATTTTCAGTGATAACAACAATTAGTAAAAAGTCCAAGCCTAGCTTATTAAAACAATCGTACAGGGCTGGAAGAAGAACCTCACACTGGCAGGGTGTTGTACACAGTATGTTCTAAGTGATCATCTTTATCCAGCTTTCGTGCCACTTACTTCAGGCCTTGAAGGCTGTCGGTACTTGGGCAATACAGAAATAGCATACCATGGAATATAAATAAATTGATAACCATATTAGCTGGCAACCAAGCAACCTATCTGGAGTCGCATATCTGTGATAATAAATATGAAATGAAATATGCACTTTTCGTGGCCATAAAAAGCATTCCATTTGATTTTAATACATTGTAAAATGTTGATCAATTTAAAGTCGTTGCTCTATCACTATAAACATGAGAATCATCAGCTAGATTTAGAGTCCCCTACTAGTTGACACCAAGAAGAAAAACATAAAGCAGCTCAAATCTATAGTCAATTACCCAGGGATTCAAGATTGCCATACCAGTTCTAACAACAGTATGTCATGTTTCTTGGAACTAATGTTTGAGCCAGTAGTTCCGTAGCTGAGCCATATGAAGGAGGATCTCATCACGACCCTGATTGGTGACACTACTGGTCATAATCCATGGAGGCACTGTTTCAAAGAAGCCACGGATCAAGTCCTGAAAATCGTTGACATTTTCTTCTGGTCTTTTGCCTCCATTCTTTTTCTTCTTCCGCTTGTCACATTTGGTGAAGATTAATGTCATTGGGATCTGAAAGAGAAACTATATCAAAACTAGCTCTTAATACCACAAGAAATAATTAACTATGTTTTTTTAAATGCGGGAGCACAGGTCCAATATGGTGTGAGAAGGGAACTACTTTACGAAGCTCCCATTTGAAGTAGAGGGCCAGAGGCTCTCCCAGGTCCATGGTTATTGACCTGACCTTTAGAAGTGGACTCTCCTCTACCTCTAAGTGGATGGTACTTGAGCCTGTCCATCTTGTCTCATAAATGGGCTACTCTTTTCAACACAACACGACGGACATAGGAGGGTGATGTAAGACACATAGCTCCTATTTAAATATGAGAAAAATGCTAGCAACACAATCTATTATAATTTGGTGAAATTCACGTAGGATCCATTAAGTGATGTAGGCGCTCCTACTCCCAATTTAATCCCATATGAATTTCATCCAATAGTAACAAGTACGCTGAAAAAAACTGTGTTAAAAGTGAGTTGCTAACTGCTAACATTTTTCTTAAATTGAGACTCTGCTCCTAATAGCCAGGCACCTAAGACTTAGGAATGGGCTCTTCTCGAGAATATTTACATCAATTTATCTTCAAGGTCTACATTAACCACAGTTCATAACATTTAAATTGCAATAACTAATATTAGTCCTTGTATCATATAGATTAGTTCCTAATATAAGTTGTTACTGAATTTTATTTGTCCTCCATTTGGATATAAATGACCATGTTCTAGTTCTAGCAGATCAAGGCCAGCACACTTATAGATATATCAAATTAAAAAAAAGATCAATGAAGTTTTTAATCCCTTATTTTATATTTATTTTTTGTTTTAGTTCCTGTCATCTTTTTTTTATAGTTTTGGTCCCTCATTTTATAAAAGTTGTTGGTTTTAATCTTTACTATTATAAATCTCTATTAAGTAATAATGTCGTTTAAGTAAATATTCAGTTTAGTTCCTAGAAGTTGCATTTCATGTACTTTCAATCCCAAAAAATGTCGATATGTACAACTTGGTATTCACTTGGTCATATGTTGGTCCTTTTCTCAAACATGTGAATATATGAACAAAATGCAAACAAAGTTAGTATATTAAAGGACCAAAATGTATAAATTTGACATTTTTTGGGAACTAAATAGTTTCCTAAAATGTCAAAATGGGAGCAAATAAACAAATTCAAAAACCAAATTGTACATACTAACCCTTTACAGGACTAAAAGTATAGAGAATATTGATGGTAGGGACTAAAATTTAAAAACTTCTATAAAATGAGGGACCAAATACATAAAAAAAAAATGGTATGGACTAGAACAAAAATTAGATGTAAAATGAAAGACTAAAAACATGATTAAGCCTTAAAAACATTCAGTAATTTCAGTTTTCCAAAACTGAAGTGTAATATTGTCAGTACTGCACCTCTCGTGCACATTAACTACAGAACCCAAAGATGAAGTGGAACTTAGATGTGCAAGTCAACTATTACCTATATGGAATTCTATGCAGAAATAGGTAGTCTGTGGTTGCAACTAGACATAAAAAGGAAGGAAGGCAAACATGAGCCACATTTCCAAACAAGTTATACCATGACCATCAGGTAGCATATGCAGGATTGGTAGTAAGTAAACATAAAGCGTGTAGCTTCATCAAATTATTTGCTAAGGAAGAAAAAATTATACGTTACCTGATTCTGACCCAACCAACTGGCATACTCAAGATCAATTTTTTTAGCAGGAATGCTAGCATCTATTAGAAGGAATACTGAAACTAAGCTTGATCGATTAAGGAAATAGTCCTTGGTGAATTTTTCCCAATCCATTCTAAGTTCCTGTGGTGCAGATGCATACCTAAGAAGAAAACAAAATGGCATATTAGCATTTAAAACAGTAAACAGAAACAAATTATCCATCAGTGGTTATCCTAAAAAAACAGTGGAAATTAGCATTTTAAAAAAATCTGGCCAAAAGACAAGAAATGTTTTAAAACAAAATTAGAGAATTTCAAGAACTAGTGTCAATAAATGTATCAAGAAAAAGATTTATAAAAACCATATGATAACACTATGAAATTATTTACAACCTTGTATAATTAATCTATCAACCTAAGAGAGGTAAAAACACAATAGAATCCTAAGTCTGACACTCAAGTTTCAACAATAACATTTGCAGTTTTGCACAGGATATTAGTCAGTCAATATCAAATATTGTAAAGACTTTGAGTATAGCAGAAGTGAGTCTATATAGTAGTAAACCATACCCATATCCAGGCAAATCAACCAGGTACCAACTGTTATTAATACGAAAATGGTTAATGCATTGTGTTTTGCCTGAAAAAAAAAATGAAAATAGTCAGTTTAATACAGTCAATGAACTCAGAGTGAAAAGGAAAAAAAAGAGTCAGTTACCAATGTGTTAAAAATCCATTGAATTCCTTTATTATGTCTGAACTCCCAATATGAGTGAACAACTGCTATATACTATATCCAGCATCTTAACAGCCACTACTTCATTCTTTATACTAAATTTGCTTACAGCCTACAAGTCACCCTTACCTTTATCTACATTCAATTCCAATCCACCAATTGTTAATGCTTTATCCTTCCAACATACCGTAACCCTAATCTACGAGATCTCAAGTCCTCTGCTGTCATGCGTTACAAATACTCTCTCATACCTTATCGTAGAGACGGTTAAAACGCCTAAATACACGTAAATATCAAATGAAATATGTTATTTTCAAATAGGTCGTTCGTATTCAACCTTTCACCACAGCAGAAATAAGCCTTATGTTCCATGCGATGACCCAAAGTCACACTATGGATCTGATTATTATTATTATTTTGTATTATGTAGCAAAAAGGAATCCTCTAACGCGAAATAGTGGCTGACCAGGTTTCTTTGAAGTTAAGGCGAGCTTCTTGCGGCGCACGAGAGAATTGAGGAGAGATGATTTTCCGACGTTGGAGCGTCCAACGAGAGCGAACTCAGGGAGACCATCGGAGGGGCAGTCTTCGGTTCTCACACTGCTCTTAACAAATTCGGCTTGCGAAACCTGAGCATCACCAGCGTAGTTACTCAGCACTATGTTCGAACCGTTCAGGATTCTGGCACTGTCCGGCAAGACGGTGGTCTCTGGTGGTATAAAGAGCTTCTCGAGGGACAACTCTGTAGGGAAAGGGCTTATGGTTACGGGTTCTGAGGTGGTGAGAGTGGATTTGGGTGCATGTAAGAGAGTGTTTCTGGAGGGCGTGGAATAGGCTCGGAAAGAGAGTGAATGAGATGAAGTTACGAAGTTGAGAGGGAACCTCGAGAGGTGAAGAAGGACCATCTCCCTCTTTTGTTAGCAGGTCACTGTAGATTGGGTACAGGCACGGCTCACTCAGATAAGTGATGGAAAATGGGGAAATATCTTCGCAAGCGAGTAAGCGACAATCCCATTCAACAGCACGCACGCGCGCAGCGCTACTGCGTTACTAAAACGTCGTTTTTCTTGCAATCTGTTCAAACCATACCTATGAAAATCGGACCGATCGGATGCGGAACCAATTATTTCATTCGATTAATTGAATTATAAAATTATTTTAATAAAAAATTGATAATTAATCAATTGATTAAAATTCAGTAAATCGATTTTATAAAAAATAATACTATAAATTTTAAAAAATATTTAAATATATTTTTATTTTATTTTATTTATATAATTTAAATTTTTAATTATATAAAATTATAATTTTAATATATTTTTAATATAATATATATTATATATTTTAAAAATAATATTTAATTAAAATCAATACAACCACCATTTAACCGATTATTAAACTTTGATCTAAACTAAATTAATGTACGATGACATTGTTATATTATTAATTATTAATTTTATATTTTAGAAATTAAGATTAAATAATTATTAAAGTATATATATTTAAATTATTTATATTAATTGTAAAATTAGTTAATTTAATAATGTATATAATTGAAGGATATAATATTATATTTTAATATAAATTTTTTTAATGTTTATAGAAAAATTCATCTTCATTGCTCATGAATTTTAATATAATAATATATATTTTAATTATAATTAAAATAAAAATATGTAATTTATATTATTTAAATAATTATATTTTATTATTATCAAATTATTTTATATCATTAGTGTATGATTTTATAATCATAATAAATACATGTTACAATTCTTTATATATATTTAACCTAAGAAATCAACAGTTAAATTATATATATAGTTGTATGTATATTGTTTTTAAATTTAGAGATCTAAAAAGTTAGTCTATAAATTAAAATTTGTTGTCTCTCAATAAATTACGAACCATAGAATGATAGTTTATATTATTTAGTTATGTATTTAAATAAATTTACATAATTTTGTATATCATTTTAAACATAAATATTAGCTTTTAATTTAATTTTTTTAGTCAAATTATTTTTAAATGGATCATTTATTTTTCAAAGTTTTTTAGAATTTTACAACCTCCATAAATTGTGTTATCAACATATTTAAAAAATAAATATTTTATCACAAATTAAACAAAAATTTAATAATTTTTTTTCATGTTCAAAAAATATTCTTTTAATAATTTCTGATCTATCACATGGATCAATGTTTTCAAAAACAATTAATTGATCTTGCGCATCTCATACATGTGATTAACTAGTGAGAAGGATTGGAATGATTTATTGGGTTCAGATTGTTACTTGATCTATTCCATGAATTTGTTAAAGCTCATGCAACAATATGTCTACTTGCGAATTCAATAGATGTAAATATGTTGTACCATTTCTAAAGTTCAGATTTTTTTATTATTTTTTATGCTAAAATTATATTTAAGCCTTATGCAATTTTAGTATAAATTATATAATTTTCAACCCACACAACTTCATGCATATTAAATATTTGTGTTGGAAATTTTATGATCTTTTATTAATAAATAAAAATTTAATTTTATTATTTAAAATGTTAATGATATAGTCTATAAGTTAATTAAACATGAAATTTGAAATTAGAAATGAAGAATTACATCTTCATAAATGTTGTATTTTGTTTTGTGAAAAGTTGTATTTTTTAATAAAAAATTCAAATAGGTAAATATGTAGGCATGAAGAGAAAAGTTATAACTCTTGATTTTAACACAACAATTATATAAATAAGAGTTTTAGTTTTCCACTAAAACATATTAACATATTTATAATATTTAAAGGTTTTGTCCTATCGAAGAATCATTTACAACTATGTGGAATTAAGTGGAAGACCTTTGATATAGAAAACAAAACATCAATAAAAAAAACATGATACAGATAGCTATATTAATCATTCTTTAATATATAATGTTATATGTTGTTCCAAAAATCATGTAATATTCTAAATTTGTGTTAGATGCGAGTTATTTTAATTTAAATCTAGAGTTTGCATTTGTTTTAACAACTATTATATATACCTATTTGAATAGGAATAATTATGAGTATTGAGATAAGTCTTTGAATCTATATATGCCTATTATCATTATAGACTTGTCTGTGATAGAACAAGACAACGACTCTTGTAGTTGAGACTATTAATGCTCACAAGATTACTCAACATAAACGAGAATAATTAATTTAAATGTGTCTAATAATGATGAAATGTACAATGAAAAAGTTTATTAAACAAAGCATCTCAGCAAAACACTATTTTTAAACTTTTTAAAGTTCACATAAAATAAATTTAATTTTTTTATAAGACTTAGAAAAATATTCATTATTTATCATTAACTGGTATCACTAATTATAATGTTAGTTATGGTATTTGTGAGCACATGTTTAAAATTGTGCACTCTTGCATAAAGTTAAAAATTATGAAATTGGAAATTAATGACAACTATCTAATTTAGAAGATTTTTAAATAATTTTTTTGTGAGTTTAATATATTTAAATCCTTTAATAACATTTAAAAATATGAATGAATCATTAATGATGTAATTGTCATTGTTTTTCAAGGAGTTTATGAAAAATGATAAGTCTAATTTTTTTAGTTTGCTACAAAGTTTCCCAATAATAAATTCATTATTTTTACTTCTAATTATAAAGATTTGTAGAAGATTTATACAAACAAATCTAAAAATGACAATAGAAAAATAACAATAATACCATTGCACTTAAATTTTTATTGATAAAATTTAGAAGTATTAAAAAAAATATGATCATAAAATGAGAGATTAGCTACTGTTTAAAAAATTAATAATAACGGTAAGATATATTCCTAACCCTAACTTATTATGGACATAACATAGTTGATACTCCTTTTAACATTTGGTTTGACTTAATTAAAATTATTTATGTGAATTATTTTTATTAATTTACAAATTTTAAGAAAATTAATTGATAATAAAAAATAAGATAACGGAAGTAAGAATAGAATTTTTATGTCTATTTTTCAAGTATATCTTGATAATGAACTATGCTACCTATGTACCTCGTATAAAAAAAAAAGAGTTTGATTTCAATTTTAGTTCTGGAGAAATGTGCTTACACATTTGAATCTTGTAATGAAAAACTTATAGTCCGTTTCAATCCAATTATTACTGCTTTCGGAGTTTTGTGTGATAGTCTACATGTGTAACAACATAATGACATGCCAAATCACTTTGTTGCTAATCATAAAGATTGTTGAACTAATAGTAACTTCTCAATGTTACGATGTAAGTGTTTACGACTTGTCTCCAGACCTATTACCGAGAAACAAGTTAAATAAAACATTTCATATGATTTTAACTTTCATGATTTTAGGTATGATCATTCTTAAATCTAAAAGTTAAATAACAAATAACAAATAGACGTGTAAATATGTTATAATTGATTCACATGGATATATGGTTGAACCCTATACACTAAGGCAACCAAAATTAATAAAATAAACAAATTTATCTGTCGAGAGAAGGAAAAAGAAATTCAAACCTTTAATAATCTTCTGTTTTTTATCTGTATCAATTTTTAAGACTATAACTATCAACTACTTAACAATCTTTTCAAAATTTATTTATATTTTATTACATTCATGAACAATTTCTCAAAATTTAAGTGAGTTAATTTTAATAAAAAAAATAATTTTTTGAATATTTTAAAATTTTAAAATTATCATTATCCCAAAAACAATAAAAAAGATAAAATTTGTAAAATTTAATATAAAAAAAATATTATATCATATATGATAAAATTGATTGAAGCCAATAATCTTTTATAACATTCCTTCAAAATTACAAAATTAAATTTCAATACACTATATTTAATATTTTGAAGTAAAATAAATTGTAAATAGATAAAATTATACACTTCTAAACGCAGTAAGAAACATATTAAATCATTATTTTTTTTTCAAAATATGATTCTTACTTTTTTTCATGATATATACTAAAAATTATGATATTTATTTATTTTTATAATATATATATTATCTTTATATATTCTTCATTTATATTTTTACCAAATTTTTATCAAAAATTAAAAATTAAATATAAATAATTTTGAAAAAATAAAAATGTATGAAGAGAAAAAACTAAAGAAACAAAAACTATAAGAACTCAATCAAAAGAATCCAACTTGACATTATTACTTAAAATTTATTTATAAATATTTAAATGATAAAAAATAATTATTTAAAAATTATAAGAATTTGCTGAATAATTTACCCTTAAAAATTTAAAGAATATGGTAAAAGTTGACTTGTAAATGTTTGCACAGTGTGAATTATCCACTTAAAATTTTTAAAAAATAATGAAATGTGATTTTATTTTATTTTTCCAATCACCAGAAACTTGTCTTAGAAGAAGCGGTAAGGATAAAGGCAATCAGATCTCGCCACTTCAGGTTCTCATACGTCGAAAGTGTATCTGGCAGGTATAATATAATTTTTTTTTTCTTTTTTTGTATCTATTCTCATTTCTAAATCCCATGTCACCAAACTCCGACTCCATTTTTCATTTTTATTGGTATAATTTACAAGCACAATCAGCACTGGAGCTACAATCATCGATCACTTTTCTGTTTTCGTCTAGATCTCACTTTCTTTGAAGAAGGGGCGATCTAACCGTGGGGTTGTTCTATTCAACTTTCAGCGGCTATGGCTCCACCTCAGTCTCAGCGATCTCCTTCACCGTCGCAGCCCTCCGGGTCAGTTTCCGAATCCATCTTCCTTGCGTGTATTTTTTTTGTTTTTTTTTAAACTTCTTCTTTATTTGAATGATTCACTAATTCAATTTGGACTCATCTACGGAAGTAACTGCATAGAAATTGCCGTCCTTTGGTTTTAGACAAACACGAAATTTCGTATGTTTTGGTTTTATCTTGCAACATGTCTTTCAAATATTTGAATGCACACATTATTAACTTTCGTTAGGTTATCATGAACACTAAAGATCCAATGCCATTGAGTTTTGTCCTATCTGGTGTACAATTATGAAATCTACTGTGCTTGTGTGTTATAACTTAAGCAGTTAGGTTCTGTAAACCGAGCCATATTGCACAGTGTTTTGCGGATTCATCAACGTTGCGTTGTCTTTTCCATTTCAGAAACTTGTTTCTGGAATAAGGAAAAGGGGCTATGTTAACTACATTTAGCTGGTGCATTAGCTTTTTCTGACCGTTTCATTTTTTACCCTATGTGTTCTTGATTGTTAACATCACAGCTCTCTTCTGTTCATGTGGTTGATTCTTTCTTTGTCATGGTGTAATATCTTTACTTCAAGTACTGAACTGATGTTTAATTTAACCAGGAAGAGTGAAGTCTCTGATCTGAAATCACAGCTCCGGCAGCTTGCTGGGAGCCGAGCTCCTGGTGCTGATGATTCTAAAAGGGATCTCTTCAAGAAGGTGATTTCCAACATGACTATAGGTATTGATGTATCGTCTCTCTTTGGTGAGATGGTAATGTGCTCAGCAACATCTGACATTGTTCTGAAAAAAATGTGCTACCTATATGTTGGGAACTATGCAAAGGTCAATCCTGACCTTGCACTTTTGACAATTAATTTTCTGCAAAGAGATTGCAAGGATGAGGATCCAATGATTCGAGGACTAGCATTGAGGAGTTTGTGTTCGCTCCGAGTTGCTAACTTGGTGGAGTATTTGGTTGGGCCATTAGGATTTGGGTTGAAGGACAATAATAGTTATGTCAGGATGGTGGCAGTTATTGGGGTCTTGAAACTATATCATATATCAGCCTCCACCTGTATTGATGCAGATTTTCCAGCAACACTGAAGAATTTGATGCTTAATGACCCAGATACTCAGGTGAGCATTCCATTTGTGTGGAAATTTCATCCTCAACCTATGATAAGTAATAACAGTGTTGTTCAACTTTTGTAAAGAATTAAGAGTTCTCCAGAACCAAGCCAATCCACATTGTCCAATGATCAATGAACTGCAAGCAAATAGGCCGTAAAAACTAAAAAAGTAATATGCTTGATTTTGTTCTGGTTTCATGTTTGTTAAAGAATGCATCATTTTCTATTTTCTAATGATCATCTGCTTAAAATATGTTAGTGTTCCTGGATATGTCTTTGGACATTTACAAATTACAGGTACATATATCATGTTGAAATGAAAAGCTTGTATAACACTTGTAGCAACAAAAAAAAGGCTTGTATGACCCTTGTCAAAGTATGATTAGAATACCTGTGTAATAATAAATACGCTGAGAACCAAGTCAGTTAAAGTTAGGTCTCTTTTATTTTATCTGTTCACCTGCAGGTAAATTTAATTTATTCAAATGAGAGTTTCAACTGGAACACACTACAGTTTCCTGAGTAATCTCACATTAAATGGGCTGGTCCTTTGAGGTCTCATTTTTAATAATTTTTTCGTTTGCGTAAGAAGTATATGTTTTTCAGTATAATGCATGCATTTGTGTCCTATTAGAAAATCAATTATTTTGGTTTTTTTTTTTTGTTAACATGCTTTGTTATGATGGACATGTCAGTGTTATAGCTGTAGTGAGCATTGTTACTATTAATATCAAATCCTGAAACATGTCCTAGGAGTTCTACTAACTTGTTCTTTATACCATCTTTGGAAATAATTTGATTTCCTTAACCTTAACATATACAATATACAAGGCTGAAGCTGCTCATTTCTGTTTTGTCACATGTGTTCTGTAGTCTGTCATCACTTACAAACTGAAATTGATTTTACATATTTTAAGCTGCCCTTCTGCCGTCTCTAACTGTTGTATTCTTTTTATTTTAAGTTGTTGTTTGTGTTATTGCTTTCAGTTGTTATTCATCTATAGATAAGAAGGACAACTGTCTTTCTATTTCAAAAATTTTAAATGACAGCAGTCACCAAATGAATTGTACTTTACAGGTCATGATCGATTCATCTTCTGCCATTTCTAACTATATATTCTACACACACACACACACTCTTTTGTTCTTGTTATTGTTTTTCAATTGTTAATCACCAATGTATCAGAGTGACAAGAGTCTTCCTATTTCTAAAATCTGAAACAACTGCAGTCACCAAATAAATTGTACTTCACATATATATATGGTCATGTTTCATCAGGTAGTTGCAAATTGTTTGTCTGCTTTACAAGAAATTTGGACCTTAGAGTCATCCACATCAGAGGAAGTGGCCAGGGAGAGAGAAACACTGCTTAGCAAGCCAATTGTATATCTCCTTCTGAATCGGTAACCTTTTCTCTAGTAGTTCCTTACTCTCTGACAGCATTGTTACTTTGTTTGATTATCTATTTTTTGTTTTTTTTGGGAGTGGGGGGGGGGGGGAGGAGGGAGGAGGGGCTAGCATTTGTCAAGACACATCTGATAAACTGAATCTTCTCAACCACCTCCTCTGTAATTTCCTTAGAAAGGATTTTTCTTGCTGTCAATTTCTCTTTGTGAAAAAAGCTTACCCTATAATTTGCTTATATATTTTGTTCATGTGAACGTTATAAATTAATGATTTATAGTATGATTATGGGAGTAAATGGATGGTTGAGTACTGTCTTACTATCTTCACAAATGTGAACAAGGATATTTTATCACCTTATTATAAGTGTTGACTGTGGTACTATTAGACTAAAACATGTTATAATAATTGTAGACATTGGAGATAAAAAAGAAAGCATCTATAATATCTTGCAAAAGTACCAATTTTAAAATAACTTATCAGTCCCTTTTTTTTTTCACTTGCAGCATTAAGGAATTTAGTGAATGGGCACAATGTCTTGTGCTGGAATTGGTAGCCAAGTACATTCCATCAGATAGCAGTGAAATATTTGACATAATGAATCTCCTTGAAGATAGACTCCAGCATGCAAATGGTGCTGTTGTCTTGACAACTGTTAAAGTATTTCTACAGTTGACTTTGTCTATGGCTGATGTCCATCAGCAGGTATGTATTGATTTGTGTGTGTGAAAAATCCCATTTGCAGTCCCCATTTTTCATTACAGCATATTTTTTTTATGCTGTTATTTTTACCTTGCATAAAATTCTGTTGTCTGCATCATACTTATTTTGTATCTAGTGGCAACTTTACTTTTGGCTACTAGCTCACTGAATCATACACAAAGGGCATGTATTTTACATTTAGCCTTTTCAGCTGTAAGATGGAGCTTGTGGTATTTGTACATGGGCACATATAATGGGGTCGAGTGTTATGATCTTAAACTTAGGGATGCTAGAGAACTAAGCCATCTGTGAGCTCCTTGGGTTTGACCTAGCTTGACTCAGTTCATCTTAGCTTTATTGTATAAACAAGCTTAAGCAGTATATTAAAGCTCGTTTGGTTAATTCAACTAACTTTGGTACTTGGCTACATGTGTCTCTTAGAAAGGTATAACTTGTTTCGACGTGTTTTGGTTTTATATTCCTTACTATTTCTTTATTTTGTATTATTTATTATTTACTTCTACTGTGTTGCTATTAGCCCTAGCAGATACCCTCCTCAGAATGATTGTCAGGGTGAATAACTTATGGCTTGTAATGTTTTACTAAGTATTAGAAGAACTTCAACCTACAAGATAGGGTTATGAATATATCATGTTACATCACCTCAAGTTATAGCAATCCCCTTTTATGTTTTGTCTAATATTTTTGAAACTTCTTGTTAGTTTCAGGTATTGATGTCATACGGTGATTTCAATTTGTTGATGATAAATAATATAAAATAAATATGTAGTTCTTATATATATTAAGATGTACTTGCATGTATGTGTATAGATGTGTTTTATTTAAAAAATTGTCTGTGAACTACTTAAGTTTGCATTGTTTATTAAACCAGCCGGGGTTCGTGCTAGGCTTTCCACCTTGACTCAAGCTTAAGTTTCAGCATGTTTGTATATGACTTAGCCAATCTCAGCTTCGGTTGATGGCATACTCATTTAAACTATCATTGTTATTATTTAAACCCTTTTTCTTGATCCTGAAGTTATTTTGATGGTATGTTGTCAGATTTTAGTTGTTTCATTGAAGTTTCATGATATCTGTTGCAAATTCTTATTGTTTAGGTATATGAGCGTATTAAAGCCCCTCTCTTAACTCAAGTGAGTTCAGGAAGTCCAGAACAATCTTATGCAGTTTTAAGTCACCTGCATCTGTTGGTCATGCGTGCACCTTATATATTTTCCTCAGACTACAAACACTTCTATTGCCAATATAATGAGCCATCTTATGTCAAAAAATTGAAGCTTGAAATGTTGACTGCAGTTGCAAATGAAAGTAACACCTATGAGATAGGTAAGTAACTCCTCTAATTTTCTATAGAGAAAAAAAAAGGAGAAATTGAGGTAGGATGATTGCATTTTTCTATTTGATGTTCTGAACCCTGGTCTGACCCCCCCTCCCCCCCTTATGGTATGTTATGTCTTATTCATGAACTTCTTGGGTCCCATTCCAGTGACGGAATTATGTGAATATGCTGCAAATGTTGACATTCCAATTGCAAGGGAATCAATCCGGGCTGTTGGGAAGATAGCATTGCAGCAGTATGATGTCAATGCTATTGTTGATCGACTTCTACAGTTTCTTGAGATGGAAAAGGACTATGTTACTTCTGAAGCTCTGGTAAACATGACTACCTACTAGATACCCTGGAATTTGTGGCTAAGAGTAGTATTGCATTGGTTCATATTATTATGCAAACATATGTGCAAAGTATGGCATTTTGATTTGACTTGGTTGCGGTAGGATAGACTAATGCAAAGTTTGAAAGTTCATTTGAGCAGGTGCTTGTGAAAGATCTGCTGAGAAAATATCCACAATGGAGTCAGGATTGTATTGCTGTTGTTGGAAATATCAGTAGCAAAAATGTCCAAGAACCCAAGGCTAAGGCAGCTCTTATATGGATGTTGGGGGAATATTCGCAGGACATGCATGATGCTCCATATGTCTTGGAGAGTTTAGTTGAAAATTGGGATGAGGAGCATTCTGCCGAGGTAGCATACGTAACTCTTTATGCTTCACATTTCACAATCTTGGAATTTCCACATTTGAGATTTAGATTTCCATATTGGATGCCAATTTTGGCCCAACATGGGGCAATTGAATCTAGTTACAGATTCAGTTCTACCCTTGTTGGACATAATGGTCTTTGATGGTAGGATTTAACCTTTTTCATTCAGCATACCAATCTCTGACATTTTAACATGAGTCTCAGCTCTCAAATGCTCTGTTCTCATCCAGTCATCCTACAGTTTACATCACTATATGATGTATATATGGAAACATCAACTCAATGACTATATTGGATCGTTTAGATGGTAAAACTCTATCATTGGATTACACTAGGATTGCAATTCCTTGAAGGGATCACAATAGGAACACTGAATAACTTATGTCGAAATTATAGGGTTTTAGGTATTGAGTGAGTAATTGAGAGAATAAAGACTTTGAATAATGTTCTCTTTTGTATTACAATGTGTTGCACATGATGATAAAACATAAAGCATAACCCTTATTTATACGATATTAATTTATGCTTATATTAAATATCTAAATAAGAAAACAAATCCTAAGAGACAGTCTCTAAGATACCTACTGTTTTCTAATATATAATCAAGATAACCTGATTAGGGTATTGGGTCAATGTCTCACCTGAACTAAATGTTTTCATACATGATAAATCATAATTATAAATATATTATAAAATAAATATGCTGATAAAACAAATTAAACAATATTGTACTCTAATTTATTTGATTACTCACCAGAGAAATACTTTAAGAATTACTATCATTGTTAATGTTTAGAAAACTAAATAATTGTCAAAAGAAATAGTATGAGAATCAATTTAAAAATTTGTAAAATTAACTCATGTTCTTGAAATCTTAGTTTAGTTTCAAAAGAATTAACCATGTTCTCAATTAAAATTTAATTTATTGTCTTATCAAAATTAATCTGCAAAGCATAAATATTGTTTATATCATAGTTCAGTTTATATGATGAATTGAATAAATGTAAAAATACACTAATTATAAATAAAATTACTGTTAAATTAATGAAAAAGTATACCAACAGAATTATTGTAAAACAACAATTTGAATACCCGTTATACTCAAATATTATTTATCCTAATTATTGTAAAGTTGTTTCATTTTGATAAGAAAAAAGGAAAGAAGCTAAGGTTGATTCCAACCATTGATATTAGGAAGTTTCGTATTGACCAGCTATATTGCCAGAAGCTGTTTCCCCTTGTATAAATGCAGGACATGATTGTGGCTAGCCATTAGGTGTTAAGCAGCATGGGCCATAGTTATTAAGTCATAGGCTTCTCAATATTGTTATATAATGTATGGAGATAGGTAAGAGTATGCTATCTAGTGACATACGTGCTATGATATTTTGGCAATGAATTTACAGTTGGGTTTTATTAAACTGTCCTGGTTGAGTGGGTTTGACAAAAACCTGTGGATTGTGACCAACTTTGACCCATTCAATTTGCAGTTTTGTTCCACTTTGAGCTGAACCAAGCTGAGCTCCAGTTGACTGCTCAGAGTAGCTAGACCAGACTATGAGAAAAATACACCACAAACCTTAACATATGTAATATAACATTTTTGTAGTATATATTTATTTTTAGAGATTCATTAACATATCTGTAGGAGGTTTATTTTCTTGTATCCTACCAATTTTGTGGCAGTGGCATAGCCACAATCATTATTCTCTTGTTCTACCAGTATAATGCAAAACACTATTTATCATCTAAATATCTCCAAGGAAAACAGCAGGGCCAGGAGGCAATGACCAGCTTTTGCATCCCTCCCTAGTCATGCCATGATTACCCATGTCTGCCATGGAATCATTATTGGGTTTGGATATGAATGAGATTCTAATTTGATTGTCCTATAATTCTATTTTGTAATGAATAAAGAAACGTTAACTTCATTGACACTCCCTCCTGAAAGTTGTATGTTAACCACTGAACCATTTTTTTATTAGAGAAAGATAAGAATGTATTTAGTGGTATCTATTGTAAGTATTGCAGTGGATGTAGTATTAGCTTGTCTTTATGTTTACTCAGTTATATTTTGAACAACTGCTCTCATGATGCAGGTTCGCTTACATCTTCTTACTGCAGTTATGAAGTGTTTCTTTAAGAGACCACCTGAAACTCAAAAAGCATTAGGAGCTGCATTAGCTGCTGGTCTTGCTGATTTTCACCAGGTTTTAATTGTTGTTGCTACTTACAAATTTGAACTGTCAAAACAATGAAATATTTGAATATTTGCTTGTATTGCGGCGGTTTGTTACATGAGCTTTTTGTTGATTGCAGGATGTTCATGATAGGGCCTTATTTTATTACAGGCTTCTGCAATACAATGTATCAGTGGCAGAGTGTGTGGTGAACCCTCCCAAACAAGCAGTTTCAGTATTTGCTGATACTCAGAGCAGTGAAATCAAAGATCGCATATTTGATGAATTTAACAGTTTGTCTGTTGTATACCAAAAGGTAACTAATCTACTCACTTCCCCAGTAGTTTTGAATGAACACGAATTATTTGCTAAGTTTGAACCAATTACTTGAAACCGTTTCTAAATCTTTTTTTTCAGAATTTAATAGTTTTTGCTATTTTGAACATATTTAAATATAAAATGGGTGGAAATAATAAATAATTCATCTTCCATTTAAATTATTTTTTTTGTGTTTCAACCCTGTAAAATGTGTTTGACTTCTCAATATTTCATGTTGAGTTTTGCCTTGACTGTTGAATCACATGAGATATTCTAAATAATATGTTGCATTTTAGAATTTTATTTCCTTTACAATTTATTTAGCATTTTGTAAACATAAAATATCATTCAGCTAAACTTTATGCCTCAACTTCTTGAAGGTTACACCTTGTGCTGTGACGAGTTAAATTAACACCTTGTCACATGTTTATATTACAGTGATCCTTGTGCATGCTAAAATCTGTCAAACTAACAATGGCAAATCCTTGCAGCCTTCTTACATGTTCACTGATAAGGAACACCGAGGGACATTTGAGTTTTCAGATGAACTTGGAAATCTATCCATTAGTGCAGACTCTGGACATTCTACTGTTCCAGCTCAGAGAGTGGAAGCAAATGACAAGGATCTGCTTCTTAGTACCACAGAAAAAGAGGAAGGGAGAGATGCTGGCAGCAATGGTTCTGCCTATGATGCTCCTTCATATAATGGTTCATCTGCCCCTGCTACAACTTCACAACCACTTGCTGACTTAGCATTTCCAAGTACCAACGTAACTGGTCAAGCTCCAGCATCTAGCTTGGCAATTGATGATCTGCTTGGTTTAGATTTTCCTGTTGGGACTGCAGCCACACCCTCCCCTCCTCCATTGAACCTCAACCCAAAAGCTGTACTGGATCCTGGGACTTTTCAGCAAAAATGGCGTCAACTTCCAATATCTTTATCAGAGGTTTGCTTTGAAATTTTAATATAAATTTTATTAGCATCATAGCCTTGGCTTACAAAAATGAATGTACTTGAATGCATTGTTATTGTAAAAACATGGTACACTGTCATCTAATGATGTGTTGCCATGCCATTTATCAGTTGTTGAGCTCAATACATGATGTGGCAGCATATCACTGTATGATAGTGTAAATTGTAGAGAAAATTTTCACTGATGGTACATAAAGGATTCCAAGTTGAACTCAAAATATTTGAACTTGTTCCGTGATCTTCTTCTCTCTTTTTCCTTGTCTGCCTCCTGACCACCCAAAAATGTCGACCATTTTGGTTTATGCGGTATTTAACATTCGTAATCTGATGCAGGAATATTCTATTAGTCCTCACGGGATTGCGTCATTGACATCTCCCCATGCACTCCTACGGCACATGCAAAGTCATTCGATACACTGCATTGCATCCGGTGGTCAATCTCCCAACTTCAAGTTCTTTTTCTTTGCACAGAAAGCAGAAGAAGTATCAATTTATCTTGTAGAGTGTATAATCAATACGTCGTCAGCCAAGTCACAGATTAAAATAAAAGCCGATGACCAAAGTTCTTCCCAGGCATTCTCAACATTGTTTCAATCAGCCTTGTCCAAATTTGGTTTACCTTGAAACTTTATGGTGCATCCTTCTAGGTTGGGGAGTGGGCACTCATGAAATTTTGGAATCCTGGATTGACGTATACAGAAGTGGAGATTGATATCGGATCCACACCCACCCCACCCCACCCCACGAAAAGAAATTTTCAAATCAGTGTATAACAGAAAATGCACAGGGATTCCATTGGCTAAAAGATTTTGTAGTTCTGTATCCAATCCAACATGATGATCCGTCATATTCAGTCGTAGTAAATCTGAGTCTGGGTTGTAAGTTAGTAGAGGCTTTGTTTGATTTTCTGACGTTTATTCAAGCGTTCGTTGTGTTCATGGCATTTGGCATTGATTGATTAGTGATTAATTATTGTGCCAGATTGGTGCTGAAATATGAAGTTGGACCCTTTATCTATCTATAGTGCTGCTTGATCCCTGGAGTGTCGCTGCTTGTTGGTATCAGTTATTTAAAAGAGAAAAATTATTTGGAATCACAAAGATAGGTTCCATTTAGTTTTTTATTTTTAAAAGTTTAATTTATTTTAAAATTTAAATTTTAAAGTATTGCTGCAAAAAATGATTAATTCAGTTTAGTCTATTTTTATTATGAATTCATAAAAAATAAATTATTAGAAAATTTGATAAAAAATTAAACTGTTTTAAAATGATAAAAAATAAAAAATCTAAACATAATTTGTTATGTTTATTTTTAGGGTAATGATGGTTATTTGACGAAAATGATGATTTGATGGTAATGAGTAGAAAACAAATATTAATAAAAAAAAAGTTAAATAATTTTCAGAGGGTGTTAATTTAAAAAAAAAAATTAATGATTTATGAAAGGTGTCAATTTTCTTTTAAAATGTATTTGTGTAAATTTAAAATATTCATTCTAAGATTTGAATGGTTGCAAGTTTTATTTTTTATATTTAATTAATTTTAGAAATAATTTATTTATTAAAAATAATTTTAAATCAATTTTTAATATATTTTTAAAATAATTTAAATTTTATAAAATTATATTATTATTATAATTACTATTATTCCATCATTTTTACTAAATCACTACCATAATTATAATCATAACTATTATCTACTATTGATATCATTAATATTATTTTTATTATAATAATTATTATTACTATAATAATAATATTTTAATTTTATTTTTAATTTTTATTAATTTTCAAAATTTTAAATTAATTAATATTTATTTATTTTTATAAATTATAATTGAATAAATAATATTATTTGATATATAAATTATATTTAATCGATAAAATTATAATAAAATTTGTTATTAATTATTTATAATATAATATTATATATTATTTTATAAAAAATAAATATAAAATAATATAATAATATAATAATATATATATAATTATTTATTTTATATATTTATATTATAATAATCATCATCATTATAATTATTATTATTATTTTCTAAATTTTAAATTTTTATTATTTAAAGAAATTTTAATTTTTTAATTAGTACTTTTTATTTATCTATTTTATGAATTCATAGTAAAATAGATAATATAATTAATTTATAGATTATATTTAATTTATAATATAATTTTATATTATACAATTACTTATAATATGAATACTGAATAATATAAAAATATAATATAATAACTAGAAAATTATTAATAATCAAATAATATATAAAATAAAAAAAATTATAATTATATAATATTTTAATATTATTATATTATTGTTAAAATTATCATTATAATAATAATAATAATTTAATTTTTATTTTTTAATTAATATTTTTTATTTATAATAAAATAAATTAACTCATTCTAATAATAATTTTTTAAAATTAAAACTCAATTTAATTTAATTTTAATTTTTAAAAATTTTAAAATTAAAAACCAAAAATCATACCCATCATAAGTTATTAACACCCAATGTTTGGCTTAATTTTGTATATAAAAAATAAATTATTACATGCGTATAGAGTCTTTCTTTTTCTTTTTTCTTTCACAAAACATGTTTAACAGGAAGGCCGGGTCAATGACCTCGGATGATGTTAAGCCTCCATATTTATTCTGTTTGTACATGTTTTATCTATTTCATGATATATTTTTAACCCAAATGCAGGTTTATTCGTTTTAAATTGCCAATTTTTACTGGTGATGCTCTTTACCGTATTCCGCCACAGAAACAGGGACAATTATACTTAAAATTTACTGCTCTCTCTCTCTCTCTCTCAGTGAATGTGAGTGCGCACGCCTAGCAGCTAGCGTTGAAGATGATAATATGAAGGGGCGTCAGTGCAATGCAGCTAATTTCCAGAGCTAGGAGATGCACGATTGGTCCATTGCATTCCTTGTTTATTTTTTCAATCTCAAGACCCAACAACTCTTCTGTGTCGCGTTTTCTTATATTATTCTGAAAAAGGTCAACCACCACATGCATGTCACTCTCTCCTCTGTGAGTAACAATAAAATGGAAATATTTATGAATTTATCCATATAGTTGGTGAAAGTGGATTTTCTTTTGCAGGAATTTGCTATTAATTAATCTCTGGCATAGAATTTCCCCTTTGAAAAAAGTACTGTTAGCTAGAGTTGTAGTGGTAGTTCTCTGTTAATCACTGAAAAATGCTATTATTAATTAATTATACATACATTGGTTTGATTCACTGCTTTATGTGCATGGATTTCTGCTCCATCTTCCAATTGAGAACCTCAGTTTTATAGGAAGAAAAAGAAAAGTAGAAAACAAATATAATGTTTTCAATTGCACCATATGCGCCGGCGTTTTCACCGGCGACCAAGCCACCCCTACCGGCGGTTGACGATACTCCTCCGCCATTACTGGAACCTCCATTCCTCTCCCCGACATCAGCATCAGTGTCTCCGGCACCTTCAGCACCTCTGGTCACCTTGCCGCCGACTTCATCACCGCCGATGTTGCCTTTAGCGGTGCCACCACCGTCAAATTCTGCACCTCCGGCTACTTCACCAGTGACTTCATCCCCGCCGACGTTATCTTTAACGGTGCCAATGCCATCAAATTCTGCACCGCCGGTTAAGTCACCAGCGACTCCAGCACCGCCGGTAACGTCTTTGCCGTCGCCGAACAGTTTACTCGTTCCACCTTCTTCACCGCTGATCACATCTAAGGAGAATCCAGATTCTCCGCCACTACCTCCTCCATCTCCGGTTATACCACTTCCTCTAACAGTGCCGTTGCCGTCTCCGGCGGCGCCGGCATTTCAGCCACCACCGATTCCATTTGTCACTGCACCTGCAATAGGAACGTTTCCACCGTTAGTAGTTACATCATCGCCTCCAACTCCAACCGCCACCTATCCACCACCTTCAGCACCTGCATTGTCGGAGGAAATGCCTCGGCCACCGCTTCCGCCACCGCCACCTTTACCAACTGCATTCACGCAACCTCCCTTGGCAACACCGGTAAGCCCTATGTTGCGGCCAACATCCTCAGATGGAGGTTTGCCGGTGGCTGTGGAAGTTCAGAAGCTTTCAGCCTTCCATATGTCAAGTGGATTCATCATTGGCCTCGTCATTGTAGCTATCATTTTTTCATTTATTCTTGCCACTGTAACTGTTCTATGCAGGAATAGAAAGAAAAGTAAGCTGAAGAATCCATGTACCTTTAAGGATCCATCACCCTCTGCTGGATTGAAGGGTCAGAAAATCTTACCCTTTTACCTTTCTTTACAAACGTTGTGATATTAAAACTAAAGAATGAATTATGTGACCAAAGAGAAGAGGGTAATGGGAAGACATCAAATATATGATTATGATTAGCGTGATGCTATTCCAACTTACGATTGTAAACATTGTCTGCAGCAAGAAAGAGATAAGAACATAAAGAACAGAAATATAGACGAAATAAAATGAGTGACGTAGTTAAGAGATGTGGTCTGAATTTTAAATAAAAATAACATTTCTCTTATGATTATGCTCCCTTTTATTCATGTAAATTGGTACATTGTCATGACTCATGAGTGTAAGGGCATCCAAAAGGGTATCATCAAGTTACCTCATGCCATGTCAGACCATATTGTGCATTTTTTTCATTAAATTTGTTTGATAATTGTTGCTGCTTGCACACTACATTCTCTCGTCACCAGGGTCTCATGTCATTCGAGTGCTATCAAATCCAACGCTTTCAACACATCTCACTAGGGACAGTGGAGCTTCTGGCTCTGTTAATTCGAGGTCCATGAAAGCAACTCCAAACCATGCTCCAAGCGTTGCCTTTGGTTCTGTAAATGGTATTTTCACGTATGACGATTTAATAGTAGCCACTAATCGTTTTTCTGAGAGCAACCTTCTTGGAGAAGGTGGTTTTGGGTATGTATACAAGGGAGTTCTCCCATGTGGAAAGGAAATTGCTGTTAAGCAGTTAAAATCAGGAAGCCAACAAGGAGAGCGAGAATTTCAAGCCGAGGTTGAGACCATTAGTCGGGTGCATCATAAACATCTTGTTGAATTGGTTGGATACTGCGTTACCAGATCAGAGAGATTACTTGTTTACGAATTTGTTCCAAATAACACACTGGAATTCCATTTACATGGTAGGTTTGTATTTATGATAACCTTAACTAAAATGTTTCTCAAGTACCCTTGCTTTATTCTGTCTAGAATGGAAAAGTGTTTGTTCCCGCTGCTACATGTTTTAATAGGAAAGTGTTTTGAGGTTCCATTTTATAGTTGCACTTGCATTGTACTAAAGATGACAAATGTATCGCAGGGGAAGGGAAGACCGTCATAGACTGGGCAACAAGAATTAAAATTGCCTTGGGATCTGCAAAAGGGCTGGCATATTTACACGAAGATTGTGAGAATTCTTCACTCTTAAATTAGAAACAGATTCACAATTTTTGCAATTTACATTATATCCACTAAAAATTTGTTGCTGCAATTCTCTCTACAATGACACAAGTTCAAAAAAAATTCCCATTTCTCATGTGGATTTCTTCAACTTACGTACTTACAGCTCATAAACTTACCGTGTTTATGGTTTTAGAGCAGTAATTAATTCTAATTATGATCATGCCTACAGGTAATCCAGCAATCATTCACCGTGATATTAAAGCATCTAATATTCTTCTTGATTTTAAGTTTGAAGCGAAGGTAGGTTTTGTTCACTTAAATTTTGAAAATGAGTGTTTCACACTCATTTCTGTTATACCTCATTTCCACCCATATAAATGACTCCTGTTTTAAAGCTATGATTTGACATGTGATCGAAAGAGAAAAGAAATAGAGAAGTGTAAAGTGAGTGTGTCAAAATGTCATAACTCCTTGAATATAATACAATGATTATTTTTACACAGTTTTATACTCTTTTCTTTAACAAATTACAACTATATTTTGCGTCCTTGTTCTGATAAAATATGTGTAAAAGGAAAATAGAAAAAATAGTAGTAACACTTCTTAATATATTTAATGCCAAGTGCATCCTTCACAGAATCAGAATGCTTTTAAGTTAATAGGAGATGCCTTTTTTTTTAATTCACGTTGTGCATCTTATTCTTACGGCTCATTAGTCTTTTAGATGGAACTTTTATCGTCTTCTATATTTGTTTTTCCTTATTATTATTATTATTATTATTATTTCCTGATTTTGTTCTCAATGCATCATGCTGCACATGAAGTGTTCCTCTTTATAACTGATGGTCTGAGACATTTGTTTCTCAATCACTTTGGAGATACATTGATGATGAACTTCTGTTTATGTTAGGTTTCTGATTTTGGCCTGGCAAAACTCTTCCCTAACACAGATGGTTGCATTACTCACCTCACCACCCGAGTGGTGGGAACCTTTGGGTAAGGCCAGTGGCCACTTCTCAACTTACTGCACGTATAATAACTGCATTTCTTGACTTCCATCCTCACCGTTTTCTTGAATAAAGTAACCTATTCCTGGTGCTGGGAATTCCTTAAAATCCCATTTTGAGCACACATCAAAACTTTTTTCCCCATTAAGCAGCATAAAATAAATATTGGCCACTTTATCTCTTGATTAATATATGTTTTTATCCATCTACATGTATATAAGCATCTCACAGTTAAAAATCAGGCATGCAGAGTACGTGTTGTCTTAAAACTGCCAGCTAATAAAATTGTTTTTGTAACATAAAAATGCGTAAAAAGCACTCCTATTGTTTATCTATGATGTGTTGCTAAAGTTGTGTATACTCTATTGCATATGTCAAGATCAGTTTTAGCCAACTTTAGAATTTCAAAACCAAAATTTTCATTGCAGGTATCTGGCTCCAGAGTATGCATCAAGTGGTAAATTAACAGATAAATCAGACGTATATTCATACGGAGTCATGCTTTTAGAACTTATAACCGGACGTCCACCAATCACTGCAGCAGGATCAAGGAATGAGAGCCTGGTTGACTGGGTGAGTTGACCGAGCCTTCATTTTGGAAAAATTAATTTTGTTTTCCTATCAACTTCGTTGCCATGTGTATGGATGCTTATTAGGATAATAATAGACTGACCAACTCAAACATGTGGTACTTGGACGTGCAAACATTGCATTTTGTATTTTCTTCATGAAGGGTTGGGTACAAATGCCTCAAATGCTTTGCTCTAAGATTATAGGAAATATAATTCAGATAAATCAAAATAACATGATATCCAAGGTTAGGTCAAGCTCGAGTTAGTTGATGCTTCTTTATAGCTTAAAGCTACAATGAATTTGAAGGACAATTTTATTCTTGTTGCACATATGGTCTCCTTTGCTGCTGACCCTCCCAGAGTATTAAAATGACCTTGCAATATGTTTGTGTGTTGGCATTACAGGCTAGGCCATTGCTTGCTCAAGCGCTACAAGATGGTGACTTCAACAATCTAGTTGATCCAAGATTGCTGAATAATTATGAAGCTGATGAGATGGCTAGAATGATTACCTGTGCAGCTGCTTGTGTACGCCACTCAGCCTGGCTTCGACCTCGAATGAGCCAAGTAATAATACTACTATCTTTCATCTGTTTTTATTTCAAGAAAAATTAGATTTAGTATCATAAATTTATTTTATCCTAGTTTTAATTTAAATTGAAGATTTCCTTATTAATTGATATCAAATTTTAATATCCATCAATTATTAAAATAAATCCTTAATTTTAATTGAAAAATAGAATAAATATATCTTCTTTATTTTCGCTGACTATTCATAAAGGAAGATAGCTAGAACTTTCCTATAAATCTGCCGCTAGATCACCAGGGTAATTCTGACGGAATGTTCATTATAGAAAGATGTGCTACTAATTACTAAATAGATTAATATCCCGGTCTTATCTTTTCGAACTAATTTTTTTTTATTAATTTCTTAATTAGAAATTTAGAATAGCTATAATTCATTAATGTAACCCGAATCCACTTAAAAAACAAAATGAATATAAAATATTTCAATTTTCAATTCAGAATACAACTAGTCAATTAGAAGCTATATTATTCCTTTGTTAAGTTCCTCTCCAAGTGTGATAAAACATGGTATCTTTACAAGAAGCATTAAGAGAAATAAGCCTTGCCTCTGACCACCAAGTTCACAATTTTTATCAGATAGTTGGCGCTTTAGAAGGAGTGGTTTCTCTAACCGATCTTGTTGGAGATAATAGAGCAGGGCATAACATATTATACAGTTGGTCGGATAGTTCAGATTATGATGGCAGCCAATACCAGCAGGACATAAGAAATTTCAATTTGGCATTGTCATGTCAGAAGTACAGCTCCAGCGGGCATGGTGATTGCTCTTATGGTCTTCATCCATCAGGCTCAAATAGTGATGTTCAAATAGGTCGAAGATAGTGAAATGTGTTATCTTTTAACTTTTAATTTTCAATAAAGTTGTTTGTTAATCTTGTCAAACATGCTTATGTTCGGACATTAATTTACCGCAAATGTGAGTATACTTAATCATTTATTCACTTTTTGAATAACCACATGCTTAACCACCAATCCTGTTTGCTACACATGTAAGTGTACTTAATCACTTTTTTAATAAATATATATGCTTAATCACTTTTTTAATAAACATATATGCTTAATCGCTAAGGCCGTAAATTAGTTAGGAGGTTGATTTAGTGATTTTAATTTAAAATTCTGTGACACATGCTTTAAATACTTCGAAAAAATGCTTTGTCTCCATAATGTGAAAAATACATGATATCAATATACTTTTTTAAATATATTTCTTATAATTGATTAATTTAAAAAATAAAAAATGATTATAAATGTTTTAACTTTTAAAAATTAATCAATCAAAAATATGTGATATATAATATATTAAAAAGAGCATATCTTAACTTATTTAAATATCTATAATAAACACATATGCTTAATCGCTAAGGCCGTAAATTAGTTAGGAGGTTGATTTAGTGATTTTAATTTAAAATTCTATGACACGTGCTTTAAATACTTCGAAAAAGTGCTTTGCCTCCATAATGTGAAAAATACATGATATCAATATACTTTTTTAAATATATTTCTTATAATTGATTAATTTAAAAAAAAAATGATTATAAATGTTTTAACTTTTAAAAATTAATCAATCAAAAATATGTGATATATAATATATTAAAAAGAGCATATCTTAACTTATTTAAATACCTATAACAAATACATATGCTTAATCGCTAAGGCCGTAAATTAGTTAGTAGGTTGACTTAGTGATTTTAATTTAAAATTCTATGACACATGCTTTAAATATTGATTTTAATTTAAAATTCTATGACACATGCTTTAAATATTTCGAAAAAGTGCTTTGCCTCCATAATGTGAAAAATACATGATATCAATATACTTTTTTAAATATATTTCTTATAATTGATTAATTTAAAAAATAAAAAATGATTATAAATGTTTTAACTTTTAAAAATTAATCAATCATAAAAATGTGATATATAATATATTAAAAAGAGCATATCTTAACTTATTTAAATACCTATAATCTCATAACACAAAAAAAAAACTAATCATATCACAATTTTAAGCCATCTTTTTTTTATTGATCATATCACATTCTTTAAATTTTAGTTACCAAAAATATTCTTCTGAAAAATATATGAAATATATTGTTAAAAATTAGTCTTTAGAAATATATATAAAAAATACTTCTACAAAGTAAATTTTAAAAATATATTTTATATTTTTATAAATAATAACTTGAAAACTAGTTTTCAAAAATTACAAATTGTCAGACATTCTTGTTGCTGCAAATACAACACTACTGCTTCCTGAAGTTAAAAATTCATACTTTGGTTTTCCATTCTTATTCTGCACTATTTTTTTTTTTCCATCATCGTCTGTAAGACACCAATTAATTTTTGAAAATTAATATTTAGAAGAATATTTTTTTGAAAATATAAAATAATGCTTTTAAATTTAGTTTTCATGAATATATTTTATATTTGCATAAATAATATTTTAAAAATATATTTTGTATTTTTCCGGAAAGATAATTTTGAATATCAAAATTAAAAAAAAGGATAATGTATTTAATAAAAAAATATGTGAAAAGAAAGAGCCGAAATGATCGTTCCCATCCATCACATTTTCTTCTTGGATCCATCCCTAATCCTTTGTTTTTTGGTCATGTAGTCCTATTCGTTAAGAAATAAGCTGTTTTGACCGGAAAAAAAGATGACTTGGTAGATCAATATTATAATATCTACGATATTATTCATCCATCATATGGATACTTTTAATTTTTTAAAAATTTATAAAAAATAAACAAAAAAATAATAAATATTTAATAATATATTATTATATTATGTTATTAATAAGAAAAATAAAATGATTATAACTAAAATTTAAAAATAAAATTATTAAATCATGATATATAATTTTTATTGATATGAATATTAAAAATTACATTTAAATTAATATTAATTAAAATTATAATAAATTCAAAACTTAGTTTATTTTAACATATATGTACATCTAAGTTTGTCATAATATATCAATATTCTTAAATTAAATTAGTACTTAAAAAAATAAAAATTATCAATCCCTATACATTACGCTATCGGATTTTTTTTATAAGGTTTTCCTTACGAAAAATATGTAATAACATTTATTGATGTATTGAATTTTTAAAATATCGTATAGTATTTCTTTATCTTAATTAAAAACAAAACACTTATACTTTATATTAATGGTAAGTTATTAGAATTATAAAGGATAAGCCTGAAAAAATAATAAATATTTTTAAAATTTTGCGAAGAATCTTTATTGAGGACCACTAATTTTGTTTTCTAAAAAATATTGTAAAAATTTTGGAACCACTAAATTAAAGTCTTCATCATTAAATAAGAATTAATATTCATTTTCATTAAGTTATATGTCTTCTTTCAAATATTAATTTTGTTTAAATTTTAAATATTAGTATATTGAAATAAAACCAAAAATATATTTTCTTAATAAATCAAATCTTAAAATTATTTTAATTTCAACCAATCTTAATGAATTTAATTTTTAAAATTAATTTTTTTGTTGATCGTATTAACAAATATGATATATTTATGATTTTATAGTTTTATTTATTTAATTTTATTCTCAAGTTTAAGATTTTTTTTAAAAAAAATTATTAATATAGGATGAGGTTATGATCTATTCATACCTGGTCAAACTTATATACTTCCATTATTTAATGGTCTTTTATATAATACAAATTTATATATTCTAACCGTTGGTCTGTGTATATAATTTATGTATTTTAAATATTATATATATATATATTATCTAAAGGTAGATATCTGTTTATATTTTAAATAATATATTATATATTAAAATAAAATAATACGAAATTTAATCAAATTTTATTTATATCAATTTTTATAAATTTAATTCATTTTTACAAATTTTAACTTAATAATAAAAATATCTAAATTTTCATGTTAGAAAAAAATATTAAAAGATGTAAATTTAAAATTTTGAAATCCACTGTTAATTAATATTGTCCTTACGGTTTTTTATACTAATTTTAAAATTTTTATTATTTATAAATTTCATTTAAAATGAAATATTTGAACAATATTATACGAAAAAATAATATTAAATATTTATATGTTTAAATTTAATTTTTTTTAAAAAATTAAATCTTAATATACCATAATAAATTTAAGGACTAATTTTTTAAAATAAAATTAACTTTAGAAATATAATAATTTTAGTTGACCTTAATTCAAATCTACTTTTTAATTTTAATTTTTATAGATTATATCAATAAGAATTATATGGCTTAACTTTAATAATTTGTTTGATTATTTTCATACTTGATTTTGAAACATGTTTTATAATTTATTATTATTAATATTTACTCATAATAATAAATTACATATTATTATTTTTATTTTTTTAAAAATTTATATCTAAAAATATCCATACAATTTACGAATAATATTCGAATGAGTGCAACCTATGGAATTATAAAATATACAACATTCTTTATGCTATTAATTGTTCACAATTTATTAATAAACTTAGTGAATAAATCTTTTGTTAGCATATATATATATATATATATATATATATATATATATATTAACATATAAAATATATAAATTACACAAAAAGTCAAACGTAAGTTATTTATTTAATACCTTAAGAATTTATTTGATATCAATAATCTTTGTTTATAATTTCAACCTCAAAATGAAAATTCAAGATTAAATTAAACATTTATTTCCAAAATTTTTTTTTCTTACTTATCATTCTTATAAAATTAAAATTATCTAACAACAGTTTTACCAATGCAGTAAGTAATATTTAATCACAAATTGTTGTATAATTAAATTTTTTAATTTTTATAAAATTATTTTAAAATATATGTAAGATAAATTTTATTTAATTACGGTATAAATTTATACTGGTAATATATAAAGTCCAAAGTTTCTTTTAATTTACAATATGTCCAGTTTGTATATATTCTAAAACAGTATTATATTGGCAATCTACCTATATAAATTGTTAAAGAGTTTTCATAAGAATGTCACGTAACTCCTTTCCTTAACTAGAAATTCCATGTCAACCTTCTATTAATTTATAATTTTTTAAAATTTTGTTACATCGTTTAGGTAAAATTTGACAAACAGATTTAAGCAAAATGAAATAAAACATATAAACTGTATCTAATATTTAACATATTTAAAAGAATGAAACATTTTAGTTATTTAAAAGAAAGTGAAACAAAATAAAATATTTACTAATTATTTTACATTATTAATAATTATTTATTATCGAATTTTTATATTAACTATTTTTTTAACTTTTAAATAATTTATTCTTTAATTTTACAAAAATATTCTATAATTATCGGACATAATAAACAAGACATTCAAATTTTTATATATTCTTTGTCCAACACTATTTTATTTTTTATCAACTTTCATCTGCATATTTAGCGATGTTTTGTATTTAAATATTTTAAATTTATCTTTTAATATTTTCATAATTCTGTAGAAAAATATCTTCGTAGCTACATATTAAAATTATTAAAATTTTCAGTTAAATTTATATCCATTTATCTTATTTTTATCAATTTTCATTTATTTTATTTTTATTTTTATTAATTTTAATAATTTTATAATATTGTTATATATAAATAATATTATTTATCTATCTAACAATTTACGTTATACATATATTATTATTATGTACAATATATTAAATTGTTTTAACAAAAATCTTTAAAGTTACATCTTAAAATTATAAAAAATATAATACAATAATTTATAGTATATTATAATTTACTAGTATTAATATTATAATTTTAAAAAATATATTTTAAATTTTTTAGATTAAAAATGTTTGTTATTATTTTAAATAATTTTATTAGTTACATTTTATTGAAATTATTTATACATATTTTTATTAAATTGAGTATTTTAAAATAAATAATAATTAATCTTAAAATTTAAAAATATATATTGTTTATGAAATATTTACATAAAAGCTAACTCGTTTCTTTGTTAAATAAATAAAAGTTTTATCTAAATATTTATTTCTGTCTGTTTCCTTTAATTTCAGCCTGCAGTCACTGGGGCGAGGCGGTGTTAATAAGGACAAAAATTCTGAAATCCTACGTGGCAGTTGGTAGGTTTTTGATTGGGTGAGAGCGCTCAAGTTACGTGGGTCGGTTAAGCGGAGGTAAGTTGCTGTTTATTTTATCTCTCTATCACGCTCTTTCATTGCCGGTAGTAACCTCTAAACACCTTATTAACATCTCTTTCTCTCTCTTTGACTCTTCCGGTAAATCTTAAAACCCTAACATTTCATAGAAAATCAATTTCTCTTTCTTTCTCCGATCTGCTTTGCTGCTGGGGCTGTGTTGTGCCCAACCGGTCCTGCAATTTTCTTCTGCAATTCGAGGTTTCTTTTTCCCCCAAGAACATCCACGTTCTCCTTTTCTTTTTCGAATTGATCGATGATGCGTTTTTATTTGTCATTCTTGCTGTTTCTTGATCTCAGCGGAGGCCGTTCTTGCAACTCTTGAGTTCAGTAGATCCATAATTTTTGACGCACATTAGAAAAGAGGTTAAGGAGGATGAAGAAGACGGAGCGAATTGCCAATTTCGCTTTAGCAGGTTTGATTCTAAAGTTTAGTTGTTTTTTTCCCCAATATTAAGTAAACTTCCGCGGACCTTGAAACTTACTATCGGGTTCTTCGTAATGAGCCTTCGTGAATTCTAGTACAATGCAGTTACTATTTGTTTAGAGCAGTGATGTGCTAAACTGTGTGCTCAAACGGAAAATGGATACAGCAAAATGTTTTTGAAATTTGGTTCTGAAATCTTTTAATGTCTTGCACTTTCCAAGGTCGCTAATTCTGCTGGTCACACGGTGTTTGAGAATGGCCGTGTATGAGTGTGAGGGAGAGTGGGTCTGTTTCGTTTCCTCAATAACTCAATATTAAGGGCATTTTATTTGTTATGGCAGGTTTAACCTTAGCACCGCTTGTTGTGAAAGTGGATCCGAATTTAAATGTTATTTTGACTGCTTGTCTCACTGTATTTGTGGGTTGTTACCGTTCAGTCAAACCAACCCCACCAACTGTAAGTGGCGACTCTGCTTATTCTCTTCTTTATCCTGCATTTTTCATGGCTCAAGATCTGATTTATCTGAATCATGTTGTGCATCCTTTTGTAGGAGACAATGTCCAATGAACATGCCATGCGTTTTCCCTTTGTTGGGAGTGCAATGCTATTATCACTTTTCTTACTCTTCAAGTTTCTATCCAAGGACTTGGTGAACACTGTTTTGACAGGCTACTTCTTTGTACTTGGGATTGTTGCACTTTCGTAAGTTCTTTTCTTTGCATCCAAATATCCAATGTACTTGTCATGTTGTCAACAGAATCTTTCTATTTTTTGGGACATGTTTGCTATTTTATCACACATTTTCTCTTCTACTTCTTCAGGGCAACATTATTACCATCTATTAAACGTTTTCTGCCAAAGCATTGGAATGAGGACCTCATAGTCTGGCGTTTTCCATATTTGCGTTGTATGTGATACCCTGCCTCCTTATTTTTTCTCACTGTTGCTGACAGTAATCTTTATCTGAACTGTGGCATATCTACCTCAATTCCAACTTTCAATTAATTGGTTGGCAAACAGTCTTTGGCTATTATTACTGTTAATAGCTGCTATTGATTTTGTTATGTATGCAATGAAATATTTGAGTGTTAGTTCTTTATTTATTGACAATGCATATACTGTGTCGACTATTTGTAAGTTTTGATCCTCCATTTAGTGATACTAATACTAAGAGTTGGTCACGGTGTTCTTGTAATATTTAATGCTAATTGTACATCATTAATATCCTGTAGGTTCACATTCTTGCATGAGTTTTGAGCTACTATTTTCTAGAGATCGGATGTGGCATTTAACCAAGTAGAACATAGAATAATGATAAATGCATTCATACTTCATGCCTCATGGATCCTATATGGTTTGTCATTTTAATGAGAGTCATATTCTGATTATCTTGAAAACGGTTGACTCGTTGGTGGTTCTAGCTATGCGTAATACTAGCATAGTTTGAATTCACTTATAAGCTGTATTGGGCAAGTATGGTTGACTTTGGCTAGTTGTTAAGCTTTGTTATCTCTGTTTTTGATTTTTTAATACTGTTTCTTATCATGATATGATTTTCCAATTGTGTTAAAGCATGTTGTTTTGTTACATTTAATTCTTTGCACTTGATCTCGTTGACGTTAACTTGATTCTTTCATGCAGAATGATATATTTTTTTGCTTACGACTTTCTTACACAGCTTTGGAGATTGAGTTTACAAGATCACAGATTGTTGCTGCAATCCCTGGGACTTTTTTTTGTGCCTGGTATGCTTTGAGGAAGCATTGGCTGGCGAATAATATTTTGGGTCTTGCTTTCTGTATTCAGGTTTGACGCTCTTCTCTGGACATGGGTGTGTGTGTGTAATTGAATTGATAATACATAACCAAGTAGATAACAACCTATTAACAAAAAAAAAATAGTTTGTGTACCTTAACGACAAATTATCTCTTATATTTATACCAATCATAAATTGAGTTTTACTGAGAATAGAAGGCTTGTGTGTATCTTGACAATCAATTATATTTATTTAACTATAGTATCTAACTAACAATAAAAGAAAATTGACTGCATTATTTAAGGTTTAATAGTGATGGGTTTGCTTGCATTTTTTTAGTATAGATACCAATCTACAGTCCTGATCCTAATTATGCCAATGAAAGGTATTTATTTATGCGCCTGCCAATCAGATAATAAATCAATCAATTATATTTTGTCACACAAACATTTAGGTATCAACTTTCATGTTTTGAAGCAACACCTTTTTTAGAATTTAGTTTATTCCTTAGAAAAAAGGCTTAAAAAAATGAATTTAATCATTCTATTGTTTATGCTACGAATGTTTGTGTGAAATTATTGAATCAGTTTTATTTAGTCGACAGTAATTGACACCTAACATTTACAGGGAATTGAAATGCTTTCCCTTGGATCTTTCAAGACCGGTGCTATTCTCTTGGTAGGTTTTTTTTTCTTGCAATTAGTGGGCGCTCAAAGTTTCTCTTTTAAGAAAACATATAATTGTGAACTTCAAACAATTATTTATAGATTAATAGTGCCTTGGTTGCAGATTAACCAGGCCACTCCTTTTGTCTCATTTGTCTAGACAAACATTTCCCTTTTTTGTTGTAATAAAATACAATAATGAAACCTTGAGCTTGATTTACTATATTTTCTTTTCCATCAAACATAAGCTCATTAAATGTCTCCCTGATTGAAAAATATTTTCTTACCTGTAGATATACACGAGTGCTAGTTTCCTTAGAGCAGATGCTTTCCATTTTACCATTCATTTTCTTGTCCAATATAGTCTTTGATTCGTTTACATTGATATATTGCAGGCTGGTCTATTTGTATATGACATTTTCTGGGTTTTCTTCACTCCCGTGATGGTTAGCGTTGCAAAATCATTTGATGCACCAATAAAGGTTAAAATCCTAGCTCAATGATGTGGAAATTTCTCTGTTCATCTTAATGTGAATTTTGATAGTGTGTTGCAACAGCTATCAGATTAAAAGTGAAATAAATTTCTTCCTAATATTGCCATTCAAATTCTTTCACAGCTTTTGTTCCCCACATCAGATTCTGCAAGGCCATTTTCAATGCTTGGACTTGGTGATATTGTTATCCCTGGTAGGATGACTCTGTTGATGTATTTATTTTGCAAAATTTCCTTGTGATAATACAGTTCAGTTCTTAGTGTATATTTGGTATCAGCTTTTGTTAATATATGTTGGGAATTTTTTGAGATTATGTGATGGAATGGAATGGAAAGGGGACCAAATAATTTTGACCCATATGGAAAGAGTTTGCATTTCACCTTGATGTCATCTCAGAAGTTCTAATTTGTGGGATGTGAAATCGCCATGAATTTACAAGTGAAAAACCTGTTTGGACTATCCCTGTATGCAATACTATAAAATGGAGAAGATGTGTGATACATAACCTCCCTCCTTTGGATGATTTGACGAGGGAAGATAGAGGAAGATAAAAGGTGATAAGTGTATAGCTCCCATCAAATTCTCTTACCCTTTCATAAGTTTTCAAACTCCCAAACAGTGAGACTTATTCTCTGTCAACCTTTCTATATCAGTGGACCCCGGTACACCTCATGTAAATAACACTCTAAACGCCAAGTTTAAAAGTTTTAACTGTTGAGATGATACAATCCTGCCTCCTCATATCAAGTTTCAAAGGTCTCTTCCAGTTTTAGTCAAGAGGCATTGTTCTGATGCTTATTTTTTTCTATTATGAATGACTGCTTTTTTTAATTAACGAGTTTGCTTAATGTGGTGATGGAGAGTGTATTTTAAAGAGTTACTTTTTTTCTTTTATAAATCTATATACTAATTTTATGTGGTTGGTCAAGCAAAAGATATATGCTACTTCATGGTTTTGCTGACAAATTTATTTCAACCATTAGTGTGCTGCTTCAAACCATGCAGTGAATTATGTACAAGATCCATTTGCATATGTGGAAAAGAAAGTTTATCTATAGTTATTGGGTTGTTACTTCTATTTATTTTGGCTACATATTTTTTCCCTTTAGGTATTTTTGTAGCTTTGGCTTTGCGGTTTGATGTGTCTAGAGGAAAACAGCCCCAGTATTTCAAGAGTGCATTTCTGGGATACTCTGCTGGCGTGGTCCTTACCATAATTGTGATGAACTGGTTTCAAGCTGCACAGGTGACTGATCTCTGCTTTCATTTTATTTATTTATTTTTCTTGATAAGTTTGGGGGATGGTGTGACAGTTGTAGCCGTTAATGCCAATTCACTAATAATGCATGGCTGACTTAGGAGATGTTTGGTTTGTGAAAATAATCTTTACTTTCATTTTTATTTACAAAAATATCACATTATTTTTTTTTCTCTATTTTTATAATTTTGTATAGGAAATTGTAAAAATAACTTTTTTTTCTTATTTTCATTGTTTTTTACACAAAGCTTTGAAAACAAAAAATAAAATGAAAACAAGGTATTAAAATTAAAAAATAGAAAATGAAAACAGAAAATATTTTTGCAAACCAAATGATTCCTTAGCTTGTTGAACTGTCATGGATTTTTGGAGATCAACCTTATCTATTAACATTTTTCCGTTCTTATTGTATCCCTGTTGTCAGCCTGCTCTTTTGTACATTGTACCTGCTGTAATTGGATTTTTGGCTGCTCATTGCATATGGAATGGTGATGTGAAACAGGTTTGTTTCATTGCTTAATTTTTTTTGTCATTTCTATGTTCTCATATCAAATGTTAGTCCATCCTTTTTATGCGTCTAATTTGCTTTCAATCAAGAGTGTCACTGTTCTCATAAGATGGTTTATTTTTATGTTTTGTATTATATACCGTGCATAATGAAGAGTATAACTGTAAGTTTGATTTTATCGTGAGTGTAACTCTTCCGTGTTGATCCTTCAATATTTATGCCTGTCATGAATGCTTTGATGCTAGATGTGGTTTAGTCAAGTTCTAACAACTTTGTAATCTTCTATTTACGCAGTTGTTGGAGTTCGATGAGTCAAAGACTGCCAATTCATCTCAAGAGATTAATGCCAAATCTAGCAAAAAGGTTGAATAGGCTGAAGTATGTCCCTATACCAATACTTCTGAGTCACAGAAGAAAAATACTTTCTGGGAACACCGTTACTTTTAAAGCTAACTTATTCAGCTGCACACCTCTGTAACAGATTGTGATAAAAAAAATATATATTAGTCTTATTTTTCAGGTTGACATTTTTCTTTTACTTCCCGACCGCCTAGTCTGCGTTTCATACATAGCAAACCTTCCGAATTTTTATTATCTCTCGATATCTCATGCGCGTGCTGATGCAATTTCGTTTCCAGTGCAGCATAACCGATACTTGTATAATAGTGATATGTTTGCAGAGAGCATGGGTTTTTTTTGTTTTTTGGTTTTCTGGACTAGTATAACTGGTTATGCCTGCTAGAGGGAAGCGAAGTTGTTTTAACCTTATTTGATTCAAGTTTTTTGAAGGAAAGAAAAGAATGGAGTTCAGTTTTTTTTTTTTTTTTTGAAGTCGGGGTTGATTTAGAGGAGAAATAATTTAATTGATTATTTTTTTTTTTAACATGAATTGAATAAGAAGATAATTATTTTTTTCTTTCATTCTCATAATTAGACATGATAAGATGAAAAATTCTTTCCTATTTTTATCTTCTTTTTCCTCCTTTTTAGTATATTTTTCTCATTTGTTAAAAAAGATTGAACAGTACGTTGTGCCGGGTGTGACAAAGTTTAGTGCTATCTTGAACACGACCAGAACGAATATTCCTGTGTTGAAGTTGCATCAAATACCTTAACAATGAACCTAAGAATGAAGATGGACACATTTTCAGCCGTGTGTTATGGGAATAGTTGATAATACTCTGTAGTATCAGCTAATTCGTAAATTATTTCTAAAGTTGTATGAATTGTGTATTTTAGTTTTAGAAATTTAAACATTCTTGTTAATTCTTGGTTTTATAAATACAAATATAAATTCTATTGCACTAACGAAACAAAAATTAGTCAAGAGATATGTGAATGAAGAAATAGTGTGATGGCGTTAAGATGAGAATTGTCTAGATATAATTTGAAAAATCTAAAACCGGGTCTATAATAATAATAATTAATAATATATATATATGATGTGCATATTATAAGTATTTCATATTCAAATTTGTCAATGAGATATTTATGCTGCCTATTATAAGTAATTTTGGCGAAAATCCAATAAATAAATGTCCACTGTCATCGCTAACTTCCATTTTTTTTTTTAAACATGGAAATAAAAGTAGTTATTAAATTATAAATTTAAGAATGGTTTATTTTTTAAAATAAATTAAATATATAGAGAAATATTAAATATTTATTTACAGATACAAAATATTTGTAATAGCGCATAATTTTTTGTTCGCTTTTGTTAATTTTAATTTCGAGAACTTATTTTTCATTAAAAATGATAATTTTTGTTGAAAAAAATATATTTATTACATTTTTATATTCTTATGTAATAAATACTTTTTATGATAAAAGACTGATGTTTTTGTATATTGAAAATCCTCCTTGGAGAATGGATATTAGGACACAAAAGTACAAACAAAAATGGTACTACACCATTTGGGTGCATTTGTTTAGAAGGAAATAGGGAGAAGGGGAGGGAAAAGAAAGAGATCCAAATATTTTTTTTTTTAATTTTGTTTCATTTAGTTTATAAATTTTCAAAATAAAAAAAAAATGAGGAAGTTAAAATTTTATTTTTATTTAAAAATTATAAAAATTTGAAGAGAAGAAAAAAGTTCATAAATTTTAGCCTTTATTGACTAAAATGTTTTTAAAATATTATTTCAACCTCTAAATAATGATTTATGTTTTGTTCTTTTAAGTAAATTTTAGAGTTTAAATTTTATGAATAAAAATAATAACTATACTTAAAAGTGAATCCTGTGTATTAAATTTTTAAAAAAATATAATTATTTTTCTTAAAAAATATATAATCTTTAAAAATATATAATAATATAGTAGTCATATATTTTCTCCCCATATAAACATCCAATAAGGAATCCTCTCGCGGAGAGATTCATTTATAAAGACAAAAAAAAAATTATGAAGGTCAGTGACATCGGCTGTATACATAAAAGAAAAAATAATAATATAATAAAAAATAAAGAGAATCTTTATCTTAAACAATCAGGATATCCTCCCCTATCAACTCATATATATTTTTTAAAAATCAAATCAAATCAAACCAATATTTTCTTCCTTACTCCAACTTTTATCTCCTCTCTTCCTCAAATCTCCAACCATCCTTTAAAATAAGAAAAACTGTCTATTATATATTAAAAAATAAATAAAATAGATAAAATAGAAAGAAGAAAAAGTAAAATATAATAAAAAAAATATATATTAAAATAAAATTATTATTATTATTAAAATATATAGCAATTAACATATTTAAAATAAACCAATTAAACGATCAATGAGCATGTTTATTTTACCGCTTTTTCAAGTTTAAAAAATTATATGGACGAGACAGATGAAAATGGCACATACTCCAAAAGCATGTTGAACGAAATCGAAAATAATCGATCCCACAAAACTCCCTTGGATGTTATGTACAAACAGCTAAATATGTGACCGAGCACGTATTGTTTAAAATAGAAGTCCGTACAAATCTTTGTCAAAACAGTTACTTTTTTCTTTTTGAATCCTTTTACGATGGGTTGCAACTCAATAAAAATTTGCTATGATTAATTGATCCGTCAGAAGATAAAACATTATTAAAATGTGAATCTCGAGGACGTAACATAGGTAGGTGTATTTGTTCAATTTAATAGGGCTGGTATTGGTCATCATTGTACTAAAATTCTCACCGAACATTAGGACAGGGTCAAGAATGTTATCATGTGACTTGAATAAATAACAAATCTTTGAGGATTATTTGATAAATTATAAATTTTGGAATTAGTTTTGTAAAATAATTATTAGAAATTAATAAGTAAATTTAAATAATTATAGATTGTTTTTACTAATCTTACCAGCTTAAATGAAGCAATGAATAAAAAATAATTTTTAAGGAAAATTTAAATTAACAAAATTTTGCTCCTCACAAACTCTAAAGATCATCATCATACGAAATATAATAACATATATGTTATGCAACAGTTTGGTTTGATTATTGTAAAAAGTAAAATAATTAATATAAATTAATACATTCTATTAAATATTTATATATAATTATATCATTTAAATTAATTATTTTATTTTTATTGTGATTTAATATTTTCACACAGTACACATTCTAATATCGAAGGTTTCAAATTTATTTAACAAAATATAAATTTTCTGAGAGGTTTTAAATTAAAAAATTAGTTCTTGAGGCGATGAAATTATTATTATTTTAATTCCTAAAATTATAGAAATAAAAATTCCTATTATATTTAATAATTTTATAAATTAAAATGAAACATTTTTATAATTTTAAAAATTAAATTAACAAAATACTAACCCAATCCCCATCTTCTCAATCCATCTATGTTTCTCCCCCATCTATCATATAAAAAATTATTCGCCTCCACCATCACAACGGATGATGATCAACAATGATGTGGCTTCTGTTGCGTTTCATTTTGGAGCAATATACAGAAGTTGATGGAAGTTAATGCTATGACTTAAGGCATAGTGAACATGGTTGTCTATGGAGAGTGCAACAGTACTAGAAATATTCATATACAAAGATAAAAAAAAAAAGATAGGTTATGAATTTTAGATCCATGTTTGAAGATTTTTAACGCGAAATCAAGTATCTACAGAATCTTAAACTAAAATAACGTGGTTTTGAGTAAAGTTAACAGCGTTATACCGTTTCTATTGATAGAAAATCCTAATACAAAATTAAAATATAACTTAGAAAGATAAACAAAAGACCGAATCAAAGTCACATTTTATAATTAAAATTAAATCTAATAAAATATTGGAGTAGTTTATATAAGATTTGAAGTTTAAATTTTATTGTTTTAATTCGTTGTTTATAAAAAAAATAAATCAAATTTCCAAATAAATATACAGAACGAAGATATAATTTTATTAAAATTAATTAATTTATCAAAAATAAAATCTTATCAAAATTATTTAACTTAAAAAGTTTTGTATTAAATCTTTCTAGATTTTTGTGTCTGCGACAATGATCAAATGAATAAAACAGATAAAAAGTGTCAAATGAAAAGGACATCTAATTTTAGATTTTAAATATTATTAGATAAAGCCAATAATTATACGTAACTGCCCCAATTTGCAAATTTAACAAACAAATTCAAAACAGCTGGAGGGCCACTCGTGATCGAGATTCTTGGATGTAAAGCATAAATAATAAGTCGGCCATACATAGATTCAATTCCTTATGTTAAAGAAAATTTTCTGTTTTTGTAGGTATACTTAATGTTTTAATATGTTAAATTACTGTTAGAAAATATAACCTTACTGTAAAAAAATAATATAAAAATAAATAAAATTCAAATTTGTAAACATATAAATAAATATTAAATAACAGCAAGCTTATCTGTTGAAAATGCAATAAACAGTATCCTCACATTTAAGCATAAAATTTAAATTAAAAATGCACCTCATTTATTATATAATAATTAATTAGTTTGCAAAATCATTAGTTTATTGTTGATACGCATGTGGCTTATGAGTGGGAAAAGGATGAACACAGCATAAACATTACCCTCTTGATTCAAAGGAATACATCGCAAACCTAACAAATTGTAATATAAAGTGATAAAAATATCACAGGTTCGAATTTTTGGGACCCCAGCCTGTGAGATAAGCAGAAACACGCAAAAGGAAAGCCTCAAACAGCAGAAAGATCAGCGATGAGAAGATAAACAATAAAGGGTTTGTGAAGTTTTAAATTTATCAAATTGTACTTTTTTTTTCATTTAGTTTCTGTTATTTTTTTTATATAATTTTGATCTTTTGTTTTATAAAAAATGTTAGTTTTAATATTTTCATTAAATAATAATATTGTTTGAATAAAATACAGTTTATTTTACAAAAATTAATTGTATAATGTGTGTTTTTAATTCTAAAAGATGTTGATCAATTTGATGTTAGTTTAGTTATATTTTAATGACTTTAAAAAATATAAATAAAAATTGAATAAAGTTAATATGTTTAAAAAATATAGAATTTCCATTTTTTACAAGTTAAATAAGTTTTGAAAATATTAAAACATATATAAATAAATTAATTTAGATCCAAATTATATATACTAACATTATTGACATTAAAAATATAAAAATTTTATTAATAAAAATTAAAACTAATAATTTTTATTCTATAAAAAGTTAAAAGTATAAAAAAATATAACTAAATCTAAATAAAAAAACAAAAAAACAAACTTGATTAAATGAACAATAAGATATAAATTTGCTCAAAGGTGTACGTCTGGACGAAGATTTTTACATATATCTTTGAACGCTCAAAGTGGGCGTTTTCGAATTGATAACGTCTTTTCACTCATGAAAAAAAAATAGTGTATTTTTGTTTAACATCTTTTAGAGATTTATTTTATAATCTGTTATTATTTTTATGGAAGAAACAACTTTTTTAAGATAAGCAAGATTTTAAATTTTATATTTAAAAATTATTAACTTATTTTATAGTTAAATTTTATTTCTAATAATTAATCATTTTAAATATAAAATTATATATAACTTTATACTTATTTTTAATAATTCAAATAAAATAAATTATTTTAAAAATAAGAAATTTAATTCTTACTTCAAATAAATGTAATAAAAGATATAATAAAAAAGTGATATATAATATAATACAAATAATAAAAAATATTAATATAAGTTATTGAATACATTTATATTATAAATTTCACATCTCGCGCACTAATTTGTTTGACAAGAGACCCACATAGGCTACTAAATTTTTAAACAGTTATTAAATCAACTCAATTTAGATAATATTTTTTTAATATATATCAAAAATTATTTTTAATTGGAGTTGAAATTAATTTTTTAAAACTAACAAAGTATATTTTAATTATCCTAAGAAAACATTTTTAGTTACATAAGCAAATTTTGATTATACAATAATTTTATTATAATATGTACGTTTGGATAGAAATTAATGTAAACCGAAAAGTACTTTTTCTAATACATATTTTATAGAAGGAAACAATCGTTCATGCCCTCAAACGGGTTTTTTACAATGTTTTTTGTATATAAATCAAACAAATATATCATTAAAGAAGTTGAGAAAGCTTGAATACGAGGTATACTTAAACTAGAATGTATTTAGATAATAATCTAATCAAATATCTTTTGCATGAAAGTTTATGTTATAGATTTAACTATAAATTTTATTAAAATAAGACATAAAATTATTTAAACGTTATCAATAAATTAATAAAATAATAAGCTAAAAAAATTACATTGATAAAATATTTTTATAATTTTTTGATAAACATCCTTCCAAACATTCGTAGTTCATGTCTCAAATAAGTATAAACTATATTTTAGATCAATTTAAAACATAACCAATATAAAATATATATATATATATATATATATATATATATATATATATACTTCAAATTGGTTAAAAATTTATCAATGTTTTTAAATTTAAGATCTTTTAAAAATTTTAAAAACATTAATATTTTTATACAAATAATATTATTTCTAAAATAATCTTTTACAGTAATTTTCACATGTTTATTTATTTTTATTTTTTAATATATCACTCATTTTATTTCACCGTTTTTCATGTTTCTCTTTTACATGTATAAACAATTATAATTTTTTTATTCTGGTAGAATTATAGCTTTTACAATTATCTGAATATTGTTTTATTGGATGTTAACATATGTTCTACAGTATTTCAACGGAAATATATTATAAGTGCAATGATTGCATTACAAGAAACATTAACATCTATCTAATATCTTTATAGATTTTTAATAACATGTCATTTATCATAGTTATTATTTTTATTTTTCAATTATTTTCCAGGATGAATACATCTTAGAAAATGCTCACTGTATTAACACTTCTCATATTATAATGAATCAATGAAAATCTCTAACGTAACTGTTATTAGGGAATGAGAGAAAATGCGAAAATAAACATAACTTTGGAGGGTATGACTTCTTTTTTAATTGATAAAAAAATTTATTTGAAGAGATAAAATGAGAAATGCGTGTATAATTTTGTATATATATAAGAAAAAATATAGAGAAAAAAAATGAACATAACAAAATTTAAGAACAATTTTACCCAATTCGAAACACTAAAATATGTACGCATTTATTTAGAAATTATTTGTTATTATGCCATCTAAAAGTAAGTCTAGGAGAATGATCGTTCTCTCTAAACATGCTCTGATCTGGAATTAAACTCTATTATTATGCCTTTAAAAAGTAGAACAGAGAAAGAATTTTTTTTTTAAAAAAGCCAGTATAAATACGGGGAAATGTTATATAAATAAAAAAAATAACATTTTTTACTTATTAAATAAATGAAATAAAATTAAAAAACAAGTAATAAAAACTATTACACTAATTTTTAAATTTTATATAAAATTATTTATTATATTTATATTACAAACAAATTAATTTAATTTTAAAAAAATTATATTATAAAAAGAGAGAAACACATGTTTTCTTTCCTTTCCCTTTAATTTTAATCCATTAAGAAAGACCTTTTTTATTAAATAATGATATATGGTTATACAAAATTCTAATACTTATTTAATACATATATATATATATATTTATATTTTCTTCCTATTATTTTATACATTTATTATTTTTTTCTACTTTTTTTTAAGATAATATATTTAAAAAAGTCTACCAAAATTATTATTTTTCTTTATTTTCGTTTACTTATATTTATTTATTTAATAATAAAAATAACATCTAACTTTTTTTTTCTTTAATCTCATTTACTTCTATACAAGGTTTTTTATTTATTAAATAAAAAAATAATATTTAATTTTTTTTTCTTCTCCATTTACAACTATATGTATTTACCTCATTACAAGATTTTTCATTAAATAATAAAAATAGCATCTAGCTTTTATTTTTTTAGTTATTTTTTTATTATTTACACCCAACACTCAAGTTTATAAATCTCATTTACCTTACTACGAGATTATATTTAATCTCATTAAAAAATTAAAATTAATATTTTATTTTTATTTTTATCTCTTTTCCCTCTTTTACACCTACCTTACATCAAGTTTAATTTCATTTACCTCGAACGTGATTTTTCAAACCTACGAAAAAAAAAACAAAAGTTGAAGCATGATTCTGAAAGAACTTATTTTATATATATATATATATATATATATATATATATATATTATTTCATATTTGAATATTCAAGTATAATGGGATGTATATTCACTATATATGCGGATATGGAATATTCATTAGTCACATGACCCTATTTTCTCTCATGAATAATCACGACGATCTTATAATCGTTTTACATTATATATATTATTCTGTCTTTGATCTAGACAACCAAGTGATAATGCTGTCATCTTATTACCCTTTCGTGAATATTCACATTCAGATCCAAGATCCGAATCTAAATGAACACATGTCAAACAAAAACTACCAGATTCAATCATCAACAAATGGCCTTATAATATTAATTAATTCCGTCAGAGTTGTATACTACTGACCCATCCCATACCATTAAATATTAATTTTCACCATCTAACACTTTGATAATAAATAGAATTTGATTATTATAATAATCATATAGAATTTGTAATTTTCACATGGCATCACTGTACAAAGTTTATATTGTCTTCAAATAGGATATTTTCCCACCTTTTCAATAATTTAACAATTCTGGTCATGTTAAACTTATCTAAAATACTAAAATTATTTTTAATTTTTCTATTAAACTTATCCAAGTATTTAATTAGTGTTTCTTAGAAACATCACGAATAAACTGATCCTTACTCCTTGATTTACATTTAAAAGATGATTGTTAACAAATACATACATTGACTCAAGAGAATTCAAAAGTTACATGGAGAGAGAGAGAGAGAGATTTTCAAAAGTTATATGTATTTAGCTAATCAGTTGATCTCAAAAACATCTGTTAGTAACTCTCCATTGAAAAAATGCAATGAATGGAAAAATTACATGCAGATAGTTTAGATTTCTATAATTCATACATGTACTTAAATATTGGACTTATAGATGGAGATATTTTCAAAATTCATAAAGAAAGAAAAGAATTGATAAAAAAAGAGAAATAAATTCACAAAAGAATATAAATACATTTGGCAAGAAAAAAAAATCAAAATTAATTTTATTTATCGTTTAAGATGTATTTGGATAAATTTTAAGAAAAAAATGCTCACCACCTACTCCAGATTGGGATATGTTAACCCCCCTTTGTCATCAATTCCATTTATAACCATTATTTATTTATTTTTTTAAAAAAGGAACCTATAATTGAGGTTCTAGTTTGACCCACAGAATGAATAATTGTGTTTAAAATACCTTATTTAAACCATTGAGAGCTAGATGAGAACCTGTGTTTGTAGTTTATAATAATATTAATTAATTGACGTATACATAGTTCTTTTTCAGTGGTTTTCATAACTATAATTGCTCGCATAAGGTCAACTATTACATTGCGTGCGATTCATAGTTTCAAAACTGTAAAAAGGTGCCTCCTCTCTCACACATTAATAAACTGTTCTTCAAATTATTCCTTAAATGAGTAGTGACAGTCATAATACAGGTAATTAATAATAGTATACTACGAATTTAAATTTAAAGAACAAACAAACAAATTGGTAAATCAAGTCATTGTCATTACATTTTATGAATCGGTTTTTCGTTTTTTCCGCCTTAATTAAATATAAAACTAAGAGAGCAAATGAATGTAATAATTTCTTTTGTGTACAAAGGATATTCCTCACTCAATAGTCAAAAATCACTTATCAAAAACGTAAAAGTTTTAAAAGTCAACTTTATTTTTGTTAACAAAAATTGAAGTCGTGTGTCAACATACTTAATATAAAGAGGGAATAGATATGGTTTTATCATATCTTTGGAGTTACAGTTTGTATGATATGTATAGAGATTACATGGAATGATGAAATGTGATATAACAAGTAGGAAAGGGAATACAAAAGATAAGATTAAGAATGAATCAGCATGACAACATTTAAAAGAATATAAATATTTATTCTATTATTATTCTTATTATTATTTATAAGACCAGTTGAATACATTTAAAATATTTTTTGAATGGTTAAAACTTTACTTTTTTATTAAATAAATTTTAAAGAGTTACTCAACTTATTTAACAAATAAGTCTAACCTAATTTAAGTCTATAAATTCTCAACAAACCAAACTCATTTTTATTCCTAATTGAGAACATTAAAATCTAAAAATACATTTAAATATAATAAAATATATTATAATTTCACTATTATGTTTTAATTTTTTTATTAATTATTATCCTTGCAATAATTTAAAAAAATTTGAAATCTAAATTTATTTTCACACTTAATGTGTATTTGTTTGGACGTCGCTTAACCTTGAATGCACGTATTAATATTGACACAGCTATAACTAACGTTGAGACTTGAACGGCGCTTCACGGTTTTGAAACTCATATTCAGATCGACGTTGTATTTCAGATTAATTCAAACGCGCTGACGAACCAAACGTGTTCTTACTTTTGACTGAATCGTTCACTGCCAAATTAGAAGGCAACACTTTATGGACAATAAAATAACGCATGTCTAGCATGAATCACGTTGGATAATTTGTTTATACATAAAGCTGTGTCAGTTTCGTTACCCCTTTTTGACCGGAACTGTGCTTGATTCAATGTTTATAAATTTAATTTTAGATATTTTAAATTTTAGTTATAAATTAAATTAAAATTATTTATATTTCAATAAAATAATTATTATCATGAATTATAATCAACTCAACTCAAACTTATTAATGCTTTACTTAAATTAAATTTTACTAACTAAACTGCATTACTGATCCATAGATGTGCGAAACTGTTAAGCATTATATGTATCTTTAAAGTTGTTATATTTACATATTTTTTATATACAAGGATTGTTTATAATTAAAGAGTGTTTGAACTAAAAAATTAAAAAAATAATAATATTTGTCATGCATATTAATAAAATTTACTTTGGAACAATAATTATTCTTAAAAATACAAAATAATTTAAAATAATAATATAAATATTAAATTGTAATTATAATTGTTAGTTAATACAAATTTAATATCAACTTTCCCATCTTAAAAGTTATAGATAATGCTTAAAATCAAATAAAATCAAGATTATAATATAAACTTTATTGTGTTACAAAAAACAAAATTATATTCACACGAATTCCAAACCACAATTAAATTTTGAAAGTAAATTAAGTATTCGCATTATAACAACAAGTTGTAGATGGCTGATACCAATGTCGCGTCCTAAGTGTCATTGGTGTTAGTGGATATACGAGAGAAAAAAATATTTTAAAATATTTAATTAAAAAAATTAGGAAAAAAAATTATACCTTATATAATTTTTAAATAATTTTAATTTAGAAGTAAGAAAAATAGATGATGAGGAAATTGGATATGTATATTTTTATTTTAAATACTATTTTATATAATATAAAAGATATAACATAAATAAATACTTTTATTAACATATTTAATTTATTTTTTAAATTATATTTTTATGATTGCTATAAAACATATTATGTATAATTATCTATTATTTATTTAAATATGTGGATAAGAAATATTTATTTATTTAAATAATATTTTTTCATCTTATTTTGTTTTTTATAAATTTTATATCTTATCTATTATGTAAATAAAAAATAAAAATACCACCAAATTAAAATGGGTTAAAGACATGGATAAAGTGGCCAAAAATTGACTTTATCTTTATCAGTTATGTCGCATCTTTTGATCTGTAGAGACAGTCAAACGAACTTATCATCCACATCTCAAGTTTCATCTTCAAGATCAACTGTTCAACTTTTTTTCATCGGAAAACACTCCAATCTTTACAATTACATATCAAATTCAATTAATTCTTCCTTTCATGTATATTTTATATACATGAAATTTCACATATATCCACTATATTTTAAAATAAAACTTTCCATTAAATGAAGAGGATCTTTAACTTTTAAATATGATTTTTTAAGTAATAGTTATATTGAAACATATTTAAAATTGTCTATCTATCAAAATTTAGAAATTATCATTAATGCAATATTATTTTTGAAATAAAATAAAATAAAATATATTATTTGTTTATTTGAGTTGATTACGATAAATAAGCTAATTATTTAATTTAAATCATTTTTAATAAATTATATGACTAATAACTCTGTCGACGGATATGTATCCAAGTTTGAAAAATCTGTCGATTATTTTTAAGTAATATATTTATAATATTTAATTTTTGTAATAAGAATATTATTGTACCAACCTTTTAACCGATATAATTTGACGAATTAAATTTTGTATACACGTTGTAAATTAAAAAATTATGTAAAAAATGTGTAAACGTGAACGCAACATAAATATCAGAATAAACGTTATAATCCCAAAAAAAAAAAAGGAATAAAATGTAATAATAAAGAAATATAAAACGTGAATGAGTAAAAAAATTATAAAAAGAGACTAAGAATAAAAAGGGTATATTACGCTGTCACTGTCAGACACCAAATGGGCACAGTGATAACACATGTGATAAGGTTCATAATGAGGCGGGTTTTTCTATATCTGCCCATACATATCGTTTGATACGCACCTCGGGCTATCATTATTCCTCACGGTCCTACCTAACTGTGCCAATTTCAAAATACAATAATTATTCTGTTACATAATACAAAAAATATTATTTATCTAATTTTAAACTTTATTTTTAATAATTAATAAATATTTAATTATTTCCTTATAAATAATAATTCAATAATTATATTTTTATGTTATTAATTATAATATTTTTTAATTATAGATTATATATTTTTATTAATCAATTATAAAAGATGTATAATTGAATATAAAATATTATAATTAATAATATCAAAAATTATAATTAATATAACTATATATTTAATTAAATAATTAATTATGTAAAATAATATTTTTATTTTAAAATAATTAAATTAAATGTGTGGAAGAGAAAAGAAAGAGAAACAAGTTACTTGCCGTGTACATCTATGAACTTTAACTTTTCATGTCACGTATGAATATTTTTAAGAATATATGTTAGGAGTCCGATGCTTTAAGGATATCTTTTAATTATATTTTATTTAAAAACACAAAAATCTTATATTTTATATAAAGGATAAGATTTTGATTATGTTTATAATAATACTTTTATAATTTGCAAAAAAAAAAACTAAATTATAAATCACAATTAAAAACATTCTCACCTTTTTTAAAATAACAACTTTTTAAGTTGGAATTTATTTGAAGATAAAATTAGTATATTTAGCTGGATTAAACTTTAAATATGAGCATTAAAAATTAAAATTAAAATAAATAAAAAGACGTGCTTTCCAAATATTAATTTTTAAGTCAATGGATTATTTAATTCACGTTTCTTTAAATTAATTTTACATTTAAAAAACTTTAAATCAAATTTTAAATAGCCTTAATTTAAAGTATAGACATAATATTATGATCTTGAAGTGTGTTATAATTCCAAACAAGATATTTTATCAACAATTTCGAGTCCACAGTATTAGGAGGGAGAGTTGTGCTCAACAGCAGAGAAAATATATATTTAAATTTTAAAAATAAATTTTTATTTGAATATTTTAATTAATAAATGACTTTAGGAGTGTTTAATAATTAATTCAAATTATTATAAACTGTTAATTCTAAAAGTAAAAAGCCGAAAAAAATGCTTTTTTCGGTTTAATTTAGATTTTAATTTTCATATTTAAAAATAAAATAAATCAAATCAAAATATTTTAAACTTATATTATTTTTATATTCTCCCTTTCTATAAACACAAAATTAAAATATATATCCAATTTATTTATGTCAAAAAATGAATGATTTTGTCCTGTGATTTATTGTAATCTATAATGAGAGATAATGTTTTTAACAAGTTTTGTTTTACATTTATTATTTATTTAATTTTAATTTAATAAATATTATATTTTAAATAAAAATTTAACTTCTAAAAAAATTTATGTACTGGTTTGAGATTTTATTTATATTTTAATTAATAGTTTTCTTATATTAACTTCAAAGTTGAAGTATTATTTCTATAAAACAGAGCCAATAATTGGACTAATTAATCATATTCAAATTATAAAATAAATTAATTTAATTTAATTTTAATCAATTAAAATTAATAATTTATTATTATTAAATTAAATAATTTTACCTTAACTTTTCTAAACAAATGTAATGTTTTTTTTATCACAAGTTAATTGCAACATTGGGGCGGATAAATTAATTAAAATTTGAATTTTTATAAAAAATTTCATGAGTTATATATATATATTATATAAATAAAAGTTTAAGATTAAATTTACCATATATTTGGTTCAATATTTTATTTAAATAATTAAATTTTATCAATTCAATTATTAAATAAATATATTTTAATATATTAATTATATTTATAAAATTTAAAATAAATTTAAAATTATATTATATTATATTATTTTAATAGATAATATATATATATATTAATGTTTATTAATTTAATTTTTTTTTAAATTTTATAAATATAATTTATTTAATAGAATACATTAGTTTAATGATTATATTGATAAAGTTTAACTGTTAAAAATATATATTAAATTAAATAAATTGTGATAAAATTATTTTAAAATATATTAATACTTATATATCTATTTACTTTAATTCCAATAGTAATTTTGTAAATATCAAATTTAATCGCTAAAGAATATATTTAACTGAATAAGTTGAAATTATTCTAAACTAACTTCATACCTGTTTTTATTTATATTTATTTATTTATTTTAATTTCGATGATAACATGTGTATAACAACGATTTATTATTATTATTATATATATAGCACGGTATGTATTTTACTTTTTCTTTGCGTGCTCCACCAATCAAAAGACGTCAGAAACCCTTCTGAAACGAATAATTGAGATTCTGAATATTCTTTATATTCGAACCGAGAGGAGGAAAGGGAGCATCATACATAGAAAAAAATAGTTTATACGTTTGAAGGTTGGTGAAATATGGTAGAAAAAAGGCTATAATATCATTAAAAAAATTATATTAAGATAAAAATATTATTAAAATTATCTAAAAGTCAGACATCAATTGGTCCATTTCATGCCTTTGTCCCCTCTGTCTTCCGGAATCCAGATCCATGCCCCGTTTATGTAATTAATTATAATAATAATTGATTGTTAAGATAATATATTTTTCAAAACTAATCGAAATACACGTTAGATCCATCGCTTTTTGAGGCCTAGATTATGATTGCTTGTGCCTTCCCTGTATCATGAAATGAATAGCAGTAATCTTTATATTTAATTATGTTTAAGTAAAAAATGATGTTAAATAATTTATTTTGTTTCGACTATAGAAAAAATGAGTTTAATTTTGATATAAAAAATTATATTATGAATTGATTAAAAATCATGCAAGGTATGATTTTTAAATAAGTATTATAAAAATAATAATTTCAATGATTTAATAATTTATAAATATATTATAGTATACAAAAATTTATATTATCAATATATTTTAATTATATTTATAATTTTTTGGTATAAATAGATTTAAAAATTTATGAAGATATTTATAATAATTAGTTGATTTTAATTTATATTATCAACTTTCTTTTGATTCATAATGGTTATCATTGTCAACTCGGAGAATGAGCACCGGATAAGAATAACAAGTATGATAATAAGTATTGATTTATTTAATATATGTTTAAGAATATATTATAATAAATTAATAAATAATATATTTTAAAATTGTACAATATTTAATATTATTAATATATAAATTTTATAATTATAATATAAAATTATTATATATTTGTATTATTATATTTTAAAAATCAAATAAATATTCTTATGAAGTGATAACAATTCTCTCCATTTTTTTCTCTTAAATACACACTTCATTATGTATATATACATTTTCTTAGCTGGAGAATATCTGGCTCCTTAGAACTACGCTGAAGAAATAAGATGGTGGAAATACGTTGCATTTTAATGACAAGACCAAAGGACTTTCATCTTTTGCCATGTCACTGTCGCTTGGCACCGAAGAAGAATCTTGGCAATAGCAGAGTTCTAATTGGGAATATTTAATACGCTTTATATTTTTGAATTATTTAAAAAATAAAAAACAGATACAATTAAACGTTTTTTTTGTTTTTATACAATAAATACTTTTAATATTTATCCATCATAAACATTGCCAATAAGGAAATCATGAATCTCAATTATTTTGGGTCTTTATAAATAAATCTGTGTAGATTTCAGAACAAAGGTGACTTGGAATATCACTGGCAGAGGAGAGAGGGAAGGAGAGAGAGAGAGAGGGAGAGCGAGCACTTCGCTTCTGACAAACCCAATCCCATGCGAATTGTTGTGAACACTACACTCTTCATCTTTTTCTTGTTTTCTTTTTCTCTTTGTTGTTATTATCATTAATTATCAATATCCATTCACGCCAAAGTGAACTTCTTTCAAGGTTGATCAATTATTTTCTCTGCAAAAATCATCGTTGTTTCCCCGTATTATGTTCCTACATAATAGCTTTAATCAAATACCAACACCACATTTTTCTTTCGTTCTTCTTTCCCTTGTCCGAGTTTTCTTACTCGTTGAACAGCATCGGAGAAAAGTTTTAATCACCTGAAGGTGAAGGATTCTACGGCACAGACTATAATATTCCGTGGTTTGAAAGCTTCCTTTTAGAGAAAATATATATAAAAGGGAGGAGTGTTAAAAACCAAAAAAGTAATAATAATTATGGCTGAGTTTGGAATGAGATGGTGGAGGGGAATGAGGATGGGATCCATATGGATGGTGTTGTTTGGTTTTGCATCAGCTTTAGTGGTTGTTTCTGCGGAAAGATGCATCATGAAAATGGAAGTTCCAGGATTTAATGCTACCCATGAATCTGGACGCAGTTTCCTCACAAAAGCTGTGGATTTCTTATGGCAATCTGGGGAATCGAGTTATCATCACGTGTGGCCGGTAAGTTCTCCCTCCCTTATTGAATTCTTGACTTTCTTGCGTTTTCTTAAAGCCAAAGCCAAATAAAAAAGATGGACTGTCTTTATTTCCCGATTACTTTTTGGTTTGGTGATTGGTGACTTTGGATTTGGCGTGTGTGTTGGGGTGGGGGGCATAAGTTCACTTCACCTTTAGATTCCACCTTTATTTATTGATAATGTTAGGGAAATCAAGGAAAAATATTAATGATGTAGCTTTGCCTGAAAAAGTGCTTCTTAAAGATTTGATGGGCCATTTTGATGTGGAGTTTATTGTTTTTATCTTGGTTGTGTTATTATTATTATTATTGTTATTATAATTGGATAGATACAATGTCAGGGGAAAATTACAGGATGTTACTACTTACGCAGGAAATGGAATTTGGGTGGCAAATTGTTTTGGGTACTTTTATTGGATTTTGTGGAGCGGCGTTTGGAAGTGTAGGTGGTGTTGGTGGTGGTGGCATATTCGTTCCTATGCTTACCCTTATCATTGGATTTGATCAAAAATCATCAACAGCTATCTCAAAATGTAAGATAACACACGTATTAAATGTGATTAGAGCGGGTTTCGGGAGTTCTGAATGATGGACACAATTAATTAATTACTTTTACTTTTGAACATGCTCACATAATGTTAGCCGATGCAGCTGATAGGACAGGGATTTATGCTTGCAAAATGTTCAAATGCTACTGTTATTATTTTCAATTTTTATTATTTGTTGTTAATAACTTAATATCAATCTTAATTGATTTTAAGTAATTAAAAATAAAGAGTTTTGATTGAAAAAAGTATATTTATTGTACTTTTATATTTTGTATTTTTTATATAATAAATAATTTTTTAATATAAATCTTTTACTTTGTTAACAGTTATGTTAATGCAATCAATTATTTTAAAAACCATGAAAAGACTTTCAACTTCCTGGAGTTCCACTCTACCTTTAGTTATCTGGTGTTCTGTTTGTATCAGGTATGATCATGGGTGCAGCTGTGTCAACTGTATACTACAACCTTAAGCTAAGACATCCTACGTTGGATATCCCCATCATAGACTATGATCTGGCACTTCTCATTCAACCAATGCTTATGCTTGGCATCAGCATTGGAGTGATCTTCAATGTTGTATTTCCTGATTGGATAGTGACTATATTGCTTATTGTTCTCTTCTTAGGTAAAACGATTATTGTAACTGTGATTTCTTTTTGGCATTCTTCTTTTTGCTGCACCTCTAACTGATTTTGCTTTCAGGCACATCAACAAAAGCATTCTTCAAGGGGGTTGAAACATGGAAAAAGGAAACCATACTGAAAAAGGTCTCATTTAATTTATCATGTTACATATTTAGAACTAACATTCCACTGTAGCACACAAAAGGGTGTATAAAATTTAAAGAGAAGAAAATAATACTTTGTTAATAACTGTGTCTTTGAATTGATTGGCCTTATAAACTCCATCATGAAGGTTTTCTGATTAATTGTGTAATGATAAGTGCTATGGTATTTAATTTGGAGTCAGGACTAACTGTTTGAATCTGCCTTGTTTCAATTTAGGAGGTTGCTAGGCGACGAGAGTCAAATGGTGAGTTCAGTGACCATTCTTATTGAAACATAACAAAGTTATGCTGGTTCAATTTCTTTCGGATGTCAGAGTATATGCAACTTTCTTTTTGGTAGGTTCTGGAGCTGAAGTAGAGTACAAACCTCTTGCCAGTGGACCAAATGCTGGCACCGAAAAGGATACCAAGAAAGATGAGGTCATTATTCTCTACTCTAGTGAGTTCCTATGGATGGGGTAATTTTCATATCTAATAGTGTGGATTTTGCAGGTGCCTATTATTGAAAATGTATACTGGAAGGAGTTCGGACTTCTTGTATTTGTTTGGGTTTCCTTCCTTGCACTACAGATTGTCAAGGTTTGCTCCTTCATAACTACTACAAAAAAAAGAAACAGTTTATAGCACATGCAATTTATCTGAGACTAATAATATCCTATTGACAGGAAAACTATACAACTACTTGTTCACCAGGATATTGGGTACTGAATTTGTTACAGGTAATTCTCTGTTCAGGAGTTTCCCGGGGCATTACCCTGATACAAGCCTTTTTGTACTAAACTTCTGTGAAAAATGAACCCAAATATCTGTTACAACTTACAACAATATCTGGAAACTATTTGAAGCATGCTTTTCCATGTTATGCAGATTCCAGTCTCTGTTGGTGTAACTGGATATGAGGCAGCTGCCTTGTTCAGTGGACGTAGGGTAATCGCTTCCACAGGAGATCAAGGGAAAGATTTTACTGTTTTCCAGCTAATTACCTATTGTGTCTTTGGCATATTGGCTGGTGTAGTTGGTGGCTTGTTGGGTCTAGGAGGAGGATTTGTTATGGGTCCACTTTTTCTGGAACTGGGAGTCCCACCTCAGGTGAGTTTCAAAGTATTCAGGAAATGTGCTCCCCTTAGAATCCAATTATAGGGTAATTAAATATGCTTTTTATAGTTTTATAACATATACATGTCTGAGAAATAGTAGAAACAGTTTTACAACAAATTACTTGTTTTGTACATTATTCACTTTTTATAACTTCATTGATTTTTTAGAAGAGTGACTAATGACAAGGAATATGTTGAAAGGATTGTTCAAAATAATATGTTAGATAGCATTTTGCTTTGGAAAATAATGTGTAAATGTGTTGTTGACTTGTTATTTCCTGGACCACATGTCTCCTCTACCTTCAGCTCCCTGTCAGTTTTTGTTTTTTTTGTGAGAAATTATTCTGTACTTGTGAGTGTATAATTATTTTGTGTTTGGTTCTTGAAGGAAAAGTGGGGTATTGAAGTCGAAATTCTGCTATTAACCGGATTCTATGTATTGTGTGCAGGTGTCCAGCGCCACAGCCACCTTTGCCATGACCTTCTCCTCATCTATGTCTGTTATAGAATATTACCTGCTGAAACGTTTTCCAGTTCCTTATGGTTCCTACCTTAGAACTCCTACATAACTAACTTTATACACTTTATAGCTTCCCCCTATAATATGATGCAATTATTCAATTAACAGCTTGATCGCCTCTAACTTGCATGTTTTATTAAATGTTGTTTCACAGCTCTTTACTTCATCCTTGTGGCTACTATTGCGGCCTTTGTTGGACAGCATATTGTGAGAAAGTTGATCATTATATTTGGGAGAGCATCCCTTATCATATTTATTCTAGCCTCCACAATATTTGTCAGTGCAATCTCACTAGGTACTTTCTTTTCTTTGGTTTGGATAAATACGGTTCTCAAAACTTATGTAGGGTGGCACAATATTAATTTAACATGCTTATGAATTTTGAAACGTTCTTCATTTCATTTGTTAGGTGGAGTTGGCATTTCAAACATGGTACGCAAGATTGAGAATAATGAATACATGGGGTTTGAAAATATCTGCAAGTACGGGTCATAGCACATTTTTGAAGATTGTTTTGTCGTGTTTAATTTATTATTCAAGTTCCGTACCGTCCGAGGTCGCCTAAATTGACCTCTTTGTGCTAAGGTTTGCATCCTGGTGGGACTGTGTCATTTTTTAATTGTTGCCAAGTCATGGAGTGATCCGTAGGAAATTCAGATACTGAATATTCCGAATATTCATTGGGTACAGGCTTTTGTATCATTTTAGATTTTTTAATGGCAATTATTTCTTTCAAATCCTTAATTTCTATTTTATTTAATGACAAATTGACAATAATCTCGATATCATAATAACAAACATAGGGGGAACCCAATCATTCCAACCATTTATAAGGTCGAAATCAATGTGTGGGGTCGTTTTTCTGTACCAGACATGCTGTGGAAACCGATTATTGATTACTTTGAAATGCTTCACTTTTATCCTCACGATTATTGATTACTTCGGAGTCACATTCACACGGAGTCTACGCTACATCCGTGTATGGCTTGAGAAAGTATACACTTTACAGGATAATTCATTGGGCATAATTATTAAGGCGAAGTTGTATGTGCAACATTTCTAATATCTTTACAAAGACTGATTATAAATGGAGTTTGGATTCATTTCTCAGAAATTTTTACTCACGTATCTGCTTGGATCAACCATTCAACTTTCTTATCTGTTATATCTAACATTTATGATATAAAAAAAGACTGAAAAGACAATACATAGAAGAGGAGATGATCCATTTCCATCATGAATGATGTACGTTCTCAGTTCAATTTGGCGTTGCCGTTTAACCAATTAATGTGCCTCTACAAAAAACAATGTATACACCCTGAAACGACAAAGTCATGCACGACTATAGATTATTTGATCACAAGCACAACTTTAAGTAATTTAATATCATTTTTATTTGGTTACTTTTCCAAAAAATCTTAATAAGTATAGTTATTTTAGGAGACCTAAAACGATCTCTTTTTTCATTCAATACAAGGGCCAAACTTACAAGAGTTCCAATGCTCGCATTAGTTTTTGTACGATGTTTCTATGTTATGACAGGGGATATTAATTGAGTATAAATAGAAGAATATTTTTTTAATGTACAAATATTTTATGGTTAAATTTAATCAATTATTAATAAAATTCTATAAAAGTATTTATTATATAAATTTTCAAACCTTTTCTCCAACGAGGGGATTGAACTAGGCACTCTATACCCTTGACGTGGGTTTTGTACTAAAATACTAATTCAATTAACAAGTCGCATTTAAGTATTTGATAAATTTATAGGTCTCAGAGAAGAAACTTTAAAAAATGAATTTTTTTAACCAATACAAATATTTTAATTCTATCCGGAGTTAATTTTTGTTTTTTTTATTGTAATATCATTTATTAATATGTTGCATATAGCATTATTCATGTGTAATAGATACTTATAAGAAGAGTAATAGTTTTATTAAAATAAAACTTATTATACTTATATCTTAAGTTTATTTAATTATTTTTAAATAGTATATAATATATATAAATTTATTTGTTTGTTTATTTTATATACGGATCGGATTTACAAGATTTCAATGTGCATCCATAGTTTTTTAACAATACTGCAATATTATAAACCAGCGTATTAATATAGTATCAATGGAAGAATGATTTTATTAATATCAAAATATTTTATGATTAAATTTAATCAATTAATAATAAAAACTTAATTGAAAATTTATATATTATATGAAAGTTAAAAAACATAATAATAATTAATATATTTTTTTAGAATTTTTTATTTTTTAATTATTTAAAGTTAATTTAAGGGTTAGTATTTTTTTTAAATTACATAAATTAGATTCCAAAAATTAACATGGATAAATACATGTCTTATAGAGATACTTATGTTGTATTTTAATGATATGTGAAATATAAAAGAGAAAATGAAAAAGTAAGAAATAAAATATAAATAGGAATGAAAATTAACTTATTTAAATAGATAGAAATGGAAAAAAATAATAATTTTTTGTTTGGATAAATAAAAAATAGAGTAAAAATTAATAAATTAATATAATAATTATTTATAATTAAAAATTAATATTATTATATTATTAATATAACTATTTATTATTTATTTTTTGAATAATAATTAATATATTAAAATGCAAAATCAAATAACATTTATCTCAATTGTATCCTTATGGAAGTGAAATAATAAAAATATGAGATATGCAAAAGACAATTCATTTCTTTTATATAAGATAAATTGATTTAAATAAAGAAATTATTATTTTTAACCTTTTTTCCCCCTTTAATTCCATTTTTTATTATTTTTTCTTATCTAAACAATACATTAAACATCACATACCAACAAATTTAAATATAAAATTATGTCAATCATAAATTCAATTATTACCAATTAAACCAACTTTTTTTGAACAACTTAAGAGAGGATATTAACAAAATTGATAAAATAACTTAATAAAATGTTAAAATTAATTCTTTGAATTAGTTTTAAATATCTAAAATTAGTAATTTTTATTTAGAAAACATTTACTATATTTTTAAATCTTTACAATAATATTTTTTTTTCCTCCTGAAACGCTTTAGATGTTAACAAAACCGTAATTTCAAAGAGATTTTCTATGCATGAAAATAATAAGAAACATTGAATATATCATATTTAATTCTTTAAATTATTTTAAAAAATATTGAATAATTTGTATATCTTTGATTTAATAAATATTTTAATTTTTTTATCATGTGTCCATATACATACAATAAAACTAATTTTTAAATATTTGTAAGTTTTAAAACTATTAAATACATTACTTTTAAAGTCTATTTCTTAGATAAGATATGAATTTATTGATTATTGTACTTATGATAATATTTAATAAATCATAAAAAGTACTAGAAAAATGTGTTTTAGCACATCAGTATAGGTTCCAGTACCCTACACTAGTTAAAAAAAGACAAATAATTAAAAATTCAACTAAAATGTATCGAAAATTACAATCATGAAAAAAGTGTATTATTACTCTCCTCAACCAAACGAAAAAATTAATAAGAGGTATAATTAGTTAGCACTTGCCTTTCATTTTTCTTATACACAGGTGATGTTACAGTTAATATTAGAGATTAGGCTGTATTAGTGTTATTTTTAAAATTTATTTTAAAAGATATATCTATTTTTAGTTTTTAAAATTAAAAATTAAAAATTATTTTTTATTTTTATAATTTACATTATTTCATGTCAAGCATTATCTTTTTTCTTCACTTACTATTTTCCCTTTTTTTCAAAAACATTTTCTAAAAGATATTTTATAAAATAAAAAGAAGATCAAATCCACCTAATTGTTTTTATTTTTTTTCTCCTTTCTGTCTCAATAAAAAAAAAAATACAGTTGGCACTTTTTTTGTGAAATTTGTTTGCATTTTATTAGAAACTGAAAATTCCTATCCAAATATGGTATTTGTAAAGTGACCCCCAAAGCGTAATTGCCTTTGGAAAAAGACGAAAGCGAAGGTTCCGTGACTATGATTTATGCAGCGATTCGGATAGCAAAAGCAATCCCCCAAATTTGATTTATGCCAAAGAAAGGACAGGTCTCAGAAACCCTAACGCTCCTCGCTTTTCATCTCGTGTGCGTGAAAGCAAAGCAACACGATGGTGTTCTACTTCAAAGCACGCCCCGAAGCCGGCGATTACACCATCTTCATGGGCCTTGATAAGTATGAGAACGAGGAGCTCATCAAATTCGGTTTTCCCGAAGACATTTGGTAACCCTAACTCTATAATTTCTCTCTTCGTATTCTTCAATTTTATCAATTTCTTATTAGTTTCTTGAAATTCTCTGCATCCGATAGAAATTTTACGCATCATCTTTGTCTGCTTCCTTCATGAGCGTCATTTGATTTTATAATCAGCTGTTTGTGAAGCGAAGGATTCTATTTTGTATCGGTTCGATATGAAAGTTGGAAGTGAAAAATTATTAATTTGGTGGTAAATCTTATCATGTCACTCTCTGTTCCTTCAGGTGCTGTTTTAGTTTCTTCAGAATTTGTCATCCAACCTATTCTAATGTTATAGGATTACTATCTTCATTTGTGTGTGACGAAAATTGGGTTGTTCTCGTATTAGAAGCAATCACCTCTTCGGATATTGTATTGTTGGTTGGCTATTTGTTCTATTCTATTTCCGAGGGATAGAAGTCCCTTCACACATTTTTATAAAATTCGTTGCCCGGAATCGTGACTGTGGTTTATTTCAATTTGACTCGAGGCTTGCTTTGATGGTTTTATTATTGTTGCTTCCTCTAAGGTTCTGTCTGTTGTAGGTTCCATGTTGATAAAATGTCTTCAGCCCATGTCTATGTAAGGATGCAAAAAGGTCAGACTATTGATGACATGAATGAAAGTTTACTGGAAGACTGTGCTCAGCTTGTCAAAGCAAATTCAATCCAAGGTAAGAAGCTTGATTGATTATTCCTATGGTCTAATAGTTTAACTATCCAAGGTAAGAAGCTTGATTGATTATTCCTATGGTCTAAAAGTTTACTGGAAGACGTTGCTCTTAGGAAGTTTTCTTCTGTTATATTTATAACTAGAAGTGAGCAAGACTAATTCTTGTACTAGTTTTCAAGATACATATATGTAGTTATTATTTCACTTATGTATTTATTTCCTTCTAATTGCTAAATCTAGACATTTAGTCTTTACAATTTTTCTTTATTCATGGCAGGAAATAAAGTGAACAATATTGATGTTGTTTACACTCCCTGGTCTAATTTAAAGAAAACTGCTTCAATGGATGTTGGTCAAGTTGGTTTTCACAACTCAAAAATGGTGAATATTCTTATGCTAGTATCTTTGACATATTCATAGTTTTTTAAGTTCTTTGTTTTTTGCCCTTGTTCCTTTCCATTTTCAGAGTCTCACTATCTGGTTTTCATGCATTTTAGGTTCGGACTGTGAGAGTGGAGAAGCGGTTAAATGAGGTTGTTAACAGGCTAAACAAGACTAAAGTGGAAAGAAAACCCGATTTGAAAGGTAATTTATAAGTTTCCTTTCATTTCCTTTGAACTAATTTTCTTTGAACATCTAAGTATTACAAGTTAAAAATGCTATTGCTTTATTAGGAGCCAACTGGTACATGTTTTATTTATTTATTTTTTCGGTTATCATCATAATTCATAGCAAGCCATTTACCTGTTATGGTGTCTCATGTATTTATATTATATGCTTACAAATTTGATTTGAATTATCTGATCTTGATATGTATGTGGATACATATGCTGCAGCTGAGCGAGAAGCTGTTAATGCTGCTGAAAGAGCTGAGAGAAAACAAATACTGAGAGAAAAAGTGAGTATTACTGGCATGTTCTCTTTCTTTCCTTAATTCATGCACAACCAACTCATTGCTGATATCATCCTCAGTATCTATGTATAGTACATTATGCAGAGCAGACTTGAATCCAATAGTATACTTTAATTTTGGTGCATTGTCATGCAAAAAAGTTTTATACTTCCATCCAAACTCGTCATTTATTAAGTTTGACATTTCATGTCATTGTTAACATATTTCAAGTCATTGGATGATGTGTTACCACATCAATGGATTCAAGTGTTAAACTTTTTTTCACCAATGGAGCATCAAAATGAAACCCATAGCCACTGTGTTGCATTCCTTCTAGGCAGTTTTCTAAATGATTTTTTCTTTAATTCATGCACAACCAACTCATTGCTGTTATCATCCTCAGTATCTATGTATAGTAGATTATGCAGAGCAGACTTGAATCCAATAGTATACTTTAATTTTGGTTCATTGTCACAAAAAAGTTTTGCACTTCCATCCTAACTTGTCATTTATTAAGTTTGACATTTCATGTTATTGTTACCGTATTTCATGTCATTGGTTGATGTGTTATCACATCAATGGATTTAAGTGTTAAACTTTTTTTCACTAATGGAGCATCAAAATTAAACCCATAGCCACCGGGTTGTATTCCTTTTAGACAGTTTTCTAAAGTGCATGAGTTCTGAGTCACTTTCCGCATCTTGTTCTCTAGAATATTTTTTGTCTGAGAACTTTGTTAAGAATTTGAGGATCCAACTAGTATGTCCGATTCTGCAAAATTTGCTTGGATAAATATGAAATGCCTGCTTTAAGGTGTAGTATATGTGAAGTTTAATTACTATGCTTTAATTAATATCTTGTCTTGGTGTCTTCTTTCTTGATTTATCAGTTCAATCTGCATGTGACAGAAAATGCCAGAATAAAAAATGGTAACATATTTTTATTGCAATTGTTTTGGTTATTTACCCATATATATCTTGTGCAGAAACGGCGTGAGGAATTGGAAAGACTTGAAAAGGATAGACAAGCAGAGCTTAGGAGCTACAAGGGTTTGATGGTTGCAGAAAATATGACATCAAATAAACAAATTGCTTCAGGAAGCAAATCATTGCAGGAACTGGAGGAGGACTTCATGTAATAATTGATTACTGGATTAAAGGCAGATGGCTGGAGGTCAACCTTCTTCATGGCAGATTTATATTGATTAAATAACCCTACTCCTGGAATTTGAAACTGCATTGTCTTGGTTAAGGAAACCGAACAGTGTATGCGCAATTGTGATTGTGGGATAATGGAGAAGAGAAGAAAAAAGAAGGGGGGGAAATGTAATGATTGGTTTTTGTACCTGGTAATGGCAATATACCTGATCTATAACCTTACTTGAGACAATGGTTTTTTAAATTAATGTTCTCACTGTCGAGTCAAAAACTGAAATTTGCTATATATTTATCATAATAGTCTGTCCAGTTTATAACTTTGTTTCACTTTTCGGATTTGGTGGTCGGTGCGTGCGAAATTTTCAAGGACACTACATAGTATTTATGGTACTGTCTGAGAAACATTTTATGATAATACCTGGCTACAGTATATAATGTTTGCATGGTATGATAACTCTTTGTTGTAACGGGGTAATTATATTTTGATGTTTGCACATTTTATTTTAAAATTCGAAAAATCACTCTAGAATATTGAATATGAGCTAGTCACGGTGATTACATTATTATACGCTTCTTTACCCTACCGTTTTTGCTGAATTACTGTTGTGATAAGAAGATTAATGTTAGGGTAGTAGAAGCCTAGTACTAGCTAACTCTGTCAAGATCACTGGAATCAGATCTAGAATTGGAATGGGTACCTAAAAATTTAATACTTTTATATGACAAATCTCACCACAGTGCTAAAGTGATCTTATATGAATGTACCAGTCTGTGCTCTGTAGGATCGTGCCTCATGGGATTTTGTCTAGGAAATTGGATCCTTTCTTTTATTTAAATATTAGATTTAATAGTTGAAAAAAATTAAATCATTGATCCAACGGATGCACATCAGAGTATCCACTATCCAAACTGGTTGTCTAGCAGTATAACGTTGTCCAGCTGCCATCAATTCAAGTTTTAAGATTATAAGGACAAAATTGAATAACTTAAAAAAACTTGGCTAATTTTGATTGAAAAATATTAATACCAACAATTTTATATCTACATTTTATCCTAAAATTATATGATCAATAATCCATCAATGGTATTTATTAAATAAAACATAACACATTGTATTCAGGAAAAAGACTACCATATAAAAATATGGAAAAAAGAACTACCAAATCATTTAATATTTCATGGACAATTTGAAGCTTGCTTCTATAAAAACAAAAATCCATATTTGGATATAAAAATTAGAATTGTGAACGTATTTACAAAATAAAGATTAAATTACTACATATCAAAATATTTAGCTATTATGTAATATAGTAAAGTATACTATTAATATCTATCTACTCTTCTCTAAATGATGATTGTTCATCACCATAGTGTTAAAAAACTCAAATCATTAATAAAATTTATTTTTATGTTAACTTTTTCTACATTGTAGAATTGTTAAAATGACATTTCTTAATTTTTATGTGAAAATTTTTATTTCTATTTAAAGTCTTAATTGTTTATTTTTCAAACAGTCACTTATATACATGTAATTAAATTTATTATTGTTATATAATTATAAATATTTTCAATACTTTTTGTTGATATGTCATTTACATTCAAATTACATATACGTACATACAATGCAAGATACAAATTAACCTGTAAAATGTGATATTAATTTATTTTAACAATAACTTTTACTAAAATTATTTTTTTAATAAATTTTTAAAATATTAATTTTATAAATTTAACTATTAATAAAAATATATAATATACAGATAAAAGTTATAAAATTTTACAAAGTTTTTAAAAAATAATTATTGAAGAATTTTATGTTAACATATAGTAGGAGAATCATGTTATACATTAAATTAAAATTATTTAATAAAATAGTAAATTTTTTAAAATTTTATAAACTGAATTTATTTAATAAAAATAATTAATAATTAAGTGAATAAATTTAATATTTAAAAATAACATTTCCAATAATTATTCATGTTAATCTCTATCTTTAATACAAAAGATAAATATTATAATTTTTTTATATTTTATCTAATCATATATCATTGTATTATTAAAATTATTAATAATTGTTTTAAAAATGATTTTTTTAATAATTTTCAATACAATGTATCAAAATTAAGTTTAAATATTATTTTGCCTTGTATTTCTCGAAAAAATTACCTAATGCAGTTTGGCTCATGGAGAGGCAAACTGAACCCGTCTATTTCGATTTTAATTTTCTGAGCTCGTCCTTTTTAAAGTTTAAAAAAGGTTCTCTATGTAAAAAATGAAAATAAGTTAAGAAGATCAAATATCATTTTTTATTTTAAACTATTCTAATTTTTAACTTTTTATCAGTAGAGCAATTATTATGCCTTTTTATTAAACACATGTTCATTGAGAAGCTTTGGCCAAGAAAATCAAAAAGAGGTTCTTCAGTATTGTTTACCTCTGTTATAACTTTATTTGGTAATTAAATTTGTTTTTAAATTTAAAATAAAAGAAATGGTAGGGATGTGTTTTTTAAATACATCTTTTATGTATTTATATGATCGATGAAAATTGTAAAAAATAAATTCATAAAAATCTTATTTTTTTAAAAAATTACCAATATCAAAAATTATATTAAAAACTATTTATATTAATTTTTCTTAAACACCAATACAACTTAAAAAAAATTGAAAATCTTGGTAGTGGCCATATAACCTGGGTAGTGGCCTAGTGGGTACGAATTTGGAGGTACCACTCCTTTAAAATTAGAATTATAAACTGAACTCCAGCGTTAAGGTTCAAGTTACTAAGCAAAAAGCCAAAAACCCTAAACCTTTTTTTCTCTCTTAGCTTTGCGTACATCAATGGCGACGCCGTCGTTGGACGAAGAAACCACCAAGAAAGTTATCAGACAGGTTGGAATCATATTTTAATACTGCTTCTTATTTCATCTTAATTTTTTTCTCTGTGATCATCCATCTTCCAATTCCTGAGTTTTTTCTTTCAGGTGGAGTTCTACTTCAGTGATAGCAACCTTCCCACTGACAGTTTTATGAGGAAAAATGTCACCGAAAGCGAAGATGGCAGTATCCTTTTACTTCATTAATCGCCATGTAACTAACTCTATTTCTTTGCTAAAATAATTTCATGTTTTCATTGTTGGCCTGGACTCTGAATGCACAGTGGTTAGTTTGGCGCTAATTTGCTCTTTTAATCGAATGCGAAAACACCTTAATCTGGGTGATGTAAAGCCCGATGAAGTATCCCAAGATACCGTTAATGCCGTTGCTCAGGCTCTGAGAAATTCGGCTTCACTCAAGATCTCCGAAGATGGTTAGTATCCTTTGTTCAAATTGTCTCTGTTTTTCTGTTATTTTTTGGCAATAGCATGGAGTTTTACACTGGTACAATGTTGCATTTGCTTAGTTGTATGCATGCATTTCGTTATTCTGGCTAGTTTAGTTTACGGCAACAGATGATGATTTTCTTTTATCTCGGGTTTTCTGGGTGTTTGTGTTGATTACTTGTGCTGTTTTACAAATTCTGAATGTACTATTCGTTTGCTTTCTATTTGACTTTTATGGTTATTTGGGATGAGTAGTTGAGGAAGCACATGATCAGAAATAATTTTATTTTAGAATTTTGTGTTTGGTGAGGTGGAGGGTGTCATGATGTAAGTTATTCATTGTATTTGTCACCGTCAAACCAATGGTTGATTGCATAAGAATGTCTTCTACTTTTTATTTTTGGATGCTAATTATGTGTAGAATGAAAAAATGATAAGTTATTGCCTATTTTTCCCCTTCTTTTCTATTTGTTTCAGGGAAAAAAGTTGCCAGGACAGCTGAACTTCCGAAGCCAGAAGAGGTAATTGAGCAGGTGGAGATAAGAACACTTGCTGCATCACCATTTGAATATGACCTGAAGCTTGAAGATGTGGAGAAATTCTTTGGTCAATATGCCAAGGTAATCTTAACACCTGGGACCAGTACCATGATTTACATGTTCACATTTTAGCCAAAAAATATTGTGTTTCTTCTACATATCCTGAGTTTTCAATGTATGGTATGAGCAAACTGAAGTGAAGGCTGCATAGAAGTTTCTTAATGCACTTGACAGTGAATTAAGATCATAGCTAAAATGTTTCCCATAAAATTAAGTCCTTCTTCATCATTTGAAGATAAACCATGACATTGTATTCCACTAGTTCATGTCTGAGTGTTTTAGATTATATATTATTTTTAATGAGAAAGATAGATGGTGCTTGTTTCGCTGATAGTTCTTTGTTTAATTTTATATATTTTTTTCAGGTTAATAGTCTCCGGCTTCCTCGTCATGTTGGAGACAAAAAGTTCTTCTGCGGCACAGCCCTTGTTGAATTCTCATCAGAGGAAGAAGTAGAAAAGGTCATGAAGGAAAAACTGGTCTATGCTGGGGCGGAGTTAGAATTAAAACCAAAGTAAGAATTCTTTACCTGGATGAATTTATTAAAAAAGATAAGCACTTTTGGATTTTTAAAAGTAATGTCTGAAACATTTACTAGGATGGGTTCCTTTGTGTAAAAGAAAGTTTGCAATAGGCATAGCTCATTTATTTTCTATATTTGAGAAAAAATGTAATAATAAGGAGTTTCTTTAGTGCCAAGTTCTTGTGGCATCATTTTATAAACAATTTAAATTCACCGCATATTTGCTTGTAACATATGTTGGTCACTAAATTTGAGAATTTTGGTTTTTGAGACAGTCAGACAGAAATGCATAAATGCTTGGTGTCTGATAATATATATGGATATATTCTGATACTTCAGGAAGGACTTTGATGCAGAGAGAGAAAAAGAAATAGAAGATTATAAAAAATCTCGTCCACCTGTGGATTCTAATCACCAGAATAACTCACATGCAGAAGAGAAGTAAGAATCTGCCAATTTTTATCCTCCTCAAAAAAATAGTATATCTGCTAATTGATAGTTTTCATTTATTTTCATAACAGCTACCCTAAAGGCTTAATTATTGCCTTCAAACTAAGGAGCATTTCAGATGAAGCTCCTTCAGAACAAAATGGTGTTGATCAACAAGCCAATGAGAATAGTGTTGTCTCCAAAACAGATGAAAAAAACCCCTCTGAAATTACTTCTGGGGAAAGTGACCAAAGGGATTCAGAACATGTTGACAATGAAGAAGAAAACAAGATGAAAAAAGGAAAGGAAACTGAAGATGAAGCAAAGAGTGGAGAAGCTGATGAAAAAATTTCAGCTGCAGCTTACAAGGATAACATGGATGTTGTCTTGCGTGAAGATTTGAAGGGTGTCTTTGAGAAGTTTGGTACAGTGAAGGTACTTCAGTTTTCCCTTCCTCCTCCTGGTAGAACATTATGCCTTTTGATAAAGTTTGTTTGAGGTTTTACTGCTGTCTATTATATAACCAGTATCTGTTTATCTCAACCCCTCCCCTTTCTGGAATTGGTTTTCCTGTTTTAAGGAGGAGGATCCTTTTTTTATCATATTTTTAGAAAGAGGATACTTTTGTTATAAGTTTTTTTATCACCATGATGGTGGACTGGATCTCTGCTACTGAAAAATTTATTACAGTCAAGCTTTCCGAATTGATTAAATAATCTTGTTTTCTTGTTTAGTACATTGATTTCAAAATTGGAGCAAAGTCAGGGTACATCCGATTTGAAGAAACTGAAACTGCTCAGAAAGCTCGTGCTGCTGCAGTTCTTTCAGAAAAGGGTGGCTTGGCTGTAAAGAATTATATTGCTACTCTAGATCCAGTGACCGGTTAGTTCCACTTCAATTTTTTTAAACAGTTGTCTAAATTTTGTATGGATTTCGATTGTGGGCATAAAACACTATTTGTCATCATCAATTTCCAATGATATAAGCTTGTACTCTATTTAAATTGAAACAATATCATAGTTGATAAACAAAACCACCTACTTACCTTGGAGGGGGAGGGGATTTGGAGAGCATAGTTGCTGACATTATTAGTACCAAAGTGGTATCTACTTATATTGAAATTGGGTTGGTTAAGCTGAGAGCTATTCTTATTTGTTACGATCTCAGGTGAGGCTGAAAGAGAATACTGGTCCCTGCTTCGTGGTAATCAAGACAAGCACCGAGAATTTAAGAGTAACCGAGGAAGGTATGTGGCTGGATTCAACAATGCCTTGAATTTGACTTGACTGTTTCTTTTCCCCCTTTCTCTTTGCTGATTTTCCTTTGTTTTGTTGGCCACCAAGAATGGGATGAAAACTAAAATGTACTTTATATCGTCTCTTTGCAGGGGAGGAAGGCATGGGAGAGGGGGAAAACACGCACGCTCTAGAGAGAAACAATCTGGAGCAGGTCGCCCATATAAAGCTCAGAAAGTTGGTGCTGCGTAATGGGTTATATACAGTTTCGTTATCACCTTGCGTGGCCCGAGAGATTTTCGGTGAACAGATCACTGCCTGGTCGCATGATGTATTCTTTAGCTAATATACTGAAGTTTTTCTTTTATGGTTCGTTGTAACATATTACATTATCATTATGTTACCATGTTTCTTTATAATTTATTACATGGCATTTGTGTCTGTCTCATTTGTGAGGTTCATTCACACTTAATTTTCTATTTATGTATAAATAAAATAGAATATCAATAGTGATGATTGGATAAAGGTATGGGTGCACATAGCTAAGTTATTAGCATCGTATGGAGAAAAATCCAATCCTATTTGTTCGGTTTTTAAAATATTTTAACTTACTTGAATCAAATCAATTTGATGATTAATTTTTTAACAGGTTAGTTTTGTTTGGGTCATTAAATTAATAAGTTGTATATGTATACTTTGGATGATGAATGAAATGAAATAGAAAAAATAGGTGAAAAATAGAGTAAAAATAAGATGAAAAAAATAAAGTTGTTTGAATGAAAAAAATAGGAATTTTTTTTATTTGAATGAATGAAAAAATAAATTGATAATATAAATTTTATTTATATCAATTAAAATTTTAATTTTTTTATATTTTTAATCAAGGTTTTTTATTTTAAAAATATTTAATAATTTAAATATAGTGGGCTCAATAGAAATTTTTTTTCTAAAATACGCAATGTTGGTTTCATCCGTAGAAGTATACTTTCTTTTACAATCCCGTTTATGTTGAAAGCAAATCACATTCCCTGTTCCTCTCCTCCCTACAATTATCCCAATCAAAAAATAGTTAAAAATCTTAATTTATGAAATATGAAAAAAATAATTTTATCCTAAAATATAAATCTTCTAAAATTTAAATTTAAAATATCAATTAATGATGTTTTTCTGTCTTTTCATTGCCAAATTAATTTTGTAAATCTTTGCATATATATCTTATAGATAAATTGATTTAATTAGTTTGGTTTATTTTTTTAACATTATCAGGTTGAACTAATTTAATAAATACTCTTAAAGCAGTTTCATGGTATTATATGGATATCTTAGGGTGACAATTATAGTAAAAATAATATTCCGTTTCTTATTATTTGTGACCTTATCACACTTTGCAAGCAGGATAACTCACATACATTTTTTTTCCTTGAATAAAAAAAGAGATCATAAGATGTTTAATGATATTTTTTTATCTGTTATAATATGGTTTGATTGTAGTGTTAATACCAACTTTTATATTTAATTAGAATAGAAATCTTTGGAAGAGTGATAGTAACAAATTTTAATATATTTTTTTAACACTCTTCTTTTAATTAAGTTTCTTTGAAAATCATAATAAAACCATGAATAAAATTAATTAAACATGAAGTATAATTCACAAGTGTTTTGTGCACTCTAATAAATTTTAACAAAATAAAAGAATAGATTACTTATATTTTTTCTTAATTCACTTAAAAAAATAGAAAAAATTAGCAGAGAAAAAAAGTTACACGTAATGTTTACACTAATATCCTCATCCTTCATATCTTAAAGTAATTCTTTTAGTTATATAAAAAATATATTTATCTTTTTATATAAATCAATCATTTTTTATTTATTTTATTTAACTAGATAGAGAAAGAGTATGCATTTTTCTTTATTTTCATGTTTTTTTTACCAAATAATACATAAATATACCTTTATTTCTTTTTTTATTCATATTAGTATGTTAACTTTGCAATTTGTATATTTTATAAAAATAAAATATGTTTAAATATATTTATGTGACATAAAATATAAAGTTAATAGTTTGGAAAGTATATTTTTATATATTGTGAAATTCATTTTTCATTTATATATTAATATACTTTAACTTAAAATTTTAATTTATACATAATATAAATAACTATCCTATATTTTTATATTAATATATTTATTTTTAAAGTTTCAATTCCATATATTGTAATTACGGACTAGTTTTCTTCTAAAGATTTTAACACAACTCTTTTTAAAATTAAACTCAAGACCTCCAGCTAAGTTAAATTAATTTTTTATATTTGATGATAAACATAAAAATGATTTAGAAACGATTGCGATTTCATGTTAATTTTATTTTATTTTTTGTAATCAAAATATTTAATCGTATAATTTAAATGATAAACTCTTTTAGGTAAAATTGATATTTTTAAGTAAAATATACATTTACTTTGTCATTTAAATATTACCTTAATTTTTTTATTTTTGTGCAATTTTTATTTGTATATAGATTTGAATATTAATATCTTTTATATAGATTTTACTTAGTATGATATAAAGAATTATTTTATAATTTAAATATTAATAAGTTTATATTTAAAACTTTCATCTCTTGTAATGAATTTTTGTTTTCTTTAATTAGATTTGAATATTTATATAATTTCATATCAAACTTTCCTCATATAATACAAATATAGATCGTCACGACTTAGAAATTAATATGCTTTAAAATAAAAAAAAAAGTCTACTCTAAAAGATGTAAATATTTATTACTATAATTTAAATATTAATATAGTTACATGTAAAGTTTTTGTTTAGTGTGAAGAAAATATCTACTCAAATACTCCTATAATTTGTACATCAGTTTTGTTAACCATAATTAATGATCAAGGGATTAAAATTTAATTATTTATTAAAAATTGTGATATTTAATATATTAATAATATTAAATATTATATTATCTAATGTAGGAAAGACCGTTAAGTAATCTTAATTGTGGGAGAATATAAGGTTAATTGATTTTAGTCTTCCCTTGTTTTGTTTAGTGAAAATACTAAAATATAAATATGAAATTTAATTAGTTAATTTACAAACACAAGTCATTAAAATGAAATAATACAATTGACAGGAAAAAATTAAATTATTATACTTGTATGTTATAATTTTTATATGAAATTAAATTAATTACTTAATTTCTATAATTTTATTAGATTTTTAATTATATTCTTAACAATTAATTTAATTACATAATTTTTTATAGATTGTGAGAAAGATACACGAGCTGTAGTTGAATCTTTACTTCTATTTTGTTGTGCTATTTTATGTGTAACCTCTGAGACAGATTAACAAGGATTGGAGAAGATAATTTGAGATTGATGATCATAGTTGATTTGTTAGAGTTTTTCAATTCTATAATGAATACAAATTTCACATGAAATTACATTTGATATACTATATTGTATTTTATGATGTTTAAATAATAAATATTAAATATTAACAAATATTTAATAATATTATTTAAATTAATTAATTAAAAATTAAGAAGTAGTAAAAATGTAAATAAAATCATAAAATTTGAGGATTTAATTAAAATTTTTAAAAATATACGAGGACTAATTGATTAATTCAATTTTTATTTGACTTATTTATATTTTAAATAAAATTATATTAATGATTAATGTTAAATTGAGATGATTAGACTATTTCAAATATTTATGGTTATTAGTTAAAGTAAATTTAAATATTTAAAATTACTATTTTTTAATTGTTTTGTAGATTTTTTATTGTTTAATTTAATAAAATAACCCATCCCTATTTTAAACTTTAAATTTAAATAAAAACTCATTGTATTTACTAATCAATATTTTTATTTTATATGTCATATTTCTACAAAGTTTAATGTTTCTTCTATTAATGTTAGCATTATAAATAAAATTAAAATGTGTTAAAACAAAGTATAAAAAATAAATTAATATATATTATAAAATTTTACAAAAATAAGATTAAAAAATAAATAAAAAATATATTTAAAAACAGGATAATAGTATTTGAAAAGGATTTTATTAATTTTTTTTTATTTTAATCAATTTAAAGTTAATATATGTAAAAAAAAATTCTAATTGACTATAAGTAATGTGTTTTGATTGGTGTTTATTGTTGATAAAATATAACTGTAAAAATATAAGAAAATACTATAGAAAAACTTTACTAGAATAACGTTTATATTTAAGTAATATTATTGTGATAAAATTCAAATTAGAAATCCATATATTTCAAAATATTTATTGATCAAATTTAATACAATAACTTTGAAAAACTATTAAATGCTCTTAATTACACGAGAATATGTATTTATTTGAGTAATAAAATATCAAAATATAAATATAAAACTTAAAAATAATTTATATCTTCTTAATTTGATAAAATGTGATAAATGTTGAGTTAAAAAAATTAAAGTAATAATTATCGTTGAAAAATCATTTTATTTTATCACTGAACATGTAAATCAACCAGTAGGGATAATTTAACTTAATCAAAGATTTTAAAGTTTATATTTTAAATATATAATTATATTAAAAATTCGAACATATATTTATTTTACTATATTATTCCTTTTACTTCATTTAGTAGAATACCAAAATATATATGTAAAAATTAAAAAGCATTCAAATTTTATTTATTTTTATATGTGAAAAATAATTTAAATTAAAAATATGAAGTGATAATTATTGTCGAAAAATAGTTCAATAAAGTTATTATTTTTTATCATCAAATACTTAAATCCATTTATAAGAACGATTTAACTTTATCAAAAAAATTTAAATTAATATTTTAGATATGGCTACATTAAAAATCTAAAAAATTTATCATCCATTTCAGTCAATTTATTTACGGTGGGAATTTGCTGACAATTAATACAATATTAAATAAAACTACTGTTGCTTGCAATAAATAGCAATTACTTAACACTCTTGTCCCATTAATTAATTAAAAGATTTCAAGGTTAGCTTGTCTGTCCTTTTTATCAATTTAAATTTTTTTAAATATTTCCATGTTATTATATATTTATTCAAACTTTTTTGATATTTTATATTTTCAGTTTTTTAAAAAATTGTGTATGGTTTTATTATGAACTATTTTTTACTATATAATTTCAAATCTTACGTATAAATTAATTTTTTATCCTATTGTGTTATTTTTGAAGTAAATATTAGACAAATGAATAAAATAACTGGTAGGAAAAAAATAGCTGTGGTGGAGATTTGAAAAAAGAAAAAAAGAGCGAATAGAGTAGAGTTTCTTTTAAAAATAAAAATGATCCGTTATACTTTTGAAAAGGATGCTCGATACTGTCAGAACATGAAGATTCTGACGTGTCGTCATCTTCACCGTCAATTTCACAAATATGTTCGATCTTTAACCATAGGGTTTGAAAATCAAGAGTCCGCCCTTTATGTTTGAATAGAGACTAGGACCGTTTAACTCACTCTCTCTCGTCTCCATCGTCCATTTCTGGATTGTGGTGGTTGACGTGCATTTGCAGATCCCAGTTCAACACCAAACTCCATTTGGATCTGCAAATGCGCACCGTTTCGGACGCATCATTCACTGTATCTCTGGTCTTCACGTTCTGATGTTCAGTCCGGTGAGTGAACATGTAACGGTCTCTTTCGCATGTTCATTCTCTGATCTTAAAATCGTTTTTCTTAACTTCGATCCTCTTCGCCGTGTAATTTTAGGAATCTATAATGGATTTCGAGTCTTTGAACAACTTTAATTTGAATTACTCTGGCATTTTTTTTTTATTTTAAAATTGCATCATGCAATTCTGAAAATGTCGATTAGCCTTCTTCTACTACGATTTTAGTATAGAATTATGTAATTGAGCTTTTTGTTATAAGGTGGAGGTTGGTTTGCGTGATTCAAGTGGTAAAGCTTGGGAAATGACGACATACTGCTGTTTCTAGAAGATTTGAATGTCCTTTTAATTAAATTGTTTGGTTGAGGAAAATTTTTCCTATTCCTCTCTTTTATAACTTGAATTTCAATTTCAACTTATTCTGATTCGTGTGTTCGCTTGCAGAATTTCATGCCATTTCTCAATTGAGGTAGGGATTATAATGATTTGGAGAGCCAATTGGATAGATAACTGCAGTCGAGTGGGTATTGGGGTATGCAATTTTACTTATCAGCCAGAAAACTATGGACGGTGACAGGACAATCCCTGCTCCATCTGATGGGGTCGCAGATGGTGTTCAGAAAATTCGAGCACTGCATGGGTAACTCTCAAAATCCTCTATGATCTACTTCATTCTTAGTATGCATTTGTTCTTCTGATCTTAGACAGTGGTTTAGCATTAAAGGTTGGCGAGATAATGAGTTTAATACTGGTGCTCCTTCTGCTTCTCTTACGTACAGGGCATTTCTTGTTAATGCTTTATCCTTTTAACAATTGACATGTATATGTTTGGAGCTGTTACTGTTATTAGCTTTCTTTTGGGAAATGGTTTACTAACAGGCTTGAGAGTTGTGATCCGTACTTTCCTAATTATGGGTTGTCTTCCAACTTAAGTCTTGCTCTCTCCCTGCCTGCCCTTTCTCTTAAAAAAACAATGTTTAGTTAAAAAATGAAGAGAAAACAAACACCTTTATAGGTAACATTAGAATGTTGTTTCTATGAAGAGGTGAACGGAGTTTTTCTCTTACGATAAAATATGCATCTGTAGGAGGACTACTGGCCCTACAAGGCGCTCTACAAAAGGACAATGGACACCCGAAGAGGTGAGTTTTTAAACAGTCAACAAATTTCATCTTTCTGAAGTTTGGTAATGTTATTTTACTTGTGCAACAAAATTTCGGAACTTATTTTATCTTGGGATAGATTGGTAATGTTTCATATGCACTATAAAATTATATAACTGGTGAACCGAGCATGTTTATGACATATTTTTGATGGAATTTGTTTGTAATTTTTTAATTTTACTTTCGATCAGTTGATATATATATTATTAGCTTCATTTATTTTGCTTTTGCAGGATGAGATTTTGCGGAAAGCTGTACAGCGTTTTAAAGGAAAGAACTGGAAAAAAATAGGTAATATTTTGGTAGCGGACTGGACTCACTTATATAGTGCGCATTGTAGGCTATGTCGAATTCTGATTAAATTACATGCTTGAACGCGGATTTTAATATGCTTAACTGAAAGATTTAAATGGGGCAACAAAGAGACTTCGTTTTGGGGTTCTATCTTCTGGTCCCTCGACCAGTTTTGTAGTTCTACTCTATCTTTCATATTTCATTTTTTATAACCTTTACACCTGATTGTTTTGCACGTCGACCATAATTTTGTATCTTTTTAATGTATACACCTTCATTATGCAGTATTTTGTTATATGACTTGTGCTGATTGCCAAATTTGTTTGTAGCGGAGTGTTTCAAAGATAGAACTGATGTACAATGCCTGCATAGGTGGCAGAAGGTCTTGAATCCAGAACTTGTCAAAGGTCCATGGTCTAAAGAGGTAATATTTACCTTTCCATTTCTTGCCTGTGTTGATTTTATCTCCACATATTGGTATTTATTCTGGTGTAGTTTGTAATACTAGATTGTATTGATTTTCTGCTCACATAGCTAATCTGAACTTGTCTACCGATTCTAAATGAAAACAGGAAGATGAAATAATTATCGATTTGGTGAACAAATATGGGCCTAAAAAGTGGTCTACCATCGCACAACATTTACCTGGACGTATTGGTAAGCAATGTCGAGAAAGGTATGGCCATTAGATTTCTCCTAGTTTGTGTAAGATAAAAGTATCAGTAGAGTATCTTTATTGTCCCAAAATGATAAATTATATTATTTGATTTTTATTCAAACTGCCGTTATCCTTATTGTTTTATATATAAATCGTACTGGAGGATTTCGAGGGACATAATCAATATAATTTGCAAAATCTATAGGTGGCATAATCATCTTAATCCTACTATAAACAAAGAAGCATGGACGCAGGAAGAAGAGCTCGCTCTCATACGTGCACATCAGATTTATGGGAACAGATGGGCAGAATTAGCGAAGATCTTGCCTGGAAGGTAAATACATATTGAATCCCCTTTTCTAAAAATAAGGGAGACGGTTGAAAGGGGGCAGGCAACCATTCACTTTATTTTGGAACCCCAGTTTCTTGTTTTTGTTCCGGGACTGATTTCATCAGCGTTCTGTAGGATATAGAAACACAGATCAGCATTTATCAAAATTCTTTCGTCTTTTCGCTTTCAGAGAGGACCTCTGCAGTACTGCAGGGGACTCATTCTGTCATCAGAATGTGCCTGCATTTCCATGTGCAGTTTGGTTTCATTTTTTGCTTCTTTTTTTCAATAAGCATTTAGAGTTTTGATGTAATTGTGCTTCTGTGGAAACAGGACAGACAATGCTATAAAAAACCATTGGAACAGTTCGGTAAAAAAAAAATTGGATTCTTACTTGGCATCGGGCTTGCTTACTCAGTTGCAAAATGTACCGCTTGTGGGAAATCCAAATCAACCTATTGCTTCAGCCGCTTCAAGGTTGCTGTGCAGCGATGATACTGGTCCCAGGGGGACTGAAGGAGAGGAAGTGTCACAGTGTAGTCAGGAGTCAGCTAATGCTGGTAATTTCTCTGCCAGAGAGATGAGTAGTGTTGTTTTACAAACTAGGGAAGAATGCAGGCCAAATGAAGAATCTAATCTAGGAAAAGATTATAGTCCTGGTCAAGCCTCCTGTTCAGAGCCATATTACGTGTCTCTAGATGACGTTACAGCGTCCCTTCCAGACATGGCTGGACAAGAAGTTTGTACTTCTCAATTCATTGAGCAGAAATACTCACATGATCCTAGAAATTCCTCAAACGAGGATTGCCAGCTTGACTTGCTTGCCTTGACCAATTATTCCTCACTGGACTTTGGACAGGAATCATCACAGTTGCAAAATGATTGCATAGCTACTAGTGAAAGCCGTGATGTGGTGAATGTTCCATTTCAGAGTTCATTGGGGTTAGGTGTTGCAACATCTATGGGGCATACTTCTATAGACACACTTAAACAAGAGCATATGCTGATATCTGATGATGAATGTTGCAGACTCCTATTTTCAGAAGCAATGAACGATGAATGCTTTTCTTCTGGAGATTATGATAAAGGTGTTAACATGGTTGACTTGTCTGGATGCACTTCATTTCTGTGTCGGTCATCATTGCCTTCTGTCCCAACATTGGTTTCTTCTACAGGTGATAGGTTGATGTATACCGCTGAAGCTAATCAGTTGGTTGGGTCTGAGGATCAGCAGTTTGTCTCAAGAACAGATGACAACTTAATTTATGCCAATGACTTATCCAGTACTCCTTGTATCGACAGGATAGACAGTGCAGAAATTCAAGAGCCATCAGATGTTGTGAAGGATAATTCAAAATTGGTCCCTGTAAATAGTTTTGGCTGTGGATCAGATGCTATGCAACCTTCCTATCCAACGGATGAAAGGCCAAATGTCCATACAGAACAAGAGGACACAGGAGCTCTATGCTATGAACCCCCCCGTTTTCCAAGCTTGGACATCCCATTCTTAAGCTGCGATCTTATCCAATCTGGGGGGGATATGCAGCAAGAATTTAGTCCCCTAGGTATCCGCCAGTTTATGATGTCTTCTATGAACTGTCTAACTCCTTTTAGGTTGTGGGACTCACCTTCTCACGACAGTAGTCCTGATGCTTTGTTGAAAAGTGCTGCTAAAACCTTCACTGGTACACCATCCATATTAAAGAAACGACACCGAGACCTTTTATCTCCACTATCAGATAAAAGAATTGATAAAAAACTGGAGATTGACATGACATCAACCTTGATAAAAAACTTTTCCCGATTGGATGTCATGTTTGATGACAATGAGACTCAGGGAGCAGATTTGCTTTCTCCATCTTCAATGCGAAAGATGCAACAACCCGGTGCCTCTGCTGAAGATGATAAAGAAAATCGTGTACCAGCTTTTAAAGTGGAAGACGTAGAGGAGAAGAAAAAAACTGTAATTTTGGACGGCGAAAAGTCAGAAAAAGTTTCGGATGACAGTAATTCTCAGGATGAAGTTAAACAACAACCTCTTGACGTTTATTCTAAGATGAAGAATGTTGGTAGTACAGCATCTGATATTGTAAGTATCATTCTCTTGTAATAAGCGGTTATCCAGAATTTGTAAATTTTTACTTATCTCAGGTGTGTTTGTTTGTCAGGTGCAACAATCATCTGGAGTTTTGGTTGAACATGATATGAGTGACCTATTACTGTACTCTCCTGATCAAATTAATTTAAAATCAGACAGGATTCTATGTGCAAGTGCTAGAACTCAAAAAAATCCATGCTCAAGGATTAACTCTCCTTCTGTTCGGGTAAAGGAGCACGAAAGACTTTCAGTTGCTGTTACTTGTGTACAATCTGTCAGTTTATCAGGCCCAGGGGAGAATTCGGGTGATCCTACTAGAAATGATGCTGGTTTTGAAACATGTAGCATGTAAATTTTCTTTAAATTAATTATCTTGTTATCACTTTTAATATTACTGCTGGCTTTTCCATTTTCCATTATTTGTTTATTTATTTTATTTGGGTGCTTATATGAATGATGCTGAGTTATTTGGTTTTTTTGTTGCTGAAACCTCGAATAAGGTGTGAGGTTTCATCTGTTTAACCTTTAGATAAATACTGTTGATGGTGGCTGCTGCCATGGAAAATTCTTTCATTATGCGGCTAGAAAAATTCCTTCATCTAGTTTTTGTTGATACAACTCTGATGACAGTTGTTGCACATACTCTCTTGCTTTCATTTCAAATTATTCAGTGCCATGCTACTGATTCCCACTGTTTGACTGACTGGCTGCTTGTTTGATTTCAGATTTGGGGGAACACCTTTCAGGAAAAGCATTGAATCTCCTTCTGCTTGGAAATCTCCTTGGTTTATCAACACTTTTTTGTCTAGCCCCAGGATTGATACTGAAATTACAATTGAGGTATTGTAGGCTCTGTTGGATGATTACTGTTTAGAAGTAGATTTTAGTTTCACCACGCTGAAAACAGAGAGCATGTTTACAGGATTTTGGATATTTCATGAGCCCAGGTGACAAATGCTATGATGCAATCGGGTTGATGAAACAGATCAGCGAACAAACTGCTGCTCAATATGCCAATGCTCAAGAGATTCTGTGTAATGAAACTCCTAAGGCGTTACCGAAAGATGTAGCTGGAAACGACAGGGATGGAGACCAGGAAAATAACGATCCTAATGAGCAGCCTGGGAACCGTTCTCAGTTGGCTTCAAATGCTTTGGTAAAGCCGGATTACCTTACTCCCTGGTCGACGTTTTCATTGTCCTTTCCCATAACCCTTGACTTTTTCTTGAAAGTTGAAACACATAGATCGTGTAATATTTCATGATGAAACTTCGATGGCAAGAGAAACACAACTTTCTTAATTTAAACTTCCAAGTGGTTTACCATGTGCCTCTCCCGTAGAGGAGGGGGGAATGAGTTTTCTTATGCCACACTGAACTGCACTGAAGATTTAATATATTCTCCCCCAAGCTTTTGGCAGTGAATTCTTGCATTCTCTAGTTTTTCAACAGCTTATAGCTTAAAGTTATTTATTTGATTGCAGGTGGAGCGACGCATACTTGACTTCAGCGAATGTGGAACTCCGGGCAAGGGTGATAACAGCAAATCCGCATCTATGAGCTTCTCAAGCCCTTCCTCGTATCTGTTAAAGAGTTGTAGATAGATGCATGCTTGTCCACCACACTCAGGGCTAAAGCTCCGGTTGGTCTGCTCTTCATGATGAAGTATATTTTATATATAGTTATCTATTTTTTAGTATATTATTTTTGTTATTTAGCTTATACTGATGAGACCTAGATTTGTAATTGTAACAAAAAATTCCATTGGAGTTACCGACGATCCTTGATTCTTAATCTGTTATAGTAAGCAAATTACACAAAATGAAGTATTTCTATTGAGAAATTGTCGAGTTACCATACAGATGTAATGGCAAGTTTGTTTATGGGGCAAAGAAAAAATTTAGGTCTTCAAGGTGGCTTTTAATTTAGTTTTAAAATTTTAAAATCTAAAATTAATTTTTGTTTATAATTTTTTATTTTTAAAAGTTGTTATAAAAATAAAATAAAATAAAATATTATATTATTTTATTATAAATTTAAAAATATTTTAAAAAATATTAATTCAAAAATTGAATTTTATCAAAATAATATGAATTTATAATTAATAAATAAATAAATTAAATATTATTATTATTATTATTATTATTATCATTATTATGATAATAATGATAACAATGGAAATAAAAATGATATTTATAAAATAATAATTGTAATATGATGATAATAATATTAAAAATATTATATAATTATATAAAATTTATATTTTATATATTATTTAACTAAAATATTTAAAATAAAAATTATTTAAAATACTATTATAATATTTATGTTATTTAATATTTATTTTAGATAAAAATAATATATATTATAATATAATATTATAAATTTAATATAATTTGTATATAAAATAATGATATTTATTTTTAATGTATAAAAATTAAATAAATATAAAATTAAATCTTTAAAAATAATAAATGTATAATAATTATAATATTATATAATAATATAGTTTTATATTTTATATTAATATATAAATAATATTATTTAACAATTAATATATATAATAAATAATTTTATATATAATTATAATTATATTTTTTACATTATTTAATATTTATTTTTAAAAATTAATAAATAATATATTATAAAAATTTATATAATATAATAATAATAATAATATTTATAATAGTAAAAATAAAAATAATAGTCATAATATAATAAAATATAGTGATTATAATATAAAAATATTATATAATTATAAAAAGAATTATTTTTATATATTATTTAATTATAAATATTTAAAATAAATAATTTTATATATTGATTGTAATGATATAGTAATAGTAGAGTTGAATAGATTTAAAAATAAAAATATTTTAAAATTAAAAATAATATTGTATAAAAATATTTTTATTTTTATTTTAGTTTATTTGGTTTTATTTTTTAAAACTTTAAAAAAATTAATATTTTAAAATTGCATATGTAAAAGAGGAAATAAGATTGCATTTTTTTTATTTTCATCTTAATCAAACAATAAATTTATATTAATTTTTAAATTAATAAACAAGTCTATAATATTTTTAATTTAAATTTTTAAATAAATCACATCTTTAAAATTTTATAATAAATCCGTCACTTATATACTATTTATTTACTATGAAATTTTGTAAATAAAATTTTTATTAAAATTAAAAGAAATATTCTTAACTTCAATAATGAACTTTTAAATTTATAAACCAATTTAAATTTTTTTAAAATATTTTTTTTAAAATTGTACTGATGAATTAAACCTAATTAAAAATTATTTTCAACTTTTAAAAGCATGGTTATTTCTTTAAATTTAAACCTAGTACTATAAGCATGCTATCAATCCTGAATGATTTGAAAATTTTCTTCTATACGTTCAAGTATTGTCTATCTTCACAATATATTGACCATACCAACCCAAAATCTTCACGGTTTGCAGTTTAAAAATACCTAAAACAAACACTTCTAAGCATTCCATTTCAAACAACTCACCCCCAATCTCTATTTTGCCACATTTTAAGAGTCAAACCCATCCAGCGAATATTTTGTAATTTGAAGGATTTGTTTCTATTTTCTGTTTTGATACAAAAAATATCACTGTTTTTTTTTTTACTATTTCTTTTCTAAACTTTACAATAATAAATAAAATAACATTTTCATAATTGTATATATTAAAGAAGAATAAAATTGCGTTGTTTTTTATTTCCACACCAATCAAACAATAAATTCACATTTATTTTTAAATCAACAAACAAGTCTTTAATAAATTTATGATAATATTTAAAGAAATTGCTTTATAAATTTATAATACATCCATAAACTTATATATTATTTACAAATAAATTTGTAAAATAATATTTTATCAAATAAATTATAATATTCTTTAATGAATTTTAAAATATAAACTTATTAAAAATTTCAAATAATTAAAAATTTTACTGGTCAATTTAACCTAGTGCATGCACTAATTTTTCTAAAAAGTTATTTCTTTCAATTTTTAACAGAACTTTTAAAAACATAGTTATTTCTTTAAATTTAAGCTTGCTAACAAAACACTTCTTTAAATCACATTCTTTTGTAATTGATCTATTTTTTAAAAATTTCAAAAAACTTATCTCGTAAGTTAATCTCTTCTTAAAATTATTTTAACTTTTAAAAATATAAACCAATTATAAAAAATAAATAAATAATATGCTTAAAGAATATAGTACTAAATTTATCTTTAAACTTTTTAAAAGGGCTCCTACCACATATTTTCCCCCATTGGAGAAAATAAAATCCAAGAGAACATTTGATCATGCCCACATTGGGAAAACTGAACAAAAATGTTCCGTGACTGGAGCCCGGTAGGCAGAAAAGCTGTCTCTCTAGGTCTCGCATAAAATAAAAGGTTTCATAATTGATGTTGATAATTATTACACAAAAATAATGGAAGCCCTCCAGAAGGGGACAAGTTGAAAACTGCAGTCAGTAATATGATTTAGGCAAATCGGGTGACAGCTGCATGTATTGCATCCGCGAGGTGTGGGACTGTTTTGGAACTCAGACCAGCCATGCTAATCCTCCTGCAAGATAAACAATGCATGTTGAGTCATCTGGAATTATGGCTTAAACACATAACTATGCAGAAGGGTTGTTTGAAATACTAGTCCATTCCATGCAGCAAGCACAGAATAATAGCCAACAGATAGCAGAAGCAAATTCTTACCGAGTTTGCATCCGCTCAACATAATTCTTAAAAAATGTGCACTTCATAGGTCAAATCAGATGTGTATGCAAGATAATGTCATTCAAATTGAAAATTAGCCAAATCTAATTCCAGTAAATCCTTGAATGTTTTGATACTGTAGCAAAATAACTGTTAACCAACGGTTTGGCAAACAGTATTTACTCATGAATGTCCATGATCCCAGTTGAAAGTTGACTAAAAAAATTTATCGTGGAGCTTTAAAACTGTGCCCAGTAATAAAAAATATTCTTCGCACACACGCAACCTTTACCAAAAATACCAAGAGCATGATGCCAAGAATACAAACATCTGCCATTCAGAGAAAAACAAGGTTCTAAAATTAACCCCCAACATGGTGCATATTCAAATTCATGATATTTTACAGGAAAATAATTTGAGATGATAATCAAGATAATGATTAATGAGGGACTTGCTGCCATTCATTTGAATTCATTCATTGAAGTCATAAATAGAGCATCTTACCCATCAGATGTCATGTATATATGGTACTCTCTAGTCATAAAGGAAACCTGCTCAGAATTCAATCCTGTGAAAGTAAACATTCCTATCTGTTTGATAATGTGACTCCAATCACCAGGTGTGCCTGCTCAGTTAAAGGAACAATAAGCATAACTGCAACGAATATTTCACACAAAAAAACTAGAAGGAACAGAGCAGGGGAAGACACAAAAAAAGGAAATAATGAACTGACAAATAATAGCTTGGGTACTGGTGCAACAATAATGATACAGAACTATCCAAAAAAAAATCAAAAGGAATATAAAAGGAAGTCTGTAAATGCTAACCTCTGGTACGTAAAGCATCAAACAGTTGTTGGCGCATACTGATAATACGATCAGCCATTGCCTTCAACTCAATAGTCCAATCATTGAACAGGTCCCTGAAAGAAGCAAAAACTGGTCAGAAATTTTAACGAGGGAAAATCACCTAGCAAAAGAATATGTTGACATAGTAGGATCTCCCACAACCAACGCATATCATGAAGCAATCACCATTAGTAAAATCATCACCTCAGATAAAGACACTGTTCATTAGAATCTTCTAGAGGTATCAAACACAGTGGAAACATGGCCTCCATAAATACCAGAGCAGTTACAAACACAAAATTGATTACCACTTGACCAAGCTATTTCAAAACTAGCATTCATCACCAAGATATAAAAAAAAAACAAAGGGAAAGAGTAATATGATAGTCAATAAAAAATTCTTCTTTCTCTAGTTTGTTGAAGGAAGACAGAAGAATTTAGGCTCCATACCGGTCTTTGAGAATGGCAGCCACAATGGATGCTCCATGAATGGGAGGATTTGAGTACATTGGCCTAATCACAAGTTTCAGCTGGCTCTCGACCCGGCTTGCAACATCAGCTGACTTGCAGACCTAGGTGAGTTGTTATTTTAAAAAAAGGAAAAATCAGAGCAACTTATCAAAACCCACAAGAGATTTTTGGTCATCAATTGAAAAGTTTAGATTATCCGCACTAAAAGGATACAGAGATTCAAGAAGTAATCTAGAAAATAGTCGGATTCAATGGGACATAAATCATGCATGATTCACAAATCATTGTTTAAAACAACTCAATGTCCTCCATTTAATGCTTTGAAGTTCTTACAACGCTTAAGGCACCAACACGTTCCCCATAAAGACCCATGTTCTTTGCATAACTTTGTGCAACCAGCAATTCACCTCCATCAGCGGCAAACAGACGAACAGGCTGTGCATCTGCATCTAGACTTCCGCTAGCAAAACCCTATCGAACAAATTTAGTTTAAAAAAATTGTTTATAATCCAAGATAGGCATTTGAGACTTAGCAGAGATAAATTCTTGTGTGGACATGATCCACCATGGAAACCATGCCAAATGGGAAGCCAAACTTTCAAGTTCAAAATTTTTGCCCATGCAAAACATCCGGATTCAAGGGATTTCAAGTGGATGGTTTTGTGAGTTTAGCATAAAAACAGGTTAGAGTATGTCCACACACAAATTTATCAATGGTAAGGAGCAGGAAGCAAAAAAGTTTGTTGCATGGAAAAAGCTTGCCTGATAAGCGCTGTCAAAGAAAGGTAACAAAGCTTTTGATCTTATTAACTGCCTAATCTGCTCCCATTGCTCGAGGGTTGGATCAACCCCCGTAGGGTTATGTGCACATGCATGTAGCAAAATAATAGATCCAGATGGGGCCGAACCAAGATCTTCCAGAAGTCCTGTAAGGAGCAGGGGGGAATTAACATTAAATGAAATTTGATGAAGTTATTGAATATTTGATCATGATGTATATGAAATTGAATACAAATAAGAAATTATGTACAGACACATGACAGCTTGATACAATAATTAGTAACCTTGAAAGTCAAGCCCTCGTGTTGCTGGAGCATAGTACCGATATGTTTTGACTGATAACCCTGCCAAGTTGAAAACCTTTGGGTGATTGCCCCAAGTTGGGGTTGGCAAGTAAATGGTCCGCTGAACAGACGAGCAATAAAAAATGTTAAAACTGGGACCAAGCAAATAATATCAGTTAAAAAGGGCAAAGAAGGTAGAAAAGTTAAGAACAAAGCACTTTACTTGGTGATAGTGTTTAGCCAAAAATTCTCCCCCAACTCTCAATGAACCAGTACCAGACAAGCCTTGAACAGTAGTAACCCTGTTCTCTTGGATGGCAGGGCTATATCCAAAAATTTAAACAATTAGATACTAATCAGGAGGAAAAAGTTTACAAACAAGAAAACCCCAACTATGCTTCAATATTAACCTGTCAGCCCCAAAAATAAGCTTAGCACTCAATTTATTAAAGTCAGCGAGCCCAACAATTGGAAGATATTCCTTGTTGCGTGACCTGAAAATAATGCAGAACAGAACTTCATAAAAAGTTCAGCACAATTTCGTCGGATATGAGAAGAAAAGTTTAGTCGAGCACTAACACATCGTTCAATAGCTGTTGTTCAACCCGTCTCACTACATTCAAAACAAGAGGTTTTCCTTCCTGGAACAGGCAAGGGTATTGGTAAAATTCACTTCGAATACAATTGAATTAATGTATTCAGTACTTGTTAGTTAGAGGTCATTCTTTCAGTAACCAAACTAAATGCAATGAAGATTATGAAGTAATGTAATCTAGTTTAACTCTCACCTCAGTTCGGTAAGCACCAACACCCAAGTTGAGCTTAATCGGGCTTGGATCTTTGTTATAAGCAACAGTCACCTATTTTTCGAACACAGAGAGGTAAACAAAATAAAACCGATCAATCAGTAACAAAACATTGAACATGTTTCGTACCAAAGCAGGTTGGAATAGACACCTCTATCAAGTTTGCGTGAACTAATTCTCAATCGCAACGCAACAACTAATAAGTATAAGCATCAAAATCAAGAGCCGTGCTACTTTGGAATTCTTTTTCACTAATCAAAGTTATGATCACACAAAGAAACAATAAATTTACCCAATCTATATCTATATAAAATGAAATTGGTCTCATATAATTATCAAAAAATAAAAAATCATTCAAATGATACATAGATCGTCGAGAGCTCGATGTTACGAGTTCCGAGAACCAAAAAATAAAGATAAAAGCGCGATCTCATCTCACATGTGATAATACTGATAATAATTGAATAACAGTGTTGTGAGAAGAGAAGAAAAGAATACCCCGAGGATAGGATCTTCGGGAGCACGAACAAGGTGTGCGAAGACGGAATCAGAAGCAGCGGTTGGCGAAAGAGAGATGTTGTCGTGAGAATCCATGTGATCGTGAACGTGAATAAAGTGCTTTGCAAGAGTGTTGAGTCTGCGATCGCTGGGTGAAGAAGAATAAGAAGAATTTGAATGGGAGGTAGTTTTGAGAATAACCGGTGGGCGCATGCTGAATGAATGTATTCTACTTTCTTGGGTTTTGTTGGTTCAATAAAGTAATCTAATGAATGACCTGGAGAAAAGTATTCCCTCCACAAATTACAAAGTTGGAATCTGCGTTTATTACATTGACATTTGTTTTTCTCCTCCCTTCCCTTTTATACGAAGAATGAATTTGTTTTGTCTTTGCCGTGATGCAGTGGATGATGATGGATACATTTATCGTTTAGTCGGTGGGTCACCTTATCGATTTTTTGATCCCTGTTTTTCGCTTCATTTTTTTCTCGATGCAATAAAATCGTGATAAATACCACCTTCTAACACAAACTATTATTTTAAGCAGCTATTGAAATAACAACCAAGCAAGGCGACCGCGAGAACACATGTTATATTATTATTGTAATGAAATAACAAAGACAAGGACGTCATTTAAAAATAAATAAACAGAGAATGATAGTATTGATGTTGGTGATCACTTGACTGGACTGAACTTCATGCCAAATATTTTAACCAAGTTAACTTTTTAACATAAATCTAGTTCGTTCACTTAACTAGATTCGCACCGAGTTTTTTATATGAACAAAAAAGTTAGGACCATTTATTTTAAGTTAGGTACATTTAAATAATATCTATGAGTAAATCATAAAATTTAAAAAAATTAAAGGATCTTTTATTATATATTTTAAATAAATTATACTAATATAATATACTATTATGATATCAACGAATAATATAACATAAATCTACAAAGTTATTTTAATTTTTTCTCAAAAGTTATAAAGAATATTTTTTTACTTAAAAAAATATTGAAATGATAAAGAAAACGCGTATTTTTAAGTTTAGCCAAACATGTTTATATCAACGTTAAAGTATTATTATGTAAAGCACAAAAAATTATCAGATTTGTTAATATTAACTGTTAAGAGTAATTTTAAGCATTTAAGGATATATTTTTATTACAAAATAAAAAAATTGATTATGTTTCTTATATTTTTTATATAATAAATATTTACTTTTTGAGGTTTTGCTCCTCCTGTTTATATAAAATAATATTTTCTCAATAAAAATTTATGGTTTTTGAATGTTTACTAACTATCTTTAGCTATTGAAGTTAACAATTTCCCAAAAATATCAATGTAAGTACTTGTTAAAAAAATTAATTTAAATCGAGAATTTTTATTATTTTTCATTAATTGATAACGAGGCAATTTCAAGATATTATATATGTTATATTAGAATAAGTTAGGTAAAACTTACCACTTATATATAATTAGTGTTTTATTTCCTAAAAATTATAGCACTGTAACTGTGTTATCATTTCCACAACAGTATTTATAGTAATAATTTCGATTAATTTCTTTTACAAGTTTTAATTAAGTAACAAAATTAATGATCCAAATATTCAACACGGAAATAGATCATAATCAAATTTAATAAATAAAATGAAATAACCTCATTATCTTTCACTTTTGTAGATATAGCCATATGGTGATTGATAGTATATTAGAAGTACAACTAATTACCCTTGAAAAAAAATAAAAATTAAAACTAATAATGCTTCCTTAAATTTATATTTGGAGCAAGTATAATTTTGTCAAGGTGCTAATTGTAAAAAGAAATAAATTAAGGTGGCCGAGGGAAATTGATTCACCTATTAGAATCTTATCGCACTAATAAAACAAACGTTTTAAACTCAATTCTTATATGCATGGCTATTCGTCTAGGATTTACTCAGGTCCATTTATTTTATTATTTCAAAAAATAAGAAAATAAATACTGATTATTATATTCTATTTAAATTACAAGAATTATAAATGTATATATAATATTTTTAAATGATCATATAACTGTTAATTTAAAATTTTAACCATTTATATATAATCTTAATCTTAAAATAAAAATGATTCTAATAATATATGCTTCCTTCGTCGTAACCTAAGTTAAAATGAGATAATATCCTTTTTCTTCTTCCATTTTGCATGTATATACACGTATCTCTTATAGTACACCAATATAATTTATTTCAACCAATATATAAACATAACAAATATATAAAACTATGATTATTTTGTATGAAAAAAATCTTAATAAACTAAATTTATAATTTATTAACTCTAATTATTAACTCACTAACTGAAAGCACCAGTTGACTTAGTCGTATAAATTTGATTTAAGGTACTTGAGTTTTCCATGTGTGTATCTGTATTAAGAAAAGAAGAAAAAAAAAGGTACATACTCAGATTTATACCTACTTGAGTAGTAATCTTAATATTTATATTTACACTCAGTAGGTACATAATTATCTTTCCGAACTCAAACTTAGTACCTACCCAAGAGTGTTGTTCAAATTAACTAGAAACCAACGATGGATAGCCCGACACCTCCCTCCCTGAACCACCATGTTGCTTTGAATATTGATGGAAGCACTGTGTAGACTAGGGAGAGCAGGGTGTTAAAGTATGTCTAGAAATTAATATAAAAATCAGACTGTGAGTTTTATGGATCCTTTTAATTTTTTTATAAGAATAAACGTTTACACCTACCAGCAAATAAAATGAAATGAGAAGAGATATGAAAAAATTATAATATGATAGGAAGAAACATATGATAATCAGAACTTCAGTTAGTATGCTGTTGTTAACTATGTTTGTTTTCCTGGTTAACTTTTGCACAAATTTCTTACAAAAAAGTGACCACCTAAGGAACACTCCATTCGGTCTAACGTTTTGGATGGTCCTTTTCAGGACATGCCTAAAATTTTTGAAATCTTAGATAAATCATCAGAAGAAAATATAAATTACCAATATTCTTATATATTTTTTAACTTTTGAGCTGTAGAATTTTTCATTAAAGTTTGTAATTAAGTAATTGTAATACTTCGTTCTTAAAAGATAAAGCGGCTAATTCATTCAATCTATCATGTAATACGTTGATCTTAAACATGATATGTAAAAATTGTTTTAAAAATTACTCTTAATAATTTGAAAAGTATCGATAAGTGAATTTTAGTAATTAATTAACATAATTATTAGTTCATTTGTTAAGAAATATTGTAAGTAACAAATTAAAGAATATATATACACACACACGCTCACACAGCACAAATATAACTAGATATTTATAATTTTATATTTAGGGTGTGAATGATGTTTGAATCATTTGGAATTAAATGTTGTAATTTTAATTAATATTTTATTTATTATTTTATAATTACAATTAATATGGAAATGATATTTTATTTTACTAATTAGCATAAATAATTACATTAATTTTTTTAAAAGAAAGTGAAAAAGAAATAGGATCAAGTAGTATACAAATATTTATCGAATATGGTCGCAAGCAATAAATTACTACTTCCATGGATATAGATCTAGATACCATACTTTATCTAAAACGCAAATATGAAATTATATCTATGGCCATCCCCTAGACCCTAAACCAAGATAATATTTAATTGAAAGAGAGGACGATAATTCTTGCAAAAATAGCATGTTCAGTTCAACCATCTAAAAGGGGGAAAGGCAAAAACCACAATCCCTCCCTTTTCCCCCTTTTACAATCTCAGCAAAATTTTAAAGTTCTTAATTCTTAAATTATGATGACTATATTGTTTTAAATACTTTAATTTAATCACTCTATTTTTATATTATATGAAATAATAAATTAATTTTATATTTATTTTCCTTTTCTTTCGTCATAAACAAAAGGAGTTGTCACTCACCTCCATACTCCCCTCTTAAAATCCCTACCCTCAATTTCTTTTCCCGTGATTAAAACATCTATTCTCAATTCTACCCCACTTTCAAACCAAAGAGTACGCAGAGGTCATCAAAATAATAAATACCAACCTATGGGTTGAATAGTCCACTTAACGGTTCGTTTTGGATGATTGGCGAATTAAGAGGACACGCGGCACTATAACCGTCCCATCCCGTCTCAAGTCTCAACCATCAGACTGGTTGTATTACGTTCCGCCATTGTATGCGTGGCGTACAAGTCTTCCGGATTTATACTTCGCAAAATGACTCATCCTTGCTTCTCTCCTTTGACCTATTACAGCGGGTATAAAAACTGCAAAATATCATTTGATCCAGAAACTCTCACAGTTTGCTCGTATCTCATTTTTTGTAAACCAACAAACCACGAGGATATAAGAATTAGTCTGTAAAATTCCCGAGTTTGATAAGTAAGGAAGAGGCCTATGATCTTGCTCATTACAGGTCAATTTATTTCGCCACTTAAGCATTCCATAATCTAGACAATATAACTTTGTTGCTGGAGAACAGAAACAAAAGTAATCAGCTATAAATCATGAATAAAACCGAGCACCGCAGCTGAAGAATTATGCACTTCTTTAAGCTCTCTTTTGAAACAATAAATGTATGTTATTTCACTAAATAAAATCAAGTTGAGGTAAGAAAAATAAAAAATAAATGTAGTAAGCTAACTACATCCTCCACCTCAAAACAACATACTGACTACTACTCAGGAAAAACTCCACCTGCCATGCAAGTAGAAAGGGAAAGCGACAACTGTATATTACCAAGTGTCAAAGTCCATTTACCAGCTGACAGGTAACAACTCACTCCAGCTTTATACCATCCATCTCGTTGATCACCCCTTCAAGCTGCAAGCAGGAAAGAACAAATTAGTTGTACAAGAAATACAAAGAACTGTTCTTAGCAAACAAGAACAAAAAAATGCACCACACGCAGATGTAAGCATACCTTGACAATCTGTCGCAAAAAGTAATCCCCATATCGCTTGGCAGGCTTAGACTCCACAACATGAATTATGTCCTGCAGCAAATGAAAATACATTCTAATTTGCAGCAGCGTTGAAGTTACAAACTGGTAAATAGCAATACAGTTCAATTCCAAAAACCTAATTTTCAATTGACCCAGGAAAATTATATGAACTATGGTCCAAAGTTTATTGCATTGGCATTAACCACAAAGAAGTCAAGCATGGAGATCATTCTCCAATAACATCCTTGTACACTTGCATTATTCCTAAAATATGTTGAAGAAAACACAAAACATCAGACCAATCAAAAAACAATCACCAGCCTACTGCTGACTTAATATTTGATGGTCTGAACTCAGACATTTGAATATTTAATTCAACAAAATTTGAGTGCAAGAAAATGCTATTATTATCAAAGAAACAAGTTCAACTGAAAACAATACTAGTGCCAATATGGCCTAGAAAACCTGTTAGCATTCCCAAACAGCATTTGAAATTATAATCTAACGAGAAAAGGATTGTTCAAGAGAAAAAAGTGAGCAATCTTACATCATCAATATAGAAATCCACATCAGCATTGGATATAATTTTTCCATCACTATCGACAGCATGTGTCTTATGCTTGTATGTCATCAAGATAGTCCTGCCAAGCATCAAAATCAAAGTGCATGAATAAGCTTATGCCCAAAATTTTATATTCTATTAACAAAAAATATTGATCAAGGAAATCTCAAATAATTGGATGTCTAGCAAACCTTAAGGTGGGTTCATCCACTTCCATGTAGCTTGCAAGTTTTACAAGGGAGATTGTTGAATACACTTTCAAGAAGGTCCGTACACCAGATAACAACTGTTGTTGCTTTGCTTCATAAAGGAACAGTTTCAATTGGAGTCTATATGCATCCTGGAGAAATAAATAGCATTTAGTTATTCCCATGGAAAGGGGGGGAATATGACGGAGCAAAAAGAATATCCAAACAATTATTTCTAACATGTCAGGCAACTCTGCCAGATCAGTGTAAGCCTTTAATCAATCCATAAACATTGAAGGCTCAAGGTGTAAACAGGGTCTAAGAATATTATGAAACCAAAAATCAAAGTTCAACAAAGATACGAACTCTTCACTGTGAAATTAAAAATTATATAAAATACACACACAAGATTAGGGGGCAGAGTTAGGTATTCCTCTAACCAGATACATTTCATCTTTCAAGATTGTGGTGGAAAGCAAATTATTCATTAGTTCAATAAAGGAAAACAGAAAAACAAAGACTTCAAACTTCAAATTTGGAGTCAAGTGGAGCTAACTTTAAACTTTCATTTTTTTGGGGGCTATGTACTCACTTCAAAATTCAAATGCTTTTCTGTTGATCGAGATTGAAACTAAGGTATACCTGGTTGTAATTTACAAGAGGCTCCTCAAAACTAGGTGCTGAAGGGGTAATGAACTTAGGGCATGCATATGAGAAGAGCTCATCATAGATTGCAAATGCCTCATCATCATATCTTTGCATTCTAATCATCTTTTCTCCATACTTCTCTCGCAACTGTGAGTTCACAGTTTCATCAACAAGCCTGCTTTGGGGGCATAGTGAAAGGCAAATTGCCAGCAAGGCATACATTTGCTCATTTTTCTTCAGTATCTGCTCATATTGTGGCGATTTCTGATGATACTGTTTTGTCTTATAAATGTACAAGAGAATTTTGTTAAATTCCCGAATTGCTTCCACATATCTGTAAAAAGCTACAGGTTAGGTCGTTTAACAAGATAAATGAGAATGGAAATGATAAACGCATGGGTGATGGGAGGATATATTGGTTTATTGCTCAGGCCTTCTAATCAGATAAAACCTTGCAGGTGTATGACCCTCCAGAATGGTTGAGTATTATCCCATTACCAATTTTTAATAAATTCTAGATCCTCAATTGTGCTTCATATCTAATAAACTAAGCAACCAAGAAAGAATAAAGACAAAGAAATCCATACTTCGCTTACATAGTGACATTTTGAAATGAATGGAAAAATAATCCAAATCTACTTTCATTAAGTGATTAAGAGTGTTTGGGTAAACAACTTAGTCAAGCCCTTACTCAACAAGCTTTTATATGAGGGCTTATGCCATAAATTTAATCATGAAACTTATTGGCATAAGCTTAAAAGAGCTTATTTTGATACTTTATACTTATACCAAAAGCTTATTGAGATAAGCTAAAAAGAGCTTATGGGAGTCATAAGCTTTTTTGAACCCCCATTATTAGTTATTAGATAATTGAAAATAAGGAATGCTGAGAACTATTCAAAATTCAAAAGAACTAGGGGAAGGTGTCATTGAACAGTAGGAAAAGGCCCAACCCAGCTTAAGGAAAGTCAAAATAATTTCGGGTGAATGGATATTCTGAGATATAATGGGAATATTTGAATTTAATTAATTCAATTTATACAACTTTGGCAAAATTAGAAAATTACAGAAATGAGGTCATTCATTTTTAGCTTAGGAGGATGGTAAATCTAGTTCAACAACAGGTTTTACAACATCCCACACCAAACACTGCCAATCATTTTCTTTTGGGTGCATAAACACTACCAAACTATACTAGTAAAAGAAGGCCATTTAAGCAGTAGGTAATGCATACAGGGCAAAGCTGCCTCAGATGAATAAATGGCTTAGTTGGTGGCTTTCTTTTCATAAGCAAAGACTAACAATCCTGATTACAATGGCAAGGCAAACATATGCGGTGGAAGTCAGATCAGTATTGTTCCGAGGACCAAAACAAAACTCAACTCCACCCGAAACAGAAGCAATTAAATCATTACCTGCGGAGCATGAGATTGGCAAAACCATAGTGATAAATGGTGGTAATGTGGCTACCAATAACACTGGTGTAAACACCTTGTTGGCTAATATCAATAGGAAGCAGGCACTTGAGACCAGTGTGATAATCCCCCAAAAGGCAATGAACCCTAAGCAAGCCAACCATACTGAAATACCCCAAAACCTTCAAGACATTACTCCCTCCATTGTAATCATATCCATCAGTTGCCGTAAACTGTTCAAGACCTTCCTTCTCCTGCTCGAGAATCTGAATAATAGCGGACTTCTCAACGAGAGCTTGCAAAAAATTGAGAACGCCATAAACATTCCAAGCCTGGTCAAACTGCCTCAGGAGCGCAATCTCTTGTTCCGTTTTGTTCTTCATTTTGGCACGATACTGGCAGAAGCTCTGAAACTGATAAACGAACTCATCAACCATGTCCCAGAGCCACTGGTTAGGGAGCTGCATATTGACGACGCCATGGAGGACGACCTGGAAGAGGCTGCAATAGTTGTCCCACGAATCGATCCTCTGGCGGAGCGTGGGGGTGAGGCGGGCGTAGAGGTGGCGAAACCACATCTCGCGGTATAGGAGGCAGAACACGTGGTCGTTGTCGACGTAATGAGCTACGGCGTCGACGGAGGGCCAGGGAGTGTCCTTGAAAAGACGCTCCGATAGGGTTTGGAACGAACTCTCGTACATCTGGTGGATCTCGTACACATTCTTCTCGCGGATGTGACGGTACAAGTGCACCACAAACGATTTCACCGAATCCGGTACGAAGTTAGGGTCATACCCTAGCTCCTGAGATTGCTGGCGTTCTTCGTAATCCTGGTTCGCCATGGTTAGAGCAGGGTTCAGGGTTCAATGAGGTGGAAGATAAGAGCTGGAATTAGGTTACGGCTTGCGTGCTCTCAGTCTGAGGGAAACTGACCGTGTTTTTACTCTTTACCCCAAAAAAAAATGTTCCATACCGAGAGATAGTATTATTCCCTTCAGGCCCGCCACAAGGTATTGGGCTTTGGTTTATCCCAACAATAGCATTGGGAGATTTAATTAGTTGGATTTTTTAAAATTATAAAACAAAAAGGCATCGATCCATAATTAAATTTTAGTAACAATAATATCATGATATAAATAAGTAGAAAAATAAATATAATTATTCAATAATGAAATAAATATTGAAAAATCAACTTCTTAAATCTTATGTTTATATATAAGCAATAAAGTAAAAGAAAAAGTATAGTTATCATACCATAACAATGTATTATGTGTCACACTAATACAACTATTATTTTTAAAATGTTTTAGAAGCTTAGATTAGCAACTACGATTCCCGTAAGAATAGGAAAGCTTCTTGGTGCTGGGAGACATCTGTTTTAAAGTAAAAGTAGCTAAAAATCAACTATAATATATATTTAATATATAAATTTTAAGAGCTCAATAAGTGCATGCATGCTTATGCCTATCTTCCTTTGCATATTTATGCTCATCGTCTTGCACGCCCGTGTCTGTTTCATTTTGTACGCTTGACTAAATATGTGTAGATGACGTTAGAGATTTCTATGACACCAGATGATGTTAGAGATTTCTATGACACCACCGTGCACACATTTTGCACGATTGTGCAGATTTGGTAATGACATCGAAATCCAGTGTGAGCCTTGGAGATCCAGAATTCATTGTCTGAAAATATACTTCTATTCACAATAAATAATCTATCATGACTAAATAATTCGAAGAATATCAAGAATCGGATTAACTCAAATAATTTCAGATATCCAAATTACCAAAAATACAATTTATATCTATTTTCCATAACCTGTGGATGAAGAACAGTGCAGTGTAAAAGGTGAAGGTTCTTATGATAGTTCGATCCAATACACAATTGCTAAATATTTTTGAGAGTAAGTTGTTGTTAGGATATGTTATGAGTGAGTCTGGACTAAAGACCACAAAAAGATAAGAATGCAGATGAATACGAAACCAAAGGAACGAAGGCAAAAGAATAAAGATAAAATTGTTAAAATAAGATAGAAAAACCGTAACTTCAATATAAATTATGTATTAAAAAATAATTACTTCTTAATTTTTATTCTTATAAGAAAAGAAACAAGTAATTAAAAGCATGAGTACTTTTTTTTTAAAATTAGAAATATCCTCTATGGAAGATAACCATGTTTAAGACTGAAATATTTATAGTATAATAAGTCTAACTTTATTTACAAAATTTTTAAAATAATTTGAAACGTGATTTTTTTTTATCAAATAAACATTCAAAAAATTCTTACCCTGATTTATTAATAAAGAGATTTGACCAAAAGATATTGAATTCCGACAAGATATGACAAACATACATTCTTTTACTAATTTTATTTATTTATTTTACACATGCATTCTTTTAGATAATCATCATAATATTAATACAATTATGTTAATCTCCACCAATAAGATTAATTTTAAACCAAAATTATAACATTTTATTAAATTATTATAAGTAAAACCACTAAAATTGATTTAAGGATAAATAGATGAAAATTAAAAATAATTTAACATGATCCGAAATTCAATTCCTAAGACTTTCCATTTGTACCAAAAAAATTATTACAAGTAAATTTTTATGTAATAAATACTTGCATTTTTAATAAATACTTAAAATCAACCCCTGAAATTTTAACACATTCCATAATAAGTTCAAAATTTAAAAATCATTACCCCATTTTCTCCGCAATCTCCTGCAATTTTAAACTGCACATGCCACTGTGGCTTTTGACATCAACCCTTGGTTAGTTATTACCTGTCATGCAGGAGCTTTCAAACTTGACTCCCAACCATACTATATGTTTTAAAATCCGTCTATGCACAACTTCTCGTGATGACAAAAATTCACTATCTATTAGGCGGTTCACTCTATGTTTTAGTCGAAAGCAGCTCAAAATGAAGTGCACAAAAAAAAAAAAAGCACGCCAAGATTAGTGAGAGACGATTCAGCAAACGCTTTGCTATCCACCTTAGGGAAGTCAAAGCCAGATCATTCACCATTTAGTAATTATTCACAGGCTAAACTACGCAGATAACCCACTAGAGCAGTTGAAATCTCAGTTCAAAGGAGCATCCTTTAATTAACCTTTGTTTTTGTCATATGATACATTTCAAAACATTTTTTTGTCCAAAACTGATTTCCATACCATCACAGCATTCTTTAAGGCATGAAAGGCTGGAAACTTGATGCTGAATTTATCTAGTTCAGAATCTTTGCCTGTTTATGTTAGTGCGTGTTAAGTGAGATGCCTCATCATAACTGTCAGGTTCGTCTTCTTCATCAGAAGAAAGAAGGGATGAACCCATCCATGCTTTAAACCCTTCGTTCACCCGCCTTTCAACTTCTGGTGTGACTTCCAGGGGATTTGTTTCCAGCATTTCCAGCCCTAGATTTTGACCATTAAAGTTTCCCTCATCAAGAATCATGGCTGCCTTTCTCCTCAGAAAGAAGGCAGTGCCACCGTATAGAACAACCAGCCCCCACGATGCAACTTCATAGCACCAAAACAAAGGTGTAGAGCAGTTGCTAACTAATGTCAGGAGACTTGAACCAAGAAACAAGGCAAGAAGACCAAAGATGATAGCAAAGATTAGATTTAAGATGGATAGACAGCGAACGCCACCTGGAGGTTATCCAAAAGAAAACAAAAACTTTAATCATTTCTTAGCCCATAAAATGCTCAAGTAGCAGAAGATTAGGGATGCCAAATTTTGGAAGTGTAGGAAAAGCACACAAGTGCCAAAATCATTGATAGAGAAGAAATCATACCCCGTCTTGAAGCACAATAATTATTTTCAACCACCTTCAAGCAGCCATGCCTTGTTGGAGCAGAATAAGTTACAGTGATGCCTGCAAAATAATTATCATGAAGAACATAAACATCAAGCATAACCAAAACCATAATCTCCCTAATTATGCCATAAGGCTCTTAGAATGAATAGGACAAAATCATTCTAAAGATAATATACCAGGAACAATGTAATGGGTATTTATGCAACATGTGATTCTAAAACAATTAAATACACTACCCAAGAATAGATGAATCAGTAAAGAGGCCGTATAGTACAGTTTAAAACAAGTTTTGGTTAGGAGGGGGGGTGTAAGTTACAGAGATTGGAGAGCACCCTGTTAGTAGTAGGCACCACAAACCCTTGACTTATACAAGTTCAAGTTCAACATCATGAGATCAGGAACAAAGGAAAAAGGATTACAAGTTCTTCAAAAACGTAAGCTATATAAATTAAATATATATTCAGAATATCATAAGTGGTTTACAATCTTAGATCCACATTATTTAACAAATCTGAGAGAAGAATCCCCATGGTTGGATCTGTGGCATTATCTTAAAATTTGAATAAATGTTGAAAATACAATTGAGAAACACTCTACCAGAGTAATGGACATTTAACTCTGGGATTCACAAACTTGTGCAGCTGTATAGGTGGTTTTTCTTAAGTTTAAAAGGAAAAACATTTGATTTAAATGAAGCAAACTGTAAGATTGTGCATTGAAGATTTTAGAATGTAATATTTTTCAACTCAGATAACATAAACAGTGTCACATCTAGATTCTCATCTAAGAATGAGAACTTTGGAAAAGCACAAAGTGATCGATTTCTCAAATAATCCTATAGATTCCTAGAATAACAGAAATGCATGGGTTCAAATTACCAGAGAATAGTCCCCATATTCCCAATGCTATTTGCTGACAACAGGCATTAAAAATAACTCACATGCTACATCTATAACTACAGATAATGCTTGGATTTCAGCAATAATAAAATAGAGAAATTAGTGGAGAAATCAACATAGTTTGCCCTCTCAATACCACAATACGGACACAGTCCAAGTGAACTCAAGTATTTTACTTATCAATTATTCAATTCAACTTGCACCCATCCTTTTAATCTTTTATTGACATCATCCATCTTGGTTAGGATTTTGATCTTTTAATTCAATGTTACTTCCTTCTAGCCATGATGTAAGAAACGTATTTCTTCATCACCCCTGAAGAAATTTCAGACTTGAACGTTATTTTGAATTATCCTTCCATTATAAAAGGCGATATCTACGGTGCAACTTTTCCCACAATATCTGGAAAAGATTTCCAACATCTCCGATCCCTGAATTTCTTCAACGCCAAAAGCTCTCCACCCTAAATGAGCCACAAGGCTTAATATTCTCGCAAGTATTATATTATAGCTATAAATGTTTTGATAGCAAACTTAGAATCAAGAAAGAGAACGTTGAAGTGACATTAGGGCTCGTTTGTTTTAAAATTGAGTACAATTGATTTTAATATGATTAATTTAGAACTGTTAAATAAGTGAAACATATGTCCAAATTAATATTAAAAATAGATTTTATAGCAGAACGTGTGCCACGAGTGAGAGGAATTGATTTTGTGTGTTTCCCAAACAGGCAGCGCACAGAACAAATAATCTCTGTAACTATTTTAGGCACCTTTCTCTATTAATGCATGAAATCAAACACCCAAAAAATATGCATCCCATCTCTTGACAATAATCAGATTAAAATAATAATAATATCCAAGAGCAACAATGAAACTAAATTCCGTACCAGCGATGAGATACACAACCGATATCACGAAAACGATCATTGAGGGAATGAACACAACCATCCAGTAATAATCAGCTATCTCTTGGTCCGTAAGATAATAAGCACCAAACAGATCCGAATCGGAGCCACCTTTCATACCTATCTGTATGGGTGGAAGCCTTCGATCGACGCAGAACGGTCTCTTTCCATCGCTACCCGGAAACACGATTTTCAAACTGATAACAGTGCAAACGATGATTGCGAGACAAATGGCAGCCACCAGAGCCATGGTCACAGGTCTCTGAAGCTTGCCCCATGCTTTATCTTCTTCCCTGAGACTCTCGTACTCGCGCTTAGGCATGAACGCTTGGCGAAGCGCGTCGCCGATGATCGCCATTGACAGAAGCAGCAAGCAGCCCCAAACTCGAGAACACTCGGGGCTCCAAAGATCAACCTGACATGGATTTGGGGAATCTAGGGTTTCAACTTCCTCCAAGATTGGCTTTTCGAAACCCTAACATGCTGCTTCGATTAATCAATTAACTAAAATATATGACTTCCAAGAAGTGAAATTTCAAAGACAGTATAGGAACTTGATAATAGTGATGGTGATAGAAACTTGTAATTGCAGGGTTAGGGTTTGAATCTTGAATTAACAGATTGCAAGTTGAAACTATAAACGTGAAGAAGATGGGAAAGATTATTCGGTTTGTTGCTCTACGAAATTCTTTAATTTCTTGAAACACTCTTTTATTTATTTATTTTAAGGTGAGGAAGGCTAAGTAGCTTTCAGAATTTGGTAACTGAAAGTGGTTAAGCGTATTTATTCTTTCGTATGATGGGAAGAAATATTATCCATGGCGGTGCAACAGAAAAAATACTTATTACAAATTTGATTACTTATATAATTTTCACCATCTCTTCTCTGACTAGAAAACATGTTTGATCGTTCCTTTGATATATATATATGATCAAAGTAGCATTATTTCCAAATACTTTTTGCTTACATTATTCTCATATTCATTTTGATCTCACAATTTAATTATTTAAATTTAAATAAAATTTAATTAAATATAGAAATTTCATTATTGTTCCTGTGAGCTTCCAAAATATTTTATCTTTATTTTTTTATTAACCTACGATTGTTTCAAATAATGAAAAACTCAATTCAATTTTCATAAATAAAAATAGTGCTTTTTCGTAGAGTTAAATAAACTTTATTAAATATTTAGTTTTTATTAAAATAAATCATTTTCGTTTTAATATAATTTTTTTATTTTTTCAATAAACTTTTTACTGAATGAGGGGAAAAACGGAGTTCACTGTTAAGACAAACAATTATTTAAGAAAATATATATAATCCAAACATAACCTATACTTTTTGATAACAATTATCAGCATGATAAAAAGAAGAAAAAAAAAGGAATGTGAATAATAATAATAATAATAATAATAATAATAATAATAATAATAATAATAATAATAATAATAATAATGTACAAATCTTTTAGTATCCGTAAATAAAAATCTCTTAAGAATTCTTTATAATTTAAATTAAAAAAATTTATTTTATTTATTATTTAACATAATCTATTTTAAACACGTAATTCAACATAACTATTTAAATTATCTGTCAAATGCTGGTAGCCACATTCCAATCCAATTATACCGTGTATGGTCCTGTGACGTTGCACCCAGAATTATACCAAAAAGATGGCGGAAACATATTTCAATGAAAAATGATACAAAATAAGATACAATTTTCAGTGAAACGGGAATATAAACAATAACAAATCTTGATTGATAAAAAATAATATATAATTTCAAAAAGCTATATGTGTGCACAATTTTCTGCATAATAAGAAAAAGAATATTGTATAATAAAATAATATGAGAAAAAAATTAAAAAAAATATTGTAAAAAAGTGTTAGTGATTTACTTTAATCTACGTTTTCCAGTGTTCTGGACTAAACCAGTAGCATAAACAGAGTCACACATACTGTACACCGAAGAAAGTCAAACATACTGCTCCATAAACTAATAGCCTTCAAGCCGTTGGCCTGCTTTGGAAACTTATAGATTAATGATACATGTATATCTGTATAATATTTTTTATTTTATATATTGTAATTTAATAGTTTATAAATTTTTCAGAAAAATTTATTTTATTACATTTTAATTTAACAGTTATAAATTTTTTTAGAAAAAAAATTAACAACTAAAAGTTGGACATATCCGAATGCAACGTTCACCATTTCTCAAAACTATACCTTATTTATTGATTCACTTATTAAATTTTTTGACATTCTTTATACTTTTTATTATTTTATTATAGAAAAAAAAAAAAAAAAAAAAAAACCAAACTTCTGGTGATCGATCACCCTATAAAACTTGGTTGATCATGATCACCCTTTATAGCTTCAAATGCAAGTATGCAGAATCTCTCCTTTCAGGGTGCTTGACCACCGCTTTCTTCAACGTGGCTCCATCATAAAAATGAAGGCCGCCACAAATTGCAATCAATCTGGACGCTTGGATTGTAAGTTTTCTCATGAATCTATTGTTGGTTAATTATGTACCAACTGTGATGCATCAATATTCAACTGACATACTTTTATGGTAATAAATTTTGATTTCCACAGCTAATGAGTTTGATGTTTGCAGATTCTAAAACTGAAATATATGATGTTCCAATATTGTCCTGCTCTGAGGTCTACCTTTCAACCTTTTCATTTCGCATTGGCAATTTAATTAGCCACGTATATACTCCAAGGCTGCTAATGGTTTCTTTCATTTTTGCATTTTTAATTATAAGGCCATTGAAAAACTAAAATCATTCAGAGAAAAGCAAAAGGGAAAGCAACAATTCCTTGCTATGTATTCTAGCATTTTCGGTGGGATAACAACAGATCCAGCTGCTATGGTTATTCCCATGGACGACCATATGGTCCACAGGGGCCATGGTGTCTTTGACACTACAACAATAATGGACGGGTTAGTGATTTCTTCCTCATAATAACGACACTTCTTATTCTTGACTTAAACATGAGAACTCACTTTATTCCTGTTTTCAAGTTAAAAGAGGACCTCCCAAATCTCAATAATTTATGTATATTTCATACAACGAGTCTTCTGATCTACTCTATGTGCCTTTAATTAGTTCTGAAATATGAAACATTCGTGAGTCCTATATTCCATAAAAGACGATTTTATATCCAAAACAGTTATGAAGTAGGGTTATTTATTTTGTACTATATTAAGTTCTCTTATTCATTCATGTTATCTTTCTTTCTACTTATGCATTATAGATACCTTTATGAGCTCGATCAACACCTTGACCGTTTTCTAAGGTCAGCATCCATGGCTAAAATAAACCCGTCGTTTGATCGTGAAAGCATACGAAGAATACTTATACAAACCGTAAGTGCTTCCAAATGTAGAAATGGCTCAGTAAGATATTGGCTCTCGGCAGGAGCAGGAGATTTCGAACTATCTCCCTCTGGTTGCCACCAATCGGGTCTTTATGCAATTGTAATAAAAGATTTCTCGCCGCGTAATTTCAGAGGAGTTAAAGTTGTGACTTCATCTGTTCCCATTAAACCTCCACAGTTTGCAACCACTAAGAGTGTGAGTTACCTTCCAAATGTGCTCTCGAAGATGGAAGCTGAAGAGGCAGGTGCTTTTGCAGGCATTTGGCTTGATAGTGATGGGTTTGTTGCTGAAGGTCCTAGCATGAATGTGGCTTTTGTAACCAAAGAGAATGAACTTGTGATGCCTCGATGTGACAAAATTCTAAGTGGCTGCACAGCCAAGAGAGTTTTAACCCTTGCTGAGTGTTTGGTGGGAGAGGGTAAGCTTCGGGGGATAAGGATGAAAAATGTAACCGTAGAGGAAGGGAAGAAAGCACAAGAAATGATGCTTCTTGGAACTGGAATTCTTGTTCTCCCTGTACTGCAGTGGGATGACCAAATCATTCGAGATGGTCAGTACTTTTACTAATTATTTCTTCCAAAGAAAGACACGGATTTAATATATACTTTCAACTATAAATTGTTTCCATTTTGTTTATTGTTAATGAAATATTTATACAGAAAGTGGTCATATATTCACCACTTATTTATAAATTTATAAAACAAGAAATCAATAGATGAAGCATTTCTTTTGTGTATGGACATATTTAGACTTGAGTTGCCTAAATGAATAGATGAAGCATATAATAAGCTTAGATAGATAATACTCTTTTTATGGATTATTATTGGGGTTCTTAAAAAATTGCTACTGCTACATAAATTTTTCCCTGTCAATTCAGCTCACCGTCATATTTGGGAAATTGGGATGGTATTGATAGTTTGATAGTAGAGAAAACCTCTTGCAGTGTTGTTACTTTGGTTACTACCAGCAAAAGGATGTATCTGCAACAATTTTAAACATGTGGTTCTTACACCTTTGTGGCTAACCGTCGATACTCTTGGTCTGCGTTTATTGTTTGGTTGCGGTCTTTGCATATTTTAATCATTAATAGATTTAATGTTGCTTATGTTTCTATTAGTTGTTTTCCATTCTGCATTTCTTGTGGGTATATACATTTCATTTGTTATCATAAGTAGATTATTATTCTTCCGTTTTTATGAATTGATTTTGATTGCGGTGTTCATTTCTCGTAGGTAAAGAAGGCCCTATAACCCAGGCTTTGTTGAATCTAGTCGTTGAGGACATGAAATCCGCCCTTCCTACTGTTGGCATACCTGTTCCTTATTGAGGCAGCTTGTTCATTTCTAGTTTCTACATGTTTTATGATGGAACTTTAAGCATGAGCAGTAAAATAATGTAGGTCAACATTATCTACTGGCTTTGTTATCATTTTTTAATTATTAATTAGGTCAATATTTGGTTCCATCAAAATGAAATTGTTAGTAAAATAATTTATCATTTTATTTCTTACACTTAAAATATATTGAAAAAAACTTGTGTTATAATGTTACGGGTAATATAGTTCACATCCCAAAATTATCATTCATCTTTTATAAGATTACATAATTCTTTTGGCGGGTATGGCAACGAAACTAATCAGGGGATGTTCCCCGTTCTCCACACCCGTTCTCATTCTTGCCGGTTTATCATATTAAATCATATTTATCTACGATATTTTATATATTTTAATTTTAATTTTTTTATAATTTTAAAAATTATTATATATATATACTTTTAAATTTATATAATTTATTATTTTTATAATCTTATTAATTTAATATAATATTTTAAAATAATAAAAATATTTAAATAATTTTAAAAGTGAAACGGATTCAAAAGCAACACAGAACAAATATTAGTATCCTCATACTTCCTTATTCATATTTTTAAAAATCAAATTTTACCTCCTTATTCATATTTTTAAAAATCAAATTTTACCTAAATCTGTTCATAACCTAATCAACTCAATCTTTTTTATTAAATTTAAATATTAAATTTGAATAGTAAAGTCAAGCATGCTCAATCATTTGTATATATGATATTAACATTATTATATTTTAATTCAAACAACATATTGTTAGTGTTAAGGGATAGTTCCAACATCATTATAGCATATCCAATACCTACCAATATAGAACATAATTAATTAAATACATATGAAGACCAAAACTATTATATATTTAAATAGTTGTAAATTAATTAACCTAAAATAGTATTTTGTTGGAGGATAAACATTAAACATAAATTACACAATCATTTTGAATTATCAAATTTGTAGGAAATAAGTATTTTAAAATATGACAAAATAAACATTATATATCCATAATTAAATATCACAGCATGGAGTGTTAGATTCCAACTATATATATAAATTGTTGCATTTAAAATAAGTTGAGAACTAGGTTTTTATGTAATAAAAATAATAAAATTTAAATTTATAATTTTATGTAAGTTATTTTAATTTTTAATATTAAATTAATTTTAATTATTTTTGTTACGACATTGTTTTTATTTTATATTATAAACACATAAAACGATAAATGTGTATGTTTGGTTTAACATATTTTTTAAAAATGTTGATTTTTATGAACTTTATAAATTCTTTTTAAAGAATGGTTATTTAAAAAAAATCATCTAAACAAATATTATGCGGCTAGTAACGAATCAAGGCTAAGAATGATAAGGTTAAAAGTTTTTCGTATAATTGTCACTTGCTTATATGAATAGAGGTGGATATGTAAATTAACTCATGTATATAAGTTTGACTTAATCGCTGTTAAATAATCCGAATAAGTAAATGAGTCTTTAAAATTATTGGCCCACATCTTATCCACTTTAGTCCTAGGTTAATAGTTAGGTTGTTGAAGTATTAAATACTTAAAAAAATGTGTAAAAAAGTTATATATATATATATATATATATATATATATATAACAATTTGTATATTTTTTTTTTAAAAATATCCTATAAACTGATTAGTTAATTCACAAGCCCAATCATTTAACTTACATGTTAAATAGATCAAACAAAAATTTATCTTTAAATAAACCTGTATTTTTATTAGTAATAACTCATTTACCCTGTGTATTATAAGAACCAAACCTAGTCCATATATCCACCTCTACATGCAGCAACACATAAACTAATTATTTACATTCTATTGAATTATTAACTTATTTCCTTGACTCATGGTGCAGCGAATGAAATTATGTAGAATGGAACCACTTGCTTTTGGCTTCTTGATTTTATTTTTTCTTTTACCGTCATCTTCAAATGTTAATCTTATTTAAGTTAAAAATATCTATAATACGGTGAAATTAATTTTTAGATAGATATTTTTTTATATATGAATTTTAAATTGAAAATTTTGTTTTAAAAAGGTAAACATGTACAACTTAAATTATTTATCTATTAAATGATTTATTTATTGTGAACAATGTAATATTTCATTCTTCTATGGTTAAAAAAAAAAATCCAAGTGACAACCAAAGTACATGCATCCACACCAAACTCTTGAAATCATTCCAAATTTCTTTTTCGTTCATACATTATCAAATTCGTCTTCTCCCAGTATATTATTGCTCTTGTGGTCCTTCAACTGCTAGCAGCAATTCAGCAAGCTTATACATTAAAGCCACACTATTGGATTCTCGGAGGCAATGTACAAAAATCACAACACAAGAACTTCTTTTCTGTATTATTTTTTTCCAAATTCATTCACTTCTTGAATTTATGTTATGATTATTTTAATTTCTTGTTAAACTTTATTATTTTTTTGTCAACTTATATTTCAACATGCTTAAATTTTTGTCAATCTATATTTCTATCAAAAGTTTTTTTTTATGAACTTATTTTCTTTTTAATTTATCTTTCTGCACTTCCTGTCAAACATTTTCCCCATATTTCTCTTGTCAAGAACGTGTTTTTTTTTTAACGCCAAACACTTTGTATCAAAATCATTTTTAAATTCTTGTTAGATTACTGATTTGACAAATTTGAAACCACAAAATTGCGGTGAAGAAGCTTAAGACCTTACAACATAAATTTTATGGGTAAAGAAGCTTAAATATTGTTGACAAAAAAAAATTACAAACACCATTTCTTAAAAAAAACTAAAAAAAGTTCTAAAAATAAAGTGTTATCTTTATTTTCCCCTTGAGTTTCTAAAATTAAGTGTTGTTAAATATACATTAAAAGAAGTCAAAATGAAACGGATAATTGGTATGCCAAAAACGATGAAAATATTGCGGTTTTGTTTATTAGTATGTGTGGATGGAGAAATTTAAAATTATTAGATTTTATATTTTTAAATAATAAAAAAATTAAAATTTTAAAAATTTGTATGTGAGTAGTTTTTATATTAAATAAAAAAATTTGAATAATTTTTATTTAAAGAAAATTTATAAAATTTTATATTATATTAGTTTTTTGTTAATTATTATTTATAATTTTTTCATATTTTTTTAAAATGATTTTTTTTTATTCGCAAATCTCTATTCTAAATTTTTCTATCAAAATGAAAGGTTAAGAATCATGAAAAGAAATTGTTAGTAACATCGGATATCATATTATATTTTTGTTAGTAACATCGGATATCATATTATATTTTTAATAAAATGCTCACTTTAATTTCTTAAATTCTTAATTTATAAAGTTTTCACAACCTTTCCAAAACATGGTAGTTGCTACTGACGAAGTGGCAATTTGTTGATCAATAAAATTATCCTTAAAAATTCAGGTGGCGGCGTCCTTTCCTTTAGCCGGCCGGTTACCTGCACCGGTGGTGACGACAGCAATAGCGACATAATGGAGCCTTCAATGCAATTTTTTTATTGATGTAAATTTGACAATTTTTGCGTGATTTTGGTTTGTAAGCATATTTTCTTGTTATAAATTATCTAAATATTTTTAGCCGTACGTAAAAAATTGATATAAGAAGTAATTTTTTCTATAATTTTTGATTTATTGGAAATTAGTCTTCAATAATTCATTTGAGAAATAATTTTATATATAAAAAATTAAATGATTTACAAATTCAAAAAAAAATTTATGTAATCTTTTTTACTTCCTAACTCTTTTTTTTAGGATAATATTTAACACAGTTGTTTAAAAAAAATATTATGACAAGCTTTTAAAAAAGAGTTGTTTTTATTAGATGTTTATTTGAGTGTACCTTATTTGTCTTGTGCATTTAGTCTAAAAATGTTTTTTTTTTAGTTTTCTTATATATATGTTTATGGTTTTTTTAGGGGATTAGATGCATATATATATATATATATATATATATATATATATATATATATATATATATATATATATATATATATATTAAACATAACAGCAAATTTTATTGTATAAAACTAATTTTTTGGTTAAAATAAGTTTTGATTATTAAAACAACTTAAACGCGCGAATAGTTTACAAAATAATTACAATTCAACCAATACATAAGTTTTTTAAACTAGCAAAGAATATACACTTGACTATGGTGGATGGTTATATTACCTAAGCCGAATTACTTTGAAAAAAATATAATACAGAGGTTTAAAAATTAGTTAAAATTATTAAATTTTTAAAAATTTTATTTACTTTTTAAATTTTTATTAGTTATATAAAAATTTATTTTTATCTTTTTTTATTTGTTACACTTGATAGATATAAAAATATATGTCAAAAAATTAATGCTTTTCTGAAAACTAAAATAGATATAATTAGTAACAACAAATTTTGTCCTCTAAGTTTAGACACATAAAAGAAACAGAAAAAATTGTTTTCTTTTAAAATGCTTTTCTTCTCACCTTGAGTGACAGTGGTTTAATCACGCAATAAACTGAGCTTTTAATTACTTTTTCTGTCCAGTTTTTCTTTTAATATAACCTTTACTTGTTAAATAATAATGCTATATTGTGTTTAGCTGTTATTCCAATTCGAGAAGGCATCACAATATTTGTGGGTTATTGGTGTGATATTCGGATGATTCCTTTAAATCTTTAAAAAAAAAAAAATAGTCCAGAAACCAAATTATTAATTGATTCAATAAAATGTGACTTTAAAATTACACCAACAATTTATATTTTTTTAAGAGAGACCAACAATCTATGGTACATTGCAAGTAAGGAAAGAAATAAATTGAGTTGGTTTAGATTTAGTAATATCTAAGTTAATTTTTGAATTTAAAGTTAAAGTTTTATATTTCTTTTTAAATTTGGATATAAAAATTAAAACATGATTTTATCTGAAGTAAATACATTAACATGTGATTAAATATTTAAATTCTAATTATTAAAATAATTATTTTTAAAAAAATTACAAAAATATCATTGATATAAATTTGATCAAAACTCTTACATTAAATTCTCCAAATTGATCAACGTTAAGATGAAGAAAAATAGGGATCGAAAAATTAGAAAGAAATTAACCCCTCCCCATTTTTTTAACCATCAAATAAATGTATTCGAATCTACTAACTTAACGATGCATTTTATAGCCTGTTCTCATAAGTCATGATAAGTTTCACATAAGGACATTTACCTCAAAGAAAAATAAAATTTATTTCTTAATTTTAATTTTAATATAAATTATTGAAAGGTGTTATAATTTGTTGAATTGCTGCAAGATCAACATATCTTATTTACTTGCCAAATTCAACAATTTGCATATATTTTTCATTATTTTATATTAAACACGGGAAAATATGTTACAACAAATCTTATGTCTAGTTTTATTCTTTATATTTTTGTTGGAATTAATAACTAAGCTGATTATTGTTTGCTCAGTACCCAACTTAAATAACTTGCATTCACCGCGACACTTACTTAATAACCAGAAGAGTTGTTTATACTTTGATTTAAATTATCTTTTAAATAAAAATTTATCTAATCTGACTAGTAAGATACTTGTAGTTTACGTTGTATTGATTTAAATGAAAATATCAATTTTTATCACGCTATGCTTTAGATGGAAGATCTACAAAGTAAAAACAATTTATTAAAAAACTAAATTTTAAAATGTTTTGTTTAAACATTTTTATAAAAATTTTAAGTTTTAAAATTTTTTAATGAGATTTTAATACACTAAAATGAATGAAATTTAACTTTTAGTAAAATATAAGAATTAAAAAATCTGTTGTAAGTTTTCTCTGTTATTTCATTTATACTGATTTTTTAAGATTAAATCTAATTATTATTTTATAAAATAAATTTAATATTTGTATAAAATTTCATATAAAAATCGTTTTAATAATATTTTTCAAAACATTTTTTGTAAAAAATTTAAGTTTAAATTTTTTTATTTTTATTTTACTTTATTGTAAAAAATAAATTATACTTATACAAAAAGAATTATAAGTATAATATCAATTTATCAACATTATTTATACAAAAAATAAATTTTTTAATTTTTAATTTTTAAATAATTTATATATTTCTATTAAAAGATTAAAAAGTTAAATTAAAAATTAATTTAAAAAATTATAATAATTATGTTAATTTTTTTTTATTTTAATATACTTTATGAATTATCATTAACATTTATATATATCAAATATTAAATAAAATAATATAATAATATATTTTATTAACTCAATAACATATAATATAAAATAAAGTAGCTAAATAAAAATATATTAAATATTTATTTATTTTTATATTAAATTTCATCTTATCTAATTTTATTTTATCAATTTTTTATTCTATATTTTTTATTTAATTCAAAATAATAAACTAACTTTAAATTTATAACATTAATTTTTTTTATCTATAAAGATATAATTGAATAATTATTTATTCAATATTTTTATATATAAAATTAAATTATTTTATTTAAACAATAAATTTGTAATTCAATACATTTACATTTATATCAATAAAATAATAAATTAAATTTAAATTATTTTATTTAAATAAAGAATTTAATTAAAAATAATTAAATTTTTATATATTTTTAATTATTTTAAATGTTAACATTCTTCATTTAGACATTAGACTAAATCAAATATGGAAAAAAATATTTTTGATTAGGTTTTTATTTCTTTAATTTTAAGTATACAATTAGTATTAAATTTGCATATCATCCGTGCATTATAAGGATATTTTTGAATATAAATATTTTTATAAAAATAAAAAAATATATTTTTATTATTTATATTAAACATTCTTTTAAATGGCAATTAATTAAAGAGATAGAATTATTAAATTTAAGAATAAAATAAAGAAATTATGAGAATAATTTCTCAACTTTGTTTGACATTCGGTATGATATTAATATTTAAAATTAAAAATTATATTGTAGTAAATATAGAATTTATTTTATTTTAAATAGTATGTTTTCTTAGAATTTGTTAGTGTATTAAAATTCAAAGGTTAAATTAAATTTAAGAAACGATATTTGCTAAAAAAAAAAATCAAACTAAATTATATGTTTTAACGAGGATAAAAATAATTCTTAAAAATATTTTTTAAACTTAAAGAATTAAATTTATTTGAAATATAGTTGTACAAAGTAAATTATTTCTAATGTAGAATTAAATTAACCTATTATAAACCCACTTAAAGATGTCTTACTAAACTAAAATGGCCTTTCACAAACTGATTTTGCAATTGATGGTTAACTAAAAAATTACTCCATTGCCATAAAAAAAACTGTTGTAAATCGTTACCGTAAAAATAATTTATTTTCTCAAAAGTATAAGTCATTTTTATTTAAATTTAGTAACATAAACAATTCCCATTTTAAGTTCGCACAAATGATTTTTAATAATGTAATTAATTATAGTACTATATTTAAAACTGGATTTTTTAATGCAGAAAACTGGAAATTGTTTGACTCTCTTGTTAAGAAAATATATAATCATAAAATATATGATTTTATTTTCATTCAGTTTCCTATTTTTCGGTTTTGCGAAAACAACGTCCACCTTTATATTCAAATCTCGGTTGACTAGATGATGCAAATCTTGTGTGTTGAACTTTTGATCAGGTGTGGTATTATTCTATGCGTCACCTTGATTAAGCTTGGTCGGCATGGCGAAGCACGCCTTAACCTCAACACGTGCACTGTTATAATTGGTCTGTGATTTTCTCACTTCCAAATCTACCCCTAACTTTCCTCAACGGAATTCACCAGCTTAGCAATCTTATTGGAGAGAGAGAGAGGGGCCGTTACTTATATCTGTGCTATCGCCGGAATTGCTCGTTTATCGTACCGGAAAAATATCGATCTCGTCGCCGGCTAGCAGCCATGGTGAACCCCTTGGTGGAACGTGCCACAAGCAGCATGCTGGTGGGCCCTGATTGGGCTTTGAACATGGAGATCTGTGATATACTCAATCGTGAACCTGGGTGCGCCTAGTTTTTTATTTTTCGCTTCTTTTTCCCTTTTCTACCTAATCCAGAACATGTGTTTTTTTATATGCAATTTTCTTCTTCTTCTTCTTCTTCTTCCTCCTCCTCCTCCTCCTCCTCCTCTTCTTGGTGTGTTTGAGCGAAATGTTCTTTATTTTTGTGGTTTATAACTTTATGGCAGAATTAAGAACAAAAATGCACGACTGTGATTCCTTTGGTTTTCTGTTTTGAATGATTCTCTTAATGATAGCTAAGCTATAGAGTGGGGTTAGTGTAGATGGGTGAAGATTGGTGTTCCTTCTACGTTTCTTCTGCTCTTATTTATCTCATGATGATGAAGGTTGTGATTTCACTTTTGCATTGTTTTAATAGTACACCAATGGAACAGCGAAATGTGGAATAGGAAATTTCAAATTCGAGCCGGAGCTTGGACTTTTGAGTTTTCACCTTTTGAATTGGTGATTGGGATTGGGTTTTGTTGCTCCATTGATCAGTTTGATCAATTACGGAATAGGGATAGTAGATGGCTATTATGGATTCTGCCGATTTGTGCATGATCCACTTGTTCGTGCTTATACTGTGTGATGTCTAATTTGCTTCTGGTCACTAAAAGTTGACAGTTCCCTTTCTATAGGACATTATAAGCTCTTTAGGAGCTTATAGTTATCGTGTTTGTGCCCGTTTGGTCATGCTTCAAAATTTGGAAATCCCATATCTGAATATAGCATTTCTCATGTTTTACGTTGGTTATAAGTTACAATCTTTTGATAAAGGGAGATAGGGGTGACACATCAATTTATAATTATGTTTCTACGCACTTCTGAGTTTATACAGTTTGGAACTGGGTTTTCCTTTTCTTTTTTTTCTTTTTTTGAATGGATATAAATGTTTAACTGGAATTTTATGTATAATTTTTTTTTTTGCTTCTTGATTTGTACCTCCAGGGTGTGATAACTTGGTTTGATTATGATTTATCAGGCAAACAAAGGATGTTGTTAAAGGTATAAAGAAGCGGCTCGGAAATAAAGTTCCTAGAGTTCAACTTCTTGTACTAACTGTAAGCTCATATATTTTATTATATGCTTTTTCAACTCTGATCTTAACATTTGTCAGGCTGCTTTTGGATGTTTCTTTTATTCATTTGTTTTTCAGATTACTTTTTGAACTCATAGTTCTACACGTTTGTTTGATTTAATGTTTTTCTCTACTTGTCTGAAATAGGCATTTCCTTAAAACAACCATGAGCAAAGAAAGAGCCTACGATCAAAACCCTGTCTGACAATAGATTTAAGGGAAAATAGAATGCAACATTTCACAACTACCGCATTAGCCTGTAGATTGAGGAAAAAAAATTATTAGAAGAGAAGACTATTTTCAACTTTTTTGATTCATTGGATTCAATTTTTCTATTTTGATTGATAAGTGACCGGTGCAAAGCTTTTGTTATCTATTTTCTATCATGTGGGAATGATACAACGGAATTTTTTACATTGGTCACTGTTTGGATGTTTATTTAGTTATAGTGGTACGCTTGCTGAACTGTTGAAAAGGACTGTTCTTCCTCTAGAATGTTCAAACTATATTTTCCACATATTGTTATATATTAAGAAGAGTCTGAACACCCCCTTAACTAAACCTCTCTATTAGCATAGAAACCCTAATTTATAACAAATCCTATCCCTTAAAATAGACCCAATTCTGGAAGACTTGGATAAAATATAAAATAATCCTGCTACAGAAACTATGTTAATATGATTCAGTGTCCTATATAAAATGCTACTAACAGCAACTCAATGTTGAATTATAATTAACCCATTTTATCCTGCATAGATGTGTTTCTTCTATTGAACTATCAATGCTTGCTTATACTGCTTTACAATGTTTGGAGTTTGTTTTAACGTTGAATTTTACTATAGGATTGGTTTATAGGGGACCTTTATAATAGGATCCAATATGGTTTCTGTGGATTTCATTGTAAAATTCAAAAATATTGGTTTCCATTACAATTGATTGGCTCTAAGCGGTTTTGTTGTTGGGGGATTGAGTCATTTTGTTAGATTTGAATTGCAAGCAATTAAAAATCTTGTACTGTCAGCTGGTCAACGTTTGTTCTAACGTGCACTATGAAAGGTTTTCTAGATAGTTTCTTTAGTGTGGCATTTTCTTTTTGATGCTTGAAATAGAAGTCTTTTCATTGAACTGGCTTGGAGTCAAGCCAATAGTAGTGTGCTGCATATGGAAATTGCATGTTGCACGATCCATAATGCAGTTGCCGTTCTTTGTTCGGTTTGCATTAATGTAGGAGTTACTTTTGAGAATACCTTAGAGCTGTATCAATTAGATTTGTTCAGATAGGGTGGATTCTATCTAGTCTGGATATAATGACAATGTTTGTATCATCCTTAATAATAAGAAAAGCATATTTGTTTTTCCAATGGCTTGCTATATTTTAGCTGCTGGAGACGATCGTGAAGAATTGTGGGGACATTGTCCACATGCAAGTTGCCGAGAGAGATGTTGTTCATGAGATGGTGAAAATAGTAAAGAAGAAGGTATTCATTTTTCTTGCATGTTTGCATAGCCTTCCTATTTTGTACCTGATTTCATCATGCAAAATATGTTTACAATATTTATCATGCCAACTGTAGCCTGATTATCATGTCAGAGAGAAGATACTGATCCTCATAGATACTTGGCAAGAAGCTTTTGGAGGGCCAAGGCCAAGATATCCACAGTACTATGTTGCCTACCAGGAACTGTTGGTATGTTTATCAAGCTATTTGGACTGAGATTTTTTTACCAATTATTTCATCTCCAGTTACCATTGAAAGCAAGAATAGACACAATTCATAAAGGAAGCGGGATGGCTGCTATTTTAAATATTATAATACAAACTAAATTTATATTACCCATATATGTACTAAAAAAAAATTCATGATAAAAATCACCATCAATCTAGGAGAGCACTGGGAACATGGGAATGAAGTCAAGAAAATAAAAGATGATGGTGAAATTGATAAAAAAGAACATAACAAATTAGATAAAATTTCCTAGAATGTGAATTTAGAAGTCTAAAGGAAGAAGAACAAAACACAGGAAAAATTGATCCTGTCAATTGTGATGGAACAGAGGTCAAATTAAAGGTAACTTTGGTTTGAATGGTCAAGGAAGAAGGGTTTCAAATCCTATTATGTTTCTGAAACAAAAAATGCATTAGAAAATGGGGGAGAAATCATGATTTTACCCAAAAAGTTGGTTTTTGAAGCCTATATCATGGCAGTGCCACTATAGTGTGCAAAAAGCTGCTACTTTGGCTGCTATGACTGCCTCTGCTATTTGAATCCCCTAGCTGCCCAGGGCTCTCATTTGATTGCTTATAAGGGTTGATTTTGAGTGTGAATGGTTACAATCAGATTTTTTCTTAAACCTTTTTAAAATTAGTTTCTTTGTCTATTTCTTTTGTTCCATAAAGGATTTATTTGTTTCAGCATGCTGGGGCAGTATTCCCTCCGAGGTCTGAGCAATCTACACCTATATTCACACCGCTACAAACGCAACCATTGACATCATACCCTCAAAATATACGAGACCCTGCTGCTCTGCAAGACACAGCTGAGCCCTCTGCAGAGTCTGAGTTTCCAACCCTAAGGTACCATTCTATCTCTTGTTATCATGCATAAAGAAGTTGACATAATAATTAACACATTTCCAACCCTAGGGTATATTGATTGATAGTCAAGTAGTCATTGCTTGGCATCTAACTCATGCTATCTATCTGCAGATTTTTCTTTGACGAAATATGTTAATTATATATAATTCTGGTGCAGTTCAGTATCATAACCATATCTATTACCTTTCTAGATTTTCTTTGTGGCTCATATATCACATTTTGAAGCCATATACTGTTACTTTTATAATTTGAATTACCTTGTGTTTTGTTTTATTGATTAAGATGGTTGCTGCATCGTCTTTTTTCTAATGAATTGAACAAAATAAGGTGACTTTTGGGGTAGCAAAAATCCAATTTTTTAATTCGCTTTTCTTTTTCATTTTATTTTTTGTTTATTCTTTTCTGGATCTATGAATAGTCTCAAAAGAGTGATAGATAATTGATTTTTATAGCCACCTGTTGTTACTTGCTTTATACAATACAAAAAAATCCTAGTCTGGATGCATTCATCTTTAAAACTGCAAGACTTTTTTTTTTTCTTTTCAAAATATAAGAAGTTGAACTGTATGAATTTTATTGAATTGAAATTACATTCACATCTTTTCTTTGTAGTATAATGAGCATGTTTATATTAAGACCAGGCTATAAGTAGAAGAGTGCAAGCAATGGGTGTTTCCAATCCAACATTCTTTAGGCATATGCTAGGACACCGATTAAGGAAACTAAAGTCAAAAAGTCATCTAATATTTGTTTTTTAAGTAATTGGAAGCATTTAATAGGGCGTACTAAATGTTCTCAACTATTACCTTTAGGTCACTTGTTAGCAAAACCCTACTATTTATCATTGAGTGAATTTCATGTGGGTCGCACCAAACAGGAACTAGAGAGGGGGGCCAGGTTTTTTCATGGGACTCACATAAAGTATACCCATCAATAGAGTATGTTGTTAGCATTTCTGTAATTATTATTATTACTATTATGATGATAAAACTAATGCTACATGTTGTAGACAATCTCAATTATCATGCATTGATTTGTTTTAATTGAAATTCTATTGCCAGTTTGACAGAAATTCAGAATGCACGTGGTATTATGGATGTTCTTACAGAAATGCTCAATGCATTAGACCCTGGTAACAAAGAAGTAAGTTGTTCTATCCAAACTTCCAAATTATGATGTAAAATAAACACAAAGAACATTTTGTGAAGCTTAAGGCTTTTATCGATAAAGCTATTGGTTCTGTTGAATATGTGACATTTCATTTAAGTCCTTTACTTCTATTTTCAGGGGCTTAAGCAGGAAGTTATTGTTGATTTGGTGGAGCAATGTCGAACATACAAGCAGAGAGTGGTACACCTTGTTAATTCAACATCGTAAGGCCTCTTCTCCCTTTTCATGGTATTATGATATAATTATGGCCATATTATAGATTCTTTACATTTTTTTTCATATTAGCTCCAATCTTAGTAACTTTTCTTCTTTAAATCCAAAGAAAAAACCAAGTTATTAATTATACTATGCTTTTGTATACTTTTACAGGGATGAGTCATTGCTATGCCAAGGACTAGCTCTGAATGATGATCTACAGCGGTTACTGGCTAAGCATGAATCAATTGCTTCGGGAACTTCTGCTCAAAATCATACTGAGGAACTGAAGCCTGCACCTACTGGAGCACTTGTAGATGTTGATGCTCCTTTGGTTGATATTGGAGATACCAGTAAACAAACTGATGGGAGGTAGTCCAGTGTCTATTGTTGCTCTCCATTATTACTCTGCATTCATTCACATAACATACTATCAGTCTTACCTGATGAGAATTCAAATAGTTCATTTTTTTTGCCCTATTGAAATCCATGTAATTTTTTACTGTTTGCTATTATTTTTGACCTAATAAATTTTGTAATTCAAAATAAATGCCAAACTGTATGTGCCAATGGAATCCTAAAAACTTGTTTGTATTGTTTCTAGTGGAATGATGTCTTTGCTGTTAGGAATCAAATTGAAGATGACCTTGTGCTGTTGGCTTTAAAGCTAAGGTTTTATGAATTTTGTGCTATTATTTTATTTTGGATACTAGTTTTTTCATTCCTCATATCTGCGCCTGGGAGTGTTATCCACTATGTGCCACTATCGAAAGATTCCATTTTTGCATTTTTAATGTTTTACTCCCTACATCAGTAATTGTTGTTGAATCTTGTCCTTGATGAATTATTTAGTCTGCTTAGGTTCAATTGCAGTGTTACATATGTTGTTGGTTTATGTATAAACATGCAGAACTAGATTGGTGTATGAAATTACATTCCAAGTTGACTTAAAATGTTCGGTGCCTTCTGGTTATATGGCTTTTCATTTTAATATATTTCTGCAGATCACCTTCTAGTGTTGAGGCAGGGTCTCAAACATTGGATCGGTCATTGCTTCCTGCATCCCCTACATCAAACGGATCAGCCCCCCCTCCAAAGGTTGATCCCAAAGTGGACTTGCTCAGTGGTGACGACTTTAACTCACCAAAAGCAGAGACTTCACTTGCCCTCGTTCCTCTAGGAGAACAGCAGCCTGCCAGCCCTATGCCTCAGCAGAATGCCCTTGTTCTTTATGATATGTTTTCTAATGGAAGCAATGCACCTACTTCTGTTAATACCCAATCAATTGATGTTGCTTCCCAAACCAGTCCATTAGATCCCCAATTTCAGCAACAGCAGGCTTTCATATCTCAAGGTGCATTCTACCCCAACGGAAGTGTGCCAAAGATGGGGCCACCTCAGTATGAGCAATCACCATATACACAAAGCACAGGTCCTTCCTGGAATGGTCAGGTTGTGCAGCAACAACAGCCATCTTCACCAGTTTATGGTGCTCTTCATGCTTCTTTATTGGGTTTAATTCCTGTTTGGCTTAAATCCTTCACAATTGCATTCTCTTTTAAACAGTTGCTGTGATGAATTTTGATTTCTGATCCCCTGATTAGCTTTTAAGTTGGTTCATGGCAAATTCATTGGTCTTCAATGTTTTCTTTCCCAGCTTACTGGCAGTATTTTGTTCGGTTGGAATTGGGGGAGAACGTCAATGTGCAGGATTTGTGCTCATATTTGGGATTTTTTGCATCATTCACCTTTTTCTTTGGTTTACAGGTCCGCAAAGTGGTGGATCGTTGCCACCACCTCCCTGGGAAGCTCAACCTACGCACAATGATAGTCCAGTAGCAGGCAGTCAATACCCACAACCACTGCAAGTCCCTCAAATGGTTATGACGCATACACAAAGTGCTGCACATCCTCAGGGACCCCAAGCAATGGGGCATGACCAGGCTGTTGGAATGTATATACAGCCAAATGCTAGCCATATGCCCCCAATCAATTTTCAAAGCAATCAGTTGGAGTTGTACCGTCAGCATATTCAGGCTGTTGCTGGTCCTTATATGGGTATGGCTTCATATCAAATGCATAATGGTCCTGTGGCTTCCATGTATCCTCAACCGATGTATGGCAACCAATTCCAAGGATATGGCTATGGTCAGCAACAAGGGTTTCAAAATGTTGAGCAGCAAATGCATGGTTTATCTGTGAGAGATGATACTGCCCTGAGAAATTCTTACCAGGTTTCTGCTACATCTTATCTGCCATCTGGGAAGCCTTCCAAGCCAGAGGATAATTTATTTGGGGACCTTGTCAACATGGCCAAAGTGAAACCAAAATCTACTCCAGACCGAGCTGAAAGCATGTAGAACTGTGATTGAGTTTACATTTTTCACCTGTTTGCTAAATCTTGTCCTCTTTTTTCTTTATTCTTTTCATTTTACTTTTATATCTATTAAAATATTAAATATATGTATATTATTATTTTTTTATGTTATTGTTTCATATAGTGTTGCATGTTTCGCACTTGGCAATAAATTATGTACATTTTTTCTAGTTATAACACCGAAAATTGAAAGGAAAAGAAAGTATAGAGCATCCAATGTGTTGGACTGAAGTTTTGGTGGCATCTGCATTCCTCTGTGCGACGGGAGATGGGAGTTTTATGATTACACGTCAGTTTGGTGTTTCCTTAAAATTGGGGTGGAATTTCATGAAATATTTCCCCCAGGTTTTCATTAAAAGATTTATATACTAATATTATGTCTATAATTTTAAGGATATGTTTGGTTTGACGGAAGCAGATCAAGTGGATTGCAATGAATTAAAATAGAATAAAATAAACAAAAATATAAAGACATAAAGGTTTTATTTTATTATTTTATTATGTTACAGTGAAATAAAGGAAAAGTTTTATTCTATTATTTGGATTATGCATTAAGATTATCATAAATATATAAGAGACTACCTCTATATGTCTGTTGTGTAGAACTGCAGTTCTTGTGTCCTGTTACAAGTAGTTTGGTATTTTCTTAAAATTGGGCATGACATTTCATGAAACATTTTTCATTAAAAGGTTTTTATCTTGTATGTGCTTTTAAGGGTATGTGTTGGATTAGTAGAGGGAGATAAAGTGAAATGAAATAGATTAAAATGGAATGAAATATAATGATATAAAAATTTCATTTCATTGTTTTAGTATGTTACGATAAAATGAAACATAGATAATGAAGAGAGTGAAATTAGATGTGATATTTTAATTTTTATATTATTCTAATTTTAAAATATTAATCATTTTTATTTTCATTTATTATATTTAAAATATATATATTACAAAAAATTATTAAAAGTATAACAAAATTATTTATAAATACAAGTTATTTATCGATGATAAAAAGGTTAATTTTAAACTTCAATTTGAAGATAGACTTAGTAAGAATAATATAAAATAAATGTATCCTAATTTTAGTATAAAATAATATGAAATTAATTTGTAAATAAAAATTAAAGATGATGTCATATTATAATTTTTATAATTTATACATAAAAAAGGATTAATAAAAAGAAAAAATATTTATTTTATCAAAGAAGGAAAAATTGATAAATATATTTTACAAAAAGTTAATTAGATTAGTCATTAATTGAATTGGTGTTCGTTAAATTTTGTAAAATTTATACTTGATTTTTTTTAATACATAAGTTAACAATATTTATGAAGTCAAAATAGTTTAAATATAAAAGTAAAGAAACTTACCGTTATATAAATATCTAATTAAATATATAAAAGTTAAAATTTTATTATAACATAAGTTAAAATACAGATTTAAAATATAATCAAATAATTAATATTCTAAAATTTGACTAAAACATATCATTATAAATCAGAAAAATAACTAAAACAATGTAGAATTTATATATAAGGAGTTAACATTTTAGAAATTCTTCACTGACAAATTTGAGCAAAGGAGTGAGCTTTCTTTAAGCGAGCGAACGGGTCAGGTGAGTGAGTGATCTTTTTTCTAACGGTCACGAGCGAGCAATCTAGGAGTTGCTTGAGCTAGAGCTAAATGCAACAAGTGAGTGAGTGACTCGGGGAGGAATACGAACGCTAAAGACAGCTCCTTGACTTTTATTGCTTTAAATAGAGCCTTTTTTTTACTGAATGCACGAGCATTCTATCTTCCTTTTGCTACTGTTAAGTGACTGACCCACTGCTGTGGAATAGGCACGATTAAGAAAGTTAGCTCTGGAGGGAGGCCAGAGTTAAATGATAATTGAGGTAGAATTTTGATAAATAAAAATTGGAGTTTGATAATTAAAATGAGATTAAGAATTTAAAACTATAAAAAATATAAATTTCTTTTATTTGACTTTTAAATTATGTTTTTACTTTTGGTCATTTTTTTTAATATTAATATTAAATAATATTATTTTAAAATAATTTTTTTTAATTTTTTATCATCTCAACTAAGTGGACCAGTGCACCGACTTTTACAAAAAGTAGTCGACTCAAACCAAGACAAATTAAATTAATAACATATTTAATCAAATAAATCACTCGAACTGATTTTCCAGTTCAACCGATCAGATTGAATTAATAACATATTTAATCAAATAAATCACTCGAACTGATTTTCCAGTTCAACCGATCAGATTGAGTTGAGTTTCAAAACATTATACTAAAATATTTACTTGGTTTTTAAAAAAATTATCATTATATTATATAATTAGATATCCTTATTAAAATAGCTATCAAACTTTAAAAAGGGAATAAAAAATATAAATCATAAAAATAAAAATAAATTAAGTTAAGTTAACTTTAAAATTTGAAGTTTGAATTATTTAAAATTTTGATATCTAAACTACCGAACCTGTTAACTATCATAAGTTTTTGTTTTGTCAGATCTATTATCTATCATAAGTGTAAAATAACTATCAATGTGTTTCACTCAAAATTAAGAATATATGAAGTAAAATTTTGGAATTCTAGATAAAGACAAAAACAACATATGAAAATTTTATTTTGAGAACAAAAAAAAGTTATATAATTTTTTTAAATTAAAAATTAAAATTTTAAATTTTAAAAAAATTATATAAATATATTAATATTATATAAATATAATACATTAAAATTAGTATAATAAATATAAATATATAATATATAAAAATAAATAAATTTTTAATAAATTAAATGATTTTTTATGAATTTTAAATCAATTTATTTATCTAAATAGTTTTTTAATAATCTATTTATTTATTAATCAATTTAAATTAGATTTTAAAAAATAAAATTTTAAATAAATATATAAAAATATCAAAAAATAAATGACACGAAATAATTATTTATAAATATTTTAGAAAATAAAAATTAGTTAAATAATATATGACAATTGAAATGATTAAATTACTAGATGTGATTGATACTAATTTGATAAAAATAAAAATAAATATTAATATTAAAATAAATGAGTTATAATTTACAGAAGAATAAAAAATTATAAATTATTCATATTTAAAATATTAATATTTTTTTAACAAAAATAAATATTTTCATAAGTTGTTCATAAAAATTATAAATACTTCAATGCTTAAATATCATACTTCACAATTCATTAAATTAAGTATTGTAATTTTTTAAGCAAATGTCGTATTTTTATTTTTATTATAAATGTATTAAAATATGTTAATGAATAAATTAAAAAATACTAATTTAAAATAAAATATTCAACAAATCATTAAATTTTTATTACATTAAATATTTTATTTTTGCAACAAGAAATATTTATTAGAAAAATTAAAAATAATTTAATATCCATTTAACATAAAATTAATTTTAAATCATTGAATAAAATTAAAATATAAAAATAAAACTAAATCATGTATTTTTATTAAAATATATACTCATATTCAAAATTTCGAAAATTAAATTTTCACCAAGCCTTTACTTATTGTAATTACTAATTATAGTTCCGGTCGGCGGTAAAAAATCTCAAAGGAGGGGGAAAAAAAGCCTTTATTAAGAGAGAAAAAAAAAAGCCTTTATTAAGAGAGAAAAAAAAAAGCTGGTGGCATCTGTGCTCTGCAGACTTCAGTGTGTGAACGTGGCACCTATCGATCGTCGTCGAGGTGGGTCCACTGCTTTAGGGTTTGCATTCCATTTTGCTTTTCATTTTCTTCATTTCCGATCCAAACTCAACAAAGCGTTTCTTCCATTCTTTCCTCTCTGTAAGTCGTCACATCCAAAGATATCAATCAACAGCTTCGTGCCACACGGTACGATTTTTGTTCCTTCATACTTATTCACGGGTTCTCAAATTTGTTCATAGACACGCATAATTTCTGTTTTAATCTGGCAGTTAAATTTATTCCGAGGATTATCTTTCAGGTTGAGCATATCCAGCATGCAGGTTCGTTACAACTCACTAATTTCTTTTCCTGGTTAGAGTTGATTTAATGGATACACTAGTTGTGAGTTACCTGTTGATGTTTCGAATTTAATAACATTTCTCTGTGGATGATGAATCTGAACGGTTGTAATTGTTATGGTGCGGGTTTTCTTTGGGATTAGTTGTTTTGAATTAACTGTGGATGATGGCGGTGTGTTGCCTTACAAACAATTACATTGATTCAATTATGCCTTGTCTTTGGATTGTGTTTTGCATGTAGGCATCGCGGGCAAGGCTGTTTAAGGAGTACAAAGAGGTGCAGCGAGAGAAGGCAGTTGATCCTGATATTCAATTGGTCTGTGATGATTCTAACATTTTTAAATGGACAGCTCTTATCAAGGTATGCTTACTAATAATTATTCTAGAAGACTATGAGATATTCAATTTCAGCCTGTATGTGATTAGTCTGGCCTTTGTTCTGATTTGTTTTGTTTATATTAGGGACCCTCCGAGACTCCTTATGAGGGAGGGGTGTTCCAGCTTGCTTTTTCTGTTCCGGAGCAATATCCTCTACAACCACCTCAAGTCCGGTTTTTGACTAAAATATTTCATCCAAATGTGCATTTTAAGGTAGGATGGGTCCCTCTGCAAGTAACTATCAGTTTGTCTTGTACTGGTACTTTTTTATGTATAAAGAATGACTATATGATTTCTGAGGAGAATTGGATTATGTTAATTTATTTCACAACTTTCACTGATGAAATGGTTTCTAAAATTTTCCAAGTGATGCATAGTTTTAAGAATATCTAACAGTTGTTTGCATAATGAATGGGATTTAGATATCCTGATAGCCCTGCTATTCAATCATAGGTGTTGAAATGAAAAAAATAAAATCCTGTGACTTCTAACATAGACATGTTTTGGCTCTCATGTGTGATATTTATATATGATGAGTGTTTGTTCTTGGTCTAATTTACCGTGATTACCTTCTCCATGGTTGAAAAATGTTAACAGTTTATGGGAGGCTGATAAGTTATAGAAGGCTAAGCCCATACCTGCTATTAAGTACTAACCCCTTTCAGTTTCATAATGAACTCATTGTAAACAGAATTCATCCCTTGATTTGAATTTGATCACCTGGTTAATTATTTTTGCTTTCCTTCTGTTCTTTATAAGTTGATGGATAGCTTTTTTCTTCTAGTTTTGGTGTTCTTGACTTTTCTTCATGACAATTATTTAAACATCTGGTAATTTTCCAGACTGGGGAGATTTGCCTAGACATCTTGAAAAATGCTTGGAGCCCGGCATGGACACTTCAATCTGTCTGCAGGGCGATAATTGCTTTGATGGCGCATCCGGAACCTGACAGCCCATTGAATTGTGATTCAGGTCAACAAGCTTTTTCCACTTTATATCATTTTCTCATTTCTCCACTTTATTCTCCTCCCTCCTTCCCCAAAGGAAAAGAAAGAACTGCAAGAAAAAGAGAAATGAATTCATTTGACACTGTGTTGTAGTGTGCTTCACCTTGATTATGGATGACTGATCAGATTGAAATTGGATTTGAGGAATGAGAAAATGCAAAATACATGCCAATTAACTATTCTTACGCATACACTTGCTTCTCAATTATGGTTGAGAGAATAGATGAGGAGTTGGCGTGCACTATAATCTGGTGTTTCAGTTAATGCAGACTCTTTTATTGTCTTCAACTCTGTGACGTTTGAATTTACATGTATATTTCTAGATATTTGTTGTTGACTATAAAACTATCTACGATAGCGTTTTAGTATTATTGTAAAAGTAAAGAACTTCAAATCCCCAAGCCCTCAGCCCATTCCAAATCTATACCTTCATTTCCATTTTTTATCTAATACTAACAAAGGTGAGTTGAAAGACTTGTAATGTTGGCAACCAAGTATGAAAGGGGGACAGTTTTTCTGCTGCTTATTTTCATTTGTTGTTACAGGCAATCTTCTGCGATCAGGGGATGTTAGAGGGTACCAGTCCATGGCAAGAATGTACACAAGGCTTGCAGCAATGCCAAAGAAAGGCTGAATGATTTCTTATAACTTGTTTCCAATGTTTGTCTAGGTAACAAGTTAGCATTAGATACAGCAGTTCTTCATTCTAATCTTAATTTGCTTGAAATGTATACATTTTAAGACATGATATTCGATTGTTTGATGATATGTATTAAAGTAGCGACTTGTACAGAGTGTAGGTGTGATTTCGCATGTCTGGATTCTTGCCAGATGCCCAGAAGTGAGCTCCAATATATTCAAATAATCCTGATTGCTTCAATTTTATGAAAGCCTGATTCTTCATTCCATAACTTCAGTCCGAAGCACCATGAGGTGCAGTTAAATAGCTTTCATGGTTTATTAATTAGTTTATCACGGTCTAATTCTTGGTTCTCTTTTGGAGGATGTTTTTTACTTCTTCCATAATGCCTAACCATCTGATTATTAATGGGACTGGGGTTCACATATATCTGATGGTCGTGACCTCGGAGGAAGAAGCTTCTTGGAGGTCACAGCGTATATCAGGACTCTTGAAATCTTTCCCAATCTAAGAAAGAGGATGGGAGACACCAATCCACATACTATGATTTTTTCTTTTCCTGGCTCAACTGGCTAGACATAGGTTCTAATTAGGTCTTAACGCTTGTGATAAAGCACATTAGAAAACTTCTTGCGTAAGGTGCATCAAGTCAATTTGGATGCATTATTATTTAATGATTAAATAATTAATGTTTACCTGTCCTAATTTTATGTTAATAAATTTATTGGCCAAAATTAGTGCGCACCTGACATGAGTGTATTAGAGTTTATGCATTAATTTTTCTGCTCGATAATACTGCTCTTTCGTAATAAAGCCTTGACTCGTTACTTTACAAGATATTCAAACCATATATGAGATTGCAAACTAAAAGCGCTTATAAACTCGGATCTGATGTATACACTATACAGTATGTTTGTAAACACATTGGGCGAGGGGAAGTACGTTTAATGGGTGTAAATTTGCTTTGAATACCATTATCTTAACAGTGACTTTTGAATTGGTGATTATATTAAAAACAAATTCAATTTTTATCAACTTGATTAACATCAATTTTTTATCAACTGGATTAACATTTGTTAACGGTGTAAACGTGCTTTGAATACCCCTTGAGATTTTGGCCTCTAATGAAGGATTGATTTTGATAAAAAAAACTGGCTTCGAGCCTGTTTGGCAAATCATAAATAATTGAGTTTTCTTATTGTAACATATTTTCATAAAAAATGTGATTGGAATTAATTTAAACACGTTTTAATAAGGTTTAATAATTTACAATAAGTTTTATTAAACTTTAAATAAATTGATATTTGATGTGTTATTAAAAAATATTATTCAGCTAAATAATACTTGTATCTTTTGATTATATATATAGGAACTATTTACAAGTTATTAATTATGAAACTTGAACTTATTTAATTGTTGAATCTAATTTTAAAGTTAATTTTTTTATTTAATTAAATAAACAAATTCATCCAGTATTTATAGTGAATAAATAACTTAATTCAATTATACTTTTAGTTTGAGGTATATATCTTCCTTTAAATAAGGTTGTTAGGTTGAATATATAATATCTAATCCCATAAGATAATTTATCAATAGACTCGATTTAAGATCGAAGCGGGAGAGTGTGCTAGATCACCTTCTTCTTTCGGCCTTAGGCATTTTAGATTTATGCACCTATTGTTTGCATACTTTTTTATTCACTGGTAACCCTCCGGTGTGGAATTTGTCTTATTTTCTAACATCCTTCAAAATATTAAATTTGGGGAACAGCATAGAAGTCCCGACGGGAACAAAATCAAAGGACCAAAAAATAGGGGGAAAAACGCATTAAAGGTGTGTGTATACGAAGTAGATAAGAAATTTGTCTCATTGGCTGCCATTGTCTTTTGTCAACCCAAAATAACAAGAGAGTTGAAACAAATTTTACAGTCAGAGTTTACTCTCAGCTTAATGGGCAACTACAGAAACTAGAGTGCTAGCCGCCTTTGCAAGCAATATACCGTTGAAAATTCCATGAGAAAGTCATGAAGACACTTTATTTGATAGAAGTGATAAGAGCACTTTTCCCAAATTCTCATCCTTGATATAACAAAGTAGGCTCCAAGATAAATAAACCTTTTTACCAATTCAGCATAGTGTTTTGATTCAAGCAAAAACTTCACACACATGAAAATAACCTGTGCCCCAAGTGAGTATATCCTACATGAGTCACAAGCTTATTTCTCGGCAACTTTCTCAATAAAACTTCAACAAACCACTATTTTGACTTATCCGAGCTGTCAATAGCAATTGACCTCGTACTGTTTATGAAATCAGGTCCTGCAAGTAATGCAGATAGCTGATCAAGACAATTAAAAGTGCACTAAAGACAGTCATCATCACCCCTTGTATCATCAGCACCATCACAATTCTTAATGTAAACCAAGCCTGAATTACGATGCTCATGGCTGTTAGATGCTAGGACTCCAACTGTGGTGCGTATCTTTGGTCTTTGCCAGCTATCATTCTGACCTTCCTAAGACGAGATAACGTGTATGTTTGACAATCCTTTTAAGCTAACTTATATAATTTATTTCACTAGCTTAAAATCATGTTTGATCAAACTAGACTTATTTGGTCAAAAAAATATTTGAATAATATGTAGCATTTTATTGGTATTTTTTATGTAACAGCAAATCTCGTATGTTTTTTGCTTTTTTATTTTATAAAAAATGTTATGAAATTAAAAATAAAAAAATTATTAAAAAATGTTATTAATACATCTTTGAATTTTTAAATATTTCAACATAATTTTCAATAAAAATTTACTATTTTTTAATTTTTTTAATTAGCAACTATAAGCAAGATTTTTTTATCTTTATTATCTTATACTTTAATTTAATAATTAATTTACTAAATAATTTTAATTTAAATAATTAATTTATTAGTTTTTAACTAATTTCTCTGCTTTCAACTAATTTATCTGTTAATTTCCATAATCATACAAAAAATTGTGCTCTTGAAAAGTTGATTTTTACCTTGGTTATGGTTTTAGCCAAATCTTTTGGATTCAAAGTCGTCAACATTCCCGACTCTCCTAACCATTTTGCTTCCTGTAAGTCTACCTCTAACAGCTCTCCATGAAGTAGGAATCAAACTCGCAACAGCCAATAGCGCTAGTAGTTGCCGCAAACCCCACTTGCTCCAATGACAGCCTGACAGGGATCGTAAAGGTGGAGATGGAAGACTTTCCGAGATACTGAACATAAGCAAAAGTCTATACCAAATACTGTCAAAATCAAGCCCAAAACTTGAAGCTGGAGATTGTTAATAAGAATAAAAGTGTTCATACTATTGAAACCCATAGAACTGTTGCATGACTGAAGAAGAAAAACTGGGTGGTGGATAAGCCCCATATGATATTTAACCATAACCAGCGTAGATGACAGCCATGAAAGGCTTCATCTTCACTCCAACGGAAAGCCGTAAAAGATCCGAACTGTCTTCAAAGGAGAGTAACTCTCATGAAACCAAGAGAAACGACTTACAAAAAATGGTCTTTCATTTTTCATTTCTAATGCTCTACATTCAACAACCTTTATATATGTAGTGTCATTTTCCCTGCATATTACCTGTTAAAAAATATTGTTATTTTTTTTTCTCCTTTTCAAATTATTTATTATTTTATAAATTTCAAATTTTGTTAAATATTTTTTCACCTATGCTCTTCTGTAATAATTGTATGTCAACAAATTATAATTGTTTTTTTTTATTTATAATTTTCACTTTCTCTTTCTCATAATTTTCTTTTATATTTTCTCTTCTACATCAATTAATGATTCTTTAATTAAAATGTATAACTTGAAAGAGGTGTTTGTTTGGAAGATTTTTTTTAAGTCTTTAAAAAATTTTAATTCAAAAATATTTTTCTATATTTGATACTAATATTTTTAATTATGTTTTTATTAAAATATTCTTATAAAAATGGTAGAAATTCAAGTTTTTTATAAAGATGAAACTTTTTTAACCATATCAATTATAATATTTTTATGAATCTTTTAAATGTATCAAATATATTTATAATATTATGATTTTTAAAAAATATACTTTTAAAAAAAATGTATATACCAAATATCCTTATATTTTGGAAAAGACTAAAGGGTGATAACTAATTGAGTTTTTCTTTTTCTTTTTACCAATCCTACAAGTCCGAAATACCATAACAATTTATATCAAACTCTCCACTGTACCCCTCAAGTCCGAAGCACAAAGCACTATGTGAAGTAGATAAGAATCATTTCTCCTTGGCACTGAGTGAGGTCAGACTTCCATAAAATATTTTATAGGGGTCTCTTGGACTAGAGGATACATTCAACAGGTAAAGCAGTCTGCAATGTTCATATCATGCCACACATTATTTTACAAAGACAACTGAAATTAGCCAGAGCAAGTTGGTTTGAAGAACACAAACGGCTTGGAGAACACATCTCAGGGCACGGGCTAAGGCTTTAAAAACTTGTCAAACCAATCAGCTGATTCTTTAACCTGAAGTCTCGTTATTTGGTGTCCGATTCCAGGTTCTGCAATAAACTGCATGTCCAAGGAACAAATCATAAATGACCAGTCATGTAGTTATTTAAGACATATGGCGGTACTTTAAGGCAAACTGAAAAATATCTCACTAATCAATTTCTTAAGATATTGGATATAGAATAAATAAAAAATATTAAAATTAAATTAGAATATATTAAAAACCATGACGGAGATGCATAGTTTTGTTATAAGAATATCTATGCAAATCCTACTTTTTTTGTAAGTGTTATATAAACAAGTACATCCATTTATTGTCTTACACAAAAAATATTTTTTATTTTTATTTAATCATTAGAAGAAACTATAAGAATAAAAAATAAAAATAGAATTATTTTAATCTATTTTTAATTCTATAAATGTGCTAGTTAATATTTGCTAAAATAAAATGCTATAATGGATCCATCATATCTTTGTCAAAATACCCTCATTTTTTGCGTTGTTTAATATGTAACACAAAGATTAAAAGAAAATTAATCTTCTCATTTATATTAAACTTATTTGACATTTCATAAACTATTGTTTCTCTTTTTTTGATAGAGATATAATTGGGACAAATAAAAATTAACATTATAAATTTTAAAATGACAGATAAATATAAAATCTTAAAAAATGACAAATAAAAAAAATAGAGATAGTAATTTACTTTTTTAATTGATTTTACGAGCAAATGTCACATTTGTTAAAGAATAAAAATATTACATAAAAAATCTTTTTGAGTTTTTAATACATGAATGTTTTAATTTTTATGTAATAAGTTACATCAACTATCTTCAAGGGATTTTTTTTAATAGTTATAATTATTTATATTATTTTTTAAAACAAAATTTCTTGTGGAGTCCATATGTAAAATAAGACAAGTATATTTGACCTGATTCCTTAAATAAAAAAAAAGTGCCGAGATATAAAACAACGCATTAAACAACTTGGTATAATTTTATAACAAAAAAAATCAATGTCGAAAGCTTTAACTGCATGGGATATCATATAATCATTTATCATTTTCTATATTATGAATGAGAATCTTCTTTCTATATCGAAAGCTTTTCTATTTTTTTCACAAACCCTATTTTATAATTATTATTTATTTTTATATTTTAAAAGTAAATTATTACCCATTAATTTTTGTAAAGGTAAATAAATTAATAAGTTAAAGCAAAGAGAAAATATGATATGTGCAATGAACAATAAAAAATTACTATTGTTATATTTTTATTTTTATTTTTATTACTTGTTATAAAGAGATTATATTGTTATTCTAAAACCCAAAACAAAATTTGTCAGAAAATGTTGAAGTAAACCTCCCAGCCAGGTGGGTCGAATTGAATAGCGCGACCATTTAAGTTCAATGATGAAAAATCATTGTCCAATTAACAAATCCCTCTTTTTTTAAAAAAAGAAAAAGAAAAAAACGAAGAAAGTAATTAATTCTGGTCACTAACTCTAATCCAATTACATTCCCCCTTTTACACACGCAGCTTATATGGCCCATTTACTCTAATTATATCCATTCAAACAAAATATAGTGAATCGTCAAAACTAATAGATTAATCAGTAAGAGGGAGAGCCATTATGCTGACCTTCTACCGTGCTGTGAAACGAACTGGGCTGGAATTAATTATGTAGTCCATAGCAAAAAGAGACTTAACATAACCGACTATAAATTCTTGTTGTACAATGCACAAAATACTAAAAAAAATCATTAAATCATACTGTAAATTCTTGTTGTAAAGTAGCTTGACCAGCCCTTTACGAAATAAAAAAACTTGACTTAGGCTATCAATATATTTCAGGATTACGCTTTAGAATTTAGATCCTTTTTAATTTCCTCAAAGCTTTAGATCTGTTGGTTAAAAGCTCAAACATTTTGGGCCATAAAAGCATAGCACCGCACCAGAAAACATTTTGTGCAGGCGTACCTTACTGAATGTTAGAGTATCTCTAATGATGTGATATATTTTAGTTGCTTAATTTTATTTTAATAATTTTTAGAATAATTCTATAAAAGACATATTATTATTATTTTTACTTATTACAAGAAACTCTATTCTTCAATCGTGTAATTCTAAAAAAGTTACTAAAAAAGTATTACAAAATAATCACATTTTTTTATATAAAGATAATATTATTTCTAAAAAAAATATTAGTTTTTTTTTTTTAATTTTTATGTAATAAAAAATGTGGTATAATAAAAAATGACATTTATTTTAACTATTTTTATTTTTATAAAATCCCATGACTTCTTTTATTAAACATTTAATTTTATTTTTTATTAATAGTTTTTATTTATTTCTAGGTATTATTCATTAATTTTAATATACTTCAATAAATTTTAAGATATATATTTTTAAAATAAACTAATTTAAAGATTATTGTAGATTTAATCATTTTTAATTTGAATTTAGTTTTTAAATTTTGATATAACATATCAATAAAAATTATATGTTAAAATTTTAACAATCCATTTTCTCAATTTCATCTTTAATTTTAAAAATTTTATCTTTTCAGTTTATTATTAATATAATATTACTAACAAAAAATTACTTTTTATTTATTTTTATTTATAAACTTTATTTAAATTTAAAAATATTTATGCAATGCAAAGATAATATGCTAATGGTTGATTTTTGCATGTAAGAATAAGGTTCTGTTAATATAAGCTTTTAGAACACATTTTATGGATAAAAATAAATAAAAAAGTCTAATCATGTAATTTTTTGAAAATTTATAAAAGCATTTAATGTTTTTTTAAAATAAAAGTAATTAAGATGAGAAATATTACTCCACTTCTAAAATAAACAAATTCAAGATTTTAAGGCTACATACAAAAATTAATACTAAAATAAAATAAAAAATCATGTGCGTACACCCATCAAAATGCCATGTCATTCAAATTTTAAGAAGAATTTTGCTATGCAATGCTCAAGCACTGTAGCGTCAACCTTGTATTAATCATGAAATAGAACTACGAATTTGAATTCGACAAGTTTATGGTGGAAAAAATTATCAACTTTGGATGAATTTGAACTATTAATTTTAAATTTAACGATCAAGATTTCATCATAGTTCAAGATATATATATATATTTTAAAACAATAAGACGCATTAAATTTAAAATTAGTAATTTTTTCTGCCATAAAAGTCACCAAATATAAATCCTAAAAGTATATGAGAACCATTCATTATTGACCGACTGGTGAAGCTAACATTCATTTTTGTTGCCAATGCAATGCTTGAGAACTTCAAAAGTTCAAGTGTTATGTAGCACTGCCATACTTTGGAAAGCACATAAAATTCAAGGGACTTCTTTTCCACTTTTATAATGAGAGGTTTTTAATGAAGTAGTACTTTGTTTAAATCGGAAAATCGCAGGTTGCAACTAACCATTAAATCCATTCTTATTAAATTGATAACAGAGGACCGCATTAGTAAGTTTAAGATTACTCATCAAAGTGACCAAAGACTAGAAGTTCATACCTTGAAATTATCTAAACAGTGAAAGTCTCCATATGCCTGGCTTGCCTTTGGAATTTCCAAGCCTACAAGGGGACACCGAGGATCTTCCGCACCTAGAGTTCCCAACACACAAGAAAATGCTTCAATTCCAAGTTAGCTTAAAAAAGTCCACAGCAGCTGAACGGCCAGAATTACTAAATAGACTAATACAGATGGATGCAGTGGTCTACGATGTTATTGATATATCCAAAAGAAGCAAAAACATTGTGTTGCAGCAGTGTGGTTAACCTAAATTGGCAACATATGAAGTTTTATATGAATAAGGTAGCCAGATACAATAGAAAATGTTTAATGTACAATACATGCAAAGATCTTACCATTAAGAATAAGCAAAGGACGTGGAGCAATAATTGGAATTGAATAAGGTGAATCAAACTGGGAAGCTAAACCAGGAGCAATCCTGTCCCACACCTGATCAGAAATACAAAATTTTGAGATTCATATCTAGGTATCAACTGCAAACACTTTAGAATAGCAAGAGCAAAGCTCTATATGGAAATTGAATGGGTGAATAACTAGCAATTATTAAGAGATAATGTATCATGATACCAAGCAGCGTCAATCATGCTTTGTTAAAGCAATAAACATCTCAAAGCATATAACAAATTCATTTTGAGACAGAACCATAGTTGGATTCATAAAAAACTTGGCCGACCTTCTCCACCACTTCTTTGTCAATAGCACCTTTACCCAAATCATCACGAGCCACTGCATCCATGAACCTATGAGCATTAGGGATGTATATACCAGAAAACCTTCGGAATACATGTTCAGTTATTCATTGTTGGCATGCTCAATCCAATAGGATTAAGATTCATGTAATATTTTCACTTCTAGGCCTGACTCAAACACCGTTCCAATTTCACCATGTATTTAAATCCATAGGCAATCTATTATAAATGACCAATTGTAAAAGACATTATCAAATTTAAGAATTTATTTGAGGTTACTTATGAAATCACACTCCATTTACCTATATAAACTGCAATGCACAACATTACTGGATTTATATGAATAACAACTTCAGTACTATATAAACCAAAATGAAAAAGGAGCAGTAACTAGAGCAAAGGCTTGACAACAGGTAAAACATGAAAGAAATTTTAAAAATTCATTCGTTTTGACATTAACTTACCCTCGAAAAGAGGCTTTATACTATCAACTCGAGCCTGCCACTTATCATTGTCTATGGCCCATCTAAACCCCTGCAAGCATATCGCACAAAAGTTTTCAAGTTGTTGTTTCAGAAACGCATCTTGTTAAATAAAAGTTTCATTCAATCATTCAATACCACCTGAACACCAATCAGAGGAACAACCACAGCATAGCGAGTATCAGCAGCTGCGGCAAACCATGCATGCATTCCTGCATCAAGGAATTATACAAGTGATGAGTCACATCAAACATACCATCTGATATATTCCAGTTAACTTCTCTCAACCAACCTCCAAGTGATATTCCGGTGATTCCTATCCTAGAAGGATCTATATCCTCTCTCTGCGATAGATAATCTGCCAATTTAATCAAGTCCCACACCTGCCAGATCAAGGAATAATACACCGTTTCTGAACCAAACTGTTTAAAATGCGCTACTGCCATAAATTACAGTTCAAACAAATCATTTAGAGTGGAAAGTGGCTCCATCTTAACTATAAGGTAAAGCAGCAAAATAAATAAGAAAATTACCGTGTCATATATGAATGGCATTGTCTCACCAGTTTTCCATGCGGAAATAAGTGCCTGTGTATTTTTGGGCGATCGAGGTTGTAGCCAAATCAAAAGTAAAAGAAGACATTATCAGTTTTGATTTATTTTTCACTTTCCAAACAATGTTGGGTAAATAAGTAAGCAAAAGAGAGTCCCTTTCTTCTTTATATAAAGACAGGATGAACAAAAAAACAAAAATTGTTCTAAATTGTTGAAAATTGGACTTAGGCCTAACTCAAACCAAAAACTATCTCATGAGGTGAGGATTTTCCTCACCTTATATACACTTGATTGCCCATATCTTTAGACAATGTAGGTTGGTTGGCCATATCTCTAGACAATGTGGGATTCTAACACATCCTCTCACTTAACTCAATTCCAAAAACTAGCTTGTGAGATAAGGATTGTCCTCAAGATTGGTCATATATGTAATTAATGCAGGGCTTTAACACACCCCTTCATGCCCATGACTGGATATCTAGAACAATGGACAACTGTGAATGGACCACTTGTAGAAATATACATATGTAATATCTCAATAACGAATCTAGGATAGGTTCTCATATAATGTTAGAAATTGGATTTGGGCCCTAACTCAACCCATAAGTTAACTCATCGGATAAGGATTAGCCACCCCTGGTATATAAACTCATGATTCTCCTTTCTTCTACATAATGTGGATTCCAACACAAAAAAAGAAATTGAAGTATGAATTCAGACTTAAAAACTTTTCCCTAAATAACATCATGCAGTTCATTGATCAGGACTAAACCTAAGTAAAGCAAAGCAAGCCGTACATCACGATAGGCGGTCAAGCTGCTGGCACGTTCACCATGGTAACGAGAATCAACGGAAATTGCTATATATCCTCGCGAAGCATACGCCTGAAACACGAAGAAAAATAGAAACTGAGACAGAAAAAATTCCATGATAATTATCAATTTATTATGGATTTTCTAATTCACTTACTTGCTGCATAAGTTAAAGAGTCTAGAAAGTTTTCAACATCATAAATAATTTTACCATTGATGTAATGAATCCTTTTTTTTTCTTTTTTTTTTCTATCTTTAGTCCTTTACCTGACAGAAAGATCGATTTATCTACAGTGTTACAGTACAATTGCCAATGAAAAATGACCGATGAGTGAAGCAAAGAAGATGCAGTAGCAACCTCAAGCAATGGACGTAAGCTTTCTTTATATTTGTTTGTACTGTGAAGAAAAACAACCGCAGGCCTTCTTTTCTGCTTATCGCTTTCCTTCAACTTCAGAATCAACAGAGGCAACCATCCTTGCTCTCCTTCCTACGATTCAAATTAACGATCGTTTCAACGAATTTTAATCTCGATCTCAAAAACAAATTCGAATAACAAAAACATCGATTCAAAAATCAACTCCAGAGAAATCTAATTAATTCGTTTTCGACCTCTATAGTCAAGTAAAGGCTCTCCTCCTCGAGCAACTCTTCAAGGTTATCTATGTCTGCCTTTGGAGAAGACTCCAGAATCTCCACCTGTAAGGATGTCAGGGGATTGAACCAGCAAATGAAGTTGAAAAAAAAAAGAGAAAGATGCATGAATGTTGAAACCTCTTCGGCAGATAGAGGAGAGCTCTGATTCAAAGGATCCGCTACTGGCTTGGCGAGTTCGACAGTTAGCGGAACTGAAACATATATAAAGAACGAATTTCAATTCTAGAAAGAGAAAGAAAAAATTGTTGCAGAATACATAGCTAGATTGTTATACCTTGAGCGGGTCGCCTACTACGCAGGACCTCCAGGAACTCTGATCGGAACTTACTCTGTGCTTTGATGGCTTCTTTTTCTGCCATTTTGGTTTGGATTTTACTGTGAGAGTGAGTGTGAGTTTGAGCGATGGCTCTGCTTCGACGTGGGTCATGGGTTCTGCGTTTAAAACTACGTAACTTGGGCGGGTTGGTGATAATTGTTGGATGCTCGAGGCACGTGAGACTTAACAGAGTCCGCACGTGCCGCGTTGGAATTAGATTCGAAGGTGTAGCTCTCATCATTTACCTCTCTTGTTTTCCAGCAGTTATGGCGGTACTGACTGGTGGCTTTCCTCATTGTTGACTTATCCTTTTGTTTTTGCCTAAATTTTCAAGTGCGCTCATATTCACAATATTCACCGTAACTATCCGGTTACACCCAACCGTTAATTTGATTAATTTCTCTCCGTAATAAATTTTTTTACATAGTCATTATACAGCTAATCGATTATTTCATATTCGATTAAGTTGTTACAATTTATTAATCAATTAAATTTTTGTTCACCATTTATATTGATCATAATTTTTCTATATTATTAATCATAATTTTTTACAATAATAAATTATAAAATAAAAAATTACTTGATCAGATGTAGTGAGATGTACCCAAGAATACAAGTGTAGAGAAATTATTTTTATTTTTCAACATCATAATATTATAAGAAAAAAAATTTCATAGTAATATACATTTATTTATGTTTAAGTATATATTTACTTAAATTTAAGTATAAATAGTTGGATTTATTTTTTTTTTAAAAAAACTACCAGATGAAAGATGCAAATAAATAGATTACATTGTATAGAAGAATCATTGTTGATGTTATAAATATCACTTTAATCATTGTAATAACACTTTACTTTGCCAACCGTAATGAAAAGGACTTAATAATCATCTTGTTGATTCTGTTCAATGCTATTAGTATGTAATTAGGGATAAATTTATTTTTATACTTAAAGATAAATTATTGATTAATATAGCCTCTTTAGAGGTTACTTTTTTACAGGTTGCCAATAAGGAAAAAAAAAAATCATGTAGTTTGTCAAATATATGGCAATGGGATGGAGGGAAAATGGAAAAGGACGACCGAAGTGTAAAAGTAACGAGCAGCAAGGAAGCTTCAGTTCCTGACTTAATCAGTGTACTTACTAAATACAGATCTCGGTGGGTTCTTTGATACTTATTCTCCAAATTATTTAATAAGATTACAACAAAAGAAATTGAGGGTGTGCTGTTTACAATCTGGAAGAATCGGATTCAAAGGAAAGTGCCTCGAAACACTCACCAGGCTACAACATAGACGACATGAAAATATAGTTGCAAACAGGGTAAAGCTTAACGTTATGTAGTTATGAAGCACAACTGAGGCTTATACTTGTGGACATCAAATACTTAGCTGTACCGCTGATTGAGAATAAGAGAGTCTGATGAAATGTATTTACATGTACGCCAAATTACTCAATTGTTAAAACTTATCTTTTAATTTTCCAATGAATGATTATTAACTTCATTCTTTCCTTTCAAAATGCACCTTCTCTTTATACGAGATAAATTCTTCTGTTGAATATATTTTGGTAGATTTTTTGGTCACAATCTATGGGGTAGCAGAAGCAGACTAATAGGCGGATACAACGGCATCAAACTTGTCTCACTTGTGCAAAATATGATATGCGGTTACATCACTGAAGCAATCGCTTCATCCGCAGTATAACTTTGTATCTTGAATCGGAGTTTGAAACATTAAAATAAAAACTCGGTAAAAATATCTGGAAACTGGAGAGTCCCGATTTCTTCTGCCAATGAAGCTGTAACGATTACCGTGTTTCTTCAACAGGGGCAAGAGCCAACCAAAACTGCGGGAAGATGGCTACTGTTACTCCTATTCCTATACTCAATATTCTGCAATTAAGCAGTTTTATTTTCTTTTGAAGCAAAACCGACGAAAAAATGAGGACAAAATTGATAATAAATGTAATTTTCAGACACCACAAATGTTTTCTATTTGTATAGCTATGCAGTAGCATTCAATAGATTTCTCTGGTGTATATTAACTTATGTGAATTGGCATAACTTGTGTCATAATTAATACCTATGGACATATCCATACTTTTATACAAGTAAAGATCAAAATTGACCAGTACACAAGCCAATATTTAACTCTGTTGAAATATCACTGCTCGGAAAGAAGAGGTTCCTGTTATCTCTCGTGGTTCTAGAGAAGCTCTAATTTAACAGCAGGAAACAAGACTTAAATGCAACAACTACACACATCAGCAGCAGAAATTCAGACTGCACACGGACACTGGCAACATTTTTCATTACCAGTCAGGTCAATGAAAGATCATTATTACAATTTCCATTAGTTATTGCATAATTTGTCTGAGATATTCAGAAACCAATGGGATAGGGCAATTTGCAATGCAGTTGTTGTGAATTCCCTTCTCACTCCCAGTGTCGATTTCTTTACTACCAATGTCTGCAGGTTCTTTCGTGTTTCCCACCTCATTCTCAGCCAATGATAAAGAGCACACTGTTTCTAAAACGTTAAAGATAACTAATGTTAGCTAATTAACATTAGTGAAATTCTTAATAAATCTTCATAGAAGCTCAACGAATGAAAGGATCAGGAAATTCCAGATTATTACTTTTTCAATTGTTAAAGTTTCCAATATTAAACAAACTATTAATGCTATTTTTAGGCCCCTCCAATTCTTTCAGAATACTCTGGCATCCTATAAAAAACATATAGCTGAAGAATAACTGAAGAAATGACAATCTTTGATCCATTCTTTTATCTGGATGATGTCTGACCTATGACCTATTAAAAAAAAGGATTTTTGAATGTGTTGTGTCTAAAATAGACTACACAAGTAGTATTTACAGTGCCTTTACAATAATTATAGTTAAGGGGCTGTTTTGAACTTCAGGTATTCTACCATTACTAACTCTATATTTTACTGTTATTAACACCTATCATTATCAGTTGTTATGACTTCAAAATATTTTCCAATTCATGATATGGACCCTAGAACTGTCGAACTGCACACATTTCCCATTCTATTTCTTGTTCTTTCACCCAGATTTTAAAATCAGGTATGTTATCTTTATCTCAGCCAATTTTTATAAGCATACAACTGGTGAAACCAGATTTATCACCATTTCCTTCCTAGGTGACCAGAATTGCTTCCTAATTCAGATATATAAGCATGAGCACGGCAGCAAGGTGATCCTGCTATGGGTGAATGTATATGGCTTCCTCATTTTTCTGTTCTAGCATGACTTTCTTAATTTACGGATATGAAAATGCGAGTTGTCTACATAGGTAAGCTGAGTCAGACAAATTGCTACAGTGCATCATAAAGAAGTCAGATATGGGTACACTACATGGTCGGCTGAATTAGTACTGTCACACCATATAAGTTCCCAAATCCCATCTATCATACAGGTCTAAATGGAATTCTAGTTCTCAAGGACATGACTAAAAATAGGCTGTCACTTTTGCTATAAAGCAAGAGAGTATATTGGATAATTGTCTCCATCATTGTAAATCTGGTTAAATTAAATATTTGTCGGCTGAGTCAACTGAGGTTTTTCACAATGACTATTCATAGAATATTGCAGTTGATTTTAAGACAGGAATATCCAGATTACTTTTCCCAAACATGGCTGCAAGTGTGAAGACTTCAACATCATAACACTAAAGCCTAACCTTTTATGCCGCCAAGAGTAACAAGTCCACGAAGAACATCCAAGAACTTGGTCAGTACAAGCCTTTCCTGATCTCCATAAACATCAGTGCATCCATTCCAATTAGACGACTTTTGAATAATGTTTTGAGAAGTGCTGTTGCGTGCAACTCCAACTCCATTTGCAAGACTATTTCCGAAAAGCATATCATCTTGTTCATCACACATCAATGCCAGTGTTTCTGGTGACAGCGGCCTATTATAATTGACCATATCTACTGCATCTGCTTTATCTTTATTCACGTGATTGTGACAAACAGGGTTGTGGACATCTCTAGTGTCTTGCAGTGATTGAGCAGATGAAGCAATTGAAGCTTCAAAATTCCCAGTTTTTGTTTGCCAGACTACTTTGCCTCTCATTTCTGAAAAGTTGAAAAGCAATTACAATGCCAATCGTGTTCAGATAAAATATGTAAAGAGTGAAAAGATAGAGAGCAGAAAGAAAGATAAAAATATTGACAGGTATGTGAACAGTGCACATAACATTAACTCTGAAACCTATATACATTGATATGCAACTGCATGATGACGCTTGGGGCCAAATTACATTTAAGGCAAAAAAAAATGAAAGTTTCCAGCCATGTTTATGTAGTGTTTATGATATGAATACCAAACCAATTGTAAAAGTGAAAAGTGGCAGAAAATATTCAGAATCCCTTCCTTGTTTAAATTATTATTAAATGACACCAGTTTTGTTGAAAATAACCTTGTTAACTTTAATTAAATAGCACCAGTTTCCCTTCAAACCTTAAACACTCGATGCTTTCAAGTTTTGACACCAAAGATTCAATACCTTTTTTATGCTAAAAAACTCAGTTTTATCAAACGTACTTCAAAATTTTTACTTTGGATATGCATCAGATAACCACTGTCCAAGTACCAAAATACTTTCTCAATTCAGTACTTCCCTATGGTCACCAAGAACAGAATAACACCACTTCCTACTCTAATTTATCCCTAAAATACAAGTAATACATAACAATATCTTCGAAGAAGATAACAGGAAAAAATAGGTAGAAAAATAAAATAAAACTGATGCTAAAAATGTCCTGCCAGCATGAATGGAAAATTTGCAAATGTAAACAAAAATACTAAAAAACATTCACCTGACATTAGATAAATCAAATTATTGCAAACAACACAAGATAAAAATAGTATGAATTCATGTGTTTGTCAAAACCTGTATTTGTCTTTGCAGCTACTCCTGAGAGAACAACAAAAAGGGAACAGAGATTCTTCACATTCTGTGGCTGGAGGACATCCGCCAATACAGACCTTCAGCATGAATTAATTTTTAGTTGTAATTTTTATTATATTCCAATTTAAAACATTAAATAAATTCGTAAAATAATGATTAAAAATATTACCGGTAAGTAGATCTTGAAGACCCTGAAATTCTTGTGTTGTCAGAAACAAAGGAAGCTGGCAGAGATGAAGGTAATGAAGCCATAGGATCAATTTCCTGATTAAAATTCAAAATAAAGTACAAAACATTATATGAAGTTTGGATGTCTTCCAGAGGGTGGAGGAGTTGATTACTGAACTAACAACAAAAGAATAAGGAAATCGTGAACTCCATAGGATAAATCAAATAAGAATTGAAATGTTGATATATGTGATCTGCAATAATTATATGTCAATGTTCTTGCATTATTTGATTTATATGATTCCGAATCCAAAGATCATGACATGAACCTAACACATAAAGAATAAATAAATGATTATTTATATAAATTGAAGTAAATCCTGTCATGAATGCAAAGAATAAAGCACCTGTCGGTACTGAGCAGTCATGTTAACTGTTTGATCCAAGGCTGATTTCCCAGAAAACATTTCCTGGATTTTTCTCTTGGGTGAATTGTTGGTACCATAGCCAGACGCAACAACTCCATTAGTGGCTGCATTAGCCGCCTGTTTGATGTGAAATGGATCATATTCTTCATGAAAAACTGCTCTTCTTTCATGACTTCCTTCATAATTCTTGCAGTCCGCGCATTTGCAATTTTCAGAGCATAGGATATTGGCTTGGAAGCACTCACAATACTTCTTAAGGCAACCTGATTTCTTGCAGTGACATCCTTTATTGTGCTTTCCTAATACTTGAATTTCAGACACATCTTCCTGAGTTTGTACAAGATATTTAAATGCACCACAAGTAAAGTCAGTTAGACATCAGCTAAACCTAGAACAGTAAGTACCACACAAAAATTTGGCTCAAACAACTGATGCCAAAAACCAATTACGCATGCTTGAGGGAGTTGAATTGAATTCCAAACCTTGGTATCTTGTGGTTCCTGAGGACTGCTAGCAATTTTTGGCCTGAAAGCATTTGGATTGCGTTCCAATGTTATTCCAACTGCCTCTTGTCTGGCAGTCTCATTATCCACATTATTATGACAATTTACACAGTTGCAGCCATCGCAGTAGATCCCAGCTGCAAAGCACTCGCAGTACCTAGCATTTGCGAAATTAGGTTTTGCTAGTTTTGAGAGAGAAGGGAAAAGGCATGCAAGATGTTTACATATAGCATGATCATGTGATAAAGTAATCTTGATAGAAGTTTTTCATTCAGAGAAGCTAAAGTACTTACAATTTGAGGCATCTAGAATTTTTGCAGTTACATTGTTTTTGTTTCTTTGGAGTGATGTCCTTTAATTCCACATTGTATCGAGGTTGCAATCTAGGAGGCTCTTCCTTCCTGAAGGAAAACACATATGTCGAAACATAATAAATTCAAATTAGTACAGGAGTTCTTACTGTGAGGCAAAATTTGAGACTGAGATAAAACAATATCTCCGATAGGACTCTTTAAATGGACTGTTGAAAATACTTAGTTGGAATACTTTTAAATAACAGCAAACTTGCCTTTTGAGTAGATTCCATATTTGGCAGCAAATTTAAGATTTTCCTTTCCCCCCAAAGTGCATAAAATACGGTTTCCTTTTCTAGCCCACAATTCAGATGATTGTAACCAACCTCAGAATGATAATAATCGGCCCCATATTGCATGCAGATACAAGCAAACCAATTTCTTTCTTTTCTTTTACATTGAAGAAAAATTTAACAAACAAGTAAACAAATATTTATGATTACTACAATGATGTAATAACTACAATCAGAAGGAATTCCAGGCTGCAAGTCATTAATAATTGATCTGCCCCTTTCACTTTACAAGAATATTCCAACTGTGTGTATGTGTGCGCGCGCGCGCGAGTGTGTTCTGGTACTCATGCAACCATTACACCCTCGTAAGTTCTCCAAGAATATTCTTTTTGGCGCATCTAATCAAATTATTTTAGCCAAGAACCCTGTTCCTCAATAGAAGCTAACTTCGAGCAAATGTTTTCTGCTCTTATACTATCTTAACCGTACTAAAATTCAAAGCATGTTCCCAATTCCACATTCTTAACGCGCATATTGATACACTTTAGCATGATCCAAACATTCCTTATCATACAGTAGGCAAAACAGAATGCTACCTTTTCTTTCTTTTTTTCTTTTTATTTTTTATTTTTTTGAGTTTTAATAATACTTACATCAGTTGCAACATTTTCCCTGGAAGTTTCTGAACGGAGTGCGGAATTTGACGAACTGGCGAAACTATATGCGGCCGCGGCGCTTGAAATTGCAGCATTACCTGAAACTCGGGTGTTCTCTGCTGTTGTACATGTGGCTGCGAATATAACCACGGCCGTTGCCCTGGTGACTGCAAATCCAATTGTAATTGTAACGGAGGACGCGGCGGCTGCGACGGAGAACACAGAATCGACGGTGACAGTGATTGCGGCGTCAGAGGTGGCAGTTTCGGGTGTGACGGAGCTCCACAAACGGCCGTGAAATCCAATTGCCTGGCCAATTTCAATGGAGCTAAATCCAACGTTGTTTCGCTCTGCTCCATCTACTTTTCTTCTAAAACGCTGACCAAAAATCGATCTCACTAAATAGCGGCTTTGTTTCAAAGTGACAATGTTACTCTCAACGAAGCTCCGTTTCGAATTGAGCTCCCGAAACATACGGAAAAACCTTCCCTGAAGCTAATAGTAACGGAACAGGGTGGCGTCAGCTTCAGGCTGGCGTCATAAATTCCCGTGCGTTACAAATTGCATCTCTTGGAAGCGAGGAACCAACGGCAAATGGGAGAGAGTTCTGATCTTTGACTCTTTGCAGAAATGAAAGCTTGCATTGACCGAGTAGAGGCAGTGTCGCGGGAGAACGGTGGCTGTGAGGAAGATTCCGGTGTGGCAGTGCCCCCATTCCTCTCCCTCTCGAGATTTTGAAAAATGAATTGAATAAGTTGAAAGGTTTGATTTGACGAATGAGATTTTCTGGAGGAGCTTTAAGGGTCCCGTATCCGTTGGATTCGGAAAAAGGTACCGGTAACTTTTCGGGGAAGAGACGGAGATGGATTTTGGCGGTAATTGAATCCAATGGAGACAGGGATTTGAGGCATGCTACACGTGTACGTCCGATCCTGTTTTATGTCTTCATACACCTTTTCACTCATATGTTTACTGTTGATCTTTTAACTAGTATTATTTAATGTAATAATAACAATATTACGCCGTAGTGTTTACCGTTCAGTCTCTTCCCTTTTTTTTTTTTTTTTATTATTATTATCAACGACAGTATCTTTAATTGTTATCCTAATGTTTTTCTTTTTCTCTTCGCTTTCATATCTCATTTCCCGGGAAAGGATGGATTCAATATCTAATTATGCAAGGTTTTTGTTTTAATTTATTAGTTATATTTTAATATATTATTATTACATCTAAAAGATATTGAATAATAAAAATAAACTGCAAAGAATGAATTAAAACATGTATAAGAATATAAATTAAATTAAAAATAGTTTGGTATAAAAACTAAACACAAGATGAGTATTATATATGAAGACTCAAAAATATATTTTACAATATCATTTAGCATGATAATCAAGTATATTTTCTCACTCTGCATTTCTTTTCTTTTGTGAAAAAAAACTCATAGCCTCCCAGTCACTCTCCAACAAAAAGTAACGTAAACATAAAATATTTTTTTCAATTTTGTTTTATTATGGTGACATTTGGTAAATGTTTCCGAATTTTTTTACAAAAATATATATATTTTTTAAAATAATTTATCAAAGACAAGTGTTGTTTGAAAACAAACTACAAATATAGGGTTTTTTTTAACATGTAGCAAATATGTGTAATTATATAAATAGATATTACATACTAGAGAGGGACACATAGTGGTAGATATAATAAAAATGTTGAGGTTGTCGTTACGTGAAAGTATTATGAATTTGTATTATATACGAGTAACACGGTAGATGTGTAGCAGATTCACTGTACACCATGCGTTGCCATCTACTTAAAGTCACTGATATAGTGAATTCCTATTAATATTGAGAAACCAAATTCAAAGTCAATATTGTAACTACAACTCACTTGAGTAAATTGGTTTGGACTATCGATAATGTGACTCAAATGCTTAAGTCAATCACAATTTCAGTAAAGAAATAACATGGGAATGAATTACTTACTCATAAGCTGTTTGCATATCTTATATATAACACAATAAAATTGAGTTAATATTTAAAATAAAAAACACATTTATATGAAACATTTCGTATCATAATTAAATTTTTAACTGTTAACTACATTTAGCGTGGTGATGGTAAAGTCTTAGGATAAATAAGGTGTAAGCTTAGAGTAATAATTTCCTATGCAAATTTTATTGAAGTTTAGATGGAAGTTAGATCAATTTGCATACTAACCACAAAGGTCTAAGAGGGATGTCACTAAGGGTTAAAAACTAAATAATTTAAGTTCGGAACAACCGCTGTCCTAATTTTATTAGTTTTAGATTTTGAATTCAAAACTTGTGCCTAGGTACATCTATCATACTCAACAATATAGCAACTTTCATTTTTATTTTTTTTGGTAATTTTGATAAACCAGTGTTTTATATTTTTAATTTTGGATTAAATATATTTTTAATTTTTTTTAAATATTTAAATTTAAAATTTTTGGTTTAAATTTCTTATTTTTTTAAAAATATTTTATTTATGATTCTTAATATTAACTTAAGTCATATTAAATCAAAATAAATTAACCATAATTAAAGGATTATAATTAAGATATTTTATAAAATAATAAAAAAAATTAATAATAATTAATATAACTTGATTTAATGAAACTTAAATTAATATAAAAAATTATAATTAAATTATTTAAAAAAATAAAAAACTTAAATAAAAATTTTAAAATTAAAAGATCAAAATCAAAATTTAAATATTTAAAAAAAATTAAAAATATATTTAACCCCTCAAACTTTAATTTTTTTTGTCTAGCTTTTTCTCTAATTTCTCATTTTATTGATGCCAAAGAACTTCAAGAAATAGCTTAGCTTAACCCTCTTTTGTATTCATATTTTCTTTTACCGTTTCTAATAAAAATAAGATTTTTATTAATTCAATTTTTCTAGTTAAAAATATTACTATTTTTTTTCTTTGTTTTGGAGTATCCAACATATTTAAAGAATTTATTTACGATTACTACATTATCCCTTTTTTTTATTATTTTTTAAATAATTTTGCGTGACGTTTTCAAAATACATCTTCAGGACGTGTGATGTAAATATACTGTATAGGATTATTGCATTGATGAAATTTATTTTGGAAGATTGTGAAGATGGTATTAGTAGATAATTTTACTGACATATTATTATATTATAAACTATTTAAATTCGCTATAATTTTAGTTATTGTGTGATTTATTTATTTTTTGTTTTAATTTACTATGTTTTGCTACTGTGCGTAATGTAAATATATTGGGATTGTTAAACTATTTTATATAACACATAGTAGTACGATTAGTACGTAGTTAAATTTATTGAAAACCTGTGCCATATAAAAAATAAAAAATCAAATTAAATTTATTGTATTTTCATTCAATGTAATGTTTTTATTGTCGTACCTTATTATATTTTTAAGCTTGCGTAATGTTTTTATTGCCTTATTTTACTTAAGTATGATTGGAAAATATGTTTTAATTTTGCATTAAGGAAAATACGTTGTATGGAATAGTTAAAGTAGTTAAATTTGTTGTATAAATTTTTTAACACAGTAGTTAAATTTTACTATAAAAGATGAGATATTTGTTAGAAGATTTGAAAATTCGTAATACTGTTAAATATTATTTTGATTAAATTGATTTAAATTTATTTGATGTATTAATTAAATTTATTATAAGTGAGAGTTTAATATTGTTTGTTTTTCTTTGTTTGATGTAATTTGATAATTTTTTTTTATATTTTTAAGTATATGTGAGGAAAATAATGGGAATTATTCTAATTTAATTTTTCAACATCATATTTTATTTATGATTTAAAAAAAACTTGTATAACATTTTATTTAGGTTTAGGTTAGGAAAATATTTAGTAATATTTTTTATTTTAAAAATAGTTTTTTTTATACATTATGCTTTCTTTAAATTATGAGTTGTAGAAATATTAAAAATATATTTAATATATTTTAAAAATTTCTAACATATTTAAATTCTAAATTATTCTTATAACCTTTTTCAATGTCTTCAATTTATTTTTAATATTTTCTTTAATAAATAACATAAAGTTTTGGTTAATTTGATCAACAACGCAGCATTATACGCGGATATAGTCTATCCACCTAACCATTTCAATGGTTGCTAACATGTTGTTATTTGTAGACGTAATTATTTTTGGCATATTTAGAATCTTCAACTAAATTTATCAAATATTACAATAACATACAAAATTAATTATTTAAATTATCATAAACGACATATAAAATGCATAGAATACAAGTTCAATTATTAATATAAAATACGAGAAATAAAATTGAAAATAACATTAATCAAAATATCAATTCATACTGTCTAAATTTAAGTTGTTTATTCATACCTAATACTTAAATTAACATAAAGCATAATAAAATATAAAAATATATATTAAACATGATACTTATTTCACATTTTATTAGCAATTATTTTTTTAAATTGAAACTTTATCTATAATTTTTCTAATGGGTCTGTATAAATATTTGATCAAACTCAACATATTGCAATTCACACTCAAGTTTTACAATCGAATTTTTGTTAACATCTACCTCTATCAAAAAGTTATGCAGAATGCAACAAATAACCACAATGTCACACATCGTTAGAAATGAGTAGTATGGTTAAGTCATGTTATCAATCATAGAAAACCTTTTCTTTAGGACTTCAAAAGTTCTTTAAATCACATTTTGAGAGGATGTATGTTTAAGATTGAACAACTCTTTATAATTTTATGGACCTTGGAAAGAATATTCTTTTAAATGGTAACAGACTTTTCTATATGATGTTAGGACTCACCTCTAAGTATAAACCTCGCATTCCTAAGATAATATTTTCCTACATCAAATTTTTAAGGTTACTTAGTAATTTAAACAAGTATGACGTTGATTAGAAACATTAGTGTGGTGTTACATACCTTTAAGAATTTTTAAAGGATCTTCTTTGAACAAGACATCTTTTAAAATTCTTAAGTCAAATGTTGTTCCTTCCCACCTAAATAAAATATATGTAAATTTTATGTCAAAATTACATGTACCAAATATATTTTGAGTAGGAAAATCTTTCCTTTCATAAAATATAGGTGTATCCAACCTTGGAACCTTCCCCCGAATATGTTTTTCATATGTAGCTCTAATGCAATCTTTATGGATAACAAATTGAACAATAAGTTATCTATGGGAAACATCTAATATGCACACATTATAATAAAAATACATATTTCAATCATAAATTGAGACAAAAAAAATTTAAAATAAGGACAGAATCTTCTATTATCCATAATTTATGGAGGAACATATGAACTAGTTGGTTGAATTAGGTAATTATCTTCTAATGATATTGTAGCTCATAACACATTATAAAAATTTTAACTCATTATTTTCCCTAATTGATGAAAAAGGAAAGACATCGTTCGCCTTTTAATATTATGACCTATAATATAAAAAAATTTAGTAACTTGCTCCTTAATAGTTATTTTTGAAGAATCTTTCACCCTACCAATTAGTCTTAGTCTATGACATAACTTCATTAAATGTCTAAAGATCCATACTATAATATCTTGACATTTCTATGCTTTCACCAAATATTTCATTAATTGTAGACGTCTATGCTTTAAATTATTATTATTATTACAAATTGAAATACCACCAAAATTTGACACAAGTTCTAACAAATATAATGCATAAACAATAACATATAGTAAAATAATTGCATGTAGACGTTGTTCTTTAGCTAATTCTTGTGTCAAATGATTCAAAGTGGACATTTGAATAATTAGGTAAAGAGAAATTAAGTTCTTAACAATGGACTCAACTTCATATGACTCATCAAATTTCTTCACTTTATCAAAATTGTCATCAACCATATTTATATTCATATAGATAATATGAACAAAATTATTTTTGAAATATCATCCCACATATAATATTTATTGTAGACATCGCATAAAATTATTACAACATTAAATAATTTTTACATTTTTAATTTTTATTTAATAACAAAGTTATGGAAAGATAAATGTATGGCTTAACATTATTGTAATACTAAGTTAAAATACAATATAATTTCCACATTTAAAATTAACTTCAAAATATAATTTAATTTATACCTTTATTTTTTGGTTAATATTTTGAAATGTATGATTATTGTAACTTATTTTGCCTCTAAATTTAATTGGTGGTATATGTCAGCAACAAGATAGATACCTACAATTTGTCATATTCTATAGTCTTGTTTGAAAGCATCATCATATGGTATATTCTGTGCATGATGAGATAATGATAAGGAATTAAAGTTAAAAATTAAAAATGATAAAACTATTTAAAAAATCAAAGTTAAACCTACAATATTTGTATTATGGTGTTCAGAACATCGGAAAAATATTACAGCATGCATCATAGTACTAAGTTTGGGAAACATCATATTGAATTACATGACAATAATTTTTTTATGAACCAAGATTGGGAAAGAAAAAAAAAGAAATAGGTGTTCAAAAACTCACCCAAACTAATATTTTATGTAGATCAGAACAATTGTCGTTGGCTTTCGAACAATTGCTCCGACATCAGATAATAAATTATAAAAAATGAATAAAAAAATGATCATCATAAGCCAAAAAAATGTATGATGATAATAGTCAAATCGATTGAAAGAACAAAAAATAATACCAGAAAAAATTAATGTTTTTGTATGAAGTTGCGTTACTTACATAGGATAAAGAAGACAATGTTTAAATAGTAGGAGATCTAGAGATAAAAAAAATGTTGTTGTTGGAGATAAGGATGCAAAACTTGTTAGTTCACACCTGCAAAGGAAAAAATGTTTTTAAGTAAGTTTCACAGAAAATTAATTCTTCCATCTAAATTCAATAAAATCATCCAAACATCATTTTTAATCAGCTTTCACCATTTTTTTTCTTAACATTTTCGTCCCATTCTTTTCTTCAATCTAAATGAAGCATTATGAAAAATTATTTTTAGAATATAGATAGAAAGAAAAGGGAAATTAAGATAAGAAGAAAAAAAAATAATACAATGCATTGATTTTTTTTTAAATAAGTACAATAATTAAAAAAATATTATACAAATATATAAATATAATTGTTATTTGTTATATGCACGTTGGCCTCATCCCTTCTCAATAATTACTTTTACGTATGAGACCTTTATGTATATCAAAATGCCGAAATAAATACTCGTTTTAATAGTTTTTTTCATACACATAAATCTTAAGATTAAATCTGACGTCACATATTCAAGAATTCTGAGTCCACTTAGACCACGCAAGTTGATCTTTACGTACGTGCATAGCTAGTTACATATGTGTTGTTTATGTCTTACAATATATATGATAAATATTTTTAAAAATTATTGTTTTATAACTTAGGAGTATTCGAGGGTTTATTTTAGTTTGATTTTAAAGAAGAGAAATTTAAATTAGTTAAGATAATTTCGTTTCATTTTATATATATAAATTTTTTTTGCATGATACAAACCAAATTACCTTAATTAACAATAACCTGGTTAAATTACCCCATTCACATATAATTCAAAAATTAATTAATATGTTGATTGGACAATTTTATTTTAATGTATATATTTTTAAAATATAAAAATAATATTTATTTTATTTAAAATTGTATATATGATTAGTACATTAATATTATATTATTTAAAAGTTAAATTTAATAAATTTTTATATTAGAAAAAATTTGACAAAAATTCTTCCTAAAATAACTTAATCATATATATATATATATATATATATATATATATATATATATATATATATATATATATATAAGTTGGTTGGTTCGGACAATCATTTATTTACATCAACATGGCATTGTATTGCACATATAAATACTCAAATGTACGTATATATTTATTGAATATTCATAAAAAGTATTTATAATAAATAAAATAAATATTGATCTAACATATTTAAATGTACGTATGAATATTATATAAATAATACATATTAAATAAAAATATTTATTTTATGTGAAAGTAAAGAAAATAAAAATTAATATTAGATCTTATTGTAAAATTAAAACACACAAGTTATGTGATTTTTTAAGTAATTATGTAATTTAAAAATCTTGTAATCCATATGATCTGTGTGTGGTTTTACAATTCTTAATTATTTTTTCTATTCCCACAAAAAAAATTATTAGATACATTATATATATATATATATATATATATATATAACTAATATTTTAGATCTTTTCTAACTAGAAGATAAAGTATAAAATTAGATTGATATTTTGAAATTCAATAAAAATTTGAACATGTACTTTTAACTGACGCTCTTTATTTTATTAGTATGTAAAAACATGTTACGTAAATGGTAAATTTAAACATGTATTTTTAATTAAATTATAAATAATAACTACAAGTATGAGAATTTAGATAATAATAAAAGTATGAAGATGTGAAGTTAAAATAATATCTACACAAATACGAAGAAATGTGAAGATAAATGGCAATAATTTTTAAAATGTAGAGATACAGATAAGTATCCTATTCAAACCTACTTATTATCAATCCAACCTTTTGATATTTAAATACTTCCAAGTGCAGTCACATGAAGTGGCCTAATTAATTATTCTACAGGGATATGTTTGGTTAATAAATGAGAATTAAAAAAATCTAAAATAAATCAAAGAACTGCAAAAATCAAGGACAAGTAAATAATGTTTAACCAATGGTTTTCTATTATAAGTTTATAACCAATCAAATGGAAGAAAAAAAGGAGAAGTAAATAATCTATTGTAGATCCTAACTTATAATTCTTCCAAACATATCCTGATGAAATTGGATGTTATGTCACCGTCAGTCCGTCACTCACTTGTTAGTCTTCAAAGTGCTAAGTGATTTATCGATCGCTTTCATGCTCCTTTTTTTAGTTATAGGTAAAAATTTATGATGACTTGAGCGAGACTAGGAGCATCCCTTTTGTATTTACATGAAAATTATTTCTTGTGAAGGGGAGCTTTATAGACAAATTTCATACCCCCAACACTCTATAGACAAATTTTGATTCATACTTAACAATTTTCTTTTTTTATGTTTATATAGAATCTTCAAGTAATACAATTATTTTAAAATAAGTGTAATGTTTTTTCTAAGTTTCATTTGCGGTAAAGTGAAATTGTGTATATACATTTTGAAATTATTCAGTGATATGTGTAAGTAAATATATTTAATTTGTTTTAAATAAAATCTTAAATTCAAATTTTACATATATAAGAAGAAAAACTTTTTAAAAATAATTTCTATTATGCTATAAATAATTTAACTTAAATAAGAATCTATGCCGTGAGTTATACATATGTAGACGCATTTTAGCTCTTTGACAGGGCAGTGGATCTCGCTTATTTGGCCTAAAGCATGTGTCTTTCGATCAATGTTGATTTATTTTAGTAAGAGAAATGTTGATAATTTTTAAAAAATATATAATTTTAATAATTAAATCGTTTGTGAAAAATTTAAATTTTTGTTTCATAAATTAATTAATTTTAATAATATTTTAAATTTTTTTAAAAAATAAAATAAAATATGTTAGAGAATATATTATGTTGAATTGATAATCGGTCTTAATCCTAAACGAAAAAACGCAAGGACCACAGTTTTGGCTAACGAGTAACAACCACGTGTGAAATTTTATTTATTGGAGCAGAATATTTTAGATTTTCCAGAATCTTATAAATTTGTTTGTTGAAATCTTTAAATTTATCATAAACCTTTGGGCAATAGATTAAGTAAATTAATTTCTCGTGTCCAACGTGTTTAATTTAACTATAAATACACACTAAAAATTATTTATATCAATTTAACATTGAATTATCTAATGTCAGTTTAACTTTTTTTTTTTGTCTAAAAAAATTATATAAATTATTAATATATATTATGAATTTATGCTAATTATATAATATATTACATTAATAAATAATTCTGGCAATATAAATATTATTTTCTTAAGCTTATTTTTTTTAGGAAAAATTAAAAATATTTTTTAATTATAAGATAGTTTAATTAGAAAAACTAGCATTATAAATAAATTTTTATATTATTAATTAGAAATTAATACATCATTTCAAATTTTTAAATTTTATAATCATTACAATAAAAATTTTATTTAAATTATTTTTTAATTAATTGTGTAGAATTTTTTACACTAAAAATATATTAAAATTAAAATATTAGTGTCAATGATTCACTCATAAATTATCTTCTCACTAATTTATTATTTAATATTATAAAAATTTCTAAAATAAATTTTAAATTTAGAATATAATAATTATTTTAAATGTTTTAACTGATCTTAATAAAATAATTTTTTAATAAAAAATTTAAAAACAATATAATATAACATAACAAATCCTAATATAAAATATTTTTTTTATTAATGTAGATATTTTAATTTTATAAATTAATTATTTTTAAAATAAATATTTCACAAGCATAAGTTATTTTATATTTAACAATTTTTATTTAATAGTAAATAACTGTTTTTTCTTTGCAATGATAAAGTATATTTAACATTGACATGGGGATACAATGAATGAGGTGGAGTTGAAATTGCATTAGCTTTAAATTGTGGTCATTCTCAATTTTCTCCTTTAGGTCCTACGATGTGAGTTAATTAATAAAACGTGTATTGAAAATTATGGTAGAGATGGTTGTTTTGAATTCTCGCGTGAATAAATGATGTCAAATTTATTAACACGAAAAAATTATTGTTAATATGTATCATTTCTTTTGTTTTTATTTATGATTTTCATAAAAAATATTTGAAATTATTATAAATCTTTTATCAAGTTTTAGAAGTACTTACCTTTAAAACTTTTTATATCCCTTGTTACTTGAAGGTTTGATGATTGTAAAGTGATTAAATAATATTTTATATAACAGTGTGAGTAAATAACAGAAAATTTGAAATGATATAATTTTTTCAAAAATAATACATCAACAAAATTTAACTATTTTCTAAATTTGTATGATTTAATAAGAAGGATCTTATAAATTGGAATAGTAAAAATATTATCTTTATCTCATTTACGACAAGTATATAAAGTATTTTAAGATCAAGTAAAAATAAAGAAGTAATTGAAAAGATAATAATTAATATTATTTTCAATTTTAAATAAATAGTTAGATAAAAATATTTTTTAAAAAAACAGATAAATAAACAAGTAAAATAAATACTTATTAATAAAACTTTTATTTTATTTATCAGTGCCCTAGCATTTTTTTTATGAATAAATCAACTACGACTATTGCAATACCCAAATAGTCAACCAATTGCCCATAAAAGAACGAGTATCTAGTGAAATCTAATGAAGCATCCCCATCTACCTAAAAAAAAGGAGCACTAAAAAAAACACTTCTAGAACGGTTTAAACACAATTCGTTTAATATCGATTAATGTTAAACTGATTGTTTATTAAAAATAGGTTTTATCAGATTCTTACATCTTTTGTTTTAATTAAAATGTTAAGAATTGACATTATTTACTTAACTTTTAAAGTATTACTAGTAACATGAGCAGTCAATAGATTTATGACTCATGCTCAAGGACGCAAGATCCTGTCCTACACATGTTTGACCTCTCGGAATTATTCGTACATTAAATGCCCAGACATTTAACCTTTCAAACCGATCAAACCAAACATCAGTGTAGAAAGGTCGATGTCCCTTTAACTATATTCGTCGGTATTCACCAGTTACCACCTTATAATTAATCATTAATTATAGTATTAATGTAAAATAATTTTAAATCTTATTACCTTTTTTTACAATTTTTTAATTATTAACTGGAAGGAAAATAATTAATATTTACTTCATCAAATTTTCCTTTTTTTCTCTGTTATCATATTAAATTTTTTATTTTTTATATTTATCAAGAGAAGTTAACAATGGAAAAGATAAAGGATATAAAAAATTTATTATAAATAAAAATATTAATAGTTTTACTCAATCCGTGTAAAATAACTTTAATTGACAGACAAAAATAAACCAAGGAGCTAGAAGGATGGTAAATAGGAAAAATTGTAGAAGAATATAACAAAACTTTTAATATAAACCGGTATCCTTTTTCTTTCATATTATAAGTTTTTGAATAGTTTTTTATCTCAAAGTGTTTATACTTTAAAATATAAAAAATATACTAATCATTTATTTTCTAATAATACTTTTATTTTGAATAGTTCTTATCAACTAAATAATTTTATTAGAAATTTAGTGGGATATTAAATAAAGAAAGGTATTAAATAGTTTAAGAGCAAGTAAAAAATGAAACATTAAATATAGGAAATTAATTAATATATCTTTGTAAAATTAATTTTTCCTAATAAATAAAAAACTAATATATATATATACATATATATATATATATATATATATATATATATATATATATATGATACGGATCAAATATGTATTTAAGGGTTCTGCGATAAAATAATCAGGCATTGTTGAAACGTTTGAGGCTTTTAGCCATTTTATACATTTTTAAATTAGCAAAATATGTTAAAATTTTAAAATTAGAGTTTCAAAATTTTTGGAACACTCGTTGCGAAAAAAAAAACAGATCATTATTACTCAATTCATTCTTGTATAATTTCTTTTTTATCAAATCATATATTAAAAATATATGCATGATAGTATTAATTAATATATAATATTTTAACAATTAGCATGATATTCTAATTTTTTATTACTTAAAATAAAAATATTTTATCTTATAAAATTATTTGTGTCACTTTAAAATATTATTCTAATATGGATAATGCTTAAGAAAAAATAATTATTATTTTTAACATTTTATGTTAAAAATCATAATTAAAAAAAATCAGCACAAATATTAGTATGACATTGATATAGCTTCAACTAAAAAATAACCATTTGTTAGTATAACTAGATATTGCAGATCTATATTAACAGTATTTTGTGTTTTACTAATAAAAAACATCATTAGTATAAAAATATATATATGACAAGATATATATTAATAGTATTTTGTACTGTACTAATAAAAAACATCATTAGTATAAAAATGTTATATATTAAATGTTATAGTATATTCTATCTTTCTGTTGATATAAAAAATATATTAGTATTTTAAATTTCGTTACACAATAAAAATAAGGGATATTTTTCCGTTAACAATGAAATTATTTTGTATTGACTAAAATATTTGATAATTTTGGGCCATTAATTACAAATTATTATATTATTTTATTATATAAATATAATATCTCTTATTATAAATTATAAATTATAAATGTAACATATTATATGTCACACCAAGATCACCATCATCATCACCTATATTTAGATAAATAACCAACGTTAATTGACAACTTAGTTTGGCGAGAAGTTTAAATAAAATGCAATCAAAAGGGTTTGAAAATAAACCCACCATCAATGTTTAACGCAAAGCCATATGCATCACATCAGCTATCGGTACAAATAGCAAGGGTACAACTAAATGGACTTGACACTGTTTTGTTTTCATCGTGTTAAATTCGTAATCACCTGATCACACATCTTCATAATTAATTGTTTTAAATTTGAGTACCAATTCTTGAAGGAGAAAACTTTTAAGCTCTATTTTCCTGTTTCGATAATTTAGTTACTTTTAATTTAAATTTTGGCATATTATTTTAAATATATTTGTCCATTTTCAATTTTAAATATTTTCCTCTTTAATTTATTTTAATTATTTTCTATTTATTTTAAAATTTAATAACATTTAAATGACAAATTTGTATTTATTAAAATTATTTAAATTTAAAAGGATCATACAATATACAAAACTTTCTAGTAATTATGATATACTAATACTATAATTAACGCATCAGTATACCCATTTAAGTGGCTTAGGACACCAACCCCTGCAAAGCCTTAAATTGCGCATTAAGTTGGTATTCGCGTGGGCTTTTACGAATTGCGAGTATATAATATTACCCAAGTAGTGACGTCCTTTCGATCGAACCTTGCCCACCCACATATCCTGACCTGAACACACTCGTGGCTGTTTTGCCTGTCATGACCCATGACCATTTTTTGTTGCTAGCCATACATTTAGATTTTTACCCCTTTATAATTGTTTCATCCTCCCCTTGCTACTCATCAGTACACAAATCCAAGTATCATAACAAATTGACAAATTAATTATAACGTATACTCCTTTAGTACTAATTAATGACTTAAACTATTTAATTTAGTTTTCAATATGTTGAAATTGAAATAATATACATCTTAATTATTGGCTAAAGTTTGGCCACCAACTTACAAACGTAGCGAAATAGTTATATTGGTATCATAATAAAAACCAAGTGTGTCCTATTACAAGTCTATGTTGTCAAACAGGTACCCTTCAGCTCTGGTACAAACTGGCAATTTATCTGATAAGAGGCTTCTGAATTATTAGAGACATGAAAATGACGTGACAGATAATGAAAATTGAAAGAAAGCAGATTCAACATTGCTATATATATGTATGGCCTTCTGCTTACCCCCTTCCTAATTAATTTCCCTTTCTTCTGTCAAACTGGTGATTAAATTAATTGTTCAATTCCATTTTAAAACCATTAATTTCAATCTTAAAAAATATGATTGGGTTTTTATGGATTAATAAGAGTTAATTAATTACGATGTTTTAGTTTAATTTGTATTTATCAACAACTAAATTAACCCTCTACCCCTAGTCCAGACTTTTCTGTACACATATATAGATTTATAGATGTATGAAAGGCCAAGATAATTAGGGTAGATGCAGTTAGTATTTATGTGGAATAAATTCTATGATATAATTTAGAAATAAAATTTAATAAGCTTCGACAATTAGATAAAGTAGAGACGAAGTCTCAAATTTTCTAATTAGGTGCACATCAACTAGCCGTAACTACCAGCTGCAACCGTTAAGAAACTAAAAAAGGGATAGTCATAAAACGAACTGAAACCTTCAATTTATGAAAGAGTTATAATGAATCTATTCTGAGAAAATTAATAATAATAATAATAATAATAATGAATGTATAAACTATAATATTTACATAGACAGAGTAAACACAGTATGATATAAGGGTAAAGTTAAACGTACAGATTTTTAAATAAAACAGACAAGCTTTACGGAATAACTAACCAGAAACTCATACTTTTATTTAATTGCAGGGTAATGATATCATATATTGATTTTTATGATTATATATGTAAAATCATTATTGAATTTGCAAATACCAGTGTACCCTATGTATATAATTTAACTGCATCTGCATATATGCATCATGAAATAATACAAAGGTTTCCGTCCTGTCAAGCATCTCCTTAGCTATATATATGATAATTTATAGAAGAGTCCCTGCACAATCCATACAGGAAAATTGTTGCATCACGAATCCCGTCCGCAATCTAACTATAGCAGCTAATTATTATTCGACAAGAAAAGTATAATTGTTGACTAAACCAGAGTTTTTTTTTCTTAATTATATAATAAATGAAGTAACATACTAGTACACAAAGTAAAGTGACTTAGAGGGTACCTTTCTTAGCATGAAATATGCGGATTAGCTAACAGTACGTGTCTTAGATAGCCAAAAGGTATGTGCATCTGAGTTTTACTTCTATATAGATGCTTATAAATTATTATATATAAGTTCTTATATACTTATAATCAATATCACATTTTCAAGAAGGATAATAATATTTCATAAAGATAAACTTTTTTCTTAGGTTAGTTAGATATGATTAATCTGGCTTGTACTAATCAATTTAGGCCACATATATGATTGGGGTGTTTAAATGAGAAACATCCGATGCAAAAGTGTACAGATTAAAGTTGGTCGAGAAAAAGCACTAGATTCGACATTTTCATTGAATAAATATAAATTTTGTCAAGTAAAAAGAAACAAAAGTTTTGGGTTATATAGATAGATGGTTTTGTTGGGGTATAATAAGATGGTACGTGGGGTGGGTGGAGGGTTTGAACAAATGTGATGAAATTTTGTATAGCTTTTTTCAATTTCATTAGTTTCATTTCATATGACCACATGGGTCATGCAGACACTTCCCAATACTAAATTAACATTATTTTATATATTGATATATATACTCATGTATATATATATATATATATATATGCATGATGGCACATAGGGCCCCTCTCCCAATATTAGAAGGACAAGCTATCCCTACCCCACACACATATACATATATATGTATATGTGTATATATATATATATATATATATATATATATATATATCGACCCCTCTCGCTTTTTTTACACACTGACGAGAACAAACGCATATGTGGAAGAGATCTAAAATAAACTCAGGTTTGACATAATAGAAGAGATTCTTCATCGTAAAGTCTCTGCTTAAAAAATCACTATATAAGTACCCGGCAGGAACAATTTTTTTTATCATTGAGATTAATCAGAAGTAAAATTCCTCTTTCTTTTTCAGAAAGAAACGCTTTTTACCGCTGGGCGTGCTATGTTTTGAGTGGCCTTTTGAAGCAGATAAAATCAAGGTGACACATGCGTGTGGGCACATATTTATTTGCATACGTATAAACCTTATACATAAGAATTAATGAAATGATACGTATTGGAGTGCCAATGTTACACGGAGATAATAAGCTTTCGCTATAAACTATTAACACGAATTTATTCCTTTATCTCCTTTCTTAGCAAACAATGCTCATAGCTAAAAACTTTCGGATGAAGTAAGCTCCACGTATATGTGTATCAATACCATTTTCTATTACATAAGACGGAGCTTACTTAATTATGGTAATATAGGCTTGGTTCTAGGCCTTTCTTTAGGAAATATTGGTCTCTCTATTCAGTCCATATTAGTGAAACACCAGTTGAAAAGTGAGACGTATGTAGATAGCATTATCCGAAATTCGGAAATGTTACTTTTAGATCGATGAGTTTCTATTATTTTTAACTCGTCTACTTGTCATTTCAAGAATCAAAACTAAACGAAAACCGAAAGTATGGAATTTCTTCAGTGTGATTTAGTGGGGATAATAATTGTTTTTAAAAATATCAGTTAATAATATTAAAATTAGCTTACACGCATCTTAACTAATTAATTATTCTTGTTCGATAAAAGGCAAACTATTCACGTCAAAGCTAAAGGATTTATAAGGATGTTTCTTATAACTTTACCTTGAGTACATGATACAGTTTTATATAAAAAAATGATTGATAAGATTAAATCCATCTTAGGTGCGTGTGACCTTATATTTTTTATTTATACATATACACTCGTCCACTCTGAAATTAATTTCTGTCTTCTCTTTTATAGGTTTCTTATAAATATTTTTTATCAAAGATAATTTTTTTTAGACATATATAGTTAATTAAATATTAAATGTAAGGCATTTGCTAATATATTCAAGATCAATCTTTTTTAATAAACTCAACCCGTATTGTTATTAAACTAAATTCTCTTGAATTTGTAACTATTCACTCATTTAGTATCAATACAATGATCATCTTCTTTTATTAAAAAATCACTTGTCATGGTATTTTTATAAATGAGATTTGAGACATGTCATCATCTATGTATTCATGATTTATGAACAATATTTTTTACATATTATAAACTGTGCTTAGTAAATGCCAAAATTTCAAATTTCTTCATATTTGAATATCAAAGTTGAGAGTGCCATTCTTTTAATCAAAAGGCCAAATGCTATTACGTTACATCTACCAACACCACAACTGGTTTGGGACAGGGTGGAGATGGTGAGTGCTGCAAAATATTTAGGGTTAAAACGCTCCGTTACTCTTTTCAAAAAAAAATAAAATAAAATAAAATCTTAGGGTTTCAAATAACGTCTCACTCTCCACCTAGATCCACACTCCCATAGTGACAGTACATAACACGTACCAATGAGAAGCGTTTAATGTGCAAAGGGCATGAGCAGCACTTTTAACCTTGGATGACACGACAGGCACAAATTAATAAATGAGACGCTGAAAAAAGAAGAGCGTAAATCATACGCGCGAGCACTGTACTCGCTTTTCTTTTTACCCTTCAGCCTAGGGTTTCCTCGCCGTCCACAAAGCCCATTATAAATGGTTAGCGATAAGAGCCGCACATTCTCGCCACGTGGTGCTCATTTATTGGCTCTTTCTTTCTCTCTCCTTGCACTCTCTCTCTACATCTACAATTTCTATGCATATGGATCCTACATAGACATGACTTGCTACGGTGTTTTTTAATATACAAAAACAAACACACCTTCTTCCAAGGACAACAAGATAAAAATTCTCTCTCTCTTTCTCTCTCTTTCTCTCTCTCATCCGAAAGAATCGAAAGCCCCTCGCTCTCTCTCTCTCTCTCTCTAGGGTTTCTGCGTCTTTCGCACTCAAATTATGGTCGCGAAGTAGGGAATCGAAGCTCGAAGCTGAGCTCCGTGGCTTCTCCGTGGAATGCGCTATCTTTAGGTGTGGTTTGTTTGGGGAGCCGTTGAGAATCGGTGAGGAGGTGGGAGCGGGGATCGTGTGTGGTGGTCCGCAGGTGAGTTCGGTGGGCCTTCTTCTCCAGATTATTCTTTTTCGCCCCCGGTTTTCAACTCGGTGATTGATTCCGTGTTGATCGGGGACCGGTTCTTGGATGCTCTCGAGCGTGTTTTGATTTGTTTTAGATATTAAGGTCACTGTACTGTTTATGGTGTGTCCACTTCAGCTTTTGCTTTGCGTTTTCTTTCTTTTATTTTTCTCTCCTGGGTCTTGCTTTATTGCTGCCATTTTACGCTTTTTTTAAAAAAAAAAATTTCTCTCGTTTTCTTTGCTCATTAATTCGGGCTGGGTTAATTTTTGTTTAACTCTTGAACATGATAGGTGAATTTATGTAGGTCGGTGAACCCTAGGATTTTGGCTTCGTGGACTGTTGTGCGTCGTTTCATCGGGTCGTTTCAGCTCCTTGCATGCGTTTTATTAGGTGGGCTTTTTTCTAGCCTCGTGCTAATTCTTAAACTGAGATAATGTTTTAGCAGCAAGATTACAAGTTTCGCCTTGAATTTTGAAAAACCCTAGTGGGATGCTTGGTGTTTATAGGTGTATGGATGTTCCAATCTGTGAGCTAATTATATGGGTGGGGTGGTTTCTATTTTTGCGTTGTTGCGTTTTAATTGTTCAATTATTGAATTTGAACATATGTGTGGTTCGTTTTATTGATTGGAAAACTAGGGTTTAGGAACTTTTATATTGTGGGAGGTTATCATTTTATGTGAGTAATCACTGTGTATGATTTTTTCGTTGGTTCCATATTACTTTATCTGGGACTTTGCCCTTGTTTACCTTGTCTTTCTTTCTCTTTTGCTAGCTGATTTGCATAAACCCTAATGGTGTTTATGAAGCTTGATTAAAATGTTATCATATGTTTCTAATGTTTTCCTTTTGTTTCTACAGATTGCTCACTGTTGCTTGATTAATAATAGCTTGAATTAATTGTTAGATCCGTTGTTTCCATTTTAAGTTTTAATTTGAGTTTAATTTATGTGGATAGGGAACACTTTCCTTGTGCTTCTACCTGTGGTTGCTTGTACTGTGCGGATGTGCATGCATAGCTGTGGAGAATCATTTGCAAGGTGATTTCAATACTGCCACTGAGCTCATGGGATCGTATATCCAGATTGACTCAATCTCTATAGATCTTGCCAATTCTATTGGCAAGAGAGATGCAGGCAAATGTGAACATTTCTCAATCCGGTATGTAGGCCTTAATGCTTTATATTCTGACAATCCTACTAATTTTAAAGAGAGGGAGGAGGAGGGCATGTTGCATGCTGTACAGTTTATGCCTGCCTCCACTTAGTGTATACTGTCTAGTATCTTGTAATTGATGTATGGAATTGACTACATTGTCTTATTACATGAGATTCCAATGTATTTATGTTCAGTATAGTACAGTACTGCCATATAGATGATTATAACTGCTAGCACTTCAATTTTGAAAGTCAATCCATCAATGCATGGTAATAAAGTCTAATGAATAACCAGATGGGAGATTATGCCACTTTAGAAGATTCTGGATATTATGGAATTAGGTTGAGATGTGTTCAATTTTGTAGCTGATTGGGGATATATCAAACTCTTTCTTCCAACAAAAAGATAAAAACAAAAACAAAAAACTGAAGATCAGATTTTTTTTATTTGCAATCAGAAACTATCTCTTGGTTCTCTTTCAGAATCCTTAACACTATCTTAATTTATTGTTAATGCAGTGGATATGTGTCTGAAATTCGCAAAAAAGACTGGAAAATTTGTTGGCCATTTCCAGTACATGAGTCTGACAGACAACCATCACTTCCACCCCTAGATGTACCAAAATACAGATGTCGGTGTTGTCAAAACTCTCTACAAGAAATTGCATCCAAGGACATCCAGAAAGATGACCAAAAAGACTTTGATTGTTGCAGTACTGGATGCGGATCTGGTACCAATTGCAGTAATGCAGCTCTCAAGTCTGGTATTCAGCAAGATTCAATGCTTGACACTCTTGAGAGAAGAGACATTGATCTTAATACTAATCTGAGCTGTGTCAATGATTGCTTACCAATTAGTAATGAGAAAGACAAGAAAGCTGCGGTTGTACATAGCAGAATAGGTAACTTCAGTATGAGTTCTATAAGAGTATCTTCTTCTTCTTTTCAGTATGTGGTTTGATTTTCTGTGTTTCCCCCAGAACTTGAAATTGGCTTGGAGGATAATCTCAATCACCAAGTAGCTAGTATTCCATCACCTAAAAATTATCCAGACTGCCCACCAGAAATGCACACAGCTAAAAGAGGTAGGTTTAACTGAATATGACATAATGCAGTCAAGCAGCGCAGTACTTTATTCCTTTGGATTATATAAGTGACACTTTCTGTATATATTTGTATTATGTTCTTGATTTCAAAGAGTGCAATTTAAGTAAAAGTTTTTGTTTTTCCTGAGACAGGCTGTGAAGGTAATGAAACTTCTTTTGTTGAGCTTTCTAGCAATCTAAAATGCATGGATAAGAGTTCTGCTAATGTGTGTAATGGAGAAACACCTGCTAATAACCAATGCCAGAAAGATATAACAAAAGCTTGTAGAATTCTGGGGGAAGGAGTGAATGTAATGGAGATGGGCAATATATACGATCACACAACTGGCCCTCCTCTCGAATCAGTTGTTTGCAATCATGCTGTGCTGCCTGCAGGAAGTACGGACAATATGGTTGAAAATGATTTTCAGGATCATCATATAGAAAAGTCCACTGGTTTGTCTCGTAGGAGGCCTCGGAAGGTGCGCTTAATGACTGACTTATTAAGTGACCATGGTGAATTGAAGGCTGAACAAATCTCTATACAAGAATCCCCATCCCATGGTACTTCCAATGCCTCTCCAGCTTCTCAGGCACACTCAATTTTACCGGGAAAAATGGATATTCAAGGAGATTTGACTTTGACAAATACAGGTCCAATTAGAAAAAGGAAATTTCTTCTGGATGAGGTACGGAGACCTGCAAGTATGTGTTTTCAGAGGGTTGAAAATGAAGTTCAAAACAAAGAGAGAGATACAAAAACAACTGATAGTGTTTTAGATACTAGATCCAATTCCAAAGATGCACCAGCAGGATTAGGTTTACAAAATGCAGTAAAGGGCCACTGGAGTAAACCTGAAATCGAAAGAAGCCATATCGTGGGTAAGAAGAAGAACAAAAAGATTCAAGTTGTAGATAATTGCTTGATTCCCAAGCTCCCACAAGGTCAGCAAAGAGAAAACAAGGACAGCATGGATATTGCAGATAAGGCATATGCATCTAAAAGTTTATCTTCTAAATTAGTTCCTCCTGCATTCATGGGAAAAGGGATGGATAATTTTCCTAACCACACCCTAACAATAGAAAATGAGTTCAATTTGTCCAAAGAAAAGGGGAAAACGCTTCAAACTGATGGTGGTGAACTGGATTCTTTATCCTGCCTAAAAAATAACATGCTTGTACAAGATTCCTTTGCATATTCAGGGGAAAAAACCAGGGCCGGCATGCCTGTTACCATTCCAATTCCTTCAGCCCAAGGGGTCCTGAATGGAAAAGGACTGGAAGAGGGACTGCATCTTTCTCTAAACAGTTATTTGGCCGCACATGTTTACAACAAAAAATGTATCCATCAAATTGAGAATCACCGACCTTTCTCATTGCCATTTCAAGAGGGAACTTCAAAAGTACCACAGCTTAATAGGAAAGACATTGATGCCAATGTTTTTGGAGGGTCAAGCATTCCTTCCAAGCACCCAAGAAATGCTCTTTCTGGAAAAGGAGTTCATTGCCAAGTAAGTAGCCACAAAAGGCTCTCTAGAATGCTTTTTCTTAATTAGAGGTATCTCTTAAGATGAAGATGAGATTCATTTCTGGGACCAGTAAATGGTATGATCCCCTCCCCCCTCCCCCCCAATATGTAAGCATTGAGCAGATCTTAATATTTTAATCGATATTGTATCTTCATTTCCCTTTAACAGGAAATTAACGGTGCAAGAAACACTCAAAAATCTATTGAAGCTGTGGAGCAACTAGGTATTATAACAGGATACGGTGAACAAACAGTGGAGGTATCTGAGCAGGGAACACTCGATGATATACCCATGGAAATTGTGGAACTCTTGGCTAAGAATCAGTACGAGCGGTGTCTTCCTGATGTAGAAAATAGAAGCTCCTCATTGGAAAAATCCACTATCGGAAGGAAAGCACAGATGATGGATGGCTCTACTGTTCACAGCAAAGGGGAGATAAGCTTGTTAAAAGAGGGCCAGAAGGAGAGACCTCAGGGAAGACATAAGAAAAACATGCTCACAAGAGGAGAGAATGCGAAGCCTAGCAAAAGAAAACCAGTTCATTACTTTTCTCCATTTGATGGAAGCAGTTTGGGCATGAATAATCTATGTCCACCTCAATCCCCGCTTGGATTTGATGTTTCCCAGTCCCAAAAGAAGCCATCAAGTGGATTCCAGTTTTCACCTATGGGTTCTAGCCAGCTTGGTGGTGCTCAAAATTTCAGATTGAATGGGAGTTTTGAAGAGCATGGTTCCTCTAATGCTACTTTACAAGCCCCGGGAGGATGTAGCTTACACAAGAATATCTTACAACAGGGTGATGAAGCTTCTCGTATCTGGGCATCCTTGGCCCCAAATCATGTTTCCCTAGGATATGATTTACCCAAAAAGGTTGTTTCTCCTCATACTAATAGCAACATGGACATAACTTCACTCCGGTCTGGTCCGTTTCATAAGCAGAACATGAAGAGGGATATTGATCTTAACTACATGAATCTGAATGCTGCTGGGCTAGAGAAGCTTGGTAGGAATACTGGTCCTGGAACCTTCAGCAGGATGAATGGGGAATATCCATTTCCTTGCAAACATAATGGAATGGAACCTCATCAAAATTTGAGGGGATCTCTTGATTTGTATTCTAATGAGACAATACCAGCCATGCATTTACTCAGCCTTATGGATGCTGGCATGCAGTCACATGCACCCTACGATGTGGGTGTCAGTGCTCAAATGCTTAAAAGACCCTCTTATCCTGGTGATTGCAATACCAAGTTGGAGATTGGCACATCTAAGGCCCATGGTACCCTGAAAAGACCATCTGATTATTACAGCAGAAGCTACTTATCAGATAAACCACATGGCTGTTTTATTGGTTCTCCAACCTTTGGTGCATCATCCTCAACTCAGCATGATAAGAAATTTATAAGACCTACTGGTTTGAATGGCCAAAATTCAATGAAGTCTGGAAGGAAAGAAAAGATGAAGAGCTCCAATTCTACCCTGCAGAATAGAGTTAATAAGCAGCTTAGCTGGCCTCGTCTTGAAATAGAAACGCCACTGCAACACAAATTGGATGTTAATGGTACTCATGAAACCTCAGTGCCAGTTAAAGTCATCCCTGGAAACTCATGTATGGTGAACAGAAATCCAGCTGATTTCACCATACCAGAAACAGGGAATATCTATATGATCAGAGGAGAAGATCTGAAATTTGAGAAGAGTACTCCTAAAAGTAGGCCACGCATCCCCATTCCATATGGATACAAGCAACAGAGGAATTTGAAGGGAACTAAAATGAAAGAACATTCAAAACATTGAAAACCCTTTTTTATTCCATAATCTGGTAGCTTTTCATAATCTGAATTTCATTATAACGCCAGTTTATGCTACAGCTTTTCTTTGATACACCTTATCTTCCCTGTCTTAAATATTTCAGCAGGTGGACTCTTTACATGCGACCTGAGAATGGCAAATGACTTTCATTCTCAGCGTAGAAGCAGATTTTTGACTTGGAAACTGAAATTCATTGACTTGGGGAGCGGTTAGTCAGATGCCATATCAAAAGCTGAGTGTTCATAAATTAGACTTAGAAGGCCATCATGCAACTATTTAATTAACCTGTTGTAATTAGTATTAATGTGAGCAAAAAATGTGGTGTTCATCTATTATGTTGGTGTCGTAACATTTATGGGGAAGCATCCCAATAGCCCCTTAGTTTTAAAGTATCAATTTGGTGTCATAAAGTTTACGGGAAGCCTCAAAATAGCCCCGGATAGACTTATAATACTGTGGTTACAATTCATACAAGTGCCAAAACTAGTTAAAAAAATATAGTTTGCTGCTAAGATGTGAGTTCCTTCCTACAAAACCAAAAAATGTAATTTAGATATTGTCATTTTATAATACCCCGCTTGTCTCCCTTCCCAACGCTCTCTGTGCTTATTTAATAACTTAATATTATGTCATTGTTGTAGGATATATTTCACGTTCATCAAAAGCATTTATTTATTCAGTGGTAATATGTCAAGTGATAAGAAGGATCAAAAAATGCGTTCATTAATTTATTCTTCCTTTGTATTTCCAACGATAATATTAATGACCTTCGCTACGCAAATAGGGTCGACTTCTCGTCTGTGAGTACCCTTGTTGATGCTCCTAACAATCTAGAGCAAAACAAGAAAAATCATACATGTAGGTGTGTGCACGTGTACGTACGCATATACTTGAGATAGTTTCGTTTAAAATTCGATAGTATTCTTCAATTGCCTGTAAGTTTTCCATATCTCATTAAACTTTTATCTGTTATGATAAATTAACTAAACTACACTGTATAAAAAATGTCACCATTCGGAATCATGTCAAGTATGATAAATTCATCATTTACTGGTTAACTCATGAATGTTCTGTTGTAAGTTATCATTTCTATCGTTGCTTTTCTTTATATGTAAAGAAAAAAAGTGCCTACTTTGTGTAATTGAACATTCAGTTAAATGGCTGTTCATAAAAAAGAGAGTGAAAATATAATTTCAGCTTATATTTTTAATTAATTCAATGGAGTCATATACTTTACAAAGAAAAGACACTTTTCAAATTTCTAAAGGTCAAGATTTTTTACTTCCATTGTAACTCCGTTTTGATGAGTGTGCAGATAGATTCTCGGTGCCTGTTTATTTAACATTTCAAATGTCGTTGTCCTGATTTTCAATGGACTTCAACGTGATTTTACCAAAGTAAAAAATTACTCTTGGCAGATCACTGGAGGTTAGAAATGTTAAAACAAATAGGCTGTTGATCTTTAAAAGTTTGCATGTATATAATTTAATTTTTCAAACTTGTGACATCATTACAAATATTCTTTCTATATCAATTAAATTTCTGAATGTGTCAACTAAAAGATTTTGTTTCTTAAATTTGATCAACTTTATGTTAAAAGGATTAATTTATCATGAGGCGGACAAATTTAGGGACTATATAGACCCGAACCTTTAAAGATCAAATCAATATAGGCTGTCAGTTTTAGGAATAAAATTATATATTTATAAAAAAATTAATTGTACCAAGTAAACTTTTTGTTATTTTTTTAACAAGGAAGTTAAGTGATATATTTAAATTAAAAAATCAAGAGTTTAGCAATCACCACTTCATGAGGATGACTTCAGCCTCTCATTTTTTTTTAAATGAAAGTTTACATATGATTTCTTGAAGATGGCTTTGGCTCCTCAATTTTTTAATACTTTATTTAAAAAATATATTCCCTTCAACTATTTAGTGTTGGTTAGTTTGTTTATATTTTTGTAAAATTAATTTTGAACCATTAAATATGATTAAAATTTATACTTAAATTAATTTAAACCATATTCTTGTATTAAAATATATATTTTATATCAAAAATGCAAAAAATTATTTTATAAAACTATATTTATAATAGTGTAATGTAGGCAATCATCACATTATTTTTATTGTAAATAGAAGTTTTATGTAAGTTTTCATATCAAGAAGCATATGCCCATAATAACAAATATAAAAGTACAAGGATAAGAAAATTTATATTAATATATTGCTATTTAAATAATAATTTGTTCACACAAAACATTGTAATTTTCTTCCTTCTAACTAATCTCTTACTGTTTAATATTGTAGAACGTGAGCTAAACAAAATTGCTAGAAAGAAACTAGAACAAGAGCATAAAAAGAGAGTTAACGGGTTTTGGAAAACAAAAATAAAAGACCAACAATGATTGTGTGATGGAAAATTGGAAATAGAGAAGATGAAAAAGGAGGGACAAGATTTATACCGAAACGACAAAGGGTGGATGAGCTTTTGCATGCTTGCTTGCCCCTTGTCCCTTTTATTAGCTTTAACTTTTGGAGGGAAATGAATAGGTCAGAACACACAAATTCCCCAATTACCCACACATCTGGTAATCCTAAGCTTGAATCCTGGGTTATATTCATACAGCACAAAAAACATTATTCCACACATTATATTTTGTAAGCACAAAAAGGAGGACTCAAATTGTGTTACTGACACCCTTATTGCCTGCCTTAGATAACTAGATATCATTTAATTTTCTAGATTTCAGGAATATTGCCACCACATCATAATAATTAGGATTATATTATGTATATTAGCTGTGTTAGAGATGTAGCGTAAGGACCGCCAGACACAAATTAACACGCGGTTATGAATCTTCTGGTTCAGACCATTCAGCATGCATGCAATCACTGCAAAGACAGGCTCTGTTCTTTAATTTGAGTTTTTCTTCTTGCCCCCTTCTCTGATTTTCGTTCTAGTGAGGAATTAAACGCATCACAAAGATAGTTCATGAAGGGACTGGTCTATTTTATAGGTCGCGGTAATTCTTTTTCTTTCTGCAGATATATAGTAACCACAAGCTAATTAAGTGTAATCTTTTACTAAAAAAAAAAAGTTATGTAGAGGTGTGCTTATAACATTTTTCCCATAAGATTGAAATGAGGGCTATTTCTATTTTGAGTAAATTATTAAGTAAATTAGTCAAACTCTATTATGTTAAAGAAATAATTTAACATTAAAGAAAGAATTTGTAAGTAAATTATTCAAACTCTACTATGAGTCATGAATGCAATTGTGTATCCGTTTTTGTAAGTAGTACTACTCGAAGTTTATGCGCTAGTTAAATTTAGATTAATTACGAATAAAAAAACCTTAAATAGCGTCATAACTATATAAAATGTTAATAATGAATAAACAAACAAATGTAAATAACATGAGTAGGTTAACTAGTTAACGAGCCTAAAATTTATCATATTGAAAACTGATGGCAGAATTTTTTAAGGGACAGTGTAAAAATAATTACTTGCTTCAATTACGGAAAATCACCATTTATCCACACGGTATGATTATTTAAGGTAGAATTGGTGGCCAATATTAAGTATAAATCAGTACCACTTGTTGCCTCTTTAGTCTTTAGTATGAAAAACTGAATAGAGCTTATTCATAAGTAATTTTTCTTCAAGAAAATAAGAGAAATTAAAGGGTAGAGCACAATTTGTGAAACCAGAAGAAAATTTTGGTTATGTTGACGTGTTTGCCTGTAGTAATTGATGCGAACCCTAAACAAACAAACAAACAAACTTCCACGCCCTTGCAAGTTGGTATGCGTAATGAAGATGATAACAATCTTGTTGCTTGTAAGAATTTCATGCATAATAAGGTTTTATTTTACTTCAAAAGAAAATTACGCAGCAGAAGAACCTTCTTTTAATTTTTTTGATGTAGGTAGCCGTTTAGTCTTCAATACACAGTAAGATGTCAATAATTGGTTTGGACACTGAAACTGAAATTGGTGCAAATGTGCATAGGTGCAAACCAAAATCACTAGTAAACCATGAGAAGATCCGGTTTCAACATTGTTGAAGAAATTAACAAGAAAGGGGAAGGAGGAAATTATGCTGTGGGCATGCACGGGCAAAACTAAAAAGCAATGTACCATTAAAGACATCATGTTATTGAAGAAAGTAAATAGCTACAAACTCTAGTAGCTACCTTATTGACAAGACCTATGGATGCAGAAATATCAAATATGTAACCCCCCATTTATGAGATAACAACATCAATGCATGTCTGCCTTCGGTACAAGTAATACATAGTCCCTCTAGAGTCTAGAGCACGCTCATCAACCTTTTCTGATTCCCACTTATACAGTACCTCTCTTACTGGTGAACGCATTTTGCGGTTCCATTTGTTGTTTGGATGCAATAATTAACCTGATTAACCTTGGGATACGCATGCTGCACTCCTAAGAATGTTCCATCCATATTTGAAGAATGCAACGCATTATATATATATATATATATATATATATATATATATATATAGTTGAATTCAACCACGGCAGAGTTTAGGTCGTCTTAGGTAAGCATCTGCCATGTGAGGCCTTTTTTTTGTGTGTATAATAACAGTAACCAAATTTGAACCTAAAACTAAGACTTCATGTATGAATATATAGTTATACATTTTGGTGCACAACGCATTACATATATATATATGGGGCACGCAGATGATCAAATGTACAGTTCTTTGCATGCAAGGGGTACAGAGTTCGATCTCCAGCACCTTCATGCCATGTGAGGCTTTATGAAGCATACATAAGACATCCATTATAGATATGTATCCAACCTCATTAAATGAAAATTTTAGGCTTTAGGTCTTTTTTATCACCTCGGGAAGATAGCATATATATAGCCGTATATATATTCTTGAACAAGAATAACTGAATGGCACCTTTCTTCTTGGATCCCAAGCACATAAAGTATCAATTCTTGTTTTATATTTATGAACGCAAGGCTTGCAGTTTGCCTTGATATATAACCACTATATAGCCAGAATAGGCCATTATTCTTCAATTAATCCACAATGTGATAGCCATAATTAATGTGTCCCAAAGTGGTGTGCTGCATATATGCATTTCCCATATTTATAGGTTTCTACCTTTTTCTACCAATTATTTCTCTGCATTTTGATGTTTATGACATATATTAAACTTTTAGAATTAGTTAAATGCACAAAGTTATTGTAACATGGTGCTCTTGCCGACATTCTAGAGACAGACAGAATTGGATTGAAATTCAATGAAGTGATAGACTCCATCACAGGAGGCGGCATCTTATATATATATATATATATATATATATATATATATATATATATATATATATATATATATATATATATATATATATATATATATATATATATATATATATATATATATATATATATATATATATATATATATATATATATATATATATATATATATATATAGGAAGCCTGGAATAATTTCTACACATGGCTATGTGTCTTGATGGCCACCAAGTTATGTCTGTGTGGTCTATATATGTGCACATCTTGAATAGGAGCATTACCCGTGAAATTGTAGGTTATGCTCCTTTTGAGCCTATGCTCCTGTGCTCTAAAGATAATTTACCTATAGACGTACGTTTAATGTTGATGATTCAGGAAACATACGAAAACAGCGTCATCATTGCCATTGTGAATATAAGTGCTAGTTACTATACTATACGTGTATTGGTCTATATGATGGATTGATGGTAATTAACAAATACAAATAAGTACAGGTCTATCTATATAAGGTATAACTGGGCGAGAATATAATCATTTAATCATAGATCAACGTACAGTAATACATTCGACGCTTTTTTTTTATTTGGTTCGGAATTAATATTTGTATTGAAAAGAAAAAAAAAATTGTCATAAGAACATAAATAATGGCACTGCTTTTAAAGTTTCTTATCTCAATTTTTTTCATAAACATAAACGCTTAAAATAAGTATTGCTTATAAAAAAAATAACCGTTTTCATAAAAAAAAAATCTAGACACATTTTATGGTTGTTCTCAATAATTATTGAAAAAAGAGAATAAAGCAACTATTATATTGATAAAGTTGGTCTAAGGATCAGTTGTTTTTTATCAAAATAAGTAATTTCCATGCCATTTGGGCACGCATTAAAATAGTTGATATGAGTGAAAATCGAGATAAAAATAATACATAAATTACTATAGCGACTATTCGACATACTGACAAAATCATTCATTTGATTCTACTTATTACGGATCTATAAATGCACATACGATATTTATGATGAGTTTCGGAAAAAAACTGGGGTAGTCAAGCAAGCCAGTATTTTAACCCTCCAATTAGGATTCTAAATAAAGTAACATTATATCGTTACACCAAATTAATTCTCACCATACAGTTCATATTTCATTTTTCTTTATCGGTTTTTATTATATCCTTATTTTTTTCCTTTTATCTTTATTCTAAATTGTAAGAATTATTGTAAAAAAACTACTTAAAAATAGCAGTTGTCATCTGAATACACGCGACACAAGGGGTAGATTGGAGGATTATTAGAATCTCGAAAGCATAGATGTGCTGTGCTTAAAATCTCAACCGTTTATTTTTATTAAAATGAATTACGAAGTGCCACCTATATTTTCCTTTTGGGACGAATCAACCCACACTTTCTGGAATCAAAGTAAAAAGCTGAGCTCAATCAACCTGAAAATTTTCCCTGGCGCTCCCTCTCCTTTTTGCGAGAGAGTATTGAAGAAGCTTGGAATTGGATAGGGCTTTTGACAGATGCTTTGAGGAACATGTCTACACTATACACTGTACGTATTATATTCTCTCCTTCTGGAAATCATGTCTTCATGTTTAGTGTCTATTCGTACACGTAGCAACAATTTTCTTCGATTGCAATTTTTCTCCTTTGGAATAAAATTCGGCAACTAAACAGTGAAGTGTGAAAAACTAAAAGTACACAATGTGGTACGGAAGGATAAAGTAAGAACGAGTGGTGGCGGTGGCTGGGAAGCACGCTCTCCGTCATGGGGAATTAAACGGGAACGTGCGATGTCGTTTTGTATTCACAAATCGTGAATTGAATTCGCTGTAATTTGTATAACTCAGGTTTGATTTTTGGCTCCTGGTGGGATGAAGCTACTGTGATTAGTTTTTCTTGAAAGTTAATGACGTGGCATTTTATTAACCTTGGATGAATTTTTACACAAGGGAAAGGTTAAGATCTTAATGTGTGCAGTGCGCACTCCTCATATCCTAGTTTGGAGATGGATGCCACCCAACATTTACCGAGTTTTGGTTTTGAAGCTTTAAGGAGAGAGGAAATGAACCTGTGGATCCAACCTTATATATAATCTTGACATACCCTTCAGATTGCCCTATAGTATGACCATGACCATAGAAGTATGAACAATGTGTTGCCTTAATTAACTTTTTTTTTTTAAAATACTAGGAGAGCAGTATGATTTTAAGTTTGAATTTGGAAGTTCTTTTGCTAATTAGTATTGGTAATTCACAATCACGCGTTATATCCACGTCAAAACTAATTAGTGGTTTGCGTTGTTATTGAAATAAGTAGAATGATTCAATTTAAACATTTATTCACTAGGTGGCATGTGTTACCGTGCTAATAAGTCCCCCCCATACTGACACCTTCCCAATAAGACGCAGCCACCAGAGACAGCTGGTTGTTCAACTTTATCAATCAATTGATGAAGCCCCACACCGGCATTAGCGGTATGTGTTGATCAGCAAAGCATGCATTCCCTTATTAGGAGCAAGCCAACTTAATTAGGAATGGTGTGTCGTGAGTTGGTGTACGTCCAGTACTCTACCATGGCTTTAAGGTTATTTTTTTTTATTATGGACACACAAAATTGAATTCAACCAAAAAGAAAAAAGAAAAAGGGATTATCATGGCCATGGCCACACCCTAGGGAGTTAAGTTCTTTTATCCGTTGTTGGATATATGAGTATGTGATGGTGTTCATTGGGATCACCCTAGGTGCATAGGGGTTGTGTGGTTGTGGACGGTGGAGTCATGGCATGAATGGTTAGGATGAGCCAGTTTTGAACCCATGGTGGAGTTTAGCGTAGGTGACATCATAACGCTGGTGCCCCATATGGATAATGGATGGCTTTGGTTAGGTGGGGGCTTTTCTATCAATAAATAAAGGCAAACTTTAATGGGAAAGAAGAAATTAAAAACAAATTGAAGTTTCTTGAATTGCAAATAAATTAATTAAGATGTGGTGCTGTTTACTTTCTTTTCTTTTTTTTCTTCCTCATCAAAAGAAAAAGTTGCGTTTGCACTACTGCGACTTACAATAACCTAATTGAATGCTTATGGAAACATTTACACACTTTTTCTGCCAATTAATATTATGTTTAATAGAAATATATATATATATATATATATATATATATATATTACTTATATTGTTAAAAAAAAATTGATTTAATCGTTATTATCTAAAAATGTAACTTTCTAATTATATGGTATTATTAGATGATGAAGCTTATGAACAAAAAATACTTAATACTAACAAGATTCTTTTATTATCTGTAAGTCAGTACATTGATATCTCGGTTAGAAGATAACAACAAGATTCTTTTGAATGTTTATATATATATATATATATATATATATATATATATATATATATATATATATATATATATATATATATATATATATATCCAAACATTCAATCGAATATTCTTTTTTCCCTGAAAGTATAACCAAACAGATATTTATAATTCGCTCTAAATGATATTTTTAGCAACCATGAAACAAACAGACTTTAAGACATCCATATTAATTTATGCCTAAAAATATAAATTACTTGAAAAGGTTTACTTAATCTAAAGTTTTATTGATATCCTCTCCTTTCTTAAAATTAATTTCTCTAACCTTTTCCTATAATAATAATATTGCAGAGAATTGTTTGATAAAAAAATTGAGTTGATTTCTGAAAGTTCAAGAGGAACATAATATATGTCTCAAGGTTTAAAGAAAAAATTAAACTCGAACTCCAATGAAATATAAAATTAATCTTTATCCACTGAATTAAATTTTGTTTGCCTCTCTCTCTCTCTCTTTCTTTTAAGATACCTAAACTATATTGTCTTTTTAAAATAAAAAAAAAACTATATTCTCCGATGCTTTCATAAAAGATTAATATGTATTATACTTTAATCCATTTTAATATAAATATAGGTGTGTTAGCTAATGATAGTAACTATATAAACAAACTCCTTGGGAGTATTTTTTTCTTCTTTTAAAATTTTAAGTTATCAATTAATTCTGAACATTGTAATAGTAATTTTTGGAACTCAATAGATAAAATGATGATATTTTAAACATTTATATTATTGATTTTCAAAATTTACTAAGAATCTTTATTTTATCTTCTAAGATACAAAAGTGATGGTGGAATTTTAAAATTAGTTATCAATAATGTTAAGAATCATAAAAAAAGAAGAAATTAATAACTTTATAAGACTTATTCACATTAAAATAAACTAAATTGTGACATATATTAATATATTAATAGGTAAGTTTAATTTTAAAACAAGAGAAGAATTGAGGAGTATATATATTTTCTTTTCAATCAAATTCATATGTTGGCAGCATCTTATGTATACGGTTATTAATCGGAAACTTCATATTATAAAATCGAATAGAATTATTATTTTAACTATTTTTTTGGCACAACGACGGTAAGAAATTATATAAAGCGCCAGTATAGAATGCGCTTAGATATAATAATTTTAACATCAACAAAAGAAACTTTTATCGGAAAACATGCATTTTATATAAACTATTTTTTCTTTAAAATGTAATTTTTATCATAAGATTATAAAAGAAGTCAAACCAATTGTTAAATATTAACTGTAAATAATACAATTTTATATTAACTAGATTATTAGTTTAACAAGTGCGCAATACTGCCGGTGGCTGTGTGAACCAACCAAATCAATAATATCTCGTCAGCTAGAACATTTTCAAATCATCAACTCATCATCGATTGATACGTAATAAAAATGAATGAATTAGGAATCTACTGATCCAAGCTTCATAAGTGTTGAAAGTATAATTTTAGTGTTCGCCATATCATTGAAAGTATAAGGTTACACGGAAATATTATAAAGCACGTTTTTTGTGAATACTATATATATATATATATATATATATATATATATATATATATATAATGGGTAGTTAAGAAATAGATTAAGAAAGTATTAAAAGAAGTAAGAGTTAGAGTTTTTAAGGATTATATCAATCCATTCATGGGCACAAAGATAGAGAAAGAAGTGATTTAAATTTAGACTTGTTAAATATCCGCAATAGAAAGAAAAAAGACTTGGATTATGTGAAATGCATTAAGAATGAAGATGATGAAGTCTTGATATAACAAGATAGTCAGGATTGAGAAAGAAGTATCTTTTAGGCTTAAATCTGGGGAAAGAAAGACAAGAGACTACAATCATGTAAAATGCATGAAGAAGGAAGTAGATAAACTCTTCATCTCTTGATTATACAACCAAATATTATGGAAAGTAGAAAAAACTATTTAATGAAAGACATGTGATTATTTATTAATCCATCATGATAGGTTAAATAGTAAAGTGAAAAACCTAAATTATATTTTTTTTTATCTAGAATTTGGGAGCTTGAGGTGAAAGAAGCATATTAAAGAGACACAACCAATGTGAGAACACAAGGTGGATAACAATAGAGTTTCCTATATATAATAATAATAAAGCTACGCCATGGATTAACTTTGAGATTTTACTTTTTTATACCTTTGTATTGGCTTGTAACGCATATCCAAGAGTTGGTGTTATAATGTATGTATTTTATAGATGATGTAGTTTTAATTGAGAAATTTACAAAGAAAATAAATTAGAAGTTAAAGATGTAAAGATAACTTTGTATGCCCAAAACTTTTGTTTAGCTGTAGAAGTGAGATTATATTAAATACAAGTTTGATAGGAGGCACATCAATCCTATCTTACAAGAGAAAAATGGAGATCAAATCCTATCACAAGTCACATGGTTAAAGCGTCTTGAGTCCACCATACCAAACAACGGAGAACTAAATAATGATGTAAACCATAGAACTCAAGCAAGGTGATAAAATAGAGGAATGCCTCAAATGCTATTTATGATGTAAAGGTAAGAAAAATTTTACCACAACTTCAAGACTCATGACGTTGTATAGAACTGTGTTAGATAGTAAAAAATTGGAAAAATAACATTTGACAAAAAAACAAATTAATGTGAATTTGAAATAACTATGATGCATAGTTTAGCAAATAAATAATAAGAATAAATTACTCTAACAATACCTAACGGGAATGATTTGAATCTTTCATACTGAGATTTTTTTGAAAAAAAATAATGACGAAAATTTATTCATTTATAGGAAAACTGAAAAGTAAATTTAATACATGCGACCTCTTTTTTTTTTCTTTTAAAAAATCGAATTGAATTTCTTGTTTTCGCAAAAACCATTAACTTAAGTCTAATTAACCAGTCCCACAACATACATATTTCCAATCAATTATGATAACATGTGTAAAGAGTTCAGGAAATGGAGCCATCACTCTGTTGCACCATTATTCTCCCCTAAATCTGACATTTTCCTACAGAAACCAACACACATTTTCAGCAATTTCTGAAACTTAACCCCACTCCACGTGAATCTGACATGCTCAAGTTCAGGATATAGATATAAACTCATTGCATTGCCTTATTCCCTTAATCTGTTCCAGCCCAATATCTTGAAAATTGGTAGCACAACTTTATATTGGAAATTACTTTACGTTGCCCTCGATGCAGATGCATGTTTCATGATATCTATCGCCACAACAAATTAAGTTTGGATATTAAATTTTTGCATTTTTTATGTCCAAAAAGATAATAATTCATATGGAAAAAAGTCACTTGATTATTTACTAGGAAGCTTAAAATAAAATATTAATATGAACTGAAAAAGTTGGTTCCCTTTAGTTTTATTAAATTTCAGTTTTGGAATTACTGAATTAGGCTTTTAGTCCAAAAGACGGGTCTGGCTCAAAATGGAATGGATGAGTTTGGCATGTCGTATCTTCACGCTCCAGCTCAGCCACCTCCTACCCCTCTCCACTTTCAATTTCTTAACTTTAATTTGGAAAAAGCTTTAAGTTTTGCTCGAAAAGCATCTACCACGTAATGTAAGTTCATTGTCAATTAAAGAATAATTATTAGGGGAAAAGAACGTTGAACTACCCTAACCTGAAGCTTCGTACTTTTTCCAAAATAAATAATTTGAATTTTTATTTCATTTTTAATAACCTTGAAACTCTTGTTATCATTATTACAAGTTTATAACTCTTGTCAATTTAAGATTAAGCTATTAACTATATATAAATATAGACATTTTATTTTAGTAGGGAATAGAGTATTTTAAATTTTAACAATTCGTCCTAATTCTTGAATTCCTACTAACGATGGATTAAATGTCTATTAATATAACAATAATAAAACTTTAACAATTAATTAAGACAATAAAAAATTAAAATATCTACTTACAAAACATACAAAAGTGATCTATTATACGCGCTTCGAAAATTAAAAGGAAATCCATTATAGGCACCCTTTTCCCTAATTTTATTGCTGTAAAGTATAATATGTTAACATTATTATTTAAAATTTGTTGTCAATTTGTTATGAGTTTAACTGTTGCAAAAATTACTCAGAAATGTGAAATTCATTAAAGAATGTCATCCGACATGACTGAACATAAGTATAAAATGTTATATTTTAAAGCGTAAAATATGTTTAGTTCTTGATAAATCTGAAATTTTTTATTTTTCATCTTTTGCTTTTAAAATGGGTAGTTTTAATTCTTTATTTTTTAAAATAAACAAATTTAAAATTTATCATATATATGTCAAAGAGTCATATATACTGATTATTTTAAAATTAAAAATAATATATTTTAAAATTAAAAGATCAAAATTAATTATTTAAAAAAATTAAAATTCTAAAAAGTTTTGAAAATTAAAAATATATTTTATCCTATTTAAAAAATAGAAGGAATCAAATTACTTTCAGAATAATTTTAGTTAAAATTATTTCACTTAATAACTTTTATAAATAATTAAATTTTATCAATTCAACCGTTAAATTAATAAATTATATTATATAGATTATTTTTATAAAATTTAAAAAATATGATACCTCAAAAAATAAATTCTAATTAATAGATAATATATCTTTTATAATATCTATTAATTTAAATTTATTTAATAAAATATTAAATAATTTTTAAATTTTATAAAAATAATCTATATAATATAATTTATTAATTTAAAATTAAATTAATAAAATTTAATTATTTATAAAAATTATTAAACAAAATAATTCTAAAAAAATTAACCTTAAAATAACTTTATCCCATCTCATTTTTAAAAATAAAAAACAACTCTATGCGCATTAAATTGTCAGTAAAGTGGGGAATTCCCTTGACCAGCTAGTTCCATGTTTTCAATTCTTTGGCACAATATTTGACATTTAGATTCTTTTTTCTAAGGTCACAAATTTTCCCAACATGATGCAATACTTAACTCACCAACACCCACAATATAGAAGAACTAACCCTTCATGTTACTTAAGGAAGTATTAGTGAGGAACCTAAGACCATAGGAGGCAATGTTCACGACAGTAAAATTTGAAATAATTATATCTCCTAAAAACTACTTGAACTCGATTATTTCAATAATATCAATAAAGAAAAGCATTCAATCATCAACATCAGAACTGTTTCGTAACATGAACATATCGATATTGATAGTCGCAAATAACAACTACGATGCAGATGCAGCAAGTGGTGGTGATTGATCCTCTCATGACAGGGATAGAGAAAATAATTAAAGGTGAAAAATTTAACCATAATAATAAACTAGGTAGGAGAGAAATTATAGATATGCAAAATAAGTTCGATAGTGATAGTGTCAATATAAGGGAGCACAAATATATAAGTCGATAAACAGAAACAAAAAGGCAAGCAACAGTGGAAGAACAAATTAAAATTAAAGTACTATACAATCCCAAAAAAAAAAAAGTTGAATGGAAGTGTTATTTTTATTCTATGACCTTCAATTTGCTTGCTGAGTGTGAGATTCAGCTTCAATTTCAGCCTCAGAGAGCTGTCGCAGGGTCTTCAACAACTGTGTCCCTTTTCTCCTCCCCCTCGCGCTACACTCCCCTTGCAGCGCAAGCTCAACCGCACGCGCCACCTCTTCCGGCGGTGCCGTCACCTGCTCCGCCACCGAGCCGCCGTAAATCACCGCCAGCACTCCGATCGCGTACTCCTTCCCACGCGCGCCGGTTTTGCCCATCATCGTGACCATCACGGGCACGGCCAGCGCGTGGGCGCGGACCTCCTCGGCCCCCTCGGCCACCGTGCACATGAGCTCCAGAGCCGCCAGAGCCCTCTCCGCCGGCGCGCCGTCGAGCTCCGGAGCGACTTCAACGACGGCGCCGACGGCCCCGGCTTCGACGGCGACACGGCGGTTGGTGTCGGACAAGCAAAGGGCGAAGAGGATTTTGGTGGCGTGGGTGAGGTTGCGGAGAAGGGCGCGTATGAGGTTGGGAGGGCATGGTGGTTGGTCTTGGGGAGGGTTGGGAACGAGAGAACGTTCTAGAAGGTGGAGGGCAGTGGTAGGGTCGGTGGTTAGTTGAAGGTCTGAAATGTGGAAGAGTTCTTGAAGATTAAGGATTTCTGGGTGTGGAGTGTTTGTTTTTGTGTTTGTGGTGTTTGTTTTAATGATGTTGGTGTTTGGGGTGGGAGGAGAGAATCTCCATTGAGTGAAGCTTTGGGAAGTGGTGGTGGAAGAAGAGGAAGAGGTGGAGGATTCGCATTGGTCAGGTTTGAGGCGTGGGGGAGTGGGTGGAAGGGGTGGGGTGGCACCTGTGGGGCTCAGAACGGTTTGGGCACAGTGGCGAAAGAAGCCACAGGAGAAGAGTTGGGTCTTGAGCTTTGGTTGGTGATGGGTTTTCATGGTGGAAAGTAGGAGAGTGAAGGAGTGAGTGAATTGTGAATTGTGAATTGTGAACTTGTGACAATGGGATAATAGTAACGGTAATAGTAATACAACAACAGCACACTGTTATTGGTACTCCTTGTGCAGTACGACGTGGGTCTTACTTTCTGTCACATTCGTGAAAAACAATAGAATAGGTCAATGTGACTTGGACTCCTCTTGTGATTTTACACATTTATTGAGGTTGCCCTGAATAAAATCTCCTTAGTACAGATAAGATACACATTTAGAGGCTTTGTGCTATGCACAGTTTGTTCAATTCAACAATGAAGACACGAGTACGCCAAAAACAATAAAGAGATGACAGGTGGATCTGATTTTAAATAAAACTATTAATAAATATTGTTAAGAAAGTAAAAATATTTTTTATCAATATATTTTACAGCGATTTTTAATTTTAACGTAATTTTTAATATTTTTATTTATTAACTTTTTTTACCTAATGTACTTATGACATTCAATAATGAAACCTGAAAATAAAATAAAAAATAAAAAGAAACATCTACAAAACGTATTTTAACCTACGTCAATTATTAGTTAGGTACGCATGACATCAAATTATAAGACATGTTTAAGATTGGTATAAAAATATACTACTCTTCTTAATTTTGTATTTAAAAATAAAATTTATTATAAATCAAAATTAAAGTTCATTAAGGATATTTCATGCGCATGAAAAGTAAAATAATTAACTGATTTTTTTAAAAATTAATTCGAGTTCTATCTGTTACAATTATGTTTGTATTAATTTTTAAAATTTAACTATTTGTTAGAAGTTATTATTTTGTTTTTATTTCTCAAATATTTGATATTTTTTATTTATTATAAAATATTATTTTTATTATCATATTTAATTTAATTATTAAATATTTTATTAAATTATTTATAATAAAATATTTAATCGTTGTTGATAAAAAATTTAAAAATAAAATAAATATTATTTAAAGATATTTATAAATTTTAAAAATATTTTAAATTTTAAACAAAAAATTATTTATTCAAAAATATACTCTTATTAAAAAAATACAGCATAAGCAATAACATAAATGAATAAAATCATCAAATTCTATTTTATAATATATAATCATCAAAATAATTAAAAATTTATTTATAAAATATTTAATATGTATATATATAAATTAAAATATTATCCTTATTTTAATATAGTAATTTAATTTAAATAATTAATAAAAAATTTATAATATTTCAACTCAAATATAATGATCATTTATTTATTTATTATTTTATTTTTACCAAATAATTTAACACCTCGCTTTTATCAAATATTTTTATTTTAATTAACAATTTTTTCAGTTTTCAGCTTTTAAGTAACTTTTCAATTTTTATCTACTAATTTTTTAATTTTTAGCTAATTTTACCAAATACATCATATGTTTATATAAGTTTTTAATTAAAAAATTAAATATATTTTCAATTACTATAAATAAATTTCAATTTAATATGTTTTTGTTAAAAACTTATTAGTTTTTAAAATTTAAAATAATCTCCATGACCACTTTTTTAATGATATATCAATATAACATGATTAATTATATCTCAAGTGATGATAAAAAATATTAAAAATATAAAATTTGTAAAATTTAAACTCAACATTTTATGACAAATTAAATTTAACCAGTTTTATCAAAATTAAAAATATATCTAAAAATTATAACGTAAAATAGTTAATATAATAAAAATAAAATAGTATTTTATAAATTATTATGTACATTGATTTTGCTATCCTTTACACTTGATACTTATATTAAAATAATTAAAAATAGAAAATAATCACATCAATAATTAAAATTCTATTTTAAAAAAGAATTCATGATATTGATATCATGAAAAAATTATTTATTACACCAAAAACTTTCTATTATTCATCTTTTTAACTTATGCATCAGATACATGAATAGCAAAATTGTATAAAGTTTATTAGATAAATAATATAAAAATATTAATTTCAATTCTTAGAACTGATTTTAAAATTTTAAAAATAATAATATTATTATTAAAATAAATATTATAACATCTAAATATAAAAATATAATAAAAATTTACTTTTTTAACAAAAAATTCAACAAAAACAAGTCGATCTACCGCTTTGTTACAAGAGCGGGGGGAGCTCACTCAATCAAAAGTGATCAACACACATTCATCTTTAAATATATTTCACATATCTGAAATAATAATTGGAGCCTGACAATAATTACAACAACAATACTTTAAGTACCGCAAAGATAATATCATAAATTATGTTTATTAACTGAAAATATCATCAAAGATAATATAATCTTTAATGATTGAATCCCTTAAACATATTAATTAAAATTTGATTCTAATCATGTGTTGGACAAGTTCGAGAATGTTTTAAGACGCTTGACCTACATTGAGTGATTATTTACATTAAGGTCTTTTAATAATAAGAAATATATATTTCAAAACAATTATTTTTAAAAAGTTGTGATGTAAAACAAGCAATAAAATTTGTTTAATGAAGTTTAAATTTTTTTTCAATTGACAAAGTAGATACACTATTCAATCTTTTCTCGAGATATATTTATATATAAATAAAATTTCATTATTATTTTTTTCAAATCACTGAAGTGATACTAACAAGAATAGTTAATAGTATTTTACATTGCCCTTATATATATATATATATATATATATATATATATATATATATATATATATATATATATATATATATATAAGATAATGAACTACAAGATGGAGAAAAGGTAAATTATAAAAAGGTATTGTAAAATATGAATAAAAATGATATAAGCCGAAATTTTGATCTAAAAAGAAATCCTCCCTAAACAAGCTTACCACATCTTGCCAGGTAAAAGGAAATTGGAGCTGTGCTGAATGGATCAAAATTCTCTCAATGTTATGTATGTTATGAGATTTTAAAGACACAAATCAATACAACATATCATTATTTGTGTCTCTTTTTTTTTCGCTACTTGTTTTTTCTGTAACATATCATTGGCGTGCTAAAACATGGGAGGATTTAAATCCATGCTCAACCAAACTTCTATTCAAAGTAATTACTCCGGAATAAATGAATCATTTTACTAGCATACCTTCACAAATTCAATGATAAATCCTTAGCGGTAAACTTAATCTCTCGCCCTAATTACAAAAAGCTTCGAATAACAATGACTAAAATATAGACGTAAAACTCGTTCGTCGGCATATTCATATCAAAGCTATTAAGAAATTGAATTAAAACTAAAAACTGAATCTGTAACTTATCCGAAAAGGAAAATGATTGGAAGGGAGATCTACAATAGTTTTCTTCAACCCTCGTAGTTGTAGATGAAACGCTGCTTTTAGAATAAGGAGCAGAATATTTCCTCAAGCCTACCATACTTATTTTTCACAAGGCAACTGGCCTCGGAAGTTTATGATTCCCTTTCATACTCCTTAATTTACATCATTAAAATTCAAAGATCCTCCATTCAACCTCAAACAATGGAATGTAACGGTATTCTACATTACTTTTGCAATTCAAGCTACAAGAATTCAGCAATCCCCCGAACTTAACAAAGAAAACCTGGAATGAACCTACCTTAAACTTCAAAATTAGAGTAGTTATAGGGAAAAAAATGGACGACAGATCATCTCCATTTCTCTTGTAGATCTTTCCTCTCGGATAATACCCAAGTGACAAATATTGCTGCTATAAGTGCAACAATTGTTAATAGAAGTAGAGCATAGCTGAAATCTTCTGTCAGTGAATCGTAAGTCCTGGAAGGAGCAATCTGGGTAAAAAATAGATCTACTCCATAGGCAAAGACGAGGGATGTAGACTCCAGCTTGGCAGGCACTGTTACTATACCTCGGAGACCTTCCACTTTAAGGGAATGCGTAATATAGGACTACAGGGATTCAAGCAGAATAAATATGAATTATATGTCAAGAAGTACATTAAACTCAGAGAAGCATTAGTTCAAAGTTAGGTAATAAATGCTAATCTTACTAATATGTATTTGCTCAAGCAGACCTACTAGGCTTTCTAATCAAGGGGGATGCTAGGCGCAGCAAGTAAAAGCAGGGATTAACCTAACGGTTGGATTTGCTTATTTCAGGAGAAATAATCGTTTATTTTTTCAAAAACTCTCTTGAAAAACTGGGGGGAAAAAAGTGACTTTCTTTTAAATAAATTAAATAAAACATGCACTAAGTCACATTTCTCCTTCCTTAATATCGTTGTGATTCATTCACTAATAATATGGCTCCTCCCACCCGGTACCTAAGCTGGGTTCTTCAACAAGCAACTTGTGCACTGCAAACATTCTTTGTTAGCACAGAAATCCAAGGAGGAAAAGGAGAGGGTGTAAGCCCCACCAAAAAAATACTGCACACACATATGTGCATATACTATCTGCTTAGCCTCTGACCAATCTTGCGGATAGAGAGACCTACTCACTAGTTCATCTCTTTGTCATCCAAAATAAGTCCCCCCCACCCTTCTCTTTTCAACATACTCTATACGTACCATATCCATATGGCATGATTGCACCACTTGTTAAGTTTTTCATTCATACATATAACAATTTTCTACTATGAAGAAAAGGAACAAGGATTTTTTGGTGGGGTCATGCATTAAAAAGAAATATAAGAGACAATATATACCTGAGAAATGATGGGCAATGAATCAGTAAGAGGAATAATCCCTTCTTCTTTTTCAGCTTGTGAGGGATTAAGTGTGCGCCGGGGATCCAAAAATCGTTTATCTAGTGCCAACACCTGGGAAAAAATCCCAGTTGACAACCCCAAAGTATAAGAATACCACTAGATTTCATTAAAGAATAAAATTAAACAAGAAAAGAAAACATTGTTTCTGTTGATCTCAAGTTCTCATAGGACAGGCAAAAGTAAAGGAAAAAAAAAACACAGTGCAAATGATTCCAACCTGATCACCGATTGTTCCAATAAGAAGCTGCTTGGAGGTTATACCCTTGGCCGTTGAAGTCACTTCTATAGCTTTCACAGAATGGGTAAAGAAGTATGACTGAGATTTTGTTATCACTTCTGGTCGATAATAAGAAGAGATGGGTGAAGTAAGATTATGCTTCCCAAGAACAAACTTCCAAACATCTTTATTATCCTGTGAATTATATTCAAGGATATCTTATTAGAATGAACATAGATTAGGACCCCAGAGAAAACAAAGAATGAACACAAGGACCATGTACCGGGAAAAAAAAGGGACTAAAATAGACCAAAACAAAAGACGGGGAGGAGGGATCATTAAATGAAGATACACAAGTTAACAGACATACCGCTCGAGATTGATCATAGACCTCAACAACTGACATCTCATATCTATGTGCTCTGAGATTAAAATAGTGGTAGACAACCCAGTTTTCACTAAATACCTATACAAGAAATATTCATGTAAGAGAATTGCAAAATTTTTAGTTTCACACCTTTCTAAATGAGAATTTAGTTCAAAAACTTACAGCATGAACAGGACCCTGGCAACCATAATGTGTCATGCGATGCAATATGCGGCCAGTCACAGTATCAATGACATAGATGACCAACCATGCCTCCTCTGGAGTGACTGTTCCAATTTCCCCCTTGGCTTTTGGGGCTGCATTTGCGACAAAAAGTACATTCTTTGATATATACTTATACATGACATCGTAATCAGTCATAACTTTAGCTTGAGTATGAACAACCTAGATGAAAAAAGAGAGTAACAAATTTAGGATGTAAGGAAACAAAGCAATGGCTAAAGACGTGGTGAAAGATTAGTATAGATACAACTAGTATGACTTAGCAATAATTAAAGGCATATAATTTGAGAGCATCATCCCATTTGAATGAATATTAAGTTTGGTAAACATTCCAGGATTATTGGTAGAACAAAAATTAATTTGCAAAATCCCCACAGATCTAAACTCATTCTTTAACACTATTGGTTTGTAAGAAAACAAGCCTCAAGAAAAAGGCAACCTTTAAGCATAGTTGGTTAGAGGAAATCAGGAATTTAGATAATGTAAGTTTATATACCTGAGATAGGATATTTATATTTTGAAAGCATATGAATTAAAATATAACATTATCATTTAAAAAATTATATTTTAATTATAAAAATTAATGCCAAAGGCACCATACCTCATTTGCTTTTCTTGTTACGGTTGTAATAATCTTTTCTGATTCAGATGGGAATACAATAGACCATAAATCACTAAAGTCAAAGCAGTATTCATCCACTGCTTTGTCAATGCACTTGCTCTTCAAGGCATGACCTCTGATAACACCATTATCAGTCTCAACTGAGTACCAGTACACATTTGAAAACTCACGTTGCAGAATGTTAAGAGCCTCAGGAGTTCTTGGGTATAGATATGCATGTTGGTTAACATCTATAATTAGATGCAGACGCTTCTCAGTAGAATCAGTATAAGGCAGTGGAATAACTTGATCAACAGTATGAGCAAGACTCAAAGAATTGACTTCCTTCCCAGTGTACGCATCAATGAAAGAAAGAACGGCTGGTGCAGCCAAACTTGGTCCACAACGCCCAACTACAAGGATAGATGGATTCTCATCCAATGCATGATGATGTGGAACCTGCCACTGATAAATGTTAAGCCCAGCTGGATGTTCACACACTTCTGATTTACGCAGAGTATGAAGTAGAAGAGACCAGACTACACGTCCATCTCCAGTGTGCAAAGCAAAAACCTTTCCTGCCTTTGTAAGTACTATAAGCAACTTGCGAAAACCATTGTGATCTCGAGTCATTTTGCTTTTCTCAGAACTCCTCAACCTCAGTGCTTGAATAGCTACAATATCCTCAGGGCTTGCAATCATTAAAGTTCCTTTGAGCTTCAGCACATGTCCCTTTCAATAACAAATGATTGCATAAAAATTCCATCAAATTACTGATAACCACATAAAATCCTAATCCCTAATTTAGCATTCGGTTAACATTTTTCCCCTCCAAACAGCATTTTTTAATTGATGTATCATAGGCTTTTTCCTGTACAGAGCACATGCTCACTGTTCTAGTTCCAAAAATAATAGAACACATTGACACACACAGGAATTGGTTTACATTAGTGCAAATCAAAGTCACTCTTACACCATTCAATAACTTTTTACTAGATAAATCTATCTCAAAACCCACTATTAGATTGGAAGTTCAAATTATATAAATCATATTTACAGAATCTTAGACTAATCCAAAATTATTTGACACCTCATTGATATACATCAAAATTAACATAATCTATACTGTTGAAATTTATGAAAAGAAAAATCATTCAAGTATATTCTTGTCGTTGCTCAATTTTTACAAGATTTATAATTATGGTATTGGTAAAAAACACATTCAATACAAAACTATGCATGTATGTAATATTGTAATGTATATAGGAGAAGCTAATGATTACAAGTCTACATAAAACTATGCAGGGTGTCCTGATTAAACATATCAAGGGCATACCTTAAGCCATTCAAAGAGGTTCTGTTCCACTTTTGCCACAGATACACCTTCCTTTGCCACAGGTAGTTCTGACGTTGTTACATCTACAACTGATGCTAGACCATCCTCTCTACTCCATACAATTTCTCCTTGTTGTACTAATAAAAGTGAGTGATCCTCCATTACCATCAATGCTCTAAAACCATGAGATCTATCTGTCCTCACATAATTGTTTATAAAAATCTTATCAATATTCCCCCTTTGACGGTCTACTACTATACTTTCCTTAAGCAAATCAGCATTCCAATCATTAACATCCTTTAGAAAGAGGTGAATTTTATTGTCTCCATGTTGAACAAATGCAAAAGCATGTTGGCCATTTGAAATTGACAGAGCATCACTTATAGCTGCTGCATTATTAACTTTGTCCACCAACACTAACTCACCTTCATTTGTCACTTTAATTAAAAGAACATGGGAATTGATATTTAATGCAAACAGTTCTGGAAGCTTTGATGGTAATATATCCGCCTGTCCAGATGAATCCTTGGTGAGGTCTGAAATATGCTTCTGGTTGTGACTAATCTCTCCATTCCTGATGTTTATTGTTAATATCTTTGACCTCGTATCATCCAATACCACAAACTTATCACCTGAGACTGATAATAATTCCCCGAAAGTATCACAGGGAAGTGTTGCATGATCATTCCTTAAGACCTCTCCACTCTTAGCATTCAGTTCATACACATAAAACTTTGAAGAACCAACAACACCAGCTACATGGATCACATCAGTAGACTGAAAAATATGGCTGACCTCAACCTCAATGCTGCAAATATGATGAAGATAACAATGTTAGTGGCCATGTCAAGCTTCAAAAAGAACATTTTGCTCATTAAACTTTGAATCTGTCATACTTTTCACCCGCAAAATCTTTCCTCCAGAGAACTTCACCAGTTATACTGGAAACAGCGTGGAGACACCCTTTACCAAAAACAAGGATCAAATCATCCTTGTCTGCTTTCAAATTTTTCTGCAAAAGTAAGCACAACATTTAACTTCATGTGTATGAAAAACACTCATGCAATTTCAAGTTCAGCTACAATTAAATAAACCAAGGCCAGGGGCAGATTCACAGCAGTAAAAGCCTAAACGGGCAGCCCAGTGAGGCTCATGATAGTGATCACAAAAAAATACTTAAGGATGAGATTTGGGTAAATGAGGAAATTTCAATGGATATGGGAGATGGGACCAAATAATTCTGTTGGTCAAATTACTTTAAAGACCATTCTGTCGAATGAATCTAACTTAGTTTTGGGCATTTTCCCGCTCAGAAGGGGGGTCATCTACATGAAATCATGTATCATAGAACAACACTACGTTCTGCCAAAAAAACATGTGTTCATAAGAGCTACAGAGGAAGGAAAAATACAGTGGCAATGTGTTTGCATTATCATGGTGCATTTAGCTAGAAAGGGAAGGTTGAATCTTAAATATCAAGTTATTTCACCTTAATTACCTCACCATTCAGCTCAATCTTCAATGAATATCATTGAGGATATTCAAGAAAATTAGAAAGCCTTATTGCAGTATTCATGTCTCACTATACATGAGTCCCTTTCATTGCTCTCATACTATTTTCTTCACCTTTTTCAACATTCAAACTTTCTTGCTTTATCCAATAAAAATATACATATCATATTTCATATGTATATCCCTCAAGAAAAATTATGGCATTCAAAAACAATGACCAAAAGAAAACACTATTCACTCACTGGAATGTATAATATCGACTTCGATGTCTTAGAACCCTCAAGGGAAGACTCCCAAACCATCTGTCCATCAGGGAGGTTCCATGCTCTCAATATACTTCCATCCGAAGAAAGTGTAATGACATCTGAAACATTAAAATGCATACTTGTAAAGTTGATCAGCAATATAATCTAAAAAAGTTTAAACAAATCTCAATGCAGAAAACAGTTCACTCTAACAAAGTAACAACTGCAGAAGAATGAGAGAAGCAAAGAATAATTAATGAAACTACAAGCTAAGAAATTACTTAAGTCTGTGATAAAGGTGCATGTAGCATGCTGACATCCTTCAATGATTTTATACCATTACACAAGACAATCAAAACAATGGGACAACAAACAATCAAAACAATGGGACAACAAACACACAAGAATATTGCTTCAAAGTTCAATGATGGCACATAACTAAAGGAGGTTTGGACATTAGATGTTTGAAACTGGACAGGAACGAGAACTAATGTGAGGCTATCTTTATTTTTCACGCAAAAGCAGTTTAAACTTGGATATCTTCCCACAATTAGAGTCATGTGAGCATTTGCAGTGGCAGAGCTTGGATGGAAAGTTTGAAGAAGCTGAAAAAATAATTTTAATAAAAAAATTCTAATACGTAATAATATTATATATACAATTTTATGTGTAACATTGATACAAAACTGATCATAAAAATAATATTAAAATGCAATATAAAGCCTCTAAAATAGTATGATATTTAATTATATGGTGTCAAGTTCTACATTGATATTCTCAAGAACTTTAGTTCCAAATACATTACAAAGAGATAACCATCTCACTCCATGAATGCTGTAATTGTCTTGGCACCCAAAGAAAATGAAGCCTTTCTAATAAGAATGGGAGAAGATATTCATTCTTAGTTTCATAGTAAATAGTCAAATAGAAAAAGAAAAAAATCAACTAAATAAAACTTCTATGAACAGCTTTCAAGAATATCGAGGATATTATGTAAATTTCTACAGCTGAAAATGTAAACAGTTTTTAATAACTATGTAGATGTGTATACAAGGGATATATATAATGAGAAGAATTCTCATTTTACGAAAGTGAAAATAATAAATCTTCATTGTACAATCAGACATAAAAGATCAAAATTAAAATTTAGTTAGTAGTCATATATATGGCCACTTAAAAATTAAGTATATTTATTTTTTAAACTAAATCATTCAAATAAAATTCAAATATTAATATTTATTATTTTCATTTTTCATACATATGTATATTCAAAAAAAGTTTCAGGGAGCCCAGTTACCAAAATATCCTGCCACTGAGCCTCTGGTTGGCAACTTTAGGATCTAGATCTCAGAGGCCAGAAGAAAATATGCTACCACAGTTGAGAATCACAATAGAAATTTCAACATAGGACTGCATGAGTATGCATCTATGAGGAGATATATGACATATATTTATAATATTTTGGTCGAGAACTTGTTCTTGTTCATATATGTTAGCAGAGGAATCAGCATTTCAGTTTATATACAAAATTGAATATATTTTCAAGGGAAAATATGAGTTTTCAATAACTGAACTGAGTACAAAAAGAAAATGGCAAAGGATCACAGAATCAAGGAGAATCCTGGACATTGGTGTAGCACATCACATCCTTATGATGACATATTTTTATTGATCAACTATAAAACTGTCGTATATACAATCAAGAAGATATAGCATAAGTATTGCTTTACACAGTCAAAGGTTAAGAATTATACATTTTCCCAGGGCAATGTCAAGTCCATCAACAACATCATTGGTCCCAAGAACATGCCTCCAAACTGCAAGGAACAAAACACGGTTGAGCAATTTCTGATTCTAAACAAAGAAAACAAATAACTAAATAAGCAAGCAATGTGTATTTATTGGGAAGGTTTGGTGTACCTTTAAACTGGTTCAAGGTTAATAACTTGAATATTGGTCATGTTTTATTAGAGCTTCATAACAATATTACATTTCTAACAAGTAATTTAACGGGGACTGCAAGAACAGTTAAACAAATCAGACTTACAAATCTCGCCATGACGAAGATCGAGTGAAGCTACTACATTCTCTTCAGTAGACACTAAAACACGCTTTCTTCCAGTCTTCTGAGTGTGGAACACAGCGTGTTTTACTTTTCCAATGTATTGTTGGTGCCTACAATTAGTAGCCAAACATATTCGATAGTTACTAATATTTAAAACGTATAAAAGGCAAATCGAGCATTAGAATCAGAGTTTTTCTTGTCTAAACATAAAGTTAGTTCTACTCTAGGATGATAATCGATCAAAAAAACAATTAACCTTTAGACTAAGTAACAAATATCTGTAACGACAATAACAAGTTTCAAATCATAAAGAGTATCAAGTCGCGGGTGAAATTAGATCGAAGTTCCGGTCGATGATTACAAGTGGAGAATGAATTGAACTAAGGGAATGGGACGGCAACAAATCCAAAAATCGCACGACCTAAGGTCGCATCCAGTGATAGAAAAAGCTTTGACCGTGAGAATAACTAAGAGTGGTTGAACTCACCAATCGAGGAGGCCAACTTGATCTTCGTAAAGCGAAGAGCATAGATTAATAGATAAGAGGAAGAGTAGAAGGTTGAGCAAAACCCTAATCGCCATGGCCATGGCGATTCAGTCACCCGCACGGATCTGAAGAGTGAGCGACTCACAGTAGTTTGTATTTGTATTCTTCAGGGTCGAAGACGATGTTTACGGAAGATAAAAGCTGGCTTCTCTCAAAACGCAGAATTTCAATTCCATGTTAACAAGGTAGCCAAGAACAGGAGATGATGGTTTAATATTTAAGAAATTAATTTGTTTGAAAAATAATATTTAAAAATATACTGAAAAAATAATTTCTTTAAAAAACTAAAAATCATATTTGTTAAGCTGTATTTTAAAAAAAAATTCATAAATTTTTTAAACTAATTTCATTCATAAAATTGAGAGAGAGAGAAAATAAACTTTTAATAACTGATTCACTTATAATAAAATTATTTTTTTATCCAAAAGAAATAGGGTCCTTATTATTTCTTCAATAAAAAATGTCATTAATATATTATTTTCACGCATAACTTATTATTTGTTAGAATTTATTACATCCTTATATTCTTTATTATATTATTTTGTTTAAATATTTTATATAAATTAAATTAACCTCAATCTATCTTATTTTTAATATAAAAATATGGTATATTTAAAATTTAAAATTTGATAGATGATATCAAATTAATTTTGTAATTTATTTTCACAATTACTTATTATTTTAAAAGACTTATTTAAAAATAATAATAATAATAATATAACTTTTATTCTTGATTTACGGAATATATCTTATCATCTTTTATTCTCATTCAATAAATATGATTTAAACCATTAAATTCGATACAGAAATAAAAGATCAGTAAGTGTAATTTAAACCATTAAAATGGATACAGAGATAAAAGATTAAAAACTAAGTAGTTTATATAAAATTTTGATTTCGAACTTCATAATTTTTTAATTGTAAAAAAAATAGATTTCATTTTATTGACAATTAACAATTGTAAGTATAATTTTTTAATTTCAATTAAATTTAAAATCTGTATACAATTTATAAAAAAATATTAATTACATAATTAATTAATAAAATTGTATGTTGATTTTTAGCTATTTTTAAAATTTTCTCTATTCACTCATGCCATTAAGGTATGATTTTAGAATATTAAAAAAATACATTGATTAAAACACATATATTTTTAATATAATAAATTATATTTTTCTCATAAGATATTTGCATTATATTTGTTTATTTTTATTATAAAAATATTTTTTTAAAAGATAAATATATAGTCAAATTTAAATATTTTTATTATAAAACATGTTTTCTTTTTAAAAGATAAATATATATTGTCAAATTTTAATATGTGTTATATTTAAATTAATTGAATGTATATGAACATTTTGATAGTTTTTTACATTTTTTACATTGTAACAGTTTGTTTTAAATATTTATTACTGGTTTTTTAAACTTGAAAGATAAAATAAAAAAATTAGATAATTTTTTAAAATTAATAATATAAGTAGTTAAATTTAATTATACTTTTTAAGATATTAAAACCAATAATAAAATGTTTAGAATGGATTGTTGATAATGATAATAATTATAAAAATAATAAAATATAATTAAAAGTTACGCTCATAAATATTGATTATCATTAAAAGTTTATTTATATCAAAAGTGATTAAAATATAATTTGTATTTATCCCGTTGAAGAAAAAATGTATTTCAGAATAAAAAATTAAATATAATTTAAATATCTCTTAAAAAATAAGAGTAATATATTTTCATTGTCATTTTCTTAAATAAGCTAATTTATTATGTTTTGAAACCTTTTAATAGCTTAAAAGTAATATTTTGAATAAAGATAAAAAATTTATTTTCATCGTTTAAGTTCAAGATTTTTAATTTTATTATCTAATTTTCAATAAAAACTTAATTTAATTTTTTAACTTTTATTTTGATATTATCTTAATCATTTCAATGTTACAATGTTACAAAATACGAAAATATTTACAATTTGTATGTACATCCTTCCTTTTATGGTATTTAATAATTAATTTTTTTAAAGATTTTTCAAAACTTAAATTAGGGATGTTAATTTCCCATATTTTATATGAATGTTTTTAAAAAATGAGAACATTAATATTTGTAGAAATATTTTATCAATTATATTTTTTACTAAAATTTTTGTATATGATTGGGTGAAAATCCAAATTATAAAGGTAAAAAAAGTAACAATATTTTTATAATGTTTTTACATGTCTTTTATAATATCAATGACATTTATAACGCTTACAACATTTTTGATTCGTAGATAATATGATTTGTGAAAAATATAATTTTTAAGAATAAAATAAATTTTGCATACTAAACGTATGCTTAAAATAACACACTTACATGGTTTTTTTTCCTAAAAATATTTAAAAAACCATAATAAGTAATACAAAAGTATAAAAAAAGCTTACTCCACGAAACACAATAAAAAAACAAGATAACACACACATTGTGATGATAAAAAAATTCTAAAGGAATTTAATTAATTATTGCTAGAATATGAAAATTTCATGTTTAAAATAAAATAAAGGAAAAATAAATCATAAAGTATAATTTATTCTAATTTCTTATTTTAGTTAGTTAAATTATATGTAAAATTTTAATATATTCATCTTAATCTAACATTTAAAAAATCATTAAATCAAAATAAATTTCAATAACCATCAATAGTAGGTGTTTAATATTAAGATATAATAAAAAAAAATTTGACATCACACTTAGGATCGTATTTGAATTGATAAAATTATAAAATTTTGATATATTGATAATAATATAGAATTTAAAAAGTTGACTTTAATTATTATTAAAAAAAATTAGTAAGATAAATACTGTTATAACATGTAATATGATAAAAACCATAAGTTAAAGAACTCCGTTGAATGTTGAAAAAAATTAAAACAACCTTAAATTTGTTAGTACAAAAGTATTAAATTTACCGTTGGTTAATATATTTATAAATTTTTATTTAATTTATTTAATAAAAAAAATCTTACTTAACCAACACTTACTAATCTTGGCCGCGAGGGGTTTGATGCTAATTTCAATTCACAGTTAAAATTTAATATTTTTAATGAGATAGACTTTTTTATAAAGGTATAAATATAATATTAATATATTTATATAATTTGTTAAAATTTTTAATTTTAAATTAAAACAAAAATTATATTTATAATTTTTAAATATTTATTATAAGAATTGTGTATATTATTTTATATAATAAATATTTTATATTTTATTTTAAATTTTTATATATATTTATATTATTATATTTGTATATAGTTAATATTTAATATATTTTTAAAAAAAATTATATAATTAAACTTATAAATTTTTTAATATTATAAATTTAAGGTTTAAATTTTTTAATTAATTATTTATATAAATTTAAAATCTATTTATTAACATTTTTTATCATACACTCCTAACTAAATTTATAGACTTTAAGATATAAGAAAAAAAATTATAACAGTTAATAGATACAAATTTAAATTTTCAAATTTTTTAATAAATAAAATTTAAATATTTGAAATTTAGATTGATTTAGTTTATTTTATCTTATATTATTATTATTTTATTTTAATAAAATTTTATGAAAATAATTTAAGACTTACAAATTAGATAATAGTTTTTTTTACAAGTTAATATTTTTTTTGGTCAAGTAGGTAAAAGGTTATAATAATACGCGATGGAATATTTTTTTAAAATAAAATTATGTGTCTAACTATTAAATATTTTTAAGAATATATTTTTAACATTCCTAATAATCTCATACCAAACAATGAACAAATATTTTCGAAAACAAATACAGCTATAGATTCCAAGCAAGTCATATATATCTATATACTCATCCACACTTAACACCCTAATAGAAACTTACGCGCTAAAGATTGATGTTAAAATTAATTCAAGAATAATTTTTATTTAATAAATTTATCATAAACTTTAAAGGTATCAAATAAAATATGCGGAATAATATAATTTATAATACAATGATAACTATACATGCTTATTTACAAAGTTCATAATCACGTGATTTTAATTTTGACATTAATTTATATTTTTAACATATATTATATGTTAAATTAATTTTTTTAATAAAATATTAAGTATTTTTAAAAATATAAAATTTTGTAGACTTAATTTGCATGGTGAAAATTTTCAATCTAATAATTGAATTAATAAAAATTAATATATATATATATATATATATGTGTGAATATATAAAATTAAAATATCAAATATTTTTTCTAACTAGAAAAGAAAATTTAAAAATAAATTATATTTTTAAAATTTAATAATAAAAACACAGATATGTCTTTAATAAATTAATTTCATTTTATAAATAGAGTACTTCTGCTATACATGAGAAGATGATGTAATCAATTTAATATTTAAAATAAACTTTAATTGTCAATAATAATAACATTTTATTTTTTATTAACCACGAACATTTAATAAAAAATGAAACAATATAGATTTTACAACTGTGTGACATATATCAAGAAAAAAAAACACTATCCATCATATGAACTGAATTGATTACAATAATCAAACTTTTATAGATTATGAGATCAATTGAATATTGCTAAAAATTCACCTCAAATCACATTTTTGGTTTTAGAACAAATGTTGTTTTCATTGTCTATAATAAATATTCTAAAACTTTTTTCTAAACCTAACCATAGTTAACAGCGACATAAAATTGATCAGAAAAATAATTTTAAAAGAAAAAATCCACATAAAATAATTATTTTATTTTAATTTTAATTTTAATATTTTTTTATTATATTTAGTTTGTTATACTTTTTTATCTATCTCGCCTTTTTTACATAATTAATTAATTAATTAATTTTTATAACGTTTCATCTTATTTTTTGTTTTCTGATTTGGTAACATGAAAATATGATATTTTAGGTGATATTTGATTTTAAAAATCATTTTTTATTTACTATTTTTAATATTTTATACATAAAATAGTAAAATAAAAAATAGTTATTTTTTATTTTTATTTCATACTTTTACTATTTTAGTATAAAATAAGATAATATTTTTATAAAATTAAATATCATTTTAATTTTAATTTTTATTAAAAAGATTAAATATTAAATTAGAACTTATTTTTAACACTGTTATATTAAATTTTAATAAAAAGATTATTTCGTTATTTGAATGTAACTTATATTATGTTTTGTCATTATTTAGTTTATTTTAAATATTAATAAAATAATATAATTTTATAGAGTTTTTTAGCATGATGTATAATAATCATACATAGGATAAATTAGGTTATATCATATTATATTCTTATTACATCGTATTTCAATCTTAATATCTTCTCCTATCAAACAGATCCAACATGTTAATATAATAATAAAAAACATTATAAGTTTCTATTCGAAAACAACTATCACGTGCGAAGAGATTCTAAAGAATGTAATGATAAAATTTAATTTGGAAGAATGATAAAGTTCAAATAGACTTAACTATATTGAAAATTATACTTTGTTATTCTTATATTTAATAGTAGAAATAACTTATTTTTTAATAAAATTTCTAAATAACAATAAGAATCAATAAAAATAAACAATAGATTATATTTACAATACAAGAGATAATGGATAAGAATTTAAAAACAATATAAGAAATTGATTTATGCAGCTTAACAATACATTTATTTGAAATGTTATTTTTAAGAGTATGTGAACAGTTTGAAGAACAGGAATATATTTGTATTTCCAGCAGCATGGTATCAAACAGCGATAGCCTTCAGAATGTTAACAAATAATAAAAAGACTATTTGATCCGAAAAGATTAAAAATTAAAACAAACTCTTTCTGAGAAATATTGTTTGCAAAAATAAAATACCTGAAATAAAAACAAATGAATTATTAAAGCATTAAATTCTTTAAATAACAAAATAGGAAAATAGAAAATAATATTTTTTATTGAAAGTAGTATTCATTGACTTTTTGAATATGAATCTTTAGAGATTCATATTATTTTCTACATATGTCTCTTCTTTAACATCATGTTGAGTTATGTTTCCAATAGAATTTTCATCTGCGAAAATTAAATTTGAAGTTTTGCTCCAATTTAATAATTTAACACTATTTACACCAGTTACTTATTGGTAAACTTAATGATTTCTATACATTCTACTAGGTTATGCGGTATTTTTTTTTTTTACGGAAAACCTACTAAAATTAACAATTAAAAATAATAAGATGTCAATTATTTTCTTTATAGATTATAAAAATCATCTTAATTCTTCCATATTTAAATAAAAAATTCAACCATTCAAAATATAATTTTATTTAATAAACTGTCAAGTAAAAAATTATGCTAAAAATCAATAAATAACACAATATTTAATTTATAAGTAAGGATTAATTTATTTTAAAAATGTTTTTTTTTTTGCTAGAATTTAATTTTTTATGTAAAATAATAAAATTTAAATCTAAACTTGATGTAAACTGCTTAACCCCTTATCACCAAAAGAATCTTAGTGCCTTAACACCATATTTTCTCCTGCAAATGTTTGCAGGATTATTTTGATAAATTCATTTGGTTATTTCTTAATCTTTCCCTCCATGTGCATTGAGATAGCAAATCATTTGACAAAAAAGGTATTAACTTTCCTACGTCAGATCCTTTGTGATAGGGAGACAGAGAAAGAAACAGAACACTGTCTCTGTTTATATTATTCTTTATTTATTATTTATTGGAGGGTTTGTTTCCATTTCTTGTTTGAAGTTTCTTCCTTTTAGATCTCAGAAAGGCACAGATTCCTGAATCTCAGTTAGCTTGACTCATCTCCGACCATAGACCCAGTAGCCGCATAAGGGCATCACCCAGCTGTGCCAAAGTTTAGTGTCCCACTTGTTTGGAAAGTTGGAACAACCATGCGGCTCCATTCTACTTCGCTGTCATTTGGGTAATTAAACTTGTTCCTGAGATAACAATTGTCACGTTGCTAAAAATGCCATCCCGAATATTATTAGACAGTGATATTTGGTATTTGAACAGTTTCTAGTGGTTCCTCTCATTATTGATTAATAATTCATCTTGGTTTTATTATTTATACACACTTGCTAGATATTTTTAGTTTATATACGCCAAAGAATTAGCATTATGAAATGTGTGTGCAGATTTTGAAAGGACCCATTCTTGATATATTCTTGGGAGGATTGCTTGCGATTTACATTGTTTAAGTATTAACCTGATATGTGCTTTGCTTTCTAATGAGAGTTGGACTTACGGTTTTCCCTTTGCAATTTTCTCATGCCAGCTTTGTTTTTCACATTTGGCTTTATAACATGGTCACCCGAAAGCTCTTGGTGAATATAAATAGGTCATGACCTGACCATTACTGTTTTTGGCTGTGAAAGACAAGGAGTTTATGGTCGCTTAGAACCATTCCTGCCATAATTGTATTCATGTTGTTCATTTGGTGTTACTAAACGTTGTTACAGTGGTTTGAGTTTCTGTTTATGGCATCTATTAGAAGAACCTTGTCTCCAGTGCCTCGAGCTGGAACTGTGGCAAATGTAGAAGTCTGTTCAGTAGCTTCTCCCTTGTCTAAGTCCTCATCAAGCCCTCAGAACTGCCCCCCATCTGTTGGATTGGACCACCGTGCTTTTGTGTTTAGCATTTTCTCCCCAAGATCTTTCAGGGCTTTTGAGAGATCAAAGCCTAGGGGGCAGCTTTGGAGGAAGGTGCTTTTCCATTTTCTCATGTGCTTCATGGTTGGCATTTCTATTGGACTCATCCCGCTTGCATCGACGCACATGTCCATGAATCTCATGCCAAAGCATCAAGCCTTCTCGTTTGGGGTGATATCTGCAGCTGGAAATCTCCAGCCACCTGAAAATGCAAAGATGAATGTGACAGCATCGATCAATGAGGTTGTGAAGTTTAATGCTACTTTGAAATCAGCAGTGAAAGAACAGGAACTAGTAGATGAGGTGGCATCTAATGTCTCCACTAGCCAATTCAGCGAAGATCCATATTTGGAGTCTCAGAAGCTTCTCATAATTGTGACCCCGACATACAATCATCAATTTCAAGCGTATTGCTTACATCGCTTGTCACAGACTTTAAAATTGGTCCCGCCTCCCTTGTTGTGGATTGTTGTTGAGATGACTTCCCAATCTGAAGAAACTGCTGACATCTTAAGGAGTAGTGGGATTATGTACAGGCATCTCATTTGCAAAACAAATCTAACCAACCCAAGGCATAGGAGCATTCTTCAAAGAAATGTTGCAATAGCTCACATCGAAACTCATCGCCTTGATGGAATTGTGTACTTTGCAGATGATGATAACATCTACTCACTGGAGCTCTTTCGTCAAATGAGAGAAATAAGGTCTTTCTAGTTTCCAGGATATTCATATTTTGTTTTCATCGTTCTCCTTCTCTTTCACTATGGCTACCCTGATGCAAGTTATAGTCAAATATTTCTGGTGTGTAGTGTATTGACTCTATTGAGGCAATATGGATAAGCTAATAGCAATTATACCTGCATTTAACTTAATGTGAATTTCTGATTGTCACTTCTACTAGGATAGGACTCATGGTTTCAATTTTGCCAGCCTAACCTAACCTATTGAAGGAGGGTATGGGGAGGGTCATTATAAGCTTTGGTGATTGATTTGTTATATTTTAATCTCTTGTCATTTTCTGAGATAGAACTACCTACAGACATTGCATTTGCAAAGGTCTTCTGCATAGTGCAAGTGATGTCAGAATGGAGTTTTTCCCTTCTTTTAATACAACCTTATCAATCAAATTCTATCAACCATGCTTGATGGAATTCCATAATGATAGGAACCCCTGCTCTGCACTTTTAACAGAGAGGAATTTAGGAAGGCACTGTGGACAGGTATAACTTCAAGTCCAAATAAAAGGAATGAAGATGATTCATTGTGTATGCAAGGAATGGTTTGGGGCCATCTAGTTTGTAGGTAGCTTAATTATCTGGTCATAAAGCAGTGGTGCAATTATTCTGGCAAACTCCAATTTGGTGCCTCTAAAGTATGAATATTATCATACAAAATGGAGAATTATCATTTAATAGATGGTTATTTTGAATTCTAAAACACCTTGAAAATTTAGAATATAATATATATATATATATATATGTGTGTGTGTGTGTGTGTGTGTGTGTGTGTGTGTGTAACAATGTGAACAGAAATGATGGGTGTGTAATAATGTTTCTCTCTCACTCTTCAATCAAACTGGGTTATACAGAATGTTCTAGCATAGTCTTCTTTCCTACAACACTTTTGCTTTTTCAATGGTTTTTATCATTTATTAGTTGGGAGGTATCCTCATTTTGATTTGCAGGCGATTTGGAACTTGGACTGTAGCAAAACAATCCGGGGATAAAAGTAGCATTGTCTTACAGGGGCCCATATGTAATGGAAGTCAAGTAATTGGATGGCACATAGATGAATCAAATGGAAAATCTAAAAGATTTCATGCTGAAATGCCGGGGTTTGCCTTCAATAGTACAATACTCTGGGATCCAAAGAAGTGGCACCGCCCCACTCTTGAACCGATCAGGCAACTTGGCTCAGTCAAGGAAAGTTTGTGGGTTAGTAACTTTATTTTTATGGTGATTTTGTCTATATCATTTGCTGTATCTACCCCAAGCTGTGAAAACGTATCTACTATCTAATCAGATTAGGTAACAATGTAACATTAATAATGTGTGGTTTGGCATTGTTCTATGTGCCCTCATGTTATGGCTCTCATCTCCTTATTTTCTTTCAATTCAATAAGGAGGGAAGAAAAATTTAGTGTTCAGAACCATCCAACCTGAAATTAAGCGTTGATCAATTGTGAATTTGCTTTTCAATATGCAGGTTAGCACATTTATTGAGCAGGTAGTTGAAGATGAAAGTCAAATGGAGGGCTTAATGGACAACTGCACAAGAGTTATGGTCTGGCATATTGATCTGGAATCATTGTATTCATTCTATCCACAGAAATGGGTTGTAAAGAACAACCTAGATGTCATTTTACATCTTCCACTAGTGTGAAAATTCTCAATGAAGTGGAGAGTTGCAAATTTTCACCCTTGTTGTGAGTGAAATCTTTAATCTCTATATCCTGTTTTGATTTGTTTTAAAATATACTGCCCTTCAGTTTATATTTCTAGTTTTACACTTTTACTTTGTAGATGTTTGGAATGATGCTAATTTTCAGTAAGAGATTGTCAGATTTATGTAAAATTGACCTCCTGAAATTAAGTCTTCATTTATGAAAGTAGATTCCTGCGCTTATCAAGCAACCAGTCTCAGATTAAACCACTTGTTTATCCCTTCCATTCATTTTAAATTCCTATTGGAAAAAACTAAATTCAGCACGAATACTGCTGTTGACTTGTCCCCAAAACTCTACCTGCTTTTATAATCAAAACTGAATAATTATATAGGATTACAGTAGAAGAAAATGAGGGAAAGATGGCTCAAGTTAATAAACTGAAATTATTGTTGATAGACATGTTTTGATACCAAAGTCAAAGCACTATCCTCTATTCATATTAATACTAGACTCCTGATCATAATTAAATAAGGAGAGAAATCAGAAATATAATAAATTATGGGAACCTCTCCTTCACTTATCAAAGATGCTTTAAGATATTCCAAGATACAATGAGATATTTCTAGATTTTAACACTCCTCCTCAATCTGAAGCTTACTTGAAATTTGTTATAATTGAACAAAATAAAAGAAAATAAACTGAAAAATACTATATATAGAACATAGATGGCAAGGCAACTTGGGGATGCTAGAGATGTTGAAGAGATAAGCATTGCTGGAAAAAATAACATATCAAGATGACTGGAATGATCATGAGCTTGAAGAGCTTTTTAGAAATTAGAATCTTGCATGACCAAGGAAGAAGAGACTGCTGAAATGGGAAAAAAGTTGCCGCTGGTAAGATCAACCCCATTCGGGATGAAGATGGGGTTCAAGGACTGGAGACAGGGCACGTGTAGGGCTGGAGACTGGTCCAAATTACATCTATGATGATGTGACAAGCATTTATCCTACTGTTTTCCCTCAACTGATATGCCAATGCTGGAATAGAGCCATAGAATTGTCCAAACAATGACAAACCAAAGATAACCACCACAAAGAACATAAAGAAAGGATCCAAACACATTAAACTTTAGCAGAGAGAGCGAGAGAGAGAGAGAGAGAGTATGTTAGATCTGATGATCAAACATAGAAAAACTGCTGTCCAGGGGAGTCAAACAGCCACGGGAAGGTGGCAAACTGAGATGGGGGGTTGGTCCTTAGTAGAGATGGTGCAGTGAGGCAATGGCAAAGGTGGAAGAAATAAGGGCAACATGTGCAAGAGAAAGGCTGGCTAGACAAGAAATATAATGAAATATGAAAATTATTCCTAGGAGATCATTCAAGATACTTCAACAGAGGAATTTAAACGGAGAAGAGAGGAGAGAAAATAAATTACTTCACTATTATATCTTCAGAATAAACAAATAAATCGATGAAGGGAAGGATGATTTAGTACAATTAGTGTTGTAATTTTTCTCTCCTCCAAATCTCCCAATTTTGGAGGAGAGGGAGGAGGGACTTTGGCTTCCTCCATTTCCCTTCTCCTTCCAAAAGTTTGAACCAAACAAGAAAAAATTCTGAAGATCTCTTCCCTTCCCCTCTCTTCCAACCAAGCATTATATAAGATATTCCAAGATACAGTAATGACATATGAGATGTTTTTTTGATATTTATATTTAGCAGCTGAAATTACTTGAACTTTACCTGCTTCTATAATTGCAACTTGTATATTTTAAATGCTGCATAAATGTAAATCAGTGGATAATCATGTTTTTGAAGTCAAACAAATCCAGAATAGTATATTCATGCATTTTTCCTGTTAAATTCAAACTTTCACATCTCCCCAAGATGTTTTGACTTGAACTTTATTTCAACATTCTGCATTGCAAGGAAGATTATGAAGAACTGGAGGTTGCTTGCTAATGCTTCGTTATTTACATTCACCTGCTCAAGTGGTTACTCAGATATCCCGTTTGTGATTGACTGCCACTCCATAACGTGATGGCTAATTGTGACAAGTCCATTAATTAATTGTGCATTTTCCCCTCTAACAATTTGTACATTATAAGTATACACTTTCTACCATAGTCCACTCCACATTTGTGGCACGTCTTGAGTTTTGTAGAGTTCGTCGCTGAGGCAGGTATGTTTCAATTGGTCCATTGCATTGGTACTACCCTCTTTATCTGTTGTTTTTTACAATTAAACAATATCTCCTCTAAAATTAGGAGGAATTTTGAATGTCAAAATATTTAACAATTTTCACTGCATTTGAAACGTGTGGTTTCGTGGGCATTTTTTTTAACAATGTTCCCCGGATTTGGTAATCACTGCATGACTCCACCAAGTGCATATATCAGTATAAAATGGACTATACTCAGTATTCATCACTCAAGTAGATAGTACATAACTCGTGGCAATTTGAGCAGAACAATGGAGTATTATTTTCTAGATCCATTGGAGTGTGCCCAAACCCCTCGAACCCATAAATAAATCATTATGGAGCTATTCATGAAGAATTTCTGGGTCGATAATTTCTATTTAATATCTTTTCATCCGATAGGTGAAAGTTTAAATTTTGAGTAAATATCCGATTCAATATCTGAAATCATTCATCCCATCCAATTTAGTTCCCAAAAAAAAGTTATCAACTCGTTCCTTAAAATTATAATTGTAGGATATGTTAGTTCTATCTATTAAAAATTAAAATTAAAATGTCTTACTTGTAAATTTCAGAAACTGAATGGGATTAAGTGAATTTTTTTGGAACTAAATTATTTTTTTTTCAAAGATTAAGTGTCTTTAATATTTTTTCAGGTACTAATTTAGATATTTATCCTTAATTTTTTGGATATGCTAAAGCGAAGATTCCATTCAATAGTTTTTTCTTCTTCAATGTATACGAATGATGCATTGTGGAGTACTGTTTTGGATCGACAATTATGAGTATCTTCTCTTTTGGTAGGTGAAAAATGATTTTTTTATATAATCAGGAGTTAAAGCAAAAATTTCTAGCAATTCTACATAAAAATATTCACAATATGAGGAGCCTAATTCTTCAAGTTAAGATGTTTCCAAATACGGTTTGGTTCAGTTTTGTTTTTTAAAAAAATTGAATTAATTAAAAAAATATCTATAATTTGATTCAATTCGATTAAAAAAATTAAAAAATTAAACCAAACCAATCTTTTATTATATGGTTTGGTTTAATTTTTTTTACTTTATTTAATAAATTTAACAATAAAAATAAGTAAATAAAAAAATAACAAATTTAAAAAAATTAAAACTAGCATAAATTAAAAATAAAAAATATTTATATTTATATTTAAATATGTTTCAACAAATATTATATATATCTTATATATTAAGAATAATAATAGATAATAATAATAATATATAAATAAAATATATAAATTTTGTGATTTAATTTAATTTTAAAAAAATTATAGATCAAACTAAATCACATAAAATTTTATAATTTTTTCAATTTAATTAACGGTTTAGATCAGAATAGTTTTATTTTAACCTTGCTATTTCTAATAGAATTATATATATATAAATTTTATTCTAAAAATAATTATTTTAATATATAGTTGCAATTTAATAATTTTATTTAAGTATAATTAAGATTTTTATTGTTTTTAATTATAAATTCTTTTTAAGTATCTTTTATTATTTAACATGATTATTAAAAAATAGATTTTTGAGAGGGCCATCTCAGCTAAGCAAAGTTTTTTCTTTTTTTAAATATCTTTATAAAGGACTATACTTCCATTTATTAATTTTTTAAAATATCAAATAAGTTACATAATATCTTAGTTTCAAACCTTATAACTTTCATCTTTATACAAAAAAAAAGAAAAAGAAAAAAAATAATGTATTGTTGTACCCTGTTCTATGTAACATATAACAAAACAAATCTTAATGCAATTTTCTCTATTCGAAAGAAAAATAGTAATATAAAAAAGAAAAAAAAGTTGGAACACTTACATAAAAATAATTTTCTTTCAATTATATTTCATTACAACGTTGATTTGGTGTACTTTATAGAAAATTTACGAATCATGTTTAAAATTCCAACAAAAGGCGGAAAGAGCTTTTATATTATCAAAGCAATCTCGGCCAAATGCGAGAGTACCTGCATAATACTGCAATATACAAATCAGTGCTTATTGCATTTATTTTGCTTTATGAACTTTATTAATATCTTATTGACCTTTCAATTTTTTATAGTCATTTTAATTTTTTAGTAGACACCATTAAAAGAACATTAATTTTAAATGAACTATAAAATTACATATATTAAATTAAATATAAGGAAAGCACATACATTATCTTACATTTTAAATTTTTTTCATAGCTAATTTTTCTTTTCTAAATTTGTATAACAAGTATAAATTAAGAGTGCATTAGTTATTATTTAATCATAAAAATATACTTGATTACGTGTACTGATCATAAATAGTAAAAAATAAGCGTGTATATGAATATAATATAAGTTACTATTATTTTAAATTATTTTTATATGTTGTTTGTTTAATCCGATTCTTACAAGTTTCAATTAGAAGTATTTGAATAATGTTTATTTAATTTAACTCTTGCATTCTTAACAAATAATATGTTTCATTAAATATACATTATCTTATACTTTTAACTTTTCAAAATTCATTGTTAAATCTGTAAAAAAAATTAACTATTGTTATAATCTCAATCATCCACTGTTAGTTTACTATGGGTAAAATTTAAGATTTAACTCTTTTAAAATGTAAAATATAAATTAACATAACAATAATCCTACATTAAAAAAAATAATGATCAAAATAAAGACAAAATATGATCATATATAAAATAAATTATTATTATTTCATATTTTATTTTTAAAAATTTAAAATCCTAAATTTTAATAATGCGTTATCAATTGGTCTCAATTATTAATTAAAAATTTATTTTATCCTTTTTTATAAAAAAAGTTCATTTTATCAAAAGAAAAAAACGAAAATGGTAGACGTTCATTTATACAATACAGTCAGGTTATGAAGATTTTTGGCCGCTATAATTATTTCTATAAAAGATAAAAAAATTAAGATAATTAATTGTTGGATGAATTAAGATGTATCTTATTAGGCGGTTCAAAAGAAAAAACAGAGTTTATTTTATGATTGAAAGGAGAGAGGGTTGTTGTGAAAGGAGAGAGAAATGGAGGAAGCAAAGGGATTCGTGAAACACTTAGTCATCGGAAAGTTCAAGGATGACCTCACACCAGAGCGGATTGATGAGCTCATCAAAGACTATGCCAATCTCGTCAATCTCATCCCACCCATGAAGTCTTTCCAATGGTGCCTCTTTCATTCATTCTATCTCTATTTCTTTTATCTGCTTCTTTTCTTTCTCAGTTCTCACCCTTTCAAATTGCAATTTAACAATCCGCTTAGATTAGGGCACACAACACTGACTTCTTCAAGTGATACTAACAGATTAAAAACTTGACCCTTTTGACCAAATAAATTGATTTTTTAATTACTTCATTAAAATTAATTAGTATAGATAAGCACAATCAGTGGAACATTAACTGGGTTTAGGGTTGTAGTATTCCGAATTGTTATTAGTTGATTTTTCCTGAGATTCTTTTGAAGTCTTGCGTTTGGATAAAAAAATTTAAAACTTTATAAATTTGTAAATAAAAAATAACAATCATTTTAAAAAATGAACTATGTGAATATTTATCAACAATAATAAAAAAGAAATTAATAGAATAGAAGATTTTAGAAATTCTTATTAGATAAAGATCTTTTGAAAATTTTCATTTTTGATGTAAAAATTATTTATATAAAGTTTCTAATATTTTTTTTTTAAAAAAATTATCATTTAAAATATAAAATTTAATCATCTTAAATTCCTGTCCAAAGATAAGAGAAATTGCACTTATTTTCAGATCAGATCTATGCCTTTTATGCAGTTTAGGGTCTTTAGTTATTAGTTATTCATACAAGTGAGTATGATATTAGTAAGTGTGAGAGATGCTAGCGAAATGGGTAACTAAGATGTGATTATCGTTGTGGATTTGTGATAATGGGATTAACTTTCATGATCTCCACCCTGGAAATTTTCATGTATATTGTTGTATTTGTATATGGCAACTAGCCCTGAGTGCTGGCTTTAGATCCAGCATGCCTCCTGGTTCTGAAAGATCCCTCATTTGAAAGCTCAAATTTCTCATGGCCAAGTCAAGAGTGTTAGCAAATTTACAATTTTAATGGCCCTGTAAGACCTAATGGAAAATTAAATGCTGTCTTGCTAGAAAAAATTGATCTTAAATAGGTGATTGAGAAATCCCATTTAACTTAAGCATTGAATCTTACTTTCTAAACATTTACACTTGAACCCCATTTAGAACATTCCAGAGCTATAAATCTAATGCCCATATATGCATTCTGTATCATTGTAGGGGCAACGATGTAAGTGCTGAAAACCTGCATCAAGGTTTCACTCATGTGTTCGAATCAACCTTTGAGAGTACAGAAGGCGTTGCAGAGTATGTAGCTCACCCTGCCCATGTTGAATTTGCAAATTTGTTCATTTCCTGCTTGGAGAAAGTCATTGTGATTGACTACAAGCCAACCATTGTTAACCTTTAAATGGAGAAGTAATGGGAGTCGTTGACTGCTAGTGTTCTGATAAAAAATAAATTTGCTTCCCTCTGTAAACAACTTTGTAAACATTACAATGCCCTTATCATATGTTCACTGTTACTATTATCTGATATTTTGGTTTTGATAATTCTAAGATAATTGATTTGTTAAATCACTCCACGGTTTAAATTTAATAAACAATTACTTATAATTTCACCCCAAATAACTTTAAAATGAACACAGTCGAAAATTATAACATATGGTAAACAATAGTAATCTGTGTGAACATTTAAACATATGAAAGAGGATCATAGCAGCAGAAAGTGATTGGATCCTCCTTGTTTACCAGGAAATCATTCGACCCTGCAACCGTAGTTTCCCAATTTCAAGTAGAGTGAAAGGATAAATACATCCTTATTTTTTTTATTATATTACAAATTATTCCTTAATTTCTTAAAAATCTTCTATTTGTTTTCACTTATTTATTTGTCTTATAAATTTATCCTTCTAGAAGGATTAATTTATATTATTTTAAATAAATAAAAGGGATTAATTTACAAAATTTTAAAAAATTAAAGATTAATTTATATAATAAAAAAAAATAAAATTACATATTTATAAAATGGAAAATTAATTTGTTAGTTAACTCTTCTCTCAAACGTCCTCAACGTAACAAACAATTTCCAATCACTACCATTATATGCAAGCAACAACTTCAAGATATCCCAATTTATAATTTAGTGTTTAGGGTAGTGATATTTATAATTTTGAAAACCTAACTTAGTGATGGATCGATTAGTTTAATCATATATGAATTGTGATTAAATTAATATTAATTGTATATTATTTTTTAAATATTTTTAATATATAATAGTATATTATTTTAATGTTATAATTTTATATAATTAAAAATTACATTTTTTATATTTTTTAAATTTAAATTATATATAAGATTAAATAAAATAATTTTAATTTTTTAAAATAACTAAAATAATATTCGACTGACTTTTTACCAATTTTATTAATTCATTTATTCTATCGATTCATATTAATTTTTAATTAAAATAATTTTATAATTTCAATAATTTGAATAAATGACCGATTTTCGATTAGCCCTAATGGAATCGATCGGTTCACTCTTTATTCAAAACTATGATTAGTATATATTCATAAAAGATAGTATTTTCTTATATTATTTTAAATTTTCCTTTAAAAGTAAAAGCTCTTTTAAATAATTGTTATAATTTTTTTCAGTTTTCATTCATTATTTTTTTAAAAAAATTAAATTATACATTTTTATCTGATATATATATATATTAAAAATAATCTTATATAAATATTTGTAATAGATTATTTTTTAATTTAATATAAAAATATACACATATTTGAATCTAAATTTTTTATTGAATTGAACCGGCAGGAAACCTTTTAGATGAAATTAAAAATAATATATATTAAAATCAAATTTTAATTTAAATAATAACAATAATAATAATATATTCGCATAATATTTTAACTTTAATTTATCTCAATTTTCAATCTATTTCTTCTGAAATTGGATACGTGCAAGAAACATTTTCTTTTAATTTATGGTTTAGAAAAGATGGAGGAAATTAAGAGGTTGTTTTGATGAGGAAGAGTGGAGAGTTGAGCGCCACGAGTATGGCCGTCTGTAGACCGTTCGCTTGTCCTTTGACAGAGATGACATAAGTGGCAGTGTGGCACCATCTTCTGCATCTGCTTCTTCTGCATGCACTCTCTACTCAAACATGGAACCCTTATCCAAGCTCTGGGACTCTCCCCTCTTGTCTCCGCACCTCTCCGCACCCTCTCTTTCTCGTTCTCCTCTTTCTGTCAAACTTGCTTCTTCTCCGTTAACACCACCAACTACTACGCGACTCTTAGCACACACTTCCGTCTCAGATGCCCACTCCTCTACCGATGACCAAAAACCTCTCCCTTCTTTCAAACCTACTTACTCCCCCACGCCTCGCAATCGACACCTTCGAACCCCTCATAGCGGGTATTCTTTTTTGTTTTATTTTATTTTATTTTATTTATTTTCACCTATCAATTAATTATTCTTCGTATTATTTATTAGGTTCCATTTTGACGGGACTGCACGGAAATTCTTCGAGGGTTGGTACTTCAAAGTCTCCATTCCCCAAAGGAGGCAGAGCTTTTGCTTCATGTATTCTGTTGAGAGTCCCGCGTTTCGTAAGCCGTTGACGCCATTAGAACAGGCCCAATATGGGCCCAGGTTCACCGGTGTTGGGGCCCAAATTCTCGGTGCCGATGACAAGTACATTTGTCAATACTCTCCTGAATCGCAATACTTCTGGGCAAGTAAGAATTTCCACACTCCTCTGCTGCTATACTCTTTTAAATTGCTTTCTTTTCTTTTCTTTTTTTTTTTTATAAAATTGTAAAATGACTAATTATATTCTGTGCATTGAACTCACAAATTGATTTTTTTTTTAAAATTCCTAGACAGGGATGAACTAATGTTGGGGAACACTTTCGTGCACAAACCAAATTATAAACCTCCAAACAAGGAGGTTCGGCCGCAGGTTTGTATTCCATCCTTCAATCCAATTGTTTCCCTGCCTCATAATGAAATTGCAAATATTTGTTACCTCTAGAACCTTTTATTTTTGGGAGGATCATGCCTTGCCTGCTTATAATTTTCTAGACATGATTGTTCTGTGTTAATTTTTCTTCTTATGGTGCTTAATTGCGAAGTTCACTGTTTCTGTTATCTATTTACCGAGTTATAGGTGATTCTTTTTCAACGGTGTCACTTTTGCTTATTTCTTATCTTGTATTCCTTGACCGTCTTCTAACAATTTTTTAAGATAGCCACGAAAATGGTTTTATTTTTCTTTATTTCACTCATTATTGTGCTTCAAATTTGGTCGCTTTGCATAGGAATTTGATAGTAGAGTTTTGGAAGGTTTTCAAGTCACTCCCCTGTGGCATCAAGGCTTTATTCGGGATGATGGAAGGTGGAGTTAGAATACTTTTTATGTATTGCTTTCTCTGATTGCATTTGTGCTTGACACAAATTTTAATTATAGGTCAAATTATGTAGAAACAGTAAAGACGGCTCGTTGGGAGTATAGTACACGCCCTGTGTATGGTTGGGGTGATGTTGGGTCTGCACAGAAGTCTACTGCTGGCTGGCTTGCAGCTTTTCCTGTTTTTGAACCACATTGGCAAATATGCATGGCTGCTGGACTCTCAACAGGTAAGTGCTATTTCTTCCGCCATTGGCTATTCAATCGATTATTTATTTCATGGTCTAGTATCCTTCTTGCTATGGCTACACTGAAACATGAACCATTGATATGAATCTAGTATGGCGGTAAAATACTAATGTTAAACATCAAGAATATTGAAATGATGAAAGGATATACTTGTTGCTATGGTCTTAGTATGACTTAGGGAAAGAAGAGACAGAGAATGTATGATGTTATTCACATTTATAAGGTCTATGTTTGTTTTAAGACTGGATTTTAGGATCCTGTTTGATAATCAGTATGTGAAGAGCACATGGTCTTTAAAAATTAATCACCCTTGTTTGTGATATGATATTTATGACCACTTTCATTATGCTTATATAAATATTAAATCTCAGGTTGGATAGAGTGGGATGGCGAAAAGATTGAGTTTGATAATGCTCCGTCTTATTCAGAAAAGAACTGGGGTGGAGCATTCCCAAGAAAATGGTTTTGGGTAAAAAAAATTCTCTTCATCAAAGTGTATCTTGCAGTGTTCATCGGCACATCAATTTCATAGCTTACTAAGAAACTTAAGCTATAACTGCTTGTATGTAATCAGTTGCAAACCTTGTTTGTCTTTTGAAAATTATGGTTTGCATGTTCTATTTCTTCATTTTTGTATTTTATTTCTTTGAATAATTAACTGTCTGTTGACTTTACAAGTGCTATATGCAAGAATAGTAGTCATTATTCATTAAGAGCCTGAAGACTACAGGAAATGGAATCCTTTTGTTACTTAAGCATCATGAAGTATAACTTCACAAATTATAATTTGCTTAAAGAATTATCTTCATCATGAACAATTCATGATATTGTAGGCTAATATGCTTTTGTGTTATATTGATGTTCAATATTTCAATTATTCTCACCAATGTTTGGATTAGAGTTTGTATATTTTTATGCATCTCATATTCTTGATACGTTATGCAGGTTCAGTGTAATGTTTTCGAAGGTGCTAGTGGAGAAGTTGCCCTTACAGCAGCTGGTGGATTGAGGGAAATTCCTGGAATGACTGAGACATTTGAAAATGCTGCATTGGTAACTTTATACAGAGCATTCGGCTATCAATTTGGCTCATTTTATAATTTTATTTTGTTGACTTTAGGTAATATTAAGATTACCTCTGAAATAAGTGGTGGTGGGTTGGGATTGACAAAAGGATGTAGATTGTATAGCTAATTTTTTTATAGCTGTCCTTTTTGTCAAAATAGTATTCTGTGCTCATGTTACTTATTCTCTATGATTTCACACAAACTCTTGGATGAGGGTGAAAACACTAAGGTTTTTTATATCTTCAATTATGCATTAATTGCATTACTGACACTTAAATGAAGCATGTCCTCTGCTTACAATCATGAGTGATGGAGACTAATGTTAATATTTTTTGTGAAGTGGTATTGATATTTCTTTTGAAATGTTCTAATTAGCATATCTAATGGTGGTATATAGTATTTTCTTTTCTTTTATTTTGTTCCAAATCATGGTAAGAAAACATTCATGTACCTCTTATAAGATTTCTTTGGTTCTATTCACCATCTTCTATTGGGTCCTTACAAGCAATTGATCATTTTCTTTTATTATTATATAATTATTGATTTTTCTTAATTGTTATAATATTTTCTATGTTGCAAACTGCTGCAGATTGGAATCCATTATGATGGAGTTTTTTATGAATTTGTGCCATGGAATGGTGTTGTTAACTGGGAAATTACTACTTGGGGTTACTGGTTTATGTCTGCAGACAATGGCAGATATGTGGTAATTATATCTTTCTGATGAGATTTTGTTTTTTGTTGGTGATAAAGGGAATCTTTACACAGACGACACTAGTTGTAGTTGGTATTAATAGTTTGCATCTCACTTCAGTTTAAATAGATCTATAAACTGTGAAATATAATTCTATGGTTGAGCTTTGCCTATGAAAGAGTGTAAACAGTTGAATGAGCTGAACATGTTAATGATTATACGATTATACTCGGAAGTCGGAAGTGGGAATTACTTTGGGAAACTTTGATTGAGCTTCTCAATGCAGGAGAAACAAAGTAGCTAGCCATTTGGGCTAATGACGGACTCAATATATTATATTTTGGCAGGTTGAATTAGAAGCAACGACAGAGGATCCGGGTACTCCATTGCGTGCTCCAACAGCAGAAGCTGGCCTTTCCCCAGCTTGTAAAGATACGTGCTTTGGAGATCTAAAATTGCAAATGTGGGAAAGAAGATACGATGGCAGCAAGGGGAAGGTGTCTTTTTATTCACACATAGAAGTTGTTTGAATTTGACTCTTCTAAAATGAGCAAGCTTGTAAAATAAGAAAGTAACAGTGTAACCACGGTTAATTAGTTATTTAAGGTTATAAAATGCTTTAATTGAAATCAATGATACATGCATTCTTTCTCACTTTACACATTTGCTCACTTTGAAGAAGCTAAATCCAAGTTGTTTACAGATTTTGTGTTTGATGGAATATTCACATGAATGTATGATTATTTGGTAAATGGCAGATTGTATTGGAAGTTTCAAGTAATATGGCAGCTCTAGAGGTTGGAGGAGGCCCATGGTTTAATACTTGGAAAGGCAAGACATCAATGCCAGCAGTCCTTAGCCGTGCCCTTCAATTGCCCGTAGACCTAGAAGGCATTTTTAATGTTGTTCCCCTATTTAAACCTCCTGGCCTGTAGTCAATTGGTTTAATGTGTTCTTTCCTATAGTTTTAATCCAATAATGCAGAACTTTATCGTAGTGCATGAAAGTATTCATCAAAATTTCACCGTAAGGACAGAATTTAGAAAGGGATACTTTATCTATTTCATCAAGAAGAGTCGCCACAACAAAGGGATACCCCCATGACATGATAATGTAAGGGAGGCAGAGAAAACTTTTATCCTTCATGAGAGGATGGTATGATATTTGAGCCCAGAGCTTCTAAAAATTTGATGTGTGATTGGACTGGTCATTTTGGGCTAAGTTATCGGGTCAAAATTATTGTGAGTCAATAGGTTACTGACTAATTCAGTTCCATGTAAGTCACAATTTGTCTAAATTATTTATGCTTTTAATTTTTTTTTCTAAACTTTCAATACTTAAATTTCATTATATGTTTTCATTACCTTTTTTATTGTTTGTTTTTCTTTAATAAACAATTAGTGTTTTTTAATTTAAAATGAAGAAAAATATAGTAATTGTACTGTACTATGATTTGTTTTGTATCATAAATTGTATTATCTTAAGAGGTATTTAACGATTCACAAAATTTGTTTAAAACTTTGTTAAATTTCAGAAGTCATAAAAATTCAAGTTATTTTGGTATTGTTCTTAACTTAAACATGGTTTGGTTAAAATTTATTTCAGACAAGTTCTTATCCTCGCTAGATTTATCTATGTCACAGTCATGTGTAAGGATGTATTACAACTAATTACGTATTTAGATCACTGTTTGCAAATCATAGTTTGAGTTAATAGATTTTTTCTACTTTTTTCAGAACATGATTTAAGATGAAAGATAATGAAGTTCAAATATAGTCCAAATATAATTTTTTTTGGACAATTACTTTTTTGATAGATTCAAATCTTTTTCAGTGATTTGGCCACCCAAAAAAAAAGTCATTTTTTTTGTTTTATTTTTGTCATGCCATTTCTACAAGTGAAATTGAAATATAAAGCAATTTAAATTTTGAAATAAACGTGAACAAGCATTAAAACATCTTGTATTCTTTTCTATATTTGAAGTTAACCTAAATTGACATAAATTCCTATATACGTAGTGACATTCAGATAATTTGTTGAAAATCTATCATCTAGTTTATATCAGGTTTACATCACATTAAGCTTATTTATTAAATACATAAAGTTATTTTTTAAAATACCAATAGTTTAAAAATCAAATTTTAGATCATTTAGAAAGTTTTTAAAATACCATTTGATAATATTTTTATTTTAATTCTATTTGAATAGAAATTAATTATTATAATCTTTTTATAAAAAAATATTTTTTAAATTTATTAAAAAAAATTAATTTCAATTTTTATCTTGAAAATAATTTTAAGATTATTCTATTTCATAATTAAATTCTATTATGATAAACCAATGCTTAACTGTTGCAATTTGTTCTAATAATAACATTTATTATTATTATTTATATTTATATTTAGTTTTGTTTTTATATATTTTTTGAAAAATAAATTTAACTTTATTATATTAAATATTGTTATCTTTTATTTTTATAATGTTTGATTATTATTTTTAAATGTTTTATTTTATTTTTATAATTATGATATTATTATAAAATGTTTTCTTTCTAACTGTTATTTTTTTATGAATGAATGAAAGTGTACCTTTTTAGTTTGAAGGAGGCAAATTTGAAAATATTATATGAACTAATAATTGGATTAATAATTTTTTAATAATATATTAGTAAAAGTATTATTTTGATAAATTAAAATATGATATTGTGTGTTTTTAACTTACACATATATATATATTTAATGAAAAGATTTGTTTATAATAAAAAATAAGAATAAATACTTTCATTATATTTAAATATGGTTTGAATAAGTTTAAGAAAATTTTACACTGTATTTAAAGTGATCAAATGATCATTAATTAACTTTTAATCTTAATCATTTATATAAACTTGCATAGTCTAAATTTATCCTTCTTATTTTGACTTTAATTAAGTGTTCTTATGAGATAAATTATATATATATATTCATTCATGTATGTAAATATTACATAATTTAAATAATTATACATATATAATCTACTAGTAATTATTTATTTATTAATGCATCTTGTGTTAAAATAAAGTAAAAATAAAAACATTAATTAACTTTTAAATATATAAAAATATTTATTTAATAATTGAATTGAAAATTTTAATAAAACTATTATTTTACAAAATTTAATATTTAATATCATTTAATTTTAACTCTTTGTATTTTTTTCTTTTACTTAAATTGTTACTTTCATATTTCATTTTTCATATAAAAATAAATGTTCTTTCAAATTTTTTAATATATATATATATATATATATATATATATATATATATATGAGAGAGAGAAAATTAAATTATATTATTTAAGTTACATTAATATAATTATATTATTTATGATTTTTTATTAGATAGTGATATTTTAAAATCGTTTCATACTTGATTTAACTATAATAAAACTAAGGTCATATATATTTTTAAAGCATGTAAAAAATAAAAAATATTTGATTATAAAATTATATGTGTATGATTAAATGATACCTCGAATATCTGTTTGTAAAAAATAATTTAACACAAATCGAATATCTGTTTGTAAAAAATAATTTAACATAAATTTAAAAGTTAATTGATTATTCATCATTTTATTTTATTTTTTTTATTATATATTATTTAAAATATAAATAAATAACTATTTGTGAATTACATATTATAAATATTTAAATTGTAAAATTTGCCATATATAATCATCATAATAATTTAGGTATGTCAGATTATTTTCTTCGAAAACAATCAATTTTTAAAAAATTACTTAAAGACTGGTTTGTTTTCTATTTTTAGAATAATTTTATTTTTGAGAATTAAATAATTATTTTTAAAATAATATTTTTCAATTAAAATAATTTAAAATATTTTATTTTTCATATTTTCATGTGTTATTTTATCTTTATTCTCCATTTACTTTGTCATTTTTCTTTATAAACAGTTTTAAAATTTTGTATTAAACAATTTTTAAAAATTAAAAACCAAAAACAAATCAAACATTTCTTAATTTATGTCTTTTTCATGTTTTTTTTTTCTTTTCAACTTGTGACAACCTTTTCTCAATTACATGCCACTCCAAAAGAAATAAAATTCAAGCAATTAATATGAAATATAAATTTCAAGCAATTTGAACTTAAAAAATAAAATATAAATAAAATACGAATTTGAAAGAAGCATATATTAGATAAATATATTAATAATTAAAGTAAAAACTGTCACAACTCTTAAATTATCTATATTTTTTTCATATTACATACATATCATTTGTTACATACACGTATTAGTATGGAATAGTCGACATGTATCATGTACCTGATTTTCCAATCATACATATATTTGAATAAACAAACTCATGATAAATATATATATATATATCCTCATTTACATTACATCAATTTCATCATTCCAAAATATAAGTAATCTAGGATACGACTGAAGTGATAAGATAGGTACGTACAACATTATATATTTTCTATTTAAACTAAAATTTATAAGGATTCACTTCTCTTTTTCGAGTTGGTACTTCGGCATTATAGTCGTCGTTCTTAATCATAGAATCAGAAATTTTTTTTATTCTCCACGTTGATGATCATTTCAACGTCGGAATGAGTGTGATCCACGTTATCGACTTACTTAGTAGTCGTAGTTATACATATAGAATATAATAGAAGGAAATGAGACATTTCATTCAAGTAAGAGTAAAGAAAATGAGTAGTATATTTACATTCTAACATAAAGAACGAATAAGCTTTTTGACTTTCTCAACATACTATCAACAACAATCATCTTATACAATGTATTGATGAAATTATTCTATTCTTTACTTCATATGTTTCTACGATGACATACTCAAGAATAAGTTGAGATTATTGCGTCTCATACGATAATAATCTTTCTTATTCTAAAGTTGGTCATCCTTACAGTATGATCATGCATGTGAGCCCAAATATCTTCACAGCTTTGATCAAAACAATAGGGTACTGGGATTCAATTCTATCACAGTGTACCTTTAGCAACACTAAAATCATTATCCTCTGCATTCCACAACATTTAGAAATTGTTCGACTGGTAATGATAATTGTCAGAGTCTTGTCGAGACGGCTAAATCCGACTAGAGTAGTCCCGACTAAAAAGAGCAACCTCATGGCATTGGGAGACTCAAACTCAGCTCCCTTTCATCGAGGGCTCACAAATTATTCCCATTTTAAATTTAAAACCATTTTTATGTAAATGATGCATGACAACTAATTATTCTAATTCCAATCTCTATCACAATTGAAGGCCTTACCTTCTTTTTCAGGGTTAGAATCTCACAATTCTTAATTATTTATTGTTCAACTGTAAACGTGTGTGTATATATATATATATATATATATATATATATATATATATATATATATATATATATATATATCATCTACATCTAATTATGTATTTTCTATTAGCTTAAACGGAATTCCTCAACCTCCAATAACTATCCCTCAAAACTTAGACCAATAATTTTTATGGAAGTTAACTACTAATATAATCTTCTCCAATAATAATATATTTTATTTTTGTATACTAAAGTTTAAATATAATGATTTAGTTATATATAAATAGAGCCAATTAAATACTAACGTTTATAAATATCGTAAAAATATATATTGGAGAAAAAATATTATTTATAATAGGATATTAAATTTTAAACATTTTTTTTATAAAATACTAGATAATTTTTTTTCCATTAAACTTATTAATTGGATACCCTTTATATTTATTATGTGAGATTATATCTATATAACTTAAATCTATTATTAGAGTCCTATTTTAAAATATTTTTCTACGACTCCACGTGTAAATATTATAACTTCTATAATTTATATTAATTTATATCAAGGTATCTCATTTTATATTTCCTACAAAATTTATTAACGTAATTCATAAATAAATACATATATTTTTGGACACGTAAAATTATTATATCACACTCCTTACCTAAAATTAATTTAATTACTAACTTATCCAATCACCAATTTATAATCATATAATATTTTAAATTTAATTATAATCCCAAATAAATTTAAATTACCACATACTCGATAAAGTATTATTCTACAATAAGGGGTCCTAGAATTACCCCTATAACCATTAAATTTCACCCAAAATTAAATCAAGATATAATTAAATTTAACCCCTAAATTTATCATACAATTAATAATTTTTATTATAGAGTAAGGATCTCTAGAATTACTCCTATGCTCTACTTGAGTCTCGTCTCCTCATTTGGAATTTTGAAGATTGATGTAATTTTTCTTTAATTTCTTCCAACGAGATCACAAGCCTTTTCTTCTTTTGCTACCGTCTGGCTGCTCCTAGACTCTCCAATTTACTTAATTTATGAATTGTGGATGTGTGTAATGTGATTCTCCAATTCTTTAATCCTCATCCCTACATATATAATGTGTTGGTGTGTGTGGGTGACAAATGGTGTAGTAGGCAAGCAGTTGTGAGTGTGGGTGGCAAGTGGTTGCCGCACCACTTGCCGTTTGCCTTTTTTTCTTTTTTAAATATTACAAAAACTATAAAAATTGTCAAATTTTTTTTAAATATTACAAAAACTATAAAAATTGTCAAGTTATATAACAATTTCAACTATCACAAGTAAAGCATGTTAAATTGGTTAATTTATTAATCATATCGAAGTACGGAATAATTATTTTGCTTGAATCTATTTTAGGATTAAATATGATTTTCATATTTTTAAAATTTTTAATTTTAATTTTAAAAATATTAATTTTGATATTTTATTTTTTAAAATAAATTATTTTTAATTATTATTATGTTAAATATTGATTATTATTGTAATATTTGTATTAAAAAAAAAAGGAAAAAAATGTTCAATAGCAGCATACACACTACCATCTAAGTCACCTTGCATATATCTATACTTTGCTATATAAAAAAACAAACTAGATTGTAATTGAGTATTTTGGGGAGAGTTTTTAAAAACAACAAACATATCTACTAAATTGGCAAAACATAAACAACGACAAGAAATAAGATTCAAATAGAATATAAGAATAGTTTTAGAGCTCATTATCCTAAAATAAAATGTATTAATTGTTTAATAAATCTATAATTTAAGCGTAATTATATTTGAATTTAGTTTTAGATAAATTGTTTATAAGGATAGTTGATGTGAACGTGGGCACCAAAATAAGTAAAAGAGATCATCTAGAAGATTATCTACAAGGAATTGAAGGTTTTATGACGAGAAATAAGACCAAACATATGGAACAAACACTTGACTTGAAGGTCTCATCAAGGAAGTTGAAGAAAAAAACTACGTGGATCCAAGTCCAATTTCAACCTGATTTAATTTATGTAGTCATATCATTGAAGATATTAAGTGATAAAGTTTATAATTTACTATAGATTACATTAGGATTTGATATTTATCTAGAAGTTATTTGTTTTAAGTTAGTTGCAATTCAAATTGCAATCTGATAAGCATAAATTTCATAAATAATTATCTCTCACTTTTATCTCATTAAGACTTCTTATATGTTCAATTAAGTGGTCTTTGTCATATTTTATGAGTTTGGGTTCATATGAAGTTTAATTGAATTTCTTTGCTTACCCGATTAAAATGATACTATTATGGTATTTTGAGCATAATAGGAGTTTTAGACATCCAAAAATCATGAAATCTGTCTTGAATGAAAGATTAAAGAAGTGTCCATAGTTACAAAGCAAGATCAGACTTTAAATAGGATGTTTAGGACTCCGAAATTATCTCAAAAGATAAGATAGTGTTGCTGACGTGGAATTTGAACAGTGTGAAAAGATCCGGCCATATCTTGAGATATAGAAGTCATATTGAGATGAAATCAAATTTGTTGGACAGCTAAGATCCGGGGCTACAACTTTTGTTCAGAAGTCAAGCTCTAATTCAGACATGTGAACATCCGAAATTGCGGTGCAAGAAAGTCAAAATTGTTGTGCTCATTGGTGACAAAAATTCAAAAGTGTTTTGCATTTTCAACAAAGCCCATGTGAAAGCAATAAAAGGGTAGAAAAGTAATATCCTAGTTGGTGACTTTCTGAAGATGATGCCTCAAAAATCCTCTATAAATAGAAGGGTTTACAAGAGGAGAAACACACCATTTTGGAGATTAACTCCAATACCATTTTCTTTCTTTCTTTCTTTCTTTCTTTCTTTCTTTCTTATTAGTTTTGCCTCCTTCATGGAAGGCTTAGGTTTTCTTTCTTGTTAGTTTGCCTCCTACATGGAAGGCTAGGTTTGTAGTTTCAATTCAAGGATTCAAGCTATTTTCATTTTAACTTTGAGGTCTTGATCTTTATTTACATGCTTATTAAGTGGTTTCTACTCTGCTTCACTATATTCTTCAATTTTATTCTTTAATCAAAGTTTGATCGGTTGACGTATTTTGATTAATGCATAATTGATTTATAATTGGTTTTTGATTGGTAAATCATTTTCCAAAAGTTTGAAGAGTAGAAATTAAGTAATTTAATTGAAGGTTTTCATTTTATTACTTACTTCAACTGAATTCTGATTATAAAATTAGTTTAGATGAAAGATTAAGTGGTTACTAAATCTTGTTGATCATAATCAATTGAATTCTGAGAGGTTTCTCAGTAGAGAATTCAAGGATCATTGTAGGGGTTCCAGATGATCCTAGGTTGATAAACACAATGCATGATTTTAGTGATCAATGATTAGTTATGAAAATAGCCTCTGAATTCCTTGAGTTGATAATTGTTAAGTCAAATTAATTTGATTCTGTATTTTGTATTTAGCACTTAATATCATATATTTACAAAACCCTTTTTTTCTAACTTTCTCCTAATTTGCTTAAGAATATGAAATGGTCTTTGGGAGATGACCTAGGTTGCACCTTATACTATACCAATAGTTTGGGGGAAATCTAGAAATTATTTTTGCGCGTTTGCGATGAGCGTGTCAAAAATTTGGCGCCGTTGCCGGGGACTATTTTAGTTTTCTAGGCTCATTTAGGAGTTTGTATAAAATTTTTAATCTTTCTAACAATTTTTTTTTTTACTTTAGGTATATATTCTTGGATTTTCTGTATGAATTCACCTTTTTGTGTATGACCCGATCCAATCCTGAAAATTTATATGCATATGATCCTGAGATTGATAGAACATTCCACCATTTGAAAAGAGCACATAGAAGACATTCATCCAGTAATAACTAAGAAAGTAACAGTAGTGATTTTTCATCTTTAAATTTTGATAGTTTTAAATATTCTGCTAAGAACATGGCTGATAGAACCCTAAAAGAATTAGCTGCACCTGATGTTGCTTATCAACCATTGTGCATTCAATACCCTGATGTTGATGCACCATTTGAACTAAAGTCTGGATTAATACATTTGCTACCTAAGTTTCATGACCTTGCAGGTGAGGACCCTTATAAACATTTGAAGGAATTTCACATTGTGTGTTCCACAATGCGGCCACAAGGAATTCCTGAAGATCATATCAAGTTGAAGACATTTCCTTTCTCCTTAAATGATGGAGCCAAGGACTGGTTGTACTATCTACATCCAACATTTGTTACAAGCTGGAATGATATGAAGAGATTATTCCTGGAGAAATTCTTCCCTGCATCCAGAATAGCAGCTATCAGAAAAGAGATTTGCGACATCAGACAGAACTCCCAAGAAACTCTCTATGAGTATTGGGAGAGATTCAAGAAACTATGCGCCACTTATCCACACCATCAAATCAGTGATCAATTACTGATTCAGTATTTCTATGAAGGACTCATGCCAATAGACAGAAGCATGGTTGATGCAGCTAGTGGTGGAGCACTTATGGACAAAACTCCTACAGCAGCTCGAGATTTGATTGCCAACATGGCAGAAACTTCTCAGCAATTCAATTCTCGAACTAATTCCTTGTCTAAAGGAGTCCATGAAATGACCACCAAGACAGACCATACACGATTGGAGAACAGAATTGAAGAATAGAATTGAAGAATTAACCTCCATCGTAAGACAGTTGGCCATCGGACAACAACAGCAACTTAATGTTGTTGACAAAACCAAAACATGTGGCATCTGCACTTCTGCAGATCATCCTACTGATGCATGCCCAACATTACAAGAAAGTGAGAGACCTGAGGCTGCAGTAAATGGTATTTTTGGCACAGGACAACAATACAGGCCTCCTCAACATTATCAGCAACAGAAGTTTGAACCACCTTCTGGATCATACAATCCTAGTTGGAGAAACCATCCTAACTTGAGATATGGTCCTCCACAACAACAAAGGATTCAAACATCTGACTCCCAAAATAAGTACCAACCACCGCCATTCAGACAACAACAACAGCATACGCAGCAATCTGTACCTTCTAATGCTTCTGAGCCCTCTCTTGATGATTTGATGAAGCAATTAGCTACCAGTAATCTTTAGTTTCAACAAAATGTAAGTTCTACCATTCAGGATTTACAAACTCAAATTGGACAGTTGGCTACCACTGTCAACCAATTGAAATCTCAAGGTTCTGGTCAACTACCTTCTCAACCTGTCATAAATCCCAAAAGTGTGAATGTCATGACCTTGAGAAGTGGGAAGAAAGTGCAGACAGACCCTACAATTTTAAAGCAACAAAGCTTCAATCAGACTAATCCACACCAAAAAAAAGAATTTATCTCCACACCTGGAGACATCTCTGATAAGTCATCTGAATAAGAGGAAAAGTCTGATGAAAAAAGTACACCAGCCTTCGATAAGACATCGAATGATCAACAAAAAGAAGCTTGCCATAAACGATTTGCACTTGAAGCATCTGATGAAACGAAAACCCCAAATTGTGCTGATCAGAAGGTATCTTTACCTTTTCCAAATAGAATGGTCCAATCCAAGCCCAATGTTCATGCAGAATTGGATAAGGAGCTTCTAGATACCTTCAGGAAAGTGGAAGTCAACATACCACTTCTAGATGCTATCAAGCAAATTCCCAAATATGCCAAATTTCTAAAGGACCTGTGCACGCATAAGAGAAGACTCAAAGGGGATGAGAAGATCAGTGTGGGACGCAATGTTTCTGACTTAATTCAACCCAGCCTCCCTCAGAAAAGTAAAGATCCAGGAACTTTCACCATTCCTTGCACAATAGGAAACTCTACATTTGGTGATGCATTGCTGGATCTAGGTGCTTCCATTAATGTTATGCCCTCATCAGTTTATAAATCTTTGAATCTGGGAGAACTGAAGCCAACTGGTGTGGTGATTCAATTAGCCAACAGAAGTACAGCACATCCAGCCGGAGTACTTGAAGATGTGCTAGTTCAAGTGAATAAGCTGATCTTTCCAGCTGACTTCTACATTTTGGATATGGAAGATGAGTCATCTATCAACAGAGCAACCTTGATCCTAGGGAGACCTTTCCTCAAAACTGCAAAAACAAAGATAGATGTGCATACGAGGACTCTCTCTATGGAATTTGGAGATGATATCATCCAATTCAACATATTTGAAGCCATGAAGCATCCTATAGAGAATCATTCACTCTTTCACCTTGATGCCATAGATCTTCTTGAGAATGATTATTCTATTGACAATCTACTTTTTGAATTTTTTGATTTTGATTTAGATTACTTAGATAATTTTACTTGCACATGTGATGAATTTGATCCATGTATTGTCTGTTCCAGGATTAATGCTGCAGACCAAACTTCGTTGAAAGATGACATGTTAGATGCAAGTGTTGCAGACATTTCAATCTCAGATAGATCCCTTCCTTCCATAATACAACCACCTCTTTTGGAGTTGAAGCCTTTGCCTGAACATCAAAAGTATGCTTATTTGGGGGGAAATGAGAAGCTTCCTGTCATTGTAGCAAAGAACCTTCTACCACAACAGGAAGAAAGGTTGCTGCAAACCTTAAAAAGCCATAAACAAGCAATTGGATGGACTTTGACTGATATTCTAGGCATTAGCCCATCTACTTGTATGCATAGGATACTGCTGGAGGAAAACACCAGACCTGTTAGACAACCACAAAGGCGTTTGAATCCAACCATCCTAGATGTGGTAAAGAAGGAAGTAGGTAAGCTTTTGGCAGCTGGTATCATCTATCCCATCTCAGACAGTGATTGGGTAAGCCCAGCGCAAGTAGTTCCTAAGAAGACTGGCATGACTGTAGTCAAAAATCACAATGATGAACTAATCCCTACCAGAATACAAAACAGTTGGAGAGTGTGCATAGATTATAGGAAGCTTAACCAAGCTACTCGCAAGGATCACTTCCCTTTGCCCTTCATAGACCAAATTTTGGAAAGATTAGCAGGAAAATCTCACTATTGCTTTCTAGATGGTTTTTCAGGTTATTTTCAAATACATATAGCCCCAGAAGACCACCATAAGACCACCTTCACTTGTCCTTTTGGTACTTTTGCCTATCGAAGGATGCCATTTGGTCTATGCAACGCCCCTGGAACCTTTCAAAGATGCATAGTAAGCATTTTCTCTGATCTCTTAGAAAGTTGCATGGAAGTGTTTATGGATGACTTCACTGTATATGGTTCTTCTTTTGATGCATGCTTAGAAAGCCTTTCTAAAGTTTTGGACAGATGCATTGAGACTAACCTGGTTTTGAATTTTGAAAAATGTCATTTCATGGTAACAGAAGGTATAGTATTAGGACACTTGGTATCTAGCAAAGGTTTAGAGGTTGATAAGGCCAAGATAGACATTATTACTTCTTTACCTTACCCCACTTCTGTGCGAGAAGTACGTTCTTTACTTGGTCATGCAGGTTTTAACAGAAGATTCATCAAGGATTTTAGCAAGATTGCACAACCTCTTTCTAAACTACTACAAAAAGATACCAAATTTGTGTTTGATCAAGCATGCAAGGATTCATTTAATGAACTAAAGAAGCGGTTGACAACCACTCCCATCATTCAACCACCTAATTGGACGCTTCCATTTGAATTAATGTGTGATGCATCTAATTATGCCCTTGGTGCTGTACTGTCTCAAAGAGTTAGCAAGAGATCTCATGTCATTGCATATGCCTCTCGCACACTTGATGCAACCCAATCCAATTACACAACTACTGAGAAGGAGCTTTTGACAATTGTGTTTGCATTAGATAAATTTCGCTCCTATTTGCTTGGATCTAAAGTTATTGTCTTTTCTGACCATGCAGCTTTGAAATACTTGCTTAAGAAGGCAGATGCTAAGCCGAGACTGATTCGCTGGATGCTTCTGTTGCAAGAATTTGATTTAGAGATTAAAGACAAGAGTGGTGCAGAGAACCTTGTAGCAGATCATTTAAGTCGGATCCAGCAACCTTGTGAAGAAACTTCAATTGCAGATTCATTCCCAGAAGAGCATCTCTATCATTTGCACGGGAAAGATCCTTGGTATGCAGATTTGGTAAACTATCTGGTTGCTAAAGAAATACCCAAACACTTCACCAAATCGAAAATTGCCAAGTTGAAAAGTGATGCCAAACACTACATATGGGATGAACCATACCTTTGGAAGACATGTAGTGATCAAATCATTAGAAGATGTGTTCCAGATCATGAAGTTCAGTCTGTACTTACCTTTTGCCATTCCCTAGCTTGTGGTGGACATTTTGGGCCACAACGGACAGCTAGAAAAGTACTAGACTCAGGCTTTTATTGGCCTACAATATTTCGTGATGCACATAGATTATGCATAACTTGTGAGCAGTGCCAAAGAATAGGGAGTATTTCACGCAGAAATGAGATGCCCCAACAACCACTTCTCTTTTGTAAGGTATTTGATGTATGGGGTATAGACTCTATGGGTCCATTCCCTGTCTCTTTTGGTTTTGTTTACATTCTGCTAGCTGTTGATTATGTTTCAAAATGGATGGAGGCAAAAGTCACTCGTACTGATGATGCTAGAGTTGTTGCAGATTTTATCAGGTCTAACATTTTTAGCAGGTTTGACATTCCTAGAGCTCTAATTAGTGACCAAGGTACTCATTTTTGCAACCGTACAATGGAAGCTCTACTCCGCAAATATGGAGTCATGCATAAAGTCTCCACCCCATATCATCCTCAAACAAATGGTCAAGCTGAAGTTTCTAATCGAGAGATCAAGAAAATCTTAGAGAAAACAGTTCAGCCTAACAGGAAGGATTGGAGCTTGCGCCTTGTTGATGCGTTATGGGCATATAGGACAGCCTACAAGTCACCCATTGGCATGTCTCCCTACAGGATTGTTTTTGGTAAAGCATGTCATCTTCCAGTTGAATTAGAGCATAGAGCATTTTGGGCAGTAAAGAAATGCAACATGGATCTGGACCAAGCAGGACTCCATAGGAAGCTTCAATTGCAGGAACTTGAAGAAATTCGATTAGAAGCATACGAAAACTCCAAAATTTACAAAGAAAAGGTCAAAGCTCTTCATGACAAAAAGTTGGCAAGAAAGGAGTTCTCCGTTGGACAAAAAGTTCTCCTTTTCAATTCTCGGCTAAAGCTTATTCCTGGTAAGCTACGCTCTAGATGGTTAGGACCATTTGTAGTTACTAATGTTTTTCCTTATGGTGCAGTGGAAATAAAAAATAAGGTAACTGAAAAAATCTTCAAGGTGAATGGACATCGTCTTAAACCATTTTTCGAAGGTTTTCAAAAGCACACGGTAGAAGAAGTGCATTTGCACAATGCCACATACTTGCAATAAATTCAAGAGAAGTCTCTCTCTCTATTTCTTTTTCTCTCTCTCTTTCTTTCTTTCTTTCTCTCTCTCTCTCTCTCTCTCTCTCTCTCTCTCTCTCTCTCTCTCTCTCTTTCTCTCTCTCCTTCTCTCACATTCCTCACTTATAAGTTTCAACTAATCTCTCAACTTCCTTCTTCACCTCTTAAACCATCCCAACTATTACACCACATTGAGAAGGGCAAAAAGAATTGGAGTTTGCTACAGGTGTGCAAGATGGACCTGTAACACAAGATGCAAGAACCCTGAAATGGTTTCAAGAAATCGAGAGGACAAAATTCAATTCATAAAAGATGGACTGAGTAAGGAGTCATTGGATGATATCATTCAGACTCTTGAGAGCATCCTAGTGGGCATGTACAAGGAGTCCTTCTTGATTTGTTTGAACTGTTCCGTAAGGAAAAAGCACGTTATAGTCTTGGGAATCTGACTTTAAAAGACCCTGTTGTCAGTTTACAAGAAAACTGAATGGGAAGCACATCCTCGACTCTTAGAAGGCGTTTCAGCTGTTACTGGACGTAAAACCAGAGGAAGATGTGAGCCACAATCACAACTACTGTTCATTCTCATGCGTGTATGTTTGTCATTTACATTGTCTTTTCAATTTATTGGGCCACCATTTTTTTTGAAATTTTCACCCCTGCTTAAAGTCTTTCCCCTCTGACATTCACCTTTTCCTTGAACAAAAAATTCAAACTTTTGCAACAAAAATTCAAACTTTTGCAACCAAATCCTGATCCCGCACTATTCAAGCGATCTCCTTGTCTGATATTGAGTCCATATAAATTATCAACCTCTATGACATATTTTTTCAAAAAAAAAAAGACAGAAACACCGTATATGGATAAGATCAATACTATCTGTGTTTTTTGTGGGTCTAACCTTGGAAAGGATGGAGAATTTCAACATGCAGTTTATACCCTTGGTAAGGCTTTAGCTGCAAGAAAAATCAATCTTGTTTATGGGGGAGGGATTCAGGGTTTAAAAGGATGTGTTGCAGGATCTGCACTCACAAAGGGGTGTAACGTCTTAGGTGTTGGCTTAAAAAATGGGAGCACCTCCTACTTGACCCTGGGTACTGAATTGAAGGTTGCAACCATGCATGACCGTATGAGACACATGTTGGTTAATTCTAATGCATTTATTGCATTACCTGGTGGTCTTGGAACAATGGAAGAAATTTTTACCATTATATTTTGGGCCTATCGGAATTTTCATAAAAAACCTTTGGGCTTATTGAATATTAATGGCTTTTATAATGGTTTGATATCCTTTTTAGATCATGCAGTAGAGCAGGAGTTCATGCCACAATCCATGCGCAACATCATAGTATCTGCTTCAACTGTTGAACAGCTACTTGAGATTTTGCAAAATCCTACATCTGAGCTCAGTCAAGCAATGCAGCTGGTGAACCAACCAAATCAGGATGGCAGAGACAAAAGAGAACCAGATACCACTCTTCGGTTATAACTTTTCCTTACTTTGGTGGTTTTCTTACATTTCTTTTCCTGTCATATGAAATTCCATCTAAGACATTGGGGACAATGTCTTGGATAGGTTGGGGGGAGGATGGTCCGATATAAAAAAAAATTAGGTTAGAATCATAAAACTTGATTTGAGTAAGATGGCTGAGTAAGGAGTTACACTTGACTCTTGATACGCATCTTATGATTAAAAAAAAATTGAATGTGGAAGTTTGTTTTTCTTTAGATTTCATAAAATAATTGAAGCAAAATGATTTACATTTCGAGATTAATTAGTTTGGCAACACATATTTGAACTGGATAGATTAGATTTGATAAATATATTACCTGTGAGATTTTGAGCCTTATTAATTACTATTATATTGAAAAAAAAAAAAGAAAAAAAATGAAGAAGTGATATCTGTTTCTCACACTTGCACTTAGACTCAGTTCTCAATCCTCACCATTTTCCTTGGTCTAACATTGTATCTCTTCAATATATCATTTCATCTTTCTAATTCCGTTATAACCAAAATAAAGACCTCTTGATTTGTGCATTGCATGTGTACATAGTAGTAGAGAAGTAGAAGATATGCAAGCCTATGATAGTTCATCTTTCATGGATTGAATTTGAGAGAAACACTTACCAAATCAAACACTTGAGAGATTCAGAGTATATCATGTGAGGTTTTATCTTTCTCAATCTATGTTTTTCAAATTAAAGTTGCCTTTCTAAGTAATTTCAAAAATGTGATGAAAGAATGCTTCATGAAATTTTGTGAACTCTTGAGAAATCAACTCAAAACTTTGATATTCTTTCAAAAAAAAAAATAGTCACCAATCCTTAACATAAGTTTGCCCGAGACGTGCAAAAGATAAGTGTAGGGGAATTTGATAAGCATAAATTTCATAAATAATTATCTCTCACTTTTATCTCATTAAGACTTCGTATATGTTCAATTAAGTGGTCTTTGTCATATTTTATGAGTTTGGGTTCATATGAAGTTTAATTGAATTTCTTTACTTACCAGATTAAAATGACACTATTATGATATTTTGAGCATAATAGGAGTTTTAGACATCCAAAAATCATGAAATCTGTCTTGAATGAAAGATTAAAGAAGTGTCCATAATTACAAAGCAAGATCAGACTCTAAATGGGATGTTTAGAACTCCGAAATTATCTCAAAAGATGAGATAGTGTTGCTGACGTGGAATTTGAATAGTGTGCAAAGATCCGGCCATATCTTGAGATATAGAAGTCATATTGAGATGAAATCAAATTTGTTGGACAACTAAGATCCGAGGCTACAACTTTTGTTCAGAAGTCAAGCTCTAATTCGGACATGTGAACATCCGAAATTGCAGTGCAAGAAAGTCAAAATTGTTGTGCTCATTGGTGACAAAAATTCAAAAGTGTTTTGCATTTTCAACAAAGCCCATGTGAAAGCAATAAAAGGGTAGAAAAGTAATATCCTAGTTGGTGACTTTCTGAAGATGATGCCTCAAAAATCCTCCATAAATAGAAGGGTTTACACGAGGAGAAACACACCATTTTGGAGATTAACTCCAATACCATTTTCTTTCTTTCTTTCTTTCTTTCTTGTTAGTTTTGTCTCCTTCATGGAAGGCTTAGGTTTTCTTTCTTGTTAGTTTGCCTCCTACATGGAAGGCTTAGTTTTTCTTTATTGTTAGTTGTCTCCTACATGGAAGGCTTAGGATTTATTTGTTGTTAGTTGCCTCCTACATGGAAGGCTTAGGATTTATTTGTTGTTAGTTTGCCTCTTTCTTTGTTGTTAGTTTGCCTCCTTCATGGAAGGCTAGTGATAAGCATAGATTTCATAAATAATTATCTCTCACTTTTATCTCATTAAGACTTCTTATATGTTCAATTAAGTGATCTTTGTCATATTTTATGAGTTTGGGTTCATATGAAGTTTAATTGAATTTCTTTGCTTACCCCGATTAAAATGACACTATTATAGTATTTTGAGCATAATAGGAGTTTTAGACATCCAAAAATCGTGAAATATGTCTTGAATGAAAGCTTAAAGAAGTTTTCATAGTTACAAAGCAAGATCAGACTCTAAATGGGATGTTTAGGACTCCGAAATTATCTCAAAAGATAAGATAGTGTTGCTGACGTGGAATTTGAACAGTGTGCAAAGATCCGACTATATCTTGAGATATAGAAGTCATATTGAGATGAAATCAAATTTGTTGGACAGCTAAGATTCGGGGCTACAACTTTTGTTCAGAAGTCAAGCTCTAATTCGGACATGTGAACATCCGAAATTGCGGTGCAAGAAAGTCAAAATTGTTGTGCTCATTGGTGGCAAAAATTCAAAAGTGTTTTGCATTTTCAACAAAGCCCATGTGAAAGCAATAAAAGGGTAGAAAAGTAATATCCTAGTTGGTGACTTTTTGAAGATGATGGCTCAAAAATCCTCTATAAACAGAAGGGTTTACAAGAGGAGAAACACACCATTTTGGAGATTAACTCCAATACCATTTTCTTTCTTTCTTTCTTTCTTTCTTTCTTGTTACTTTTGCCTCCTTCATGGAAGGCTTAGTTTTTCTTTATTGTTAGTTGCCTCCTACATGGAAGGCTTAGGATTTATTTGTTGTTAGTTTGCCTCTTTCTTTGTTGTTAGTTTGCCTCCTTCATGGAAGACTAGGTTTGTAGTTTCAATTCAAGGATTCAAGCTATTTTCATTTTAACTTTGAGGTCTTGATCTTTATTTACATGCTTATTAAGTGGTTTCTACTCTGCTTCACTATATTCTTCAATTTTATTCTTTAATCAAAGTTTGATCGGTTGACATATTTTGATTAATGATAATTGATTTATAATTGGTTTTTGATTGGTAAATCATTTTCCAAAAGTTTGAAGAGTAGAAATTAAGTAATTTAATTGAAGGTTTTTATTTTATTACTTACTTCAACTGAATTCTGATTATAAAATTGGTTTAGATGAAAGATTAAGTGGTTACTAAATCTTGTTGATCATAATCAATTGAATTCTGAGAGGTTTCTCAGAAGAGAATTCAAGGATCATTGTAGGGGTTCCAGATGATCCTAGGTTGATAAACACAATGCATGATTTTAGTGATCAATGATTAGTTATGAAAATAGCCTCTGAATTCCTTGAGTTGATAATTGTTAAGTCAAATAAATTTCATTCTGTATTTTGTATTTAGCACTTAATATCATATATTTACAAAACCCCATTTTTCTAACTTTCTCCTAATTTTCTTAAGAATATGAAATGGTCTTTGGGAGATGACCTAGGTTGCACCTTATACTATACCAATAGTTTGGGGGAAATCTAGAAATTATTTTTGCGCGTTTGCAACGAGCGTGTCACAATCTAAGTAGGATTTCTAATTTGTTATCTTTTTTTATTAGATTTGGTTAGCTATAAATAAGAGTTAGGGATTTACTAAAAAGACAGATTTTTGAGTATTAATCATATTTTCTCTTTGAGAGTTTTTTCATCTCCGTGTGAGTTGATTCCCTTGGTTCTTGGTCAAAGAACTATCTTTCATAACGTTGGTTCTTCCGGCAGGTCGCGGTAAGGGTCACGTTCCTCTTGATAACTTCGGTACTCTCCGGCAGGTCGCGGTTTGTGTCAGGTTCTTTATCTTATTTTATCCTAGTCTTACCTTATCCTTTCTTATTTTATCCTGATTCTCAAAACGTTCCGCATTCCGATTCATTCGCATAGGGTGAATCATATCAATAGTTCTATAACCTTCTTATTCTAAAATAAAATTTTACTAATTATGTGATATTTTAAAATTTATTTTTGATTATATATAAATTTAAATTTGAATTTGGATAAAATACTATTGATTGATGAGACTGATGATTGGATTGATTAGTGATTAAATTAATTAATTATAGATTAGATTATGATATAATTTTTTAAATACTCAAAAATATATATATTTATAAATTACGTTCATAAATTTTATAGGTATTATAAAGTTATATACCTTTATATAAATCATAAGAGTTTTAAGTACTCAAATAATATTGAAACATAGAGCCGTTAGAAATAAGTTTTAAAAGAAAATCTTATTTAATGTATTTTAAATTATACAGATATATTTTTACATAATAAATATAAGGAAGTATCCAATTAAAAAGTTTGATGAAAAATGAATTATTTACTATTTTATAAAAATATTTAAATTCTAATACTTTATAATAGAAATTACTTTTCCTGTCAATATATTTTTATTATATATAAAAATATTATTATTTAATTAACTATATATATATATATAAATTTTTATATTTAAACTTTAGTATAATAGGATAAAATATAAAAATATTGAAAAAATTTATATTAGAAATTAACTTAAAAATTGTTATAAGTTAACTCGCTAGATTACCCTCTGACTAGATAGAGCGAGAATAATTAATTTTACTTTCTCTCAATGCTTTCTTAATAAATTGGAGAAAAATAAAATTATTAATACTTTAATTCTAAATTTTTTAAGAATGGTTTCTATAAAATTATTGGTCTAAGTTTTAAGAGATATCTACGAGAACTACAAGGTCGTGACATTTGAGAAGAAGACGAGGTTTTCAAATATGATAAAGATAGAATTTAGAACAATTAGTTGACATGTCTTATTTGTATAAAAGTATTATGTAAATTGTTAGGGGATAATCTGGGAGCTAAGAAATCTAAGGGTCGTCTCATACGGAGGAGACCAAAATTCATGACAATGGAAACTTCCAAGTTCAGGGGTATGTGAGCTGGGTTTGAGTCTTCCTATGACACAAGTTTACTCTTGATGTTAGCCGAAATTGTTCTAGTCAGACTTAGCTGCATTGACAAGATCATGGACATTATCATTATCGGTCGATGATGGTGATGATTTTAGTGTTTTCAAATACACAATATTATTTGAAATGGATCCTTGTACCCATTATTTTAATAAAGATGTGAATATGTTTAGGCTCACATGCATTTGCATATTGTAAGAATAATCAATTATAAATTAGTGAAGATTATTATGGTATAAGACGTAATAATCTTAACTTATTTCTAGGTTTGTCATTATAGAAACTTGTAAAAAATATAATTATAATTATATATTTTTAATTATTTTAAAAAATATAATTATAATTATATATTTGTAATTATAATTACTTATTTGTAATTATATCTTTAAATTATAATTATTATCATTGTAATTATTATAATAATAATTATATATTTCTATTATTTTAAAAAATTTATTTTTTATTAAAAATTTATATTTATTTATTATAAATTATATTAATTTATAAAAGTATATTTTTTAAAAAAAATTAGTTGCATGTACATTTCTTGGTCTAGAGAAGTTCAAGAATTATCAATTTTTATTGCCAGATATTTTAACATTGTTTATATTTAAATATATTTCATTATATATATATATATTATATTTTTATTATATCATTTTTTATTTGTCTCGATTATTCAATACATATCAAATAAAATGAATGAGTAGATAAGCATTTTCCCTAAGATCATCCACCACCACACGCTCACAACGCAGATGGGGAACACAACCATGGAAGCGGTAATGCAACAAAAATGGCGGAAGATAACAAACACCACACGAGGGAAATAGAAAGTTGAATAAAACAAATCAAACAATAACCCTTCCGTTAAAAACAACCACAGGAGAGAGTGGGAAAATTTTCTAGTAAATATTTTTTTAAAAATAATAATAATAATTTTTATGATTACCGTATTTAATAATAATAATAGTAATTTTTATGATTATTATATATATACGTACAGATAGAGACACATCAATATTTTCCTAAGAAACAACTTCACCAATAATGCTGCAAAATGCCAAAACCTACGGGCTCAATAGTGCCCCTCTTTGGCTGTGCGCGCCCATTGTTGTTGGAGTTGTTCATTACTAAAATATTACTGTGTCGAAAGACAGAGAGAGGGCACTGCTTACGGAGAGCCAGATTTATGGAGAGGTCTATTTCGAAAAAAAAAAGAAGAAGACAGAATATATGTGGGATCTTTGTTCGTAGGTATATAAATAAAAAAAATAAAAATAAAATAAAATAGAAAAAAGAAAATGAAGAAATTTTTTACGAAACTATTAATCGGTGCGGCTTGGCATTTTGCAGCATTATTGTTTGTTTATTTATTTTTTAATTTAAATATATAAAAATTTAAAATATGTATAACAATATTAATTATTAATCATTAATAATGATAAAAAATTATTAAATTTAAATTTAGTATAAAAATAGAAGTAATATTTTTATTATAATTTTAAATTAAAAAATGAGACAAGAAGAGAAAGTAATATATTTAAAAATATAATAACAAATGAAATTAAAAATAATTTTATTAAAATTTAATTATATTTTTATAAATATTTATTGAAAATTTGTTATTTTTATTACAAATATTTATTTTCATTAAAATATTTATAAAATATATCATATTATGATAAAAAAAAAATTAAATTAAAAAATATTACAATTTAAAAACTACATAATATAATTTAAAATTTATATTAATATATTAATTTTAAATTTTTAATACATTATATATTATAAAATATATTTAAATTTATACTAATATATATTTTAAAAATAATTTACTTATCATACAAAATTTTATTTTTAAGTATTTTTTTACTTTAACATTTAAAATTAGTGTATAATATATAAATCATATTTTTTTATTATAATTTTATCAAGTTAATATTTAGTTAATTTATTTTTCAATTTGAATATATAAATAATTAAAACATGTGTAATAATAACAATCAATATTTAGTTATAATAATAAACAAAATTATTAAATTTAAATTTAATATATAAGTTAAAATTAGTATATTTTTTATTATAATTTTAATAAATTAATTGTTATTAAATTGAAAAAAATTGAGATTGGTAAAAGAATTAAATTTAATATAATATATTTTAAAAATATATTAATATATTTAAAAATAGCATATAAAAAATGAGACTTAAAATATTTTTATTAAAATTAATTAATATTATAAATATTTACTAAAAACTATTATTTCTATTAAAAATACTCATTTTTATTAAAATATTTAATAAAAATTATAATAAATATTTTAAAATATTATGTTATAATTGAAGAAATCTTAAATTCTAATATTATGATATAAGAAATTATATATTATAATTTAAAATTTATATTAATACATTAATTTTAATTTTTTTACTACATTATATATTATATAAAATATTTAAATTTTTATTAATATCAATTAAACTTTATTTTATAATAATTTTAATATATATATATATATTTATCTCATCTTAATATTAATACTAATATTATTATTATTTTTATTTAAAATTTTCATAATATTATATATTAATAATATTTATTTTTAATTAAAAATTATATTTATTTATGATGATAAAAATAAAAAATTAAATAATAATAAATTAAATAATTTTTTCCTTCTATAAAAATAAATATAAGTATAAATATTTATTGTTATAATTTTTATGAGCAATCAAATTAAGTAAAATTTAGTGTTGATCACGTTAATTAATACTAGACGCATATCATTTTAATAATGGTAAAATTCTAGTACTTTCTGATTTAAAAAGATAACGGAGAAAATATTTTAAAAAAAAATTTATATAAAAATATGATTTTTTTAATATTTAAAAAAAATTGTTTGGCTATAATATTACTTATAGCATTGATGCGTTCCAATTTAAATTATTAATATACTAAATAAAATTAGTAATGCCAGAAAACTAGTATTACTTAATTTTACAAGTTATAATTATTTAAAAATACGTCTACTATTTATTTCATTTATTTATGTTCTTTCGGTCTTAATATTTTCGTGCTCTGCAGCAAAATCAAGGAAAAAAGCAATTATAATGTGAAAATTAATTAAGAATTTTGCCTTTAAATTTTACTATTTATATCCTTTAATATAAAACAAATAATTATAACGACAATTTTTAGTTAAAATTGATTTTATTATAATCATATATGTCGTGCAGCGAGCTGCGTTCATTTTAATTACCAATAACTTTTATATGTCAATTTATAGAATTTTATCTTAACATATGTTAATTATCAATTTAAATGTTTTCTGGTGAAAAAAACACTGAGATAATGAATTTGACAAGATTTAATAAAAACGTTTAATTTCTTAATTGATCTATGATAGTATAACATATATGTCCTATAATAATGTTTCTCTCCTTGATTATATAATGCTTGTACATACTTAGCTGGTTGATGGTTTGGAAATGGATGGTTTGGGACATAAAGAAAAGATAAAAAGTGAAAGAGAAAGTTAGGAAAAGGAAGTGCTGAAAAGTCAAAGCTTAAATAATAAAAAAAGAGAAACAGGCGATCAAGATCTTTTTCCCCTCGTTTAAATCATTTGGTCATTTTAAAAGAACAAAAAATAATTTCAAAAGAATAAAAAATAATCTCAAGTGTAGATGTATAAAGATGTACCTCCTGTATTGTATGTATGTACCAATAATATCGTACATCTGGATGAGTCCTACAATTACAACTTGGTGTGTGTTTCTCCTTTTTTTTTTATATATGTGAAAGCCCACCCTCGAATCATTCATTTCACAAGTTATAGCTTAGTTCTTGCTCTCACTATTGAGCGATGGCAGCTGGTTGGAGAGGTTTTTACGTGTTTCTTGCAGCATTTATGTGGGTAAATGCTCAACATGCATTTGTAAGTTGTGCTTTGACATCAGAGTTGCAAGGCAAAATTGCTAAAGTCAATCAAGAGGGACCTTATCTTGGTTTAATCATACCAAATTCTTTTGAATTAGACCCTCTTCTTCAGAATCCAGGCTACAATCCTAGTGACACCATCATCGACTTCGCGGGTAATTAAATATCTATCCAACATAATAGAAAATTTTCCAAGGTCTCATGTATATGAAATTTTGTAACTAATAGAAACAGCTAGCGATCCATTAATTTATAATTCCTATTTTTGTAATTTTAATTTTGATGGCTAATGATTGATTAGGAAGGAGATTTCGTTTTGGAGCCATTGGCGAGAAGCCAGTCATACTGGTCATGACAGGATTGAGCGTGGTATGGTTGGTTTCACTATTTCCTGTCTTAATTGGTTCTATTTGATTTGTTTTTTTATTTTTCCGTTGATATTCTGTTAGGTTTAGTTATATACATGAATTAAAATTAATTTCCTTTGTACTAACTGAAATATGCAGATAAATGCAGCTATAACTACTCAGCTTCTGTTGAGTTTTTTCGCGGTAGATGGAGTGGTGCATTATGGCATCGCAGGAAATGCAAACCCTTCCTTGCATATTGGTGACGTGGCCATTCCACAAGATTGGGCTCATTTAGCACTTTGGAGCTGGCAGGTGCTATCACAGGAATTCTAATAATGTTTCCTTCCTTGTATATCAACTGTGTTCAACAAGCTCATTTCACTATCTCAAGATACTGTTAATTAAAATAGAGTCTTTAATAAATAAGCTTATACTGTTAACTTTTAATTTATTTGATTACCTTAAAAGTTAGTTTCATCAGATTAGGTCTGGATGGGGAAAAATTTTGTTTTAATAATATTAATATTTTTGTATTTTTTTTTTAAATTTTAACATTAGAACTTATAAATTTTTTATTCATTTTATTTTTTTTATGTTTGACCCCACTACTTTATTATAATTGATCTCTTATATATACATACTTTTTTTATCATATTTATGTTAAATTTTTATAATATAAATCATCAAAATTATAAAGTAAATATATTTATGTTGTATATTTTTATTTAATGATTTTCTGAAATAATAATAAAAGTAAAAAATATTATTTTATTTTTAATATGATAGATTACAAAATTAAAAAAATGAAAATGATCATTATTTAAATATATATAATAAATTTTAAAATATAAATAATGTAATATCATTTTATATTTATGAACTAGTTGAACAACTAAACTATTAAATACTTTTAATTTAATAAAATAATTTATTAAATTTTATCTTTTCATTTTCAATTTTTAACTAAATTTTATCTGCTAATTATATCAAATACATTCCCATAATTTCACCATCATATGTTTTTTTTAAAATATTATTTCATGTGACGTTTGAATTTAATTATCAGTTCTTAATTTCTTAATTTTTTTTATTATTTTATTAGAATTTCCCTTTCATCTTTCTTTTATACAAAAACATTTGATTAAGGCTTCCTCTATATCTCATTGAATATCATTTTGAATTCAAAACCATCGAATTAATATAATTTATTTACATTAGTTAATTTTATTTCATAAATTATTTAAAAATAAAAAATAAGACAAAATATATAATTCTATTTTTATGATGCTAAATTATTTAAATTTAAATAAAAACAATACTATTATCAAATTTCAAAAATTTTAACCAAGTAAAATAAACTTATCAATTTTTTAAAATTTAATTAGGTATATTAATTTTAAAATTTCAACTAATTATTCTATTTATTTTTTTAAGCATACCCATCACCTTTTATCTTGTTTAAGAAAGGCATATATGTTATACATAATGTGTTTATTTTAAAAATAATTAAAGCCACCAAAATTAATCTAGCGATGAGATGTTGAAAATTTTATATAAAAATAAGAATTTTAAACCTTATTATTTTATATTGTATAAAAAATATTATAAAAATAAAAATATATAGTAAATATCTATTTTTTAAATTATCCAAGTATATATTTCTTGTGACTTTTTAATTATAAATATATTATGCACCCAAAAAAAATTATAAATAAATTCTTTAATATCAGCTATATCATATAATTAATCCACAAGTTATATTAATTCTGTTCTTAAAACCACAAAACGAATTAACTCGGTTAGGCATCATTCAATATATTTTTTTCAGTTTCATTATTTAAAACAAAAATTGACATTATTACATATAACATTGTATACAATCATTTTATATCTCACTTTTTTTATTTTTTATTTTCGTATATACACATCTCAAAAATATATTCTACAATCAAAATAGACTACTTTCTATTTTATCATTTTCATATTCACAAAACATTTCCATATTTTTCCCCCCAAGTCCGTACACCTACGAGTGAATGTAACTATATCCGATGCTTCTTTTTCCCCTCTTCTCTTAACAGTGATATAATCGGAAACATTCATATCCTCTTGAATTTGATTTTACTATTAATTAAATTATAATAGATACTAGAAAGATTAATTAGTGAATATTGGAGTGTTTTATATGTGTTGCACAGAGGTACGGGCTAGGACCTAATGATACATTGCCTTTAGAAGACAATGGAGACTACACGAGGGAAATAGGGCACTTAAAATTTGCAGATTTCGCCTCAAACGTAAGTGAAAACTGTGAAGCGGACAACGAACTCAACAATATCTGGTACCAACCAGAGGAGATTTTCCCCGTTGATGGCATTCCTGAACAAAGGCAACATGCCTTTTGGGCTCCTGTTGATTCCAATTACTACCATCTTGCCAAAAAATTGAAGGTAAGCGACCCTCGGTGGCTTCTCATTAGAATCATGCCAAAACAATTTTTGTGTTTCTTTCTCAGTATGTTAAATGAATGTTTTTGTTAATTTCTCAAAATGACATTCACGTCACGGGTTCTTCTTCAGAGAATACTTCATGACAAACTCATTAACTTTTCATCAGGTGAGTACAATTGGAATGCCACTGTCAAAATAAAAAAAGAAACGTGGATAATTAGATAATTGATAGAAAATCAGGTTTGTCAATAGTAATACCTACCCGGTGTGTGATATTTTGGGAGCTAGCTAGGGTTCTAGCTTTGTTTATACTATTATTAATGGATAGCAAGAAAATCTGAAGTCATGAATTAGTTAGGTGTCAAATGCTGAATTAATTAATATAATGTATACTGTTTTTCATGGTAAGGAAAATAATGCGGTTTAAATTTGGTTATTATATATGGTCATGGTCAGGACTTGGAGCTAGAGGGGTGCATAAACGCGACCACTTGCTTGCCAACAACACCGAAGGTAGTGCTTGTGAAAAGAGGAGTAAGTCAAAGCATATACGTAGACAACGCAGCATACCGGACTTTTATATACAACAAATTCGAAGTGAGCCCAGTGGACATGGAAAGTGCATCGGTGGCACTTATATGCTTACAACAAAAGGTTCCCTTCATTGCTATTAGGGCCCTCTCCGACTTGGCCGGTGGTGGCACCGCTGAGTCCAACGAGGCTGATACCTTCATATCACTCGCTGCTACTAACTCGGTCACTGTGGTCATTGAGTTTGTCAAACTCTTGTCACTTCACTCCAAATGGTGGTCTGTGTAACTTTATCTTTCAATGTTCGCCGCACGATGCCCCTGTCTTGTGGACACTTTAGAAATGAAATAAGCATCTGTGCGTTCATCTAAACCACCAATGGGCTACCCAATTAAAGGACAGCACTACCAAATCTCACCTACTGCTAAATTTTAAATTTACCAGTTTTAAATTAAAGTGGGCTACGAGCCTCGAGTTAAATTAAATAATGTCATTGGCAGATAAATATGAAAGGTGCGCACCATATGCTTTAGAGAGAATGAAATGGAAAGCAAAGTAAAAGAAAATAAAATAAAAAATAACACATATATATGTGATATAACAAATATATATACATAGAGAGAGAGAAAATATCTAATAAACTTGATATTTATATTAATTTAATAATTTTTTATAAAATATAACATCATTTTAATTATTAATTTAAAAATTATTATTAAATAAATATAATTATTAAATTTAACATCTAATATCATATTTTAACTGGTAAATTTTATATTTATAAAAAATTATTAAAATACTGTAAGTGTTAAATTTAACATGATTTTAACGAAATTTATAAACTTCTCCCTCTCTTTTTCCAAGTCCATGCTTTAGTATTCTTAACAAATTGATAAAAAATCAAGAGTCTCTATAATAATAAAAAAACAATATATGATAAGAAAGTGTCCACTTATATAAATTTTAAAATACTTTAGTAATAATATTTTTAACTGTTAAGATTTGGTTTCAGATTTTCTAATAATAATAATTTGAAAGATCAACATAGCGTGCAATATTATCAATATTTTTAATTAAATTTAAAATTTTAACTTAATAACTGACATAATAAAAATGAATATTAAAAATTAATGTCAATTGTTGAGATAAAAAATTAATTTAATTAAATAAAATATAAATTTTATAATACGTCACGTGATTTTTTTATTATATACAACTTTTTCACCTACTTTAGATAGATATGCCTGTCGTGTCATAATAGAATATACTCCCACGCTACATCGACATCTAATCCAAATATATATATATATATATATATATATATATATATATATATATATATATATATATATATATATATATATATATATATATATATATATGGCAACAATACATCATACATCAACATCTAATACGACAACGACCTTTTTGACTATCTAAAATGTTGTACAGACTTTCGGCATATCACAGGTTATATATGTTTTAGTAACACTATAGTCAGAGAATAAATTTTAAATAATAAATTCTATGCATAATTGTTGACTAAAAAATTAATGATTAAAATTAGATTAATTTAATAAAAATTGATAAATTTTAACTGTTGATCGATAAACTAAAATATATTTCACGCATATTTTTTAAAATATATCTTTTATTTTAACATTTTGATACCAAATATCATGGGTTCAAACTATATTTTATAATAACGAGTTTTGAATTGTTTCGAAGAAATAATTAACCATGAAAGTGAAACTAATTTGTGGATATTTACTTTATTTTATTTTATTTTATTTTTATGAAATTTTTTTAACTAAATTTGTTAAGATTATAATTCAAATGCGATTTGCGAGTTTTAAAAAATGTTAAAACTTTAAGATATAAATATTTAGAATATGTTTTTTAAAATTAATAGATAAAATAGTTATAAAAAAATAGGTAAAATTAATGAATAGGAGTTATTAATTTAATTTCTTAAATATTTTAACAGATTTTTTTTCTCAACTCAATTTTTTTTATGCAAAATCATATATTTTTATTAGCAAGTAATTTTGTTTATGTTAAGTAAGATTTTATAAATGATAATTTTAAAATATTTAACATAATTATATATTTAAAATTCAATACGTTTACCAGTCAATTTACATATTTCATGATTTCATAAAATCTTAGGGCTTATATGAAATATTCTTAATTTTGATTTTAAAATTTTTAAACATTAGATTCAATTCCAATTATAAATTTTAGTTTTTAATTTTAAAAAATTTCTGTAAAAATGAGTTAATTCCTGTTATTTCATCGCTTTAATATAAATTTATTAAAACTAAATAAATAATTATTAATTGATATTCAAAAATAATAAAAATAATTTTTAAAAAAATAAAAAAATTATTATTATCATAATAATAGTTATAGTAATAATTATAATAGATGATATGTTAATTATAATAATAATGATAAAGTAAATATAATATTTTTATTTTAATATATTATTTTAAAACTAAAAATAATAATTATATTTAATAATTAAATTAAAAAGTATGTTAGTAAATAATTTTTTAAAAAAAATTAAAAACTAAAAATTTGCAATCTCTCTAAATTATGAAGAATTAAATTATTTGTCAACTAAAAATATCCTTCCATTGATAATTGAGGATTGTTTTTTTTTTAAGACCTGGAAATTTTTTTACATTACTTTATCTATTTTACTAAAGTACTTTCCATAGACAATCATGAATCAAATCTTAATCATGTTTAAAAAAGCCATCTTTCAATCTATCGAGTTTTTATCTGATAAAATACAAGATTACTGCTGAAGAATCACGAAATATATATATATATATATATATATATATATATATATATATATATATATATATATATATATCATCGGCAAAAAAAATTGCAGTTGAACAGTAACGTCAACACCATGTCTCAGACAGAATACAATTAGAATTAATTTTTCTCTTCTACTTGCAATAGCAACAAAACGTAACATCACCATACCATAGCAATTATACATATACTTCAATAAAATAATTTCATTTAAGGTATAATATATAAAACCAATAAGAATATTAATTTATAAATATTAATATATTTTTATTTGCAAGTATGTTTTCTTATTATTTTTTATAGCTTTACATGTTTTATATATAGTCAATCGAGTATATTTCAATGAAAATATTTATTAAAGGCCCCTAAATTTGTTCAATTTAAAGAAAAATTGAATATTCTGCTACTCGTCTATAGTTGTTTGTAAAAGAAAATATAAAATATTTTTAGAAAATGCGTTCTATTTTTATTTTACAAAAAAAATTACTTGATTTTTTATTTTTAAAAATTTATACAAGAATTAGCAAAATCAAATTAAAATTAAAGAGTATGTTTCAGGTAAAAATTGAATAGAAAGAATATTAAAATGTTTTCAAGTAAACTAATTAGTAATTAGTAGAGATGAGATTTGGATGAGACAAGGAGTGAAGTACTTCCCTGCTCCCCGTCTCTGTGTTCATTCCTTTCTTAGAGATATTTTTTCCATCTTCGTCGTAATTTGGTCTTTCAATGTTCGCTGCACGATGCCCCTGTTTTTTGGACACTTTAGAAATAAAATAAGCATCCCTGCATTTATCTGAACGACCAATGAAACTAAGTTATCGTAATAAATTAAATGACAGCACTACCAAATCTCACCTTATGCTATATTTTAAATTTACCAGTTTTAAAATAAAATGGGCTATGAGCCTCGTGTCAAATTAAGTAGCGTCATTGGCATATAAATATGAAGGGTGCGCACCATATGCTTTAGAAATAAATATTAATGTACATTTACCATTAGAGAGAATGAAATAGAAAGCAAAGTAATACTAACTCTTGGCCCATATATTGTGAATCCTGTATATATAACAATTTGATAAAATGAAGAGTCTCTGTAATAAAAAAACAATATATGAAAAGAAAGCCTCCATTTATATAAATTTTAAAATACTTTAGTAATAACATTTTAACTGCTAAGATTTGATTTCAGATTTAATAATAATAATTTAAAAGATCAAATTTATATGTAATATTATAAATATTTTTAATTAAAATTAAAATTTTAACTAGTAACTGACATAATAAAATGAACATTAAAAATTAATATTAATTATTCAGATAATAATTTAATTTTAATTAAAAATAATATAAAATATAAATATTATATAGAAATTTTATTTTAATTTTAATTTTATAATACGTCAGCGTGATTTTTTATATATATACAATTTTTTGCACCTATTTTAACTTGGATGTGCTTGTTGTCTCATAATAGAATGTACTCCCACGCTACATCCACATCTAGTCGAACTACGTTTTTGATTATTTATAATGTTAGGTGAAGACTTTCAGCTTTTTGATTATTTATAATGTTAGGCGAATACTTTAAGGATTATTGTATAGAGAGGAGGGATAAATAATTTGAGAAGGAATTTTATTTATAGTTATTTTATTTTATAATTTTTATAAATAATCAAATTTTATTAATTTAATTGTGAAATTAATAAATTATATTATATAGATTATTTTTATTTTTATTTTATAAAATTTAATATTTTATTAAATAAATTTAATTTAAAATTGTAGTTAATAATAAATTTAATTGAAAATTATTATATATCATTAGTTTTTGGATAAATTTAATTTAATATATTTTTAACCTTAGTTCAAAATATAATAATTTTAAATAAAATTACTTTTAAAATAATTTGATAATATATATATAAAATCAACGGCAAAAAATTGTAGTTGAATAGTACGGTCAACACCAGATCTCGGACGGACAGTAATACAAAATAGAATTAATTTTTCTCTTTGCTTGGAATAGGAACAAAATGTAACGTCAACATACCACAGCAGTCTGATCTTATCTTTATAACACTTGCTCTTATATTTGTATCCATTTTGTTTATAAATATTTTTTTCTATTTCCATTTCTGACACATCCTTGCGAGAACCTTCAAATCATACAATAAAATTAAAAACTATAATAAAAATAAAAAGTATAAGTTTTACTAAAAAATATTATTCACTAATATTTTAATATTATATTAATTACTATTAATATATTTTTTAATAAAAATAAACTGTAAATATAAATACTATAAATTTGTACTAATAAAAAGTGTATCTAACAAATAATTTTATGCATTGATTAACCGATTGAACAATAATTTTATTAATCTCAGTTGTTAAGATTAGTTTTAAATATTTTAAAAATATTTAAATCACACATATGTTTTTTATGTAAGGAATACTATTCAAATAAAAATATATCATTATTAAATACTTAAAATTAATTCCAAAAACTAAGGTTACCAATTTCTTTTTTTCAAAAACTTATAATTTTATAAGCTAATTTAACAACTTTGAATTAAGAATTAAATTTTGAACTTTTAATTAACTTATCAATTATTGTACCAAATATTGCCTAATGTCTATTGAGAAGTCTTTATTTTCATCTGACAAAACCATAAAAAAATGTTTCTGTCCTTAAGGCCAAACAGGTTTGATTTATCTCAAACCTTAGCCATGAGGGTGGTCATTCTCCCTCACCTCTCCAGATTTCTCATTCCCCAATGAAGATTTATAGAGATTCCCTCTTAAATGTTTGGCACGCAATTTAATCTCAAGGTCTCTTTAATACGTTTTCATGCATTATAAACCATGTTATAATATACAGCTACATTATTTTCTTGGTAACCTGTAAATTTAAACATCCGAAGACGTATTTAGTTATACATACTGCAGACCATGTAATAGAAACAGCAACTCATAGTGAACACTGAAAATTTACAGGAAGCAAGTGACGATATATGCTCTTTTACAATATCACGGACACATGAAACAAATGTTATTTCTTGGCATAAATAGTACAAGTCAGCTACAAATCTCATCCAAGTACTATCATAATCCGCAATTCTGTATCCTTCTAAATTTTTATCTTCCTCTATCCTTACAAGGACCATAAGATTTACTACAGTAAAGAAAATAAACAAAATTTACAAAGCTCAAAGCACCAATAAAAACATAATAGTAGTCATAATGACCCTTGTTTATGTTGCTTGAAAGCCAACTCTCATTTCCTCCACCTCCAGTAATATTGTCAACAATGCTGAGAATGAAACTTGCTACCAAATTTGCCACTGAGGATCCAAGGCTTCCAAGAGTGGACGCTAGGCTAGACATAGATGAAGGTAGCTCAGTCAGAAAAAACTCATTTTGTCCTATTGTTCCTGAGGCCTCAGCCAATCCATCAAGGATTTGGCGTGGCAAGAGCCACATAGCAGACATGTTCACCACAGCTTGTGGTTGCTCTGAATAGCCTTTCTCTATAGCAATTTTGCGTCTAATACTCTCCACAATGGCCAGTATTGCAATTGATATGCAACTAGTAAAAATACCAACCCCTATTTTTTGTTTTGCTCCTATGCTTGTCCTGTGCCCTTTTATCTTTGATGCCACAGGGACTATAATGCGGTCATAGATCATAACCCAAAGTATTAGAGATACAATCATAAATGTCCCAAAGGAGGCTGCTGGAACCTGGAAGTTAGAAGTAATGTGGCGGTCCATGGAGGCCGCCTCTAGTACCAGAAAGGAACCCTGATAGAGGTTCACACCCATCATGATTCCTGTAGTCCAAAGTGGGACTACCTTGACAAGTGCCTTGAGTTCTTCCACTTGGTCTACAGTGCAAAGATTCCATGGATTCAAAGCCTTTCCATCCGGTGTTAGACCTTGCAAGGGATTTCTTATCATGCATGCTTTGTTGAGAAACCTGGTCATATAAATTGCTGCTTATTTAAGCCTTTGCTATCAATATAATTTTTTTTACAAGATATTAAGCTTAAGCGAACTAGAAAATTGAACATAGCATATGTATGCTAAGGTTTCAGTTTGAGGCCCATCATGAATATTAGCTAACAACTACTAATTGTTTATGCACGGAGCATGATCCACTGGAACAATATTGTAAACACCCTGAAAGAGTTAAGGGAAAAAACCTTTCCAACTTATAGAAACTCAAAACTAGTGGACTTTCAATCTTACAAGTAAAAATTTAATTAACAACAGTGCTTCTTGTCCAACAGGTATTTCAGTATTTAATGATTGAAAAAAAAAATCTGATTTGAATGCAATTAGTTACTATGTTTATAACAATAGTGAACATCTCATAACAATGTGATGATATGCAAAGCATGATAAACTGGACAAAAGAAACAGATCATATATACCTGAATTTTTCCGTTGGCATCTGAAGATCAGAATCCTTCTCATGGTGGTAGATACCATTCTCGTCCACTTGTGGAAACTGCATACGTCTATTTCTGTAGGAGGCTACAAGGACCTGAGCAAAGCCACTTAGCATGTTCCTTTTAACCTCCAGCTTTACATAGAATGAAGAAGCTAAGAAAAATGATAGAGTGGCTATAAACATTAGGACAACAGGAATTCCAAACCCCACCTTCCACCCCATGTTATCTTGAATATAGACCACAACAGTTAAACCTAGCAGTGATGCCGCTGTAACAGCTGCATAGTACCAGCTGAAGAAGCCCTCTTGGATTCCTGCATCTCTGTCCCTCTTACTCAACTGATCAACACCAAAGGCCAAGGAGGATGATCTTATGCCTCCAGCTCCAATGGACATGAAGGCAAAAGAAGAATGCAATACCAAAAGTTGAATGGTTGTAGGGGAGTTATTGCAGCTATTGGCAAATTCAGCACAAAGTGGCTTTGACGATGGAATCATAGTTGTTAACCACAGAAGAACCATTCCCTGTGCAAATCAATTATAATTTACCAACTGTTATCTACATACACCACAATTTCATGTCATTAACAAAACAAAACAAGAGCTTCTAAGATGAAAAGAGTGAAGAGAAAAGAAAGAAAAATACCAATAGACTAGCAATAGATCCGAAGGCAATCATTGAATATCGACCGACATAAGAGTCTGCAAGGACAGCACCAATGAAGGGTGTGCAATTGGCAGCAGCAGCCCATAGGAAGAGAAAATTAGTGGCTTGTGCAGTGTGCATGCCATACTCTCTGGTCAAGTACAATATCATGTTAGGCATTAACCCAAGGCTAGCCAGTCTCTCGAATGCCTCATTAGCTGACACAAAAGCATGTATTTGCCACAAATTAATAAGGTTTAATAAATGGTAACATATTCATTATCTGAAATTACATTACCTATGATGAAAGGTAAGGTTCTGAAGCCTCCCTTGGCATTGGATTTGTGCTTGCTCACAAGTGGTTCTTCCATTTCTATCACATTCTCCATTTGTGTGATGCCTCCCATTGACAAAGCCACAACGGGACCAGGTAGAAGTGGACAAGTGGTAAAGACAGTCGTGCAATGAACAGAGAGTAACAGTACTGTGAAAACTGAACGAAACATGCGAGATAGATCGGGTTACCTATAAAACCGTTTTAGCATAAAGAGTAAACCGAACCGGCAAAATTATTTTATAAAAATCAGTTTATTTATAAAATAATATTATTTTAATTATTTTATAAAAATTAAAAAATTATATTATATTTTTATTTAATCTTTAATCCATATAATTTAAATTTAAAAATTTAAAATAATATATAATTTTTAATTATATAAAATTATAGTATTAATATATTATATTACATATATTTTTAATATATTATAAATATTTTAAAAATAATATTTAAGTAATATCAATTTAATTATATCGTAATCAATTCAATAGTGGATCCAATTTATCTCACTGTGGTGTGGGCCAGGAGGGTAAAAAACATAAGTGAAATGACATGACAAAAGAGAAAAACAAAATTATATAATACGTGGAAGAATGCAACATAAATTACGGTGACACGGAACCACTTGTTTCTCGAAGAATGATCCACGTGACCGTTCGGACCACAACGTTTGCAGTGATAATTAAAGTTATTAATATAGAAAAAGAAAGGGATGTGTTTAAAAAATTACTTATAATTAAATAAGGTTTAGCGTGCATCCCTCACTCTTCGAGAGGTCCGCTGACTACTGTTTAAAGAAGAAAAGTGTATATATAAATTATGAAAGGATATAAAAAATAAAAAATAGAGACGAATTTTATTCCTGTAAATAAATTCAAAGTGAGAACAAATTTCAATAATTCTTCTTTTTAATATGAGATTACAGATTTTTTTAAAAATAAAATTCCTTTTAAATTGTGTGGAATTATTATAAATAAAAATTATAAAATAAAACTGTTTTTATCTAATTAAAATTAAATTTTTATATTAGTAATTAGTATTAATAAATATTATTTTTAATATTTAAATTATTGTAAGAAAATTATAATTCTAATTAAAAGTACTTAAAACATTCCATTTAGATTTTATTTTATATTATAAGCATGACTAGTTTATAGAACATAATTATTTTTTAAATATGACTTGGTTTTCTAAAAATATATTCTTAAAATATTTTATAATAAAATTTTTAAACATCTCAATAAATATACCTGTAAATATAAATGTTATAATAAAATTTTTAAATATAAAATTTAATAACAACATTAATAGTAAATTATATCATGTATATTTCGTAAAATAAATTTTACATTTTTCATGATGTAAAACTTGTTCCTTCACTAGAAAAGCTTTTAAACATCCTTTAATTTAAATTCTTTTCTAAATACACTTAAATCAAATCAATGTGTAACCAAAAAGTTGAAGACATGTGATACGGATCAAGTCATAAGGCTAAGATAATGGTAATCTATTGGCATCCTAAAGTAAATCAGTAAATTTTATGATTTAACAAACGCACTTTCCGGGATGCGCTACTTGCTTAAGGAAGATACCTGCGATCTGCTCTGCGGATATTCTGCGTCGTTTATCCTAATTTTATTGGTATAATTTTTTCTAATTAATAAACAGAAACACTAAACATATTTATATTTTTAAAATTATAATATATAATTTTTTTAATATTTACTTTATAAAATAATAATAGAATTATATAAAGATATAACAAAATTTTTAATTATTATTATTTTTAGTGTATAGATAAAAGTGAGTTTAGCTAAACTTTTTCCGATGCTTAATTCAAAATCAAAGAAGCGATCATTCATACAAAGTTTTTTTAAAACAAAATGATTCCTCGCGACTAGCGTGTTAGAACCGTTCACTTTGTTATTAAGCTTCGGGATGAATAACTTGTCTCTGTTAAAGGTTTCACGCTCTTCTAGGGCTTTCAAGATGAGATCATTTCTCTTTATATTTTGATTGCAATGTTTGAACTACCTTTTCTTTTTCTTTTTCGGATTCTAAAGTGAGTTATGTGCTAGTTTATCTTTAAGTTTGAAATAAATATATCTGACTTTTGCAAGAAATCAAGCGTACCTACGAATATTTGTAAATAAAATAATAGTTTTGTTAATACTAATTCTTAAGATTAAATTTAAGTATATAAAAGTAATATGATTTTAGTTGGGTTTTATATATTTTTATATTTTTAATATACTAAATATTTTTCCTAATATAATTTGACTACTTTTAAATATTCAAAATATGTTATAAACATAGACGTCAACGTTTTTCATATAGAGAACATGTCAAACTCATGTTGATGTTATTCACCCTTCTTTCCTAATTTTCTCTTTCGTCTATTGATGTTTGGGCTTTTACAAGATTGGGAAACAAGTTGCAGCATGCGTTTTTTTTTTTTTCAAGTGTGGAATGATCACATGATATGGCTACTAATGAGAAATTTTTTATTATAGTTTGTATAAAAACTTTTACAACTATATGAAAGATAAAAAAGAGGGAAAAGGGATAAAGTTAGTAATGTGATAAAAAAATAAAATAAAAATAATATTATAAAAATTGTTGTATAAATAATATATCTTTATTATAACAACCAACTTATCCGTGTCTACTGGACATAATTGTTACTTAATTATACCAGTGTCACATTTGATTTTTAAAACTTTGAGCAAGGGGTTTGAGATCCCTTCTAAAGATGGAGGAGTGACGTCTAAGGTAAGGATATGCTTGGATTAATGAAAAAAGTAAAGTGCAATAAAATGGAATGATGTTAAATTTGATTATTTGAATAATTTAAGATGAAATACTGTAGAACCTCGTTGTTTAGCTTATCTAAAATAGAAAGGATTTTTCTTATATAATTTGGAAAATATGCAATAGAACTATGTTTTTTTTATCCCGCCATCAAAATATCTAAACAATAAAATGATAAGTTTATTTTATTTTGCTAACTATGAGATATCTAAATATAGGTCTAGTGATGTTAGAGGCATTTGTCAATGATCTATCAGCTGATGGCAAGAAATGCAAAGAGTGAATAAACGATTTCTTTACCATTTTATCAAACAATCCAAATACTTTTATATATAAATAATCTCATTCATCAATCTATATATTTTGTTTAAAATTGATAATTTAGAAAAAAAAAAAAAACAGACATAACAAGTTCCAGTTAGATATAAACGGATACACGTATGTGTAGCTATCTTTTTTTCTTTATCAAATACAAATATACGTTAGATCATGTGGGATGACACCAGTTTTCCTCATTTCCCTTCAAGACAACTAGATTCGGTTGATCTTGATGTTCTTGTTTTTTTTTTTTTTTTGTCTTGGAAAATTGTTTTTTATAAAAATTCAAAATTGGACGGTCTTAAACGGGCACAGATTTCTCCGATGCTGGAGAGGTTCAATCTCTTAATATATATATATATATATATATATATATATATATATATATATATATATATATATATATATAAGTGTAGATCCTATTATATATAAAAAATTATAGAAAATAACGAAGAAGAATTTTTTTTCCGCCTGAAACGTCCTGCCAATTAAATATCATTTGGTTAGATGCCCAATTTATGCAAAAGTTTCTTTTTTTTTTATCAGCAATGTATGCAAAAGCAAAAGTTAATTGGAATATTTTAAGGTATCATGCTGACAGCTTCAAATAAACAAAAAAAAAAGTATCATGCTCACAATAGTCCATATTCCTAATATTTGGACTGATACAGGTTTAACTTATTTTATTAATTTGACTAATGCTGATTTATTTACGAGCTTCAATTATCATAACAGAATTTTATTTTAAAATTTTTTTTTTTTATTATATCATATGTCCTTTTATCTTTGTTTTCCTTACACCTTATCACACCTCAATAAAATATTTGCTTTTCTTTTTTCCTACTTTAGTTCATATTACCAAAAAAAAAAAAAAAACCAAAAAATGTATTAACATTCACTTCACAATTTTCATTTTCTTTTTTTTTTTTTAACTTTTTTCCTATCACTTTCTTTTCATTCTTTCGCAAGGCGAATACATCTGTCCACCAAACATTTTCCTTTATTATGTTCTCATTCATTTGCATTCCTCCACTATCATTCCAACCCACCAACCCATTATCATTCAAAGATATTATTTACTAGCATTTTTAATGTTAGATTAGTTTTATTGGTACAATTTTTAAATAATAATAAAATGGTTAATATAAAATTTAGGAATTTATATTAATAGTATCATATATTAATTAACAATTAATTTTATTAACATATATTATTCGATCATGTATTATTTGTTGATATAAACCTTTACAAATCTGTAGAATTTTCTCCTAAATATTGCAAGCGAAATGTTCTTAAGAATTTTCACCCGCACAAAAAAATCAACAAATACTTCTTTTGAAATTATAAATATCTTTTAAGTTCCCAATAAATATGAAAAAACTAAAACCATCGTCCAAATAATACTAATAATGATAATTCAATCCTACGTATAAGAGTTATTTAGTATTTTTTATTAAGTTATTATGTGTATCATATCTTAAATAATAATTAATTTAAACTATTAGAATTGGTCAAGTAATAAGTGGTTGAAGTTTAAAATAATTTTGTATAAAAATTTATTTACATTATATAATTAATTTAAGGTAAAAAATATATAAAAACAATAATAATATATAATTTGCGAGTGATTTAATTTTTTTAGCATATATATAAAAAATACTATAAAAAATTTATTATGGTTAAAAATTATCACAAAATTTGTTATTAGCATTTAAAAAACTTGTTAATTTTATAGGTATCAGAACTAATTTCTGGCAGTTTTTTTATTAATTGCTTGCAAAACTACCAGAATGATGGATTTATCTACATATACCACCGTTAAAATCGCCACACTGTTTTCTATTAATCACCACAAACGTCAAACTATTTCAGGCAAATTGTAGTTTTCAATAAAATATGACTCGGAACAGCCTCTTATATCCTTCACATAACCTAATCATGTAAACTTTTGTTTAAAGATTAAATAGGCAAGTCCAGAAACCAAAACAACAATCTAAATCCACGAAAACATTGCAATTTCTAAGCAAATAGTATATAATTGTATTGTAAACTAATTTTTTTTTAATGAAGACTAATTACATTATGATATATTTCTAATTTTGGATCCCTATACTGATATAACTTAAGCTTAAAAAAACCACATACATCGAAAAAAAAGGTTTGGTAAGGATATAAACCTTTTTGATAAGTAATTAAGGATAAAAACCTTACCTTGACTGCAAGCCTATCTTCTACGTATTTTAAGCTTTTCACTTATTAAGCTATATATCCAAAATAATCAACATGGAAAGATAATGAAAACACGATTGCTATTCAAATTTCCAACTCATGAGCCAAAATATTAAAATTGTATAAATATAGCTACACAATTAAAATTAAGATATTAATAGATGCATTTGAAAACCAAGAAAAAAAACCCACTTACTCTACATCTATTGATATCTGAAGTTGAATAAATCTTATTCCTAATAAGGTCATTTACTTTATATGAATAAATAAATAAATAAATTTATATGCAAGATAAAATATGTCATAAGTGTTTATCTTCGCAATCAACAAAAACACACCCTCCTGTAATCACCATAGTCACTCTAACCAAATAAATCACTCCCTTGGACTTAAATGGTCCATTATCTGAAAATGCACTAATTCCCAAAGAACAGCCAGGCCCTTCAAAACAGCATAAGACACAAAGGAAAGTGTAAGTTTCCAAATTCTTATATGCTCAATATCTGATTGAGAACTTTGTTTGCAAGTGTGAATGTGAGTGAAAGAAACAAGAAACTAATTAAGGAGCACACTTCCATTGAGCCAAAGAACAAGAGGCTTGGAAACTACATCTTTCTCAACTTCAGCAAAGTAGAACAGTGCTATCTGGTTTTTGTCACCAACGATGACATAACCTGAAAACTGATGAAAAATGACCAAGTAAGCGAGTGATCCTATTATTCCTATGAAGATGAGAGGGTGAAGGGTGTGCAGTGGCAAGGTGAAGGAGCAGGAGTAGGAGTGCTACACACATTGCAATGGAACTTCAATGTTTATTAATCATATTTTAAAATTTATTTCAGAACACCACCAGAATATGCATACAATTGCTGGGATATATAAATAATAGCTAGAAGGATATATTTATACCTGCACATTCAGAATTAAATATTTGAGCACATTAATCAAGGTCTAAGGACACTAACAATCTAGACATCTTTATTTCCTCAAAAGGAATGTTACTTAGATGTTCAAGATATAGACTATGGCATAAATTCAAAGCGGCCAGCTGCAAAGTTGATAAAAATTATTCATCTCCAAGATATTTTTTTCCAAGTTTTTGGTCTTTTAAAGCAAAATTTTCGTTGAAAAGTTTGACGTTGATTAAAAACATATGTATTTGCTTCGATTACTCTGGAGTTTCGGTCATAGGAAACTTCATTTTTTTTCACCCCATTCCCTATGCTAATCATGAGCATTCAATGTTAACAAAGCAACTTATTGTTAATAACTTGCAACACAGTAACCAGTTAAAAGGAGAAATCCATTTCAAAAGGGTCCGTACCTTCTAGAATACTATGAAATGCATCTTCCCTCAGGTAGTTGAGCCATCTGAAAGGTGAGAAACAAGGATGGATCAGTTTCATACCGTAACCGTCTTCAATCACCACGCCCTCCTCCCGTGAAAAGAAAAAATATATATGATATAATAATTCAGTAATTAAATTAATTTTTTGGTATATTCTAGCATAAATAGGGCAATGGTACTTGTTCTAGGATGTGGTGTCAATTTCAACCTTTGGACCGAGTTAAAAAGTTCTGATCTTGCTATTTTTGTGCTGGTGTGAAAGTTATTGGACGGTCTCAAACTCTCAAGTGTTACTCCTCCCAAAAGAAACAATTGTTTAATACATTACCAGGTTCCTTAAAATAGATTTTGATTATTGCAGTGTATTTTTATTCCAATACATTCCATTTTTTTCTTTATCTTTTTCTATTATATTATATCTTTCTTTTTTTTCATTTTTTTATCTCTCTTCCTTTCCACTTGATACATTCAAATGGAATGGAATGTAAAAGAAACATCTTTTTGGTAAAGCGATGCTAAAAAAATGTAATAGATCTCACCACCAACAGCATAAGCCTGTTATAGTTCTCACCCTTTCCAACAATTTATTAGAGAAAAATAATCAAATGATTCTCTCTTCAATCACAAGATTGGCCACAACATGAATTACAATTAAAAGCAAAAACAAGTTAAGTAACTTGCTATTCTACAAAATTACCCCATTCTGGTAATCAGTAGCATGCCTGAGATATTCTTGGAAATATTCCTCATCAGGAGCCTACAACAGAAGCAAATCAACAACTGATATGAAGTTACTGTTATGAATAAAAAACATTTAATGATGAAAAATATGCTCCTATACGCTACCAAGTCAGCAGAAGCTTAACTAAAATCAAATTTCATCCTTCAAGAATGTCACACTACTTAACAACCAATCATATATATACGTTGGTGGATGCAGCATATCCCGGAAACGGTTATAATAGTTAGCCTTAAAATGAATAAGAAATTGAATGAAGCAACACACCAAGCGAACACCAAAAGCTTTTGCAACGCATGCCAAGGTAGCATCTCCATATATAAATACCTACAAGAATCAGGATAAATGAATAACCTGTACTCGTGCAAAGAACCTTCTATGCATTGTTATTATTTACCATATCGCTGAAGATTTTTCTTATGATTTTTGTTTTAACTCTTTTTCTCGCAGCATCTTCATATAGGAAAAACAAAATAAAAAGAATTATTTTGATAATTACTCATAAAGATATATAAGTTGAAAAACAGATCCCGAATTTCGTAAATTTCTTTCTTAAACACAGACCATACAAGTCACTCGAATTAATTTAATAGCAAAGGATTGTGATAATTTACATGAGGTTGAGGATTCGGATTTCATTACATTCATCATTGTAAAAAAAAAACAGAAACCATGCTCTATAATTTCAACTAAAGAAAGTGACAAAATGAAGCTAATTACTTCTTGGTACTTACTTGGCATGAACAACAGGGTAGAAGGGACTATATTCATAGTGTATCAACCCATGCGGCGGAGTGGGAAGGAGACCACTGGAAGAAGGATCAGAAGAGCCAGACGCAGCAAGAAAGGCGTTCTTGGAAAGTTGTGATGATGAAGGTTACAAAAGAATCATATTATTCCCAAGACCATCAAGAACGGCCTCAAATTTAATTGGAGATGAACAATGTTTCAAGCTTATGCCATAGTTGATGGAAGAGAGGAACCAAGAAACAGTGAGTTGGTCCTGCTGTTCCCAGTGAGAAGCTGAAACGTAGGAATCTTGATCAAGGACCAAGATTAAATTGACAGATAAGATAACTAAGTTTATTAATTACTAGTCCAGAAATGAATTATAAAAACTATTAATTATTATTGATTTATTTTTTATTAGATTAAATTTATTACTTTAAAAAGGAAATTTGCCGGTTGATGGGCTGTCTGCTGCTAATATATTTGGGCCTGCAGCCTCAAATTGGGCTGGCCCATTTTTAACGAACATGGCGTTAGAGTCTCGTTGGTTAAATTAAATCCTGAATTTAGTTTTTTAAAAAGTATAATCTATGTACTCAAAAGCAGTCAGGTACTTTCTTTGACCACTAAACACTTTCTTACATTGCAGCTTCGCACGTAAGATTATAACAATGCAATTTAAATGGTAAGCAAGTTAAAATTTCAAAGAAATAAGTTTTGATTATAACGAAAAGTTTGAATTCCATTATAAAACATTTATGGGACACAAATTTAATAATATGAACAAAATGAATCTTACATTCTAAAAGATATATAATTTGCAGGAAACGTATTCATAACATGATCTGAATAATTAAATAGTGCAGTCCGGTTCAATGTTAATTTTAATGAATTTGAGTAGTAAAAAATAGATTTAATATGTTTTAAGAACGGATTTAAATTATACTTCATGTTGTTTAAAACCTTTCCTGTATTCCTTTTTAACAATTATATATAAAATAATAAGAGTTTTTAACTTAATAAAAAATATTTTTATATAATATAATACTAAAATATTTATATTCAGATTATTTATTTTTAAAATACATGTTTCTTTAAATTTATAAGGTATAAATTGGACATTATATGATACTAATCAATCGGTTTGATGCGGTCTTATCCTATATGTTATCGAATCTTGGTCTAATTGTGTTTGTGTTTAAAATATTAATTCTATTAAAATTTTAGACCAACTAATTTATTTATCTTAATCTGTTGCATGGATTTACAAAAATAATATAAGAAGGAAGAAGTATTATTCGTCCTATGATAATTTAATAATATTTTTTTTAACGTAACTAATAAAAAAGATATATATTTTAATTTTATCTTATGTTTTGTTAGGATAATTTAGAAAATATAAAAAATAGAAGAAAAAGAAATAAAAAAGTAAGACATAAAATAAAAATAAGATAGAAAAATTAATTATTTAGATAAATAAAAATAAAAAAAATCATATATTATTGTTTGATTGAATAAAAAAAAAGATAAAAAAAAATATTATTAGTATAAAATTTGATTTGTATAATTTTTTTTAAATTTTTTAAAATATTTAATAATTTTAACAATTTAAAATAAATAACATACTTCATTTTTATGGCTTAATAGAAGAAAAATATTTTTATGATTCCTTTAAAATTTAATTTCATCTTCATATAAAATACAAACAAAATACATAAATAAATTTTATCTAATTTTTTTTCCTTTATTTTTGTCTAACCAAACGAAGGGATACAGTTACATTAAAGTAAAACTCACAAAATATTCTCATCTCTAGACGGCGAAAATGGGAGGGACGTTTTTTCCTCCTATTTTTTTAATTTATTTTATATTATTAAAATTATTAAATATTTTAAAAAAGAGAAGATAAAAAAGTAACAATTGTATTAATAAAATAATACAATAAAAATTTTAAAATTAAATTATTTAAAATTTATATAAATAAAATTTTATATTACAAATTTTTTACACATCTAACTAATATATTTTTATTTCTTTTTATCCAAATTTTATTATATTTTTATTCCATTTCTTTATCTTACAATTTTGGCCTACTATTTCTTTTCATCAGAATTTTCGTAACATCCACACCTCCTATTTATTTTGTTCATATTTTTCATATCATCCACACAGAGGATTAGAATCCTTCATGTGCATGGATAAAATTTTCTTTTCAAACTTACCTTCAAATTTTTAAAAAGGAAAAGACATCTGTATTTGGGTGCGAAGTTGGAATGTTGAGTCATTGACAGCCTTATCCAGTGGAATTCCTCCCTACCGTAACAAATCGTCCGTAGCTGATTAGCGTGAATAACACGCAACGCATCAAGCATTTTCTGCCTTAATTATTTATTCATGAAATTAATTGAATTGGGAAGAGAGAATTACGGAGCGAACACATTAATTGAAGCATTGAATTATTAGATCCTGCTGAGTCAGATTATGCATATCCAAATCTAAATAAAAAATAAAAGAAAAAGTAATAATAATTAATGTTGGTTAGCGAGAAACACAGAAGCAGTCGGTTATTTGTTATTTGTTATTTGTTATTTGTATTGTATGTACTTTTTGGCTTGGCATCATTCGCAAACCGTGTTTTTCAATTCCCACATGGTTGCTACTGCTACTCGGATTGATTGGATTAGGTAACAATAGCACAAGAACGTTGAGCTTGCATTCGACAGGTCAGAAACCCACTTTTTAAAACAAATAAACCAAACCCTACAATTCCAACATTAACCTTAATTCCTTCTTTCTTCCTCCTTCAATTTCTGCTCTCTCTCTCTCTCTCTCTCCACCAAATCTATTTGCTGTTGTTCTTCCTCCCCCAACAATAACCTCGCCATCATCGAATCCAAGGCTTTTCCGGCATCTTTGACCGGCAAACATGGAGAGGATCGTCGGCGGGAAGTTTAAGCTAGGCCGGAAAATCGGAAGCGGCTCGTTCGGAGAAATTTATATTGGTAAAACGTTTCTTTCTTCTTTTTTTCTTGTTTCTGAACTGGAATGGAGTATGTAGGTATATATATGAGACATAGTTATATATATATATATATATATATATATATATATATATATATATTATACATATGCTGATTATTGTTTCTTTTTTTAAAATATTTTTCAGCTTCAAATTTCGATACCTCTGAGATTGTCGCCGTCAAGATGGTCAGTTTGCGATGGATTTAATTTCTTTTTCTTATTTTAATCTCATTTTCATTTTTCATGTGTGAATCCTCCTGCATGCGCGTGCCGTGTATATTGACAATCATCTGTTATATGTGCATCTATGTGTGATCCTCCTTCAGATAAAATTTTGCTGATTACATGGAATTAGGGATAAGTGCACAAACGATTATAAATAAAAAGTTTGATCAAATTTCAATGAAAGAGAACTATAATTGTAAAATGTTTGTACATTTGTTTTTGTCCCTGATTTGACGTACATTCCTATTCAATTATTAAGGGACTATGCACATGGTCTGATTGTGATTTACAGTGCCTGTGTTTATGTTGTAGGAAAGCAAGAAGACCAAACATCCACAACTGTTGTATGAGGCCAAGTTATATAGTATTCTTCAAGGAGAAAGTAAGTTGTAAAAGAAGTGCCTCGATAATTTAAACGCTCTCAAAATGTTGTTGAAGGGTGATGTTAATATTTTTAATTCCTCTTACTCTTTGGACTTTAGGTGGTATTCCAAGTATGAAATGGTGTGGTACTGATGGAGACAATAATGTTTTAGTTATTGACATTCTGGGACGGAGTCTTGAGGACCTTTTTGTCTACTGTGGGAGGAAGTTTTCGTTGAAAACAGTTTTGATGTTGGCAGATCAGATGGTAACCACTTATTAATGTCAGGATTGCTTGCTTATTTCAAGGAAGCAGCATTTGTTGCTTACAGATTTTAAATTTGGCTTCTGGATTATTGCCATGTTTCCTGCAGTTTATATATGCAGCAGTTTTGTCTTTAAATTTTACTTCTTTTAGTTAATACTTGCTTCCATGGGAATTTCAATAAAGAACATAATAGAAAATTAAATCTGTTTCATAACTACAGCTGACAAGAATAGAGTACGTGCATTCCAAGGGATTTTTGCATAGAGACATTAAACCAGATAACTTTCTTATGGGTCTTGGGAGGAAATCAAATCAGGTAACATCTTCAACATTCCTTCTCTTTAATGGTTAACTTTGGTGGATAATTTTCTTATCTAGCAATTCCTTTGTGCTTACAATTTCTTATAAACGTTTTCTGCAACTTAATACATTCTCAATCACAGGTTTATATTATTGATTTTGGACTAGCAAAAAGATATAGGGACCCTAACACAAACAAGCATATTCCCTACAGGTATATTTTGTCCTCTGTAGTTTTATTTTATATTTTTTATCACTTCATTTTATGAGTCTTGTTTTCCATGGTCTAGCCTATGCCTGTGTTATAACTTATCTAAGTTTTAGTGTCACAAATCTAATTGATTACTTTTCCATCTACCAAGATGCTTTCCTTTTGATTTTCAATAATAATTAAATGGTAAGATTAGAAAGCTTTCTTCTGCAAATTATTTAGTTATTATTTATTTATTTTATTTTAAAGAAGAAGCTTATCTTCATGATAAGATGCTAACCAAGTTGGAACAGTTTTTCTGGTTTCTTCGTTTTTAATGCTCTATGTGAATACTAGAGGTTGAACTGAATGAAATCATATTGTTTTACAGGGTATTTGGTATACATAGTCTTTTTCATTCCTTTGAATCATGTTTCTTAGAAATTATAATTGTTGGGAATGTTATAAACACGTTTGGTGTGTTCAAAAGATTCTTGAGAATGTTATCATGAGTATGGTCAAATTCTCACTTTTATGGGAATTTTAGATTCCTACCCTTCCATGAAAATGTTTTATTCGGAAACATGGTTAAAGAAAAAATTCCTAAGAATGTTAATTTTTGGAAATGTTTTTTAATACACTCATACTAAACATAAAAAAAATAAATTTCTGATTTAAGATTCCTGGAAAAACATGAAAAATTGCTCCTATTAAACACTGCCTCAATTTCATCATAAGTTTGTGTAGTGAAAATAATAAGATAACAAAAAGATAATACTAAACAGAAGATAAATTAAAAGTGAATGTTCTTTATTGGATACCATGTGACAAAATATTCTGTGTTCAATTTTTTTATAGTTAAAATCATTTAATCACCAAGACTTGTTTTGTAATGGGTAGAACCATTGTCTATACCATCCTTGCTGTGTATTTTGCTAAAAGAGATATTAATGGGGAGTTTTCCAACTTGTGATATGTGGAATCTCATAATTCTTTTTCTGAATTCTTCTGATTGATTCATTCTCAGTGTTACTTGTGCTTTTACTGGTTTTAGCTTAATTAGCCAGGGTATCGTTGCCTAATATTTGTTTGGACCTTTTTAAACTCATCCAGAGAGAATAAAAACTTAACAGGGACTGCACGCTATGCAAGCTGCAATACTCACATGGGAATTGGTGAGCAGAAAGAACTTCTTCTATATAACAGCTTGTAACCTACAAATTGCCCACAATTTTATTTTTTTTCATATTTTATCAGAACAAAGTCGTCGGGATGATTTGGAGTCTCTTGGCTACGTTCTTATGTACTTTTTAAGAGGAAGGTGTGCTTCTTTCTATTCACTTGATTTAAAAACAAATAGTGCATGTGAGTATCAACTGCCCAGGTTTTTCAAGTAAATATAGGGCTTGACTATCTTGTTCTTGCATTTTAGCCTTCCTTGGCAGGGTCTGAAAGCTGTCACCAAAAAGGAAAAATATGACAATATTTGTGAGAAGAAATTATCAACTCCCATTGAGGTATTTATTGTTCAATTTCATAAAATGGTTGATCCCCCATCAGCCAATACCATTGTCCATCTTCTTTTCCTTTGACCCATTTACAGTGGCCTAAATTAGCCAACTGGAACAGATTTAGGGTATAGCCTCCCCCCCCCCCCCCCCCCCTTCCTAAAAAAAAACCCTTTCCTATTCTGTGTTAAGAGTGGAGGAAAGGCAACTAGAATTATGAAAAACAGGAAGAAACAATTGCAATCTTAACTTATGTTTATGTATTTGCGTCGACTTAATAACAATATCAAGAGATGTTAAATATTGCTATTACTGGATTAATCCTATTTTAATTCTCTCTGGGGAGATTCTTATTGAGGATTTTATGTCTCTCAGTTTATTGATTCCAAATTTCTTGTTATTAGACACTTTGCCAGTCATATCCTGTGGAGTTTGCTTCTTACTTTCATTATTGCCGATCCTTGACATTTGATCAACACCCAGATTATGGATTCTTGAAGCGTCTGTTTCATGATTTGTTCAATTCTGAAGGTATTGACTTCTCTTTCTGCCATATGCTTGATTTGAAATAATATTTTTCTGCTAATTGGAATTGTAGCTCATTGATTCTAAAGATGGCAATTTGCTTATGGCTTTACCTTGCTAACTGTAGAAGTATGATATTTTAAATGAACGTAAATGCTAACAAGTGCCCTAAAGTTAAAGAAACAAAGGTAGAAATCTTTATTAGAAAAGAAAGCATTTATAAATCAGTAATACAAAAGTCATTTAACAGTTGCTTTTTTAAGTACATTGAAGTATTTGATTAGGTATATTGGTTAGTAGGACCCTTAACTGAATTCCAGCAAGTATTTAACTTCTATTTCCTCTAGCTATGCACTTATGCTAGATTTTGTGCCAAAGTATCACCAAGTTGGCTTGGAATTATTCTTGATAGAATAGAAAGCTATATAGGTTGGAGATTGGATCTATTTGACAAAGCCATTTATCTAATATTTGATGGTTTTATTGTTTTCACCCTTTATTCTTGTTCCAAAAACATAGATTGAAGTTTTCAGATTGTGCAAAATTTATGAATTATTTATTTAATTCTTAATGTTAGTCAGTGTTTGGGGATAAATAATTTTAGCTGTATCATGCATTATGAATCTTGTGGGTATAAAGTTTCAGTTATTAATTTTCTGCTGGTTTTTTGTGTTATATTTATCTTCTCCCTTGATATAACCAAAAATTTGTTTGGCTGAATTTGATGACAGGATATGATTCTGACTATTTATTTGACTGGACCCTCCTAAAATACCAGCAGACAAAGAGACAAAATCAATCATCTGTTAGTATTTTCTTGTACTATTTCTAATTACAATTTTGAATTGAATTGCTTGCTATGATGTACGCATGCCCTCCCCCCCCCCAAAGAAAAAAGTGTTTGAAAATCTTCGCCAAAGCTTCTCTAACCTCCTCTCTCTCTCTCTCTCTCTCTCTCTCTCTCTCTCTCTCTCATGTGAGTCTGTGATCTGTTTCTTTTCTTATTCTCATATCAAAACCTTAGAGGTATTGGTACCAACTGTTCTAAACATTCTTTTATTATGGTCCTGCTTGCCCTTACTGGAATGCAAGAGTTACATGGATTTTCTGATACTTTCACAAATTAAATTTTTCTTGATTTTATTCTCTAACTTAAGTGTATGACAATTTACAGCCCTCAGCTGCTGTGCCTAGCAGTCTTGGACCAATAGCTGTGGAAAAGCATAAAGGTAACTTTAATATTGTATCATGTGGTTTTTTTGTTTTATTATAAAGAATTTTTTTCCTAGAAAAGTGGTATTCCACTAAGTTATGACATGTGATCTGCATACTGAGATTTGTATTTTCCTGTTGAATGAGTTGAAATTCCAAATAAAATTTTAGTTCTTATTGTAAAAAGCCTTAGAAGAAAAGGAACTGTTGCTGCTTATACTTTGTTATTTTTATCCGGAACTTTGTTGTATCTGAAAACAAAGCATGACTGCTTCTGATATGCTAAGATATTGGTCAATATGGATAGATATTTCCCAATCAACTGATTCTGTTTCATTTTTTTCAGTAAAGTTTTTACTTTTTGTAATAATGTTGAACTGATATTACCTTACACGTTTGCAGTTTAATGTAGTAATGCTTTCTATAGATCGCATAACTGATATACCAATGCCTTACATTCCCATTTCAGGAGTTAATGATTCAACTCATATTACTGTAACAAAAATGTTCGCCAATCTTGAACGCCCAGGTGCCCCTGTGCATTCTAAGCCATCTAATGTTCGGAATCTGGATGCCAAGAATCAGAGTGAGAAATATGTATGTGACCTCAATAAAATTCCTGCAATTTGCTTTCGTGCCTTCGCCCTTTTAAAAATGAGTTTTTTCCTGAGTTTCTAACATATGGTGGTCTCATGCATTTCTGCGTGTTAGAGTTGTTAGTCCAAGCATGCCGGTTCTTAAATTGAATTTTTATTTTGCTGGAGAATATCATTTGATTGAGATGTTTTTTGCAGGGTGTGAACAATAGTCCATCTACATCAACCGTGCCTAGATCATCTGCAGAAAAAAATGTCTCAAAACCGGAAAAGCCCAATGGAACCTCAAATCCAGGTCGTGTATTTGGGAGTAATTCCCGTGTTTCAAGCAGCTGGATTCCTTCACTACGTCGAATTTCCTCAACCAAGTAGTAGGTTAGAGAATTGCTCGTCTAGAATATGAAGTTGAACTCTGCTATATAATTATGAGGTTTTCCTCAGTTACTGACTAATGTATTTTGTCTCATTCAATATCATAATTGTGGAATATTTGGCTGAGCCACTGATTTGGTTTGTTTCTCAGACAGGATTTTAAAGGTCACTTGGAGCTTTTTTACTGTTGCAAATGTCACTCACCTCACCAGAGGGGAACAATAGACTCTAACGAGAAGTAAGATAACCATGACATGACAAGGTTCCTGCACCTGACACCATCCTCCTTGGTGGATAACATCATGCTAGGTGGAGTGGATGCCTCCATTTTAAGAGTTGGAAAGAGGGAGTATCAAGGTTGAATCATTTTGAAGAATGAGGTATGATGGTGGATATGTCCACCCGAGGCTCAAGGTCATTGGTTGGTAGATGTTAAAATGTGAGAGGGAGGTTTTTCTGGGGGATTTTTTTTTTGGGGGAGGGGGGGGGGTTATATTTTTTCTAATTATGACGAGTCAGACATGTATGGATGAGGGGAAGTCACAATCCTTTGTCCTGCTCTTTAACTACTAATCACCATTTGTTTTTCTTCCAAGCATTCAGTACACAAATTTGGTTGTCTTTTCCTTTGTACAGTTAATTTTGTCAGCATACGAATATAATCGCATTGTACCCATCCCCAACAAGGCAACGAGTGAATTATTCACCACTCAATCTAATTCATTGTTTATTGATATACTAATCGGATCCATTTTGCTTCTGTTGACTCTGGTTTTGGAATCCAGCTTAGGCCATTCATCTTTGGACTTAGATCAGTATTCTAGTTTCCAATGAACCTTCTTATAGCTCGAATTAGAAGTTTGACCGAAAGCAAATGTTCGGCATTTCTAACTAGTGAAATACACAGCACCCTGTAAATGTTGGTGCATGTCTCTTTCCAATTTCATTAAATGATAAGTAACTAGACTTTAGCAAAATATGAGAGTTAACTTTGATGCCATATACTTAAATACTAGGTGCTGGTGGTTGCATCTTCAAATTGTCAATCTGCATACTTTCACACTTTCACTGCCAAGTAATGAATGATCACGGAATGTAATGTGTCAGAATGTCAAATTGCAGCAATCTAATAACTTTATATATCTCACTAATCAGCTACAAAACAACAAAATTAAAGAGAAGATGTAGTAAAGAAGGAAAGAAAAGCACCCTTTGTCGTTTGCTTTACTTGACAAAAGACAAAAGAGCCACGCGGGAACACTATAACCAAAAGAATGACATTGTCTCCATGGTTAGGGAAACAGTGAAAACAGCAAACACAGACATTTATATTGTACCCGGAACCAATGGGCAGCGTTAAAGAAACTACTAAGTTATCAAAATAAAGAGAGCGTACAGATGGGTCCCCAAACTCTACTTTAGAAAGTGGTAGTGGTGACAAAGGAGAATCCGAGTAATGATGAGCTCCGCTGCCATAAAAACAGGTCTTTAACTCTTTATGCATAAACCACTAAGAGGTGGAAATCAAAAGCAACAATTTTAAGTTGGAGACAAGAATGAGTGACCTTTAAATTGGGTCCTCTCGTGCAGCACTAGGAATCTTTCACATTGTTTTGATTTTCTTTTAAAAAAAAAAAAACACCTGGAAACGTCGTCACATCTTCTTGTTAAATATAACAGTTTTACTCATCGGTCCTCTCATCATCTTTTTCTTGCTCTCTTAATTCTCACTCTTACGCTTACCATGAGGTCTTTCATCTACCCTGTCTCCTGAGTATTGAGTGATTGAGGCCTCAGGGTATTAATCTTTACAAGTGAGTGGGTAACATTGGTGGGTTGGTATAGCGAAGAAACTTCTTTACATTTCAAGACAACTACTGAATTTTCTTCTTCAGGCTCTAAAAGTTATCATATGAGTATATATACAAACTTGACAGAATTTGACAAAAAAGACTCCATGCTTCTTTTAACTCTTATGATTGAGCTTCATTCTGATGAAAATACTTAACTCCTTTTCAATGTCAGTGAGCTCCAGCACCTCTTTCTCTAAATGCTCAGCTCATCAGCTGGAGAACATAGATGAGAATACTCCTGCAGATTGGCCTGCATCATCTTCTGCCCCGCCTGATACTCCAACTGAATCTATGGAGTTCCTTGCTAGATCATGGAGTCTTTCAGCTATGGAACTCTCCAAAGCACTGCATAGTACCAATATTACGACCTACGCTGGTATTGAGATGCCACTTTCATGCCCTTCTGGTAACCAAATTGATACCAAGAGTTCCAATGCTTCAAAGGATTCTGTAAGAATGTTGCTTTGGTTTTGTTTGAGAATTTAAAAGGGTTATTCAAATTAGTCATTAAATATACTACTTTTAGAATTCCCTTTTAGTTGCCAATGCAGCATGTAAACTGACAATTGCAAAAGCTATGTTAGCTCTATCAAAACAGATTCTGAGGGGAAAGAAAAGGAAAAAGGAGAGATTCTAAGCCCTCCAAAAAGGAAATTTCAAAGGAAAGAAATTTTCCATGACCTAGACCTTTTCTTATTCTGGTCATAGGATTCTTCAATATTATGAAGATTCTAATGTTGTTGTGAGTGCCTGCTGCTTTTATAAGTTAATATTGTCCCTGAACTTCTGATGGAAGTCTTTTGTGCAGTTATCTAACGGGTGTTGTCCTCCAATTTCAACAAAAGACAGTAACGAAAAGGTACTTTACTACTTTATGTTAACTTACATAGTGATAAATATGATCCTGACACACAAGAAACTTGGCCCATTTCAGTTTCAATTAAGAATTTGACGCCCTCATTTGGCCTTGGCATGCTTTCATGACAATTCACATTAAAATCATTTACTAATCCATGGGAAATTCAGACAAATCAACCATCATATGAAGTTTAGTTTCCTTGCAATAGCTGTGAACCATCAATTACAAACACTCACAGGCACAACTACAAAAACATGTTTTGTACGACCTGTCAAACTCTAGTGTGTATAAATTAATAACATGGTAATCCGTCATGTACAGGATTTACTTTTACTCCATCAAGCACTCAGTCCAGAATTCCTTTCCAGTCAAAACTTGCTCAGAAATGGGGTATCTTGCAATCAACCTCGTGACTATTCATCAAATTTACATAAATACGAACTCAATCTGTTACTATTTCATTTATTTTATTATTGGTGCAATTTATTGTTCACCAGCTTTATAGAAGCTTGCTAAGAGGGAGGACAATGGGTAGGTGGTTGAAAGATCAAAAGGAGAGGAAAAAGCAGGAAATTAGGACCCATAATGCCCAGTTGCATGCTGCAGTATCGGTGGCTGGTGTTGCTGCCGCTATTGCAGCAGTTGCAGCTTCAACAGCATCACCTGAAATGCCTACTGCCAACCAAAAGAACCCTGCCATGACTTCTGCTGCAATTGCATCTGCAGCAGCTTTAGTAGCCTCTCACTGCATCGAAATTGCAGAAGATATGGGAGCCGAACACGACCAAATCTTAACAGTAGTCAACTCCGCCATTAATGCAAAAACCAATGGCGACATAATGACTCTAACAGCTGGAGCAGCCACAGGTATCAAAATCTAAAGTTTATTTCTGAACCTCAGACCAAAATGAACTATGTTTTAAAATATTTTCACTTGGTTGTGATCTAAGTAGGATCAATGTAAAAAGGCATACACAAAACCAGTTTTAATCTTCAGGATTGCTCAATCTGCCTTTTTTACCAAGTCATCTTGTTCCATAAATTAATCTAAGCTCAAATGAAAAACAAAATTGAAAAGAACAACAAATATACTTAGTAAGCAACATAATGGTAAGAAAAGATGGTTAAAACTTGCAATATTTCAGTTCATTTTGTATAGAGATCATCAAATACTAACACAATATAAGAGAAAACCTAATGAACTAAATGCTTGCTTGGCAGCCTTGCGAGGAGCTGCTACTCTTAAGGCAAGGATGCAAAAGGGGCTTGGAGCCTCTACAATTCCTCTAGTTGAGGATAAGTGTGATGATGGAAAAGAGGCAAACATCTTGACAGCACTGGACTACGTTTTTAGAGGAGGAGAACTTCTCAAACGTACAAGAAAAGGTATGTTCACTAACATTTTGCAATAACGACTTCATTGTAATTGAAAGAATAAAAGAAGGTGGCCTAATGTTTCACAAGCAATTTACTCTTCTAGCATAAGTAACCATGCTGATTTTTAACTGTCAATAACAGGAGCTCTGCACTGGAAGCTAGTGTCTTTCAATATAAATTCAAATTTGCAGGTAATTACTAGAAGACATTTCATATATCCATTAACAAATATAAGCATGAGTTCCAATAAATTCTGAGTTAGATACAAGAGCATATCCGACCACAAAATTTTACTAATTTTGAAAAAATAAAACATAATATTAGATACATTTTCAATGTACAGAAGTGGATGCAGTAGCAGCTTTAAAATTATAATTAGAAGTAACATAGAAACCAAGTATGGCCGTCTTACTATAACTTCATTCTATCACTCAATTATACATTTGTTTCAAGTCAAAGCATATTTTAACTTGAGCATTCATAAAACACAAGGCATCAATTAGTCAATATTTTTCTAATAATGACTTATATAAAGTTCTACTTCAAAGTATGAGCTTAGAAGTGTTTAAACTGCTCATATTGCATGTTATATGCAAGTTTCTTTATATTATTTAATGAAATATATTTTGCAAAGATGGCTGCCGAAATAGGCTGAGGCTCATGGGGTAAAACTGATTTATCTGACCCTCCCCTGATTCCAACAATGGGGGGAACCTTGTGAAATCAGAAATGGCATTATGGAAATAATGCAATGTATGTAAAACTACTTCTACATACATTGACAGAGTATCAATTATTACCTTTGTGAAAATCACTTCATAGATCAGAGAGAATCATAATTATTGGTTTGTTGCTATCTTCATTAAATAGTTATCTGGACTATCTATTCAACACAAAATGATAACAGGTTGTAGTCAAAATGAAAAGCAAGCATATGGGAGGAACATTCACAAAAAAGAAGAAATGTAAGCAAAGTTTTGTACACAGCACCTACTTATTTTATTCTTGCTACTCACTATCAACAATGTTAAGGTATGGCCTAAAATGGCAGATATAGTCACTGGAGTTTGCAGTGATATCCCAGCTTGGCCCGGAAGGGAGAAGGAAGACATCAATGATAAGAGGGCATATTTTGGAATAAAAACAACAGACAGGATAATAGAATTTGAATGTGCAAGTAAAGGAGACAAACACTTCTGGCTTGAGGGGATCCAGCATATGTTGAATTGCCGTGCCAAAGTAACATAATAAAAAAGATATAGGGTTGACATTTGGACTGCTGTATATTTGCTTTTATTGTTCCTTCCTTTCCCCCTCACAGTGATTGGAGGGGTTACTTCATAGAGGTGTAGATTTGACTGTAATGCTATAAGATTTCATTGACAAAATTGTTGGACTACCATGGTTTCAGTGAAGATGAGTAGGATCAAGAACCATCCTATTATCACTCTAATTCCTTCAGAAAATCAGCATTATCAACAAATGCCTGCATGAAATAATAAAGAAGTCAATTTATAAAGCAAATTGAGGTTGAGCATGCAAACTTTAACTTAACAGGAAGGCCTCCGTTAGTGCACAATGATAGAGAACTCTAAGGTGACGGATATGGAAAAATGTGTGGTAGCAATATCAGATCATTTGAAGCACAAATCAAACTCTCAAAATTCCGCGTATCTTCAGTTTGGTATTGTACATATATCATTAATTTTTATGTGCATGCCATTCCACTCACAATTATACTCCTCAATCTCTATTACGCATTGCACGTTCCACACATCAAATCATCAACTGACGCTTAAGACTTCATTGGTGCATGTAAGATAATTTAATCAGTGATAAGTTTGAAGTCTTGAAGCACATAATAAAAACACATAAGCAAACGGATTGAAAAGGTCATACCAACTTCCAACCATCGGGGTCCAAGCAGGCTACAATCTTGGTGTTGATACCTGGCAAGGGCCCAGGTTCACGGATAATCTTCCCTCCACACAATTTGATTGCTTCTGCAGTCTTATAGACATCATTAGTGCCTATTGCAATCTGTCCAAACACAAAACAAGAAGCGTTCTTAAAATAACATGAGGCAAACAGTCATGGAGTCCATACAAAAATCATAAAATTCCTCTTTTGAAAATAGAAAAAGAATAGAATCTACCTGTGCATAACCATCTCCTTTGTCATAATTCGTGATGCCATAGTTATATGTCAGTTCTAGAACAGTATTCTTATCTTCAGGACCATAGCCCATTTTGGTGACTATATACTGGAAAACAATTATAATCAATGATAAACAACAGTTTGTATGTAGACAAGGAAAGGGTAGCAGACAGTTACCACGGAAAGACATTTCACAACAATCCAAAATAGATTTAGCATAAATTAGTCAAAGCAGGTATTAACACCTACCTTCCAAAATAATAGATGGTTTTCAAAACTCATCAACAGATGAAGGAATCATAATATCGGGAATTGTAGAGCCTTCCAACAAATCCTACCAAATATTTTCAGCGATTTCCCAAGGTGGCTTTACTTAGTTTTGCTTAAGTGAGTACTAATCTTAAAGCTATTGAAGCCACTATCTAGGAGGAGAATATGCCACGTTCAATATTTAAGTGGGCTAATTAGATAGAATGCACAATTATATAGTCAGCACGTCTCACTGTAAGTTTTCTTATGTAGAAATCACAAACATAAATCACAAGAATTCTTTCAGGAACATACAGCATGCATCTGATAAATAGCTGCAAGTAGAAGGTACCTTGTTCTCGGGGTCGTCCCTCTTGTGGAGAAGTTTCATGCCAACAGCCTTTCAAATTAAACAATGACATGGAAAAACATCAAGCTACTAGTGAGTTTACATCTAAGCAAAGTTGAGATTCTCATCATGAAGGAACCTTCACAATAAAATCACTAAAAACCACTCACTTTTTGATAGAAGGCTATGGCACGATCAAGATCACCTACTCGAAGCATAACTTGGCATAGGGGTTCAGGAGCAGGTTTTCTCTCCAAAAGCTCAAATTTATAACCATCAGGATCTTCAATGAAAGCAAATACTGTACTGCCATCTTTAACTGGCCCTGGTTCCTGTGTAACCTTTCCCCCCTTTGCTTTTATTAAATCTACGGTCTTGGCAACCTACAAATTCCAGTAAAAACCACAATAATCTTATTTGTCTCAGAAAACTCATACTGCATGAGTGAACATGGAACATCAAGAAATGGAGATTTTGTACCAAAAATCACTCTTAATGGCCATTTAGTTTTAATTCCTGGCCGAATTTCCTACTGTGACAATACAAAAGCATTTTAACGACACACCTTGATTAAATAATTCATTAATTTAAGTCAAGTTCTTGCAGGTTCACGATGGACTTGGTTATGCCATTGTCCAATCCCGTAAAAGTACAAGTGTGACAAAAATAAATACATAAAAACTACAAGGAATTTGGAAATCCAAAATAGCAGCCAGATATAATTTGGTCTTCCACATTTGAGAAAAACAAAACCGATGATGGATTAATGGAAGGAAACCATTTCTATGCTGTGCATTGCAGATGTAGAAGTTATGAACACTAAAGAATAATGCTTTATTATCTTAAATAGCTTACATCTTCAACTGCAATACCAAAATGACCAAAACCACTTCCAATGTCATATTTATCCACTCCATAATCTGCAATGGGCATGAAATAGCAATTATGATGAGAAGCCATTTTTGTTAAATTGTATATAAGCTTATAAATTTACATAATGATTATACAAAAAGGAGTATGTCAAATCTCAACTCACTGTAAGTAAGTTCAACTGTAAAATTGGAATCTTCAAGCCCATATCCAAGAAAAGCGTTACTATATCCATCTTCTGGTATATCACGCTTTCTCAACAGCTTCATGCCAAGGCATTCAGTGTAGAACCTGCATCCCCAACAATGTAACCAAATTAGCATAATGGAATCAAATTTCACACACATTTACATTTAAGCGAAGCATCATTTCCCAAGTTCAAGCATAGCATACTTTATAGTCTTCTCCAAGTCCCCAACACGGTACACAGCATGGAGAAATCTTCGGTTGTCATTCTTGACCCAGTCAAACAAATTTTTCTCTGGTTGTGGTAGCTTTTCTGCAGCAGTAACCTCTGCTACTTTAAACAACTCTAATCCTTTTGCACCAAATAACTGAGATTGTGGAAGAGCTGAATAACAAAATGAAACAGCAAAGAAGCAGGTTATAAGAAACACTATGGAGGCTTTGTGAGTGGAATGGAGAAAGGTAGATAAGTTACCAATACCACCAGCGGTTACAAGGTGAAAGAGAGCAAGTCTTCGTGATTTGGTACATGACGATGAAATGGTACAAGGTCTCTGCATTGATACAGCTGGTAACATTAAGGATGAGGCCATTGCTATGCAGATTATGCGATACCTTTTTGCCTTTGCTTTCTCCTTCTTCGCAGTTAATCACAAAGTCACACTCCAACCAACATCTCCGTCTCTCCAACGTTATAGTTGTATTATGGGATACTATGTTCCCATTGGCTATTGCTATATCCAAATCCAAGTATCTGTAACTCATAATTTACAAGGCATTAGTTGGATTGGACTTTTTGCCTACCATACATCCAAGTGCTTCACTTTTGGCACCCCTTTTTTCTTTTTTGCACCCTTTAATTTTTTGAAATTTTTTTATTACCATTTTACCCTTAACACCTCATTTCTTTTGCAAAAATTTTTTCTCTTTCGCAAGTATTTGTCTGTTCCGCAAGTTAATTTACGGAATGCAAAATGTATTCCGTAAATTAATTTGCGGAATGTAATTTTTTGTTTTTCATAGATTAATTTACGGAAGGTTACATTTTTACATTCCGTAATCTAATCTGCGGAACAAAAAAATTACATTCCGCAAGTTTATTTACGGAATACACTTATGCATTCCGTAAACTAATCTGCGGAAAGTGTTTAACGTTCCACAAATTAGTTTGCGGAATACAATATCCGTTCGTCTTCTCCGACATGGTTTCGACGTTTTTCCGAGGTTTATTTTCTTAGTTTTTTCTCCCACCAAAGCAGAACATATTGATTCAATTAACAATGAAGAAGATATAATAATGGAAAATAGAAATGAAATGAGAAAGAAAGAAAAAGAAAAAAAAAAAAAAAAAGAGGAGGAGGAAGACGAAGGAGGAAGGAAGAAGAAGAAAAAGTTTAATAAACGGAGGTATTTTTATCTTTTCATACATAAGGGGTGTAAAAAGAAATTTTAGGGATGCAAAAAGCAATACCCTACATCCAACGATTCCATAGGATTGGGCTTCAAATCGGACCAGTATTTGTTTAAACACAAAATCCAAAATACATAATGAGATGTCACAATTTTTTTAACATTTGTCTTTAGTATCATTTATAGAAGGATTAATTTATATTAATTTAAGTAAATAAAAGGATTAATTTATAAAATTTTTAAAAATAAAAAATTTAATTTGTATTATTTTAAAAATCAATGATAAATTTGAAAAAATTAAAATATTAGTAAAATAACATTTTTTTCCTATCTCTTATTTACCATCCATTTTATCACATTTTTTTCTTTTCTTTTTTTATTTCTTTCATCATCCTAAAAAATGTTGTTATTCTTTGTTATATATATAGAATTTCTGTTAAAAAGAGAGAGGAAGAATGTACGGCGGCACTGAATTTGGTAAATTGTTAAAGTCCTATCATAAAATATACAAAAAAAAAAAAAAATAACAGCGCACATTGTGTAGTCTTTACTTTCATGAGTGTTAACACGTCGCCTTTGCAAGTGGAGAAGGTGATGGTTGAAAATATTGTAAATTTGTAATCCTTTCAATTATGATCAATAATGTATTTCAACCTGGAATCCTTGTCATGCTTAGTTTTACGTAGACTACATATTAGTTTACCAATAAACCATGTCAAGTTACATCAAAGACGTGTTTATTTTAGAAAAGTCAAGCAAAATAAATAATAAAAAATAAAAAACACTAGTGAATAATAAAAAACAAACTTGAAGTTTATTGTCACTTTGCATTTCTTTTTGACATATAAAATAATAAAAATATTTTTAAATGTAGAATAATAAAATAAATTGTTGAGAATTTTTAAATATAACTAAATAAGAAAAAAGGAAATACAAATTTTTAGACATTTAAATAAATAATAGTGAAACACCATGCTGTATTTTTTTAAAAAAAAAAGTTCTATTTTAAAATATTAATAACATTATTCTGCATATAGCTTTTTTTAGCTAAAATATTAAAGTGATTGTTCGTTTCATAATGTTATTATGTAAATAAAAATTTAAATAATAGTTATTTATAATAATTTCCCATGTAAAATTTCAAATGGTAATTATACTAATTATTTTTAATAAAATAATAATATCTAATCAAGGACGTATAGAGAAGTTATTATTTTAAATTTATAAAAAATATTTTTCTAATTTTAAATTTTATCTACTTATATTAATTTGTTATATTTATTGAATTTAGAAAAAAAAAAAACATAAACGAACATGTTCTAAATTATTTTCATCAATTGCTTGATTTATTTATTTATTATTTGGCTACTTTAATAAGAAACTTTTGTTTCTATTTATTTAAAAATTAAAAAGAGTATTAATTTTTAACTGTTCAATCATATTTTTAAATCATTTTTAAATATTTTACTTATTTATTAGAGAGAAAAAAAAATAGAAGTTATATTTGAAAGTTATTAATGTTTTTCTACATATAAAAAATGAAGAAAATAACTAAAATATGTAACAAATGATTAGTTAGAAAAAAAAAATTAATATAAATATAGATATTAATTGTATTTTTAAAAGTGAATGTTATTATTGATATGTGTTTGAATTTGTTGAAAAAATATACTATTTAATAATTGATTGATTCTATAGTCAATTTTTATCAAAATAATTTTTAATTTGAATACGTTAAGTGATAAAAATTTAAATATTTTATTTTATTTTGTTTTTATTAATTTTTTATACTATAAAACTATTTGTAATAATTATATTTGTATTTAAATTAATTAACTATTTAAATAAAATAAAGTTTTAAAATTTAACTAAAATATAAACTAATATTTTAAGTTATAATTATTTCAATTCTATTAAACTTAAAAATTTGTTTTAAAAATAATAAAATTATAAAAAATATTTTATAAATGTATATATAATTAAATAGTATTTTTTTACAACATTTATTCATGTAACCTAAAATAATAATCTAATCCAAACATGTTTATAAATTAGATAGGAAGATTAAAAAAACAAAAACAGTCCAATCATTCTTTAGATTTGATACTATTCAAAGACAGATTATAACTATCATAATGTATATATATCGATACATTTATGGTTATCTGTCAGCAAACAATACTTAGTAATAATATTTTAGCAACATTGTAGTATATGTTGAAGTATATATAATAAATTTTGTTTATATAATATTTTTATCAAAATATATAATTAAATATATTAATAATTGAAATTTTTTAAACGAAAAAAATAAATAAACATGTCACATGATATGTCAATAATGTGCTATAAGTATGTATGTGATGTTTTTCCTTATCTCTGGCTCTAAGTTTTGGGGGGTGGGAGGCAAGGAGTAGAGTCTTGAAATTGCTTGTGCATGTATATATCATGACTAGCACCAAATGTAACTTCAACCTTTAATTTATATAATTATGATCAATAATTTCAAGGAAAAGCATTCAAATTAAACAATGTTCTTTCCTTGTCACATAATTGTTTCTGCTCCACTATCTTTTTTTCATCCTCTAAGGTCGGCACTAAGGTTTGGCGTCATGTAGGATACTCAAGCCCTTTATTATCAACTTACTATTAATAACTTATTATCTGCCCAATTATAATAGGGATCGGTATAGTGATCCATAAAGAGGAAGTGCTAAGTTGACCTAAGTAAAACCAAATGTAAATAAAAGAAGTTTACGAGATAATTGTTATGTATTAAAAGCGTGTGTCGTTTCTTTTAATTATTTTTAAAATTTGGTCTTCTAAAGGAGTTTTAAAAGGTAAAAATATTAAATCTTGAAAGTTGAATTATTTAAACATGATTTTTAATTTTTAATTTTAAAAGTTGTTATAAAAATAAATCAAAATATTCTATTAATATATTACTTTGTTATAAATTTATAAATAAAAATATTAATTTAAAAAATAAAAAATAATATAATATATTTTAAATTTTAAAAAATAATAAAATTAAATATTATTATTATTATGATAGTTATGATAATAATAATAATAACAGTAAAAATAAAATTAATATTTACAAAATAATAATAATAATGATGTGATGATTATAATATAAAGAATATTATATAATTATAAATATATATATTTTATATATAATTTAATTGTTTATTTAAAATAAATAATATTATATATTTTATTATTATATTATTTAATATATTTTTATATAAAAAATAATATATATTATAAATTTATAATTAAATATAGTTTATATATTAAATAATATTATTTATTTTTTAATATAGACAAATTAAATAAATAAAAATTATATTAAAATAATAATAAATTTAAAAATTATTATTATTATTATAATAATTATATTAATGATATATGATAATAATGGTTATAATATAAATAATATTATATAATTATATAATTTTATATTTTATATATTATTTAATAATTAGTATATAAAATAAATATTTTTATATATTATTGTTATAAATTTTTTATATTATTTAATATTTATTTTATATAAAATAATATATATATTATAAAAATATATAATATAAATTACATATAACTTTTATATATTGAATATTTGTAACTTTATAAAAAATATATAAATAATTAATATATAATTAAATTATTTTAAAATAATAAAATAAAAAATTTTAAAATAAAATTTATTATTATTATGATTTTTAATAATACTAATAATAACAAAGATAAAAATTATGTTTAAAAGATAACAATAATAATAATATAGTGGTTATAATATAAAAATATTGTATAATTATATAAATTTATATTTTTATATTATTTAATTATTAATATTTAATATAAATAATTTTATATATTATTATAATATTTTAATATTATTTAATATTTATTTTATATAAAAATAAATAGATGTTATAATATTATATTATAAATAATTATATAATATAAAATTATATTATAATAATTTAAATTTAATACAATTTATATATTAAAATATTATTATTTATTTTATATTTATTATATAAAAATTAGATAAATAATTTTTTTAAAAATATATTATTATTATTATTATTATTATTATTATATGACGATTTAATGATGTTGAAGTTAAATAAAATTAAAAGTTAAAATATTTTAAAACTACAAGTTGTATTTAATAAATTTATTTTTTTAATTTTTAAATTTTAATCAAAATTATTTTTAAAATACGTTAAAAATTATTTTTATCAATTATATTTTATTTTTAAAATTAATTTAAAAATTAAAAATTTATTACCACTTAAAACTAAATCATATTTACTTAAATTACAATAAAAAAAATTTAAATAAATTTTATTTTTAAGTATTAAAAATAAAAATTTACAATCATTTTAAACGAAATCTTAATTGTTTAACTTATAACAAATAAAGTAAAAAATAAATTTTCAAAGCCAAACTCATTAAACCTAGAGTTAAATTTTTTTAGTGAATATTCCTGTTACATGTGTTCTACTATATTACTAAATTATCTCACAATGATTTTCAAGAAATTTTAGTCAAGGATTTTTTTAAACAGTTTTTAAAATTTTATTAAATGATTTTCATAAATTATTTCAAATTTCTAAATTTTATAAATATCTTTATTTTAAATTGAGATTATAAAAAAAATACAATGGATATTTTTTTTTATTATACATGATAATATATAAATGAGAATATAAATAAGTTCAAATTATCGAATGTTATTTATTTAAAAACTGGAAGTGTTTAAATTTATTACTGAATTTTTTTTAATTAACGTCTGATTTATTTAAAATTTATAAAATTATAAGTTTGTTTAGAAGTTAATAATATATTTAAAATCCATATAAATGATGGATTAAAAAAATTTAAATTTTAAAATTAATAAGATAAAAAATTCGTAAATTTAACTATATAATTTTAAAATATATATATTAAATATAAAATATTTATTTTAAAATTAAAATAATATACATAATTTGTATAATAAATATTTAAAAATATTATAAATATAATTTTTTATTTAAAATTTAAAATTTTAATATTTAATAAATTAATATTATATAAATATATTATATTAAAATAATATAAATATATAAAATAAATAAAATTTTAAATAAATTTATTAAAATTAAACTAAATTTTAAATAAATCAAATCATAAATCCTCTTAATATTTTCATCTCAACGGACAAACAACTGCTCAGTTTTTGTCACTAAATTACTCCATGCACTCTAACGTTGGTGCTCTGATTTACAGTAGCAGTGTATCTCTACCTCTATAGATTAAATTAGAAAAACATTTTTAAATAAGAACAATTTAAAAATATTTTTTATTAATTTATATAATTTTTAATTTTTTATACTAAGTACTTTTTTAAATATTAATTTAATTTAATTCATAAATATTAACATGTTATATAAATTTAAAGTTGTTTTTTTTTATTTTAAACACTAATTAATTTAAATTTTAAATATTAATACATTATACACTTATTATTAATATAATATTTTATTTTAATAATAAAATATTGACTATTCTTTAATTTTTATTTTAAATATTATTTAATTCTTAAAATACTCCTACAATACACAAACAATATATAGTTAAATCTTAAAATATGATCAGCATCTTGATCTAAAAAATAGATATGCTGATTTTAAAAGGATTTTTCAGTTGTTATTTTTATTTTTTATTTATATTTTTTTTATATGAAATTTTTTTTATTTTATTTTATTTTTAGTGTAAAATTTAAAATTTAAAATTTTTTAAAAATAAAATATTATTTTATAAATAAAAACAAAAATAAAACGCCAGCTTATATTCTTACAACTGTTTTAATCGAAGATAAAGTAATTTTATAAAATACCATTGTTTTAATCAAATATCTATAATAAAAGAGTAACCGAGTAATTTTCTTTATCTGCATTGAAAAAAGATATTTGAATACAATTTTCAACCCATTCGAATATACTCCGCCAAATAAAAAATGTCATGCAGACAAACCTATTAGACGTTAAAAATAAAGGGGTACATTTCTGGCAAAGCCTTGCATTTCCATCAAGCAGACATTTAATTCCATAGTATTAAGAAAACGCTTACTTTTAATATATTATTATTATAAAAATTTTATATTATCAATTAATTAAAAGTTATTTTAAATTTAATTCTTAAATAATTATTATAAAATAAAATTTATTTTTTATTATATAATAATTCATGATAAAATAATAACATAAAAAATTTATACTGTTAATATATAAAAAAGAGAAAAAAAAAATACGAAAGTATTAAAAATATACCATAAAATTTTTCTAATTTTATCCTTCATATTTAATTTTAATTAAATAATAATATTCTAAAAGTAAAATTATAATTAAATGAGAAAATATCCATTATAATATCATATAACTTTAAATTAATTTTCAATTTTATCCTTCCTATTCAAATTTAATTAAAACAACATTTTAAGAATTAAAATTATATTCAAATGAGATCATTTCCATCATTATAGCATAGATTTTGGATAAGACAAATATTCATCAGTGAGTGAATTTGTTGAAAAATACTCAATGCACACTTTAACGGGGATTTATATCAGATACGTGCGTAAACTGTTTATTTTTTAAAAAATTAATCTTAATAATTAAACAAACGTGTATTTGGATGTGTTTATTTTTATTTTTAAATTGATCTCAATAATTAAATAAAAAATGTATTTAGATGTATCAGTTGGGCATTGGGCGTGTGTAGACAATTAGAAATGAAATATAGGAGTAGATTTTCTATAATTTAAATTTGGTGTAATATCTGATTTATTCAATCGCAGTTTACTAAATTTTTATTATTAAAAATTTTAATTTAAAATTAAAACCGTTATAATTAATTCAACGAGTAAAAAGGATCTAAACTGGAACTCCGAATTTGTTCAGTAGTAATTATGAACGTGGAAAGTGGAAACCTTTCTAATATCTAAAACTGTCTTCTTTGCCTTTAATTCTGTTGACCCAATCATGATGTTTCAAAGAGATTCTTACATTTTCTAAGAACGGATTATTCTGTAATTCTTTTAAATAAATCTCCACCATTAAAATTGATGCAACTACAGTGATCATGTAGTGACAAGACAGAAGAAAAAGTAGGGGCATGGCACCACTGTCATCATTAAAATACAACAGGGAGAGTGATGAAAGCAACCGTATTTCTTGGGTATATCCCCTGGTTAAGTTCTCTCTCTCTATATATATATATATATATACCATTAGGATATTCACTATTTTTTTAAGAATTGGAGTGTTCATGGCTAAACTTTTCTGAAGTTCAAGCTCCCTCTCCACTCAATTAGTCAGAATTCATTTGGTGTCCTATGAATTTATTCATGACTTCTTATAATATCAATATTTTAGAATACATTAGTAATAATATTAAATAACATGTTTATTATATATACTACATTATATTGTAACAAATAAATTATTATAAATTACTTGAAAAATATTTATTTAATATTTAAAATTTTACATAATATCAATTTGGATATTATAAAATTATGATAAATACATATTTTAAATGGTATTAAAATAATCATTTTATTAATTTACAAAATTAAAATTATTTTATATATTTAAATTTAAAAGATATAATATCATGAATATTTAAAATATAATATAAATCTAACTTTTATGAGATCATTGATATTTGTATTAGAGATAATCTTATTCAAATTAAAAAATAATTATTATAAAAATATTTTGCTAAATATTTAACACAATTATATACTTGAAATTTACATTCAAGATCATTCTTTAAGCTATATCAACTTTTCATACCTATTAATTCGTGCATCCGATATTGTTGTAGAAATTTTTGAACGAGTAATATTAAGAGTTTAAAGTATTAAAATTTAATTTATAAAATATTTAACATATCATATATATTTTTATGTTATAATAACCACTAGATATATAAAAATTAATTAATAAAATAAATTATATTTATCCATGTCATAAATTAATTATGTTATATATTAAGTATTTATACTGATATTCAATTAAAAATTAAATTCAATAAATATTTTATAATTTTTATCTTAGATAAATAAAAATAAAAATAACTGATTTGCAAGTAAATACTTTTAAGTCATCTTTATTTATTTTATTAATAATTTTTGAAATGTTAATTGAATATATATATATATATATATGTTTATTTATAGCAATTGTTTATTTACTGATTCTTATTATTAAAATAATTAATTTTTATAGTTAAATATTTATTTTCTAACTAAAAAGTATATATATATATATGTGTAATTCATAAAATGACTCATTTTATCAATTAAATATAAAATTAAAAATTTTAAAAATTGATATTATTTTCATTAAGATTTACAAAGATAAATGTATATTTAAGTGAAAATATTAAATAAATATTAATTTAATATATATTTATTTTCTTTATTATATATAATTTGTTTACTGTGTAAAAAATTATTATGTTTTTATAATGTTTGAGAATTTTTTATTAGAATTAAATGTGGAAGATTTAATTGTTACATCTTATTATTTATTATCATTTTATTTTAACTAGTTTTATCTTTATTTCCTAAATTATATGTGTTTAATTAAAATATTATATTTTATCTGTAATTTATCGTCAGTTCTGTCTGAAATTAAATCTCAAATAAATAATAAATATGAAAATAATCAGAATTAATTTTATGTATTTTTTTAGTTTATGATATTGAAATAGGATTTAAATATTTTATTTTCATATATAATAATATTTTTATTTATATTACATATTTAAAGTATTAAATTTAACTTAAAACAAAAGAAACATGTTTTTAACGACGGAAATATTATTATAATTTTATTAAATTGATTTAAATATGAAATAAATATAATTTATTAATATTAAACTATATTTTCAATTACATATGAATCTTATTTTTTAGGGTAAAAAAAATTAATTTTTAATTTGATTTTTTTTATATTTTAAATAAAATTTTAACATAAAAATAAGTAATTTTAAATATATATATATATATATATATATATAAAAGAAGAAATTAAATTACTTAAAAAATAATTTTTGTTAGGATTACTTTATTAAATTTTTTATAAATAATTAAATTATATTAATCCAACCATTAAAATAATAAATTATATTATATATATTATTTTTATAAATTTTAAAAAAATTAATATTTAATTAAATAAATTTAAATTAACAAATATTATAAAAATATATATTATCCGTTAATTTAAATTTATGTATTAAAATATCAAAATATTTAAATTTAAAAATAAAATAAAATAATTTATATAATATAATATATTAATTTAATAATTAAATTAATAAAATTATTACATAACGTAACTACTTAAAATTATTTTAAAAATAATGTATTCTTTATATATATATATATATATATATATATATATTAAGAGGATATATATACACACGTATGCGTAAATTAATCACATATATTAATAATTTATTGTTATTTTTATTTATAAACTAATTGATGAAAGTTTATTTTTAAAAAATAAAAATTCAATTTTTGTTAATAAATATATTTAGAGATATAATTTTAATATTTTTTTATTTGCTGATAGATAGAGTTTTAGTGTGCTGTGTGGATTGATAAGGCAATGAGTATATAGTATGTATACTAAAAGAATTTTACTAAAGTAATTAGTATATTTAGAGTGCAGATAATTGGTATAACATGAGAATTATATTATATTATATATATTTTTTAGTATTTATTTAACTGGTAAGATATAATAACTTTATCACATTATTTATCCTATTATATTATTATCCTTTCTTATTGTTCTAGTATAATTGTTACAGGAAAGCTGAATTAGAAAATAATAAAATAATGATATATTTTATTTTTAATAATAATAATATAATTAATGATATCAATATTATATTAAAATAATAATATTAATAATAAAAACTAATTTTAATAAATTAGATATTAATATTAATATTAATAATAATTATAATGTTGATAATAATAATATTTAATTTTAATATATTTTTTCTCACAGTATATTATAAATTACCCTATCATAATATTTAACAAAAATATAAAATAAAATAAATTATATCGTATTTTATTCTATCATCGTATTTTACCATGTTCATCAAACGAATCTTTATTTGTATTCTTCGAAAAGGAGACGAATGTGTAGATTAACTTGAGATTCTTATCCTCTGTAGTTAGATATTGTTTTAGCTGATGTTATAGATGTTATTAAATTAAAATCTATTTTTTTCTCTGTTATTTTTTATTTTAAATAAATTTAATTCTAACATAATATTAGTTATCTTATTTTATTAATTAATTAAGAATTATTTTATATATTTTTAAAATAATTATTAAAAAAATTATATCTTTCAACTATATATATGATAATCCATTTCTTTTGGCATAAAATCATAGATATTTTTAATAAGAAATAAAATTTTCAAATTGAATAGAATAATTATAAATAATAATTTTCTTCTATTTAACGCAGTTATATATTCAAACTCCAAACTTGAGGTGATTGACCAATTTAATAAATTTTCATTTCACTATTCGTGATAAGTATAGAATAACCCATAATTGGAATTAGAATATAAAATATATTTCAATTAAATTATATTAAAAAGATACTAATGAATTTTATTTGAAAAGTATATATCAATAAAGTAGTTGTGGATTTTTTAATAATTGAATTTATAACTTTCGTGTAGGATTATTTAACTTAATCAAGTAACATAGAAGTGAATAATAATAATAATACTAATAATAATTTATGCTGTTTGTCAATGGGGGAATGTAAGCGCCCAATGCGCATTCTAGCATGTTCCTTTGTCCTAATGCATTTATACACGCAGCCAGCTTTTTAACATTTATAATAAATAATTAAAAACTATTAGTCAACGGGGGAATGTGAGGACCAAGTAAACCACCCGGTGCAGTTGCATTCTAGCATAACAGTACCAACTTGCTTTTGTTTTGCATATAGAATTAGCAGCCTGCATTGTCTCACTTATAATAATAATAATAATAATAATAATAATAATAATAATAAAAAATACATAAATGGTATTGGTCAACGAGGGAAAGTAAGCATCCAGTGCGCATGGTAGCATGCGCCATTTGTCCGTTTGTATTAGTGAGTTGTAAAAGGTTGTGACGTAAATTTTGTTTGCATATATAATTGGTACCTAGCTAGCATTATGATTAGTGTGGGAATCAAGTAATATTCATTGCTTGTGCAATTGAGAATCAGCCTCAGCCATGGCCAAAATCGCTCTTGGAACCACCCGAGAGGTCACTCAACCAGATTGCATTCAGGCACTCGTCGTTGAATTCATCGCCACCTTCCTCTTTGTCTTTGTTGGCGTAGGTGCTTCTATGGCCGTTGGTATGTAGCAACTACCAACATATCACTCATCACCTTCTTTCATCTAATGACATCTTCATCTTTATTTATTTATTTATTTATTTCAAGAACTGTCGTTTAACTAATAGAATGATGTATTAAATTTATTTTGATTTGGTGTTACTATATTAGACAAGCTTGTTGGGGATGCACTGGTGGGCTTGTTTGCTGTAGCAGTGGCACATGCTCTTGTGGTGGCTGTAATGATCTCCTCCGCCCACATTTCCGGTGGCCACCTCAACCCCTCCGTCACTCTTGGTCTCCTTGCCGGCGGTCACATCACCCTCTTCCGCTCCATCCTTTATTGGATTGATCAATTAATAGCATCTGCAGCCGCTTCGTTTCTGCTTTACTACCTTTCAGGACAGGTAATTAATTATGCAATAAAATAAGATATTTTTTTATCATTAAAATTTAGTATAATTGATAAATAATTTTGTTTTTTTAAATGTAATAAAGAAGTTGACTTCTAATCAGTATGTTTTGAAAGAAAAAATTTATTTTAATAATCTTTATATTTTGAAGAAATTAATTTTTATTGTTAGTAAAAATATTTTTAATATACACAAAAAAACTATTTCTATAATTTTATAATTTTTTTTTCAAATTAAACTACATCCTAATCTATACTAATATTAAAACTGCTCGACTCAATAATATATCTCATTTTTCCTCTTAAAATTTCCTCTTATAGATATATTATTTGTACATCTATAAAACTGTGTTATTATTGTAGCAATCGAAACGGGGAAAACATGATGCTGCTTCAGCACACGATTTATACTAGAGTTTTACTAATCAGTGTTTTTTAATTAAGAAATCAAAATAAGCTTTTATTCAAAAATCATGTTATGATATATTTAATTTAAAATTAGTGAAAATGGTAAATTAACAACTTTTTGAATAAAAAAGATTCCCCTTTAATTTGTTAATTAGGATTTAATATGTTGCCTCAAATCATAGTATGATTGTTTACATAATATGTGTAAATTATGGTTTGCAGAATACTCCAGTTCATACGCTGGCGAGTGGAGTGGGGTATGGTCAGGGAGTAATTTGGGAGATTGTGTTGACGTTTGGTTTGTTGTTCACCGTGTATGCGACAATGGTGGATCCAAAGAAAGGAGCACTTGCTGGGATTGGACCAACGCTGGTTGGGTTTGTAGTGGGTGCCAATATCCTTGCTGGTGGGGCATTCTCTGCTGCTTCTATGAACCCAGCAAGGTCTTTTGGCCCTGCCTTGGTTTCTGGCAACTGGACTGATCATTGGGTTTACTGGGTTGGACCTCTCATTGGTGGTGGCCTTGCAGGTTTCATCTATGAGACTTTCTTCATTGACCGATCTCATGTTCTACTTTTCCCTGATGCAGAAAGTTAATTAATTCACGGGATTATCAACTTAATTGCTCTTACTAGCTTGCTTAAATTTATATTGTATTTTCCTAAGCATCTTTCCCTAGTACGTGTTTGCGTGTATGTAAGCTTAAAAATGTCTCTCTATCATAAATATCTATTTTTATGCAGACCCATTCTTTTTTTTCATTTACTTATTTATTTATGAGCACTGATATTTGTAGATATACGTAATAACTTATATTTGTATGCATTTGTATACGTATCAGATCTAATAAACTTTTCTGTTATTTAATAAAAAGGGAGGGAGATCCGCTGGTGTTTTAAAGGAATAGATCTGGATAGACCTATTGTGCATACGTATGTTTATTTATTTTTTCTTTCTTTCTTTCTTTTTATATTTTTTATTGGTCCAAATATTCCAAATTTAAAGATAACAAAAATACCAAATTTAAAGATAACAAAATACCAAATTTAAACATTAAATAATAAAAAAAAATTATCAATAAAATTAAAAATTAAAAAGTCAAAGTAGAGTCTAGGTATAGCAAAGATGGATGAATTACGAAGTCTAAGGAATTGAGAGAAGAGAGAACAGTTACAGAACAGACACTGAAAATAGAAAATAATATTTAAAGAAAAAAAGAGAAAAATCTTGTTTGACCGATGAGAAATAGAGATTAAATCCATCATTTAACTTGCCTATAATTTAAAGAAATAAAAGAAATAAAAGTCTTGTTTGACTGATGAGAAATAGGGATGACATCCATTATTTAAATTTCCTATAAATTGAAGACAATGCTAGAGGAGAAAGGGTTCTGATTTTTCTCTTTTTTTTTTTTTTAAAAAAAAATACAAACAGCAGGAGCATAAACATAAAAAGTGGTTTACAAAATCTGAAAGAAAAAAACCTACATGGAGAGATAATTTATAATTTTTTTTTTATAATAACTCCTGTTTTCAAAAATCAAAATTTTTCAATTTTATCCTTCAACGTTGCCACATCTTTATAATTGTATAATGGTCTTTCCCCAATAGGATCAATGATTGCTCTTCTCTTCGAATGTGTTACTGTTACATTGGACAAGATTGCTGCCATCTCTGCAGCGTTGCGCCCACTAATTGTTCATAAATCTCTCACGGGGAGGAGCGTTGGTACGTAATTGTTGATAAATCATCAAAGTACAAAAGAACAGATACATACATACATACAATGTACATCAGTTTACAGCATAATTCATTTAATTTATTTATTTGATATATGGTAAATATGAGGGATTCATCCTAATCCGGTGAATAATCTCCGATTTTGATTATAAAAACAGGGGTAACTGAACTAAGTAACAGGAGGTGGTTATGAAATAATTGACTAAAAGTTGCTGTGTATTTTCCTATGTGTAATTATTAATAATTACATTCCTAGTGAAAGTAGGTCCCTTGAAGTTTCTTCTCTACCCAAGAAGGCGACAAAACGGGGCTCATATCATAGTCTCTAATCTTGAGTCTTGGTGGGTCACATGGATCAGCATAGTCGAAGCACATCTTGTCATCGGGCAAAAGCTTAATCCTCCAAACCTTAAACGTTTGGTCCAAACTGGCGCTATATACCAAGAATCCCATAACTACTTTTTCCATCTCAAGACATGCTGCAAGGCATCTCACAGGTCCTCTATGACCATCCAAAACCGTCAAACATTCATGGTAGCAACTTCCTTCCTCTCTTCTCCACACTCTTATTGTGGTGTCCTCTGACCCGCTGAATATCATGTTCCCAACCGTTGCCAAACAAAGAACCGCAAAACGGTGACCCTGCAAGAATCCTCCGTGGTTGAATCTATAACACAGTCTTTCCTTCTCCCAAAAATTGATCATCCCATCGGAAGAGCCCGAATAGAGGAAGCAATGGTTAAAGGAGGAACTCAAGGCGAGAGCATTAACAGGGGAAGGTTGGAATTTCAATGTCATGGTGAGAGTGTGTGAGTCTTCGGTGTAAACTCTTCTCCATATCTTCACGGATCCATCGGAGGAAGCTGTGAAAAGGCAACCATCGTCTTGGTTCACCAATATGGCATTCACGTTATCTTCGTGTGCCACAAAAGAGTCCACACATTTTGTATCGGATACACGCCAAGCCTTCACGGTTCTGTCGTGAGAGCCTGTGTACAATAATCCTTGGGAGTGGTAATAAGCCATGCAGGAGACGGAGTCTTTGTGTCTCGCCGTGTTCTTCCCTCTGCCGGGGAACATTAGAATGGAGGTTTTTCTAGGAAGAGTACCTACTTTCTTGGACTTGAAATTATCAGATAAGGTGAAGGTCCATATCCTTATCTTATGGTCCTTGTGAGTGGAGAAAAGCATGTTGCTATAAGCCAAAATGGCTCTTACCTCACCGGAACTTGCTTTGAGGTAGCCTCTGTCCATGCAATCTGGTTGCTTCCAGACACGAATTCTGCTGCTGTTGGAGCCGGTGAAGACTAAACCCTTGGAAGCAGCGATGGCGTAGATGTTACCTTCGTGGCGGTGGAGGGAAGCTATGCAGTGGTAAAGAAGAGAAGGGGAAGGGGTTGGGAGAGGGGAGAGAGTCCATGGTGAGTCAGGGCATTGAGTTGGCATCATACCTAACATTGTTCCATCCGAGCTGGAATTTCTTGGGGGACTCAGTTGAACATCTTGTTCGCTAATTTCTCTATGAGTTTGGGTTTGGACACGAAGGTGAATGGGAGATTGAAGATGTGGTTCTGCCTTTTCGCTCTCCATCAAGCTCCCAAGGCTTCTCTTCCCATACAAATCCATCCCTCACATCGGAACAATACCTCCTTAAAATTAAACAAACAAACTACTATTTGGGACTTCACAATTATCCCTGGCCGTTGAGATATAAACAAATCTTATAACAAGTTTGGAAGATGGGTGGTGTATTTATTAAGGTTTAAATGTTTCTCAACTGTGCAATCAAGGGATCGCTCCCTCTCTTCCCATAATCTGCTCTTTCAATACCACCATCTCATCCATCAACCATAACTTTATATTTCCCAACAAAATTCACTTTTCAACCCACTTTTTAACATATTTTTATATTTTTTATGATTCATAATTTTAAAATTTCTTCACTTTTAAAATAATTGATTAATCATTAAAAATCATGTTCAAAAGAATGTTTTTTTATTTACAAAAGTATTTTTTATTTTTAATTATAAAAATATCATTTTTTATTTTAAAATATTTATATTAAACAATGAAAATAATAAAAAATATTAATCAAAGCAAAGACAAAATCTTAACATTTAACTATTCGAATAAAAAAATGACAAAAGGGCTTGATTATAACAATTCAAATATTAAGGCATTAAATATAAAAGAAAATTATTGAGAGACAAAAATCATATATTTATCATAATAAAGAGAGAAAGGATCGATCTTGCTCTATTTTAAATTTGATTCCATCCTTGGCCCGTTTTGCTAATTATATATCCATTCATTTGATTGGCCTACAGAAGACAAATGTCCGAATATGAATAGAGTGGTTCTGATCATTATCAGCAAGGGGACCGACTTCGAGAGGAAGTTTCTAATTTCTATCAATATGGCTGGTGGAAGTTTAATGTTCACGGTTGAATTTTGTAGACTTACTGGTTACCCAATACGTAACTTCTAGTCCTTCTAAGTCAGGTCAAAATTATTGTTGTAACTTGAATGCTACTACCTAGGGAAATTGGAATACAAATGTCACTGTGTAAGTTAAAGTGCCAAGAGAGTTTATGGAATCACTAACGCTGCGTGGATTAAAAGCAAATTAGTTTAGTTATCTTGATTATTGACACTATTCTCATATGAACAAGGAATTGGAGTCAAAAACAGTAAGAAACAGGTTGCAGAGAAGGGTGAGTTACTAAATCCTAGTTAGAGTTGGGTGGTTCAGGTGCAAGTGTGGTTATTGCATCCTACATTAACAGGTGGCTGCATTTGATGCGGTGGAGCACCAATTAAAATTGGGGGTACATCAAAAATCTAAATTTCATAATAAAATTACAAAATTGATTTTTGATATCACGAGGCCAGTTTCAGTTGAGTTGTAACTTGTATTAATACAAAATTTACTATATTCGTACGAAAGTTTTCGTACAAATCAATGAGACAATGACGAATCAAAAGTAGACGTGTTTGATTGGTATAAGATAAGTTAAAGAATGGAAAAAAATAAAAGAAGTTAGCAGAAATCAGGCCAGGTTGTTTGTACTTTGTTTGTATAACACTTTCACACACACACACACACACAAAAGTTTAGTAATTTTTTTTTCTCTATATTTGTCAGGATCAGTCACAACTGTGACACAAACCAATGCAAGGTTTAGGTTCTTCAAAAAATTATTTTAATTGTTTAAAATTGTTAAGTATATTTTAAAAAACCAAACAAATTATTGATTAAAAAACTAAAACCAAACAATTTATATCTCTTATATGATTTAGTTGGAATTCACATTTTTATATTTAAATTAAATTAAGCTAAACTGTAAATATATTAAATCTATATTTATTTAGTATTTTATTCTTATATAAATATTAAATTAAAATACAATTTATTAAATATATTTATAGTCTTGGAAAAAAATAAATTATTTTAATGTTAAATTTTAAATTTAAACTAAATTGTAATTTATAATGAAATTTAATATTTTAATAATTTTTTATTTATATTTATTATGTATTAAACTTTTATAGCTACCAAAAATGGGTTTGATGTACTCTAAAGAATGTCGCAAGCAAACTAATACAAAATAAATACTTAACTCACACCATATATAACGTTTTGTTATTTACTATAATGCCTTATATATCGTATAATATTTAGTTCTTACAAAAAAATTATATAAGTAAAAATATTTACATATCATAATATTATATCATACATAATTTTATCGTATATAATTATAATATAATATTATAAATTAAATATGATATTATACATATATATTCAAAAAGAATAAAATTAGATTTATTTTTAATATTGTTCTTTAATTAAAATTAGAGTTCAACTTGATAATATGTACTGATATTTAATACAAATTTTTACTGTATATATTATGGAGATAAAATTTTAATTATGATTAGATAATTATATAAAAAATATCTATAGTTGTACATTTGAATTTTGTTTTAAGAACAAATAAATATTTTTATCTTTTAATTTTTTTTCAATAATGAATTATCTCTTAATTTAGTGAGAGATGAAATTTTAAAGTTGTATTATTTATACCTTGAGCTTTGTTATGTCTTATGACCATTTTTAAAATCAAATATGTAACTATAAGTTTTAATATTATCCATTAATTATAATATTTAAAGCAAATCAAATACATTTTTTAATATATATATATATAGAAACCATATTTATACACTAAACAAGGAAAGTTCAAAAGTAGACGAAACTGACTCCACGGTATATCAAATATTGAGTAAAGAGAATTTTCAACATCCCCGACTTTAAGGATCTAATTTATATACGAGGTTGAAGTTTATGTTATTTGGTCATTTTGTAGCGGGATAAATGATACGTAAATGTCATTTTATAGTCCAATTTTATAAGATTATATTAAAAGTATACAAGTCGTCCGACAGGTTTACGGTTTAACTTATTTAAAATCTCATTAAACTCGGTTTGTTTTAATCTGATCTATTTTTACACCAACCAATCAACTACGTATGTATATCTACAAAATATATAAAATAAGATAAAAAGAATGTGATGTGAAATATAATATAATAAAAAATATTAATAATTTGTTTATTTTTTAAAATATTTATCAATGACATACTATTAAAAAGTAACATTTATTATCGAAATAAAATTTTAATAAAAATATCTAAAATCGACGGTGGATAATTTATATAACATCTCAATTTCAAATGTGATTGCTTATTTTTATTTTTATTTAAAAAAAACTCTGCGCTTCATTAATTTACCACCTCTAAATGTATCATAAAAATTAGATGATGATTTCACAGAAAGTGTTTACTTTTTCTTTCATTCTCTCATTTTAATCAAGAATAAAGTGTGAAGCAGCAGTATTTTAAGCTTTCATCCTCTGTCATAATATTCTAATTATTATTCATCTTAACAGTATTTTTCTTTTTCTCTTTTATCTATATTTATTTTCCTTCTAATCAATACATATATCATCTCATTTTGTGACGTACAACGGTACAAGAGATATTTTCCTACCTGATTACACCGACAATGAACACTACAGAAACACACACAGTATCTACTATTTAGGGCAGTTACATTGATCAAACATTTGAAGGCAAAGCTTTGTGTTCTAACCGAATTGAATTCGTTTCCTGTGTTGCAAACCATTCGAGTGTTCTTCTCGCTATTGGCAACCAAACCCTCCACAACCTCTCTTGGGTCCCATTGTCTCCATATTCTGTTATCCTATTCCCTCTGCACCTGATTTCTGCAAACCTTGAAACATTGGCAATCTCAGACATGGATCTCTTCTCAACAGGATTCAATGCTTCTTCCGCATTAGAAGAAAAGTCAAGCCTCGAAGTTCCGTGAAAATTTTCACCGTCTGCGTATTCCAAAGAAGAGAATCTTGCGCTGCAAATGTCATTAAGCATCTCACAGTTCAACGATAACAGATCTGAAGAATTAAGATCACTCCACCTGTTCCTCATGAAAACATCAGATACAACTATTTTATGATTGATCACGTGCACAGGTTTCTTCCAATTACAGCCATCACCTTCTTGATCCATAAGCACCTGAGATGAACCTCGATGAGATGGCTCTCTCTGGACAAAGATTTCAAGGTTTAGATCCTCCGTTATATTAGAAGGAACTCGAAGGAACCTTGAGCTCAACGAATAGTTGAAGTTCTTGATGTCCCCTGCTTCAACTCTGCGCCTGCAAAGAGGGCACGTGGAGTGGCTTTCAAGCCACGTGTCAATGCAATTCATGTGGAAACCGTGCCTGCACTTTGGAAGCAGTCTCAGAATCTCCGTGTCCTCGAATTTTGATAAGCAAACGGTACATTCTAGACCTTCTTTGGAACCCTTGAGGGAAGAAAACTTGAAGAAAGGGAGTGTTTGGATTACTTGTTTGTCAATACCACAAACTCTGGACCTTGATAGAGTTAGACCATGCAAGTTTTGGAGACTTGGATTTCGGTTCATAAGTTGATGAGGCCTAACTCGACAGAATTTCACATATAACAGCAACAAAAATGTTACCGCAAACATTGTGGTGAGCACTGCTATTACAATCCCCTTGCTTGGGTGAACCGTTTGTGGCAATTCTGGAAGGTTCTCGTCTTCCCTATCTTGGCCTTGAACAATGGAAAGGAAAGAAAAAACCATTGTGAACAATAGCAAACGGTTACCCATCTTCTCAAGTAAAGATCTTACCAGATTTTTGGTTCTCTGTGGACTCTTCCTAAATAAGCATTTGTGTGTGTCTGTGGAAATCGGAAATGGATGCTATGGCTAGGGAATAGGTGTAATATCTCCTATGTTGTGTGTCCAACGAATGCAGACAAGTTCAAAAGCTTTCAATCTTGTCTTTTTTATTTTACAATATATAAGTCCCCACAGCATGCTTTTATTTGTTTGTTGGTTTATGTAGTGCTTGTCTTGGACAATTAATTAACAATATCTTCTGCTCGATGAAGACAGAACCATGCATCACCTTGAAGCTCTGTTCCGTTGCCCATGATTGACCAATTATACAATACTCATAATTATTGATATGTGATTAACATGGTTCGTATCTGTTAACATTGGCCCAGTTGACACTTGTTCAATGTGTATTGTTTACTCTCTTTTTGTGTTGCAATATTTATTTATTATTAAAATTTATCAGCTGCTTTTAATTTTATTTAATTGAAAGGACAAGGTGAATTAAATTGAAAATTAGAACTCTATAATTCAGCTGAGGAACAAGTTAATTGGAAATTATTATCCAACTTCATGACACAACTTCACTGTCTTCACTCTTGATTCACATACCCTGACCTTGCCAGAGTTCGTTCAAATGATAACAACTATACTGTGCTTATATAACTATTGAAGGATCGAGTCCATGGTTGCTTGAATTTTAATTGGATTATTTAGCTAGCGGATTGGCATCATAATTGCAGAAATCAAACATTGATTTTTTTTTATTTTTAGTTTTATCAGAGATTTTGCAAATCAGTCCGCGTGTCATTGAGATGTCAATAGCATAGCAGAAAAGGGAGAGTACTTCTATGCCGATTCACTTTTATTATCTAAAGGAAAAAGTTTCTTCAACAATTTTCTGAGAGAACTTTTAGGATCGTTTTGTTTGCAAAAAAATATTTTTATTTATAAAACTGTTATATATTTTTTATTTTCAAAATTTATTATAATAAATAATAAAACTAGGAAAAAATAATTGTACTATTTTTATATAAAATTTTAAAAACATGAAACAAAATAAAAATAAGATAATATTTTTTAAATAAAATAAAATAAAAATGAAAAAAAAAATTGCAAACCTGACAGTGATATTTAGTTGTCCAATTTATTTTTTAGGTATATCTTTTAGATGTTTGTATATAAAATAGAAGACTCAGAGGGTGTATATTCTTTATTTTACAAATAACAAAACCGTTAGGTAGAAAAGCTTTTTTCTTTTTCTTTTTTTTGTCAGTGTTACGTAAATAAGTTTGAAATATGAAATATGTAAATGTTCAAAGAGGCAAGGGAGATTAAATTACGCCGTGCATGTAATGATTTTGTTAACAAATGATTTGGAAAATTTTCTATAAACATTTTTGAATTTTAAAATATATTCTAAAGCTCATATAACTTCTTTTTTTTGTATAATAAAAGAAGAAGAAACAGCAACAGAGCAGTAATAAGCTTATAATGTTGGACCATGTTGTTGGGTCCCTCAAGTTGCGTATGGCCGAGGACCAACACTTGGACCAATATATATAACATGCACGATCAATATCATTTTATATTTTTGAACAAAAAAAAAACTATCATTTTCATTTCGTTTTTTGGAGAAGATATCATTTTTCATTGACAGGGACGATTACCTAAACATCTAGGATCGGATGCATTATGCCTTGACAAATTGACCAATGCCCTTTTATTTTAAAGTTATGTCAACCAGGCACTGCTTAACGAATTAAAAAAAATGTTAAAAATCATAGAAAGAGATATATTAATTTTTTAATAATTTATTTATTTATTATTCTTTATGTACTGTTCTAAAAGTATTGGTTATATTTATTATTTTTTGTAAATAGTTCACATGTAAGTATCAGATTAAGACTTAAAACATGTCTCTTACCTTTGAATCCGGCAACCTCAAATGTTTCTAACTTTTTCTGGTTTCATTAAAGTAAAGAAGATAATTGAGTAATGTTTGATAAGTATCCAATGACCGAGCATTTAAGCCAAACTCGCCCAATGTTTTTTTATCACATGCATTTCTATATAAACTATTTTTACTACTATCTAGAGGCTCTTTCAAAAAATTTCGTCAAGATCCGTCACTGTCTCACTGATATAGATATTTAGAAAGAGAATTGATAAATATGATGAGCTACATAATGTGTGATAAACAATTAAAAGTATTAAATGAATATTAATATTATCAAAACATTTAAAAGTTATTCTTCAAAGACCAACCATCTACTTCCTTTCCTCAATGCCTTAGATCAGGGAAGCAATATGACCTATGCTTTCACCTAAAGCATATGTGATGATACAAATAACAGTGTTACTGTGCTTGAAATGAGATTGGCATGAAAGCTCCATGAAATCCATATGGCACTCTGTGAGGTATTGCAATTTTGGCAACCGTCTTATCAGAAAGCTTTTTTGTTTCAATTATATGAACCTGAAAGAAAAACGGATAGAAGATAATTAGTGTATATATGTATAATGCTATTACAATTCTCAACAAGATCCATCATAGGGTATAGAGTAATGTCAAGTTTGACTCACTTCAGATGTATTAGTATTTTCGTTGTGAACAAAACTGATGATCCAACCATCATCTTCTTGAAGACCTCCATCTCTAGGCACAAAAGCAGTTCCACTGCAAAATGTATTCTTCTCAAACATATGACATTCCACTTTTATAGGTTCTTCACGTTGTTCTTTGTCTCTCTACTTCACAAAATCCAAATTATGATAGTTGCAACCAAGGAACTAGAAATTGTTATTAGTAAAACGTAGAGTCAAAGCATTATTTCTTTTACCATAGAGAACTCTCCGCATGATTCTTCAAAGTAGAGCTTTGCTAAACCTCCATACTTTGGCATGTCTTTTAAATAACCCAATGGTGCAAAGCCATGTATAGAATATTATATAGGAAATATGAAAGGTTAGTTACTTATAATTCTTGAGGAAAACAGATAAAAAATTCTTCTCTGTTGTTACCTTGAGTAGAGCTTGCAATGGGATCAACTATTTGGGTATATGCATATTTATTTTTAATACCTATGAAGTTTCCGTTGATCACAGGAAAATCCATATAAACAATGTTGGTTCCACATAGTTCTCTCTCCTTAACTTCTCCTGTTTGCATGTTCAATCTCCACTCGTGACAACGAGATAACCACTCAAATTCCTTCAAACTCCGGTCAGGTCCAGGAATGAGTGAATCAAGAGATCTGCAGCCCCACACTACAACCTGTTGATACAAATCACATATATTTTCAAAATTTTAGTGCAGCCCTTTGGTCCATATATCTGAGAAATTTATTTAGAATAATATATGTTACTTCTATGTAACTTACCTCGTGACCATCCTCAAAAGAATTGATAATGTGAAAAGTGCAATTAGGTTCCACCTTAAACCATTTGATTGAGTTGGCATCACCATAGTGTGGCATTACCCCAATCCTTGCATAATCATCTTTGTTGTACTTTATTAATCTGCATGTAGAAAAGAGAAGTTGAGTCACAAAACTTTTATGTACAGTCTTATCATAGTTTAAATTGATGGCGTGTTTTCTCATAAAAAGGATATGCACTCACGGGCCTCCTCTAAGAAGTCTGTTTAGATCAATGGTTAGTGGAAAATCCATGATCACACTGAACCTGCAAAACAAAAGCTAACAAAATGGATATGTTACAACGCTGTTATTGAGTTTCACTCTCAGGTAAGTAGTTTAAATAATAACTCCATGTCAGCACAATAACAATAATGCTACCTCTGAGCAACACCTATTTCATGGCAAAGACTGCACCTGTTTAGTTTGAGATCAACTTTATGAACCAATTTCTTTCCATCAGCTAAAAAGGGAGAGGAATAGAAGTATGTCATAGTCTTATATAGATATCATGCACTGCTGGAAGAAATTAATGCATTTATTTTGCTATTTTTGTTTTTCACAATACAAAGCATACCAGAAATAATTCCAAGTACAGAAAAAGGTTTAGTTGCTGCCACCCCTATTGTAACTAGCTCCTGTGTACCAGGAACTTTCTGTGGTGGTACATAAAAAAAATTGAGGGTGAGGAAACAATGGGAAGAGTGCTACAAGAAAATAAGTATTGATTTGCAAGTATACATATAATGAAAAACCTTTGGATGACTAGTAAAAGGACGATCCCAAGCTCCATTGACATCCCAATTTTTTGAAGTTTTCAGGGTGAAGATATCAATCTCCTGTGGGATGTTATTTTCAGCAACCGAATAAAACTTTCCTGAATGCTCAAAGACATTGGTGTTGCTAATGTACTTGTTGACTTCGCCAAATCGCAACTGTTGAATCCACAAAATGTGATGAGGCATTTCAAGTCATAGTACCACCTTTCGCTAGCTATGAATTACTGCCTCTAATCCTATTTCCTCACAAAAATTAAAGAATTTAGCTAATTGTGACATTAAATTTTCTATACTTTATACTATTTTCTTGAATCACCCTTATAATTATTAGGAACCATTCTTTTAATTTCTTTCTGTCTAATAATTTAATTAACGTATCTCCATTTAAGTAATAATTAACATATGGAGTAATGATATTTTCTTATCTCATAAAAGAGCAAGAGTTTAAGAAATTAATACACCACATTTATTATTTATTGACAAAAATATTGACCAATAAGTAATTAAGAAAATTTTTTGTAAAGGAAAAGATAATAGACAATTTAAGTAAAATCTTATAATTTTTTTTTCGAAAAGTTCTTATAAGGTGGCATGAGTCCAAAATATTATCAAATAGTTGCTTGATATTTCACATGTGAGTTTGAGTGTCATATAAATGCATTGATTTTGAGACTAAACGGTACTTTATTTATGTTCCATTCAAGATAATTGTTAATTTTTTATTTTTACATTAAATTTTTAAAATAAAACTTGTTTGACTAAAATATTTTTAAGTTGATTTTTTTATATATTTTAAAATTAATTTTAACTTAATTTTTAAAATTAAAAAATATCATAATTATTTTTTTAAAATTTATTCAATTACTATTATTATTATCAAAGTCAACCTAACATCATTATCATATTACTGCAAACATCATGACTACTATTATTATTTTTTTAAAATTTATTTTAAAATTTTTATTATTTTAAAATGATTTAATTTTTGATTAAATTTTTACATTAATAATTTTTTATTTATCTATTTTTTGGAAATAGATGGATAGGATATGTATAGTTGAGTAGTTGCTAATTTTGTTCTGATCATTATTGTATCTTGTCATGGAGAGAAAGCCCTATTAAAATTTGCATAACTGTCCACTAATTTTACCTAGCAATTCTTTCAACCAATGTTAGCTAGTTATTTTGAATGTGACAAAAATGATATTAATTAGTAAGCTGACCCAATTTAGCATATAAGCAGACAAAATGGCCAGTGAATCGCCTTGTATGGCCGGTAGAAACGATGGTTTGCTTCGTTGTTTTTCAAGCTTGTATGTTTCGGTTTCGACATGCTTCTTGTTGTACAGGACCGTCCACTTCCCATCACTTGATCTTTTAAAATACAACGCGTGAAGCATTCCCTCTCCTTCCACCCAAATGTGACTACTCCTTCCAAACATTGAATTTGTTGATTTCAATCCTCCAAACAGTGGATTTGGTCCTGCAAATTATTTATGTACCCATTACCAAAATATATACATATATGTTTCAATAAGTAGCAACCAGCCTCATCTGATGCTAATTTGGATTCTTGCATGCTTTTGGATTAATTAATTAATCCATCTAACGGTAACTATATAACCCTATATAAAAGCTAGACTTTTGTTTTGTAAATTATTGTACGATTTTGTGTCGTTTTCAGTGTTTTCTCCACAATATTATATTAGAATATAAAGTATTGAAAGCATTTTGGTCCTTGGTGATGGAGTTTGTGACATATGAGTTTGTTTATATTTTCATATATTACAATAAATGATGTTGCATAAATATAGAGGAATCCCCACCATTTCTAATGTAGACACCCTCTGGAAAATTATCTGGAATTTGTCCTTCGATGGTTGTCACAACTATGGGTTCATCCAACTCCTCCACCGGAGCAAAGTTACTCTGTAAAGGTAACAGAACACGATTAACCGTAGGTTTGTGATGAGAATTATTTCCTCATTATATATATATATATATATAGCCAGGTACCTGAGATGGAAGCAATGGCTGGTCAATGAATTCAAAGAAGGAATCTACAAAAGCGTCAAGAAATTTAGCCGCAGTATTTGACATAATTTTGGGAACATCAATTTGCAAGGGGATTTCAGACACAGTTTTCTTCAATTGCTGTTCAATGAATCACATATTAAGCCAGTTTCAGTTGCAGCCAAAGTGGAGGAGAGCAAAAGAGAGAAATGTACATATATATATATATACATATAGATACGTTTACCTTAAAAGCAGGGAAGAGTGGGAGGTTGTGGAGTGGAGAATTGTGTGAGACATAAGAGGGTTTTTTCTGAATGGAACAGTTCACTGGGAATGCATAATATGAAGTGGCCATAGGTGTGGCTTAATGGGTTAATGTAGCTTGGTGCGTTTATATTCACCGTACTAAAATGGCAATGGCATAGAAAGCAAAACGCACATCTTAATATGAAGTATCAAAATCGGTTGTTACAAAATTGGGCTAGAGAGATCAGGTTCTCAGCAACTACAAGAGTATTAGAACAAAGCAAGTAATCCATGGTCTCTATTAGTTTATCACTATATAAATAAGCCAGCCCCAATTGGATTTAATTTTAGATGGTCATTGGGAGTGCGCTATAAAGGTTTCTTTTTTATATATATAAAATATAAAAAGATTCTCACACATACCAAAACTACATTGCATCGATCAACATTGAATCAAGCGCATTAAGTTCTCATATTAAAAATAAAAATGTTACTCATATATACATCCAGATACATTGTGAAAATATTCTGTTTAAACCTATATTTTTAAAGTTTATGACCGCAATAAATATTTTTTAAAACCACCATATATTTTAAAATCAAGGGGATGCGCTATTTACGAATAGGAGAGCTCTATCAAAAAGTCCACTTGTTGCATTTAATTAATTAAGAGTCTCGAGTGTAGCTAGAAAATATTGACCCATTTCGTTTGTCTTCTTTGATAATTAGATAGTGGTAGGTCAAATCATGTTTGTCAGTTTCTGGGGGAACTTGGAGCTTTCAGCCCATCGGAATATGCTTCATCAAACTTCTCCTAGTTGATACTTTTAGTTTTTTAATCCTTCTATTTTTAGATTTCATAATTTTAGTTCATCTGTTAATTTTTTTAAATAATGAATGAATTTTGTTTACTTTTTTTTATTATCTAATTTCATTAATTAACTATTAATTTAACTTAATTCTATATTTAATATGATTAATTTTATATTAATTTTTTATCTAACTTTATTAATTATCAATTATTAGATAGAAGATCAATGAAAAAAAATCAAAATTATAAAATCTAAAAATTAAAAGAACCAACATTGTTAGCATAAATTGAAAGGATCAAAATTGTTAAATCTCAACGAAAAAACTAAAAGTAAAATGCAATCTATTTTATAATGTATTTTAAGAATTGTCTTGCATTCGGTATAAATTTGCTTTGAATTTATTTTTATTTTTATTTTTTGCAAAATCTGCCTGGTATAATAACCTAACCAACGTACAAAAAGTATAAAATTAAAATGAAATATTATTAATTAAAGATTAAAGTAAAATATTGTCATCTTATCAAGAAAATTAGGCTTTATTTTTAATAAATTACACCTTACTTATCATAATTTGATCTAATTTTTTTAATGCATAACTAAAAGTATAGGATCAAGAATAAAAATTTAGAGCAAACAAGTTAGACACATAACTTCAAGATAATAAATGTTTAGAAAGAAAAAATCAGTCCATAGGGCCGGCAACAAGCCTAAGTTACACGAAAAAAAAAAACATCTAAGATACATTAAGAAAGATCACTAGTGTAAAAATAAGTTTCTATAACAGAATTTTTCCTCGGTTGTTTAGAAATCGATATAAAAAAGTGGGTTTTTTTTTTAACTTTCTACATCAATTACGTAACAACCGAAAATACTTTTTACATCTGCTGTTCTATAATCGATGTAGAAAGTAAATTTTTTTTCAAACTTTTTACGTCGGTTACTTATGCATATCATTTTATTATTATAATTGAAATTTACATTCGTTTTGGTTGTATTATATAATTTTTCAAGTTTTTTATTTGGCTACCACTGTGTTGTGCCGTCGTTTGACTACCGTTGTGCATCCGTTAGAACACTGTTTGGTCACCGCTCAACCATTTTTTTCTCTGCTTTCAACAAGTACATAGCTGATTACGACAAATTTTTTTCAACTTTTAACACTTGTTTGATGTAATTTTAAGTTATTTAATTTGTAAATTAAAATTTGATAATAAATAATGATGTATTTAGTTTAAATATATAGATTATGTGAATTCTGTATTGTTTGTCTGGTGATTTTGTGTGTATATGCAGATATTGTAAATAAATGATACGGTAGCATACCTAAACAAAACGAACATTAAAAAAAATGAACTTTCTACCTCGGTTAAAATTACAACTGATGTAAGAAGTACACTTTTTATATCGGTTGGGCCTGTAACCGATGTAAAAAGTACACTTTCTACATCGGTTGTGGCCTTAACCGACGTAGAAAGTATAACTTTCCCAACCGATGTAAAAAGTCTTATTTTCTATATTGTCTACTTCAACATCGTCCAAATAACCGATGTAAAAAGTTCACAACAACCGATGTAAAAAGTTTATTTTCCACCCGTAGATCTTGAGGGCATTTAAAACACTAAGGTTAAAAGTTTCACAACCTACTAAATAATATGTAGAAAGCTACATGTTTATCCTTAACTCAATTAACACACTCATGTAAAGAATCAACACAAAAAGATATTGAATTTATTTATAATACAATCATGCACAATTAGACATGACATGATGACATGTTCATGTTATTTTAAATAATTTTTTCTAAATTTTAATGAAGACTATTTTTTATATAAAAGAAGAGAATATAAAAAAAAAAACATTTTCCATCGTTGCACATCTTGTTTATTATTTGGCATCACTCTTTTTCCTTGACTACTCCTTATAGGTTATTCAATATCTTACATCACATATTTATCATTTTCTGTAGTTAGAGGCATCTAGTTATAATTTTTTTTTAAGTTTCTCTCTAAACCAAGATTATGAATATCTCTACGAAATTGATTTTTTTTATATTCTTAATTACGTATAACTAAACTCTTAGTTATATAGTTATGGTAAAACTAATTATATAATTAATTGAAATTTTATTTTTTTTATAAATATATTTTATTTTCTTTTAATTATATTGTTCTATTATTTTAATTTATGTTAAATTTTTTCTATTTTTAATAATTTTTAATAATTAAATAATAAACGATCATATCATTATTTAATTAATAGTTTTATATGGTAAATTAAATTTAGGATTAGAGAATTAATTTTAAATCTTGATTTCTACTAGTTAATTAAATTAATAAATATATTAATTCCTTTTATTTTTATTAATTTATTATATTGCTAGTTTCTTATCATTTGAGATAAATTTTAATAAAATAATCATTATGACATAAAGTGATTGATACTTAATTAAAATAAAATTTATAAGAAAACTAAAGGAAAAAATTAGATAAGTGGTAAGTAAATTCAAAACTTTAAACTCTTTTATTGTGAAATCTTTATTTGATTTTGTTTGTTTTGGATGTTCTATTTTTTTTTTGTTTATTTTAATTTTTAATTGCAACCAACTATTTTTTTTATGATATAATTAAAAAATAATTAAACTAATACTTGTTTATAGGTAAAATTACACAATATAAAGTATTATATTTGCAAAGTTAAAATTTAAATTATTGATTTGGTAATATTTTACAAATATTTAAGTGATTAATTTTTTTTATTTGTTTTGACCTATCGTGAAATATTTTTAATTTTTTTTTAGAAACAAAAAATTCATTCAATTACCATTTAAGTCATTGTACAACTTGTAGCTAGGTTATAAAGAATCTGCACAAAACGTTAAACTGATAACCCTATGCAATGTTACACTTATCCCATACCCCTGTTAAGTTCCCAAAAGCACCATCTAACCCACAAACAATGACACATCTAATATGCTGACTTTGACTACTACAATACTTGTACAAGATTATCATGCAGAACCGTACATTAAGGTCACTTCATAATAATAATAGAGTTCTGATTTCCGACATTTATTTATCAACAAATTTATTCTATATTTATCGAATAATTAGCCTATATTTTTTATAATTCATTTTTGATATAATATTAATGTAAAAAATTTTATAGTATCAGTAATTGAAAATAATAAAAAATTAACTTTCGAAATAATTAATACAAAACTTAACAATTTTAATAATATAATAATTTATAATTAAACGAAAGTGCAAAAAATCTTTACACTATCACTATATTAATTCAATTAGATTTTATTAAATAATTAACAACAAAAATAGCCTATATTTATTAAATAATTAAGAAGTGTTAAATGTACTGTACAAATACATGTAAATGGAAATGTATAAAATAGAAATTAAAATTTTAAAAAATAATTTAATAGATAGAATATTATTTTAGTAATAATTTTAAAATATCTTATTAAGCTTTATGTTAAATAAAAAAAATTAAATATTGATTAAAAATAAAATTTATTTAATTAAATAATTTTAAAATATTGATTTAAATTTGACAACTAAGTTCATAAAACATGACCTCAAAATAGAAAAAGGCAACGTAATAAATGTGAAAATGCGTATAAAAAATATTTTAGCAAAAGCATAAGATTCAAACTTACCATAAACATAAACATAAACGAAACAATACGTTTAAGGGTTTTATGGTTTAGCATCTTTATATGCTTTCAATAGAAACAAAAGTATGAGAATCAATACTTTCAACAGAACAAAAATTATATAAGCCTATAAATTTTGAATTTAATTTATATAAATTGGTAATATATATTGCCATCTCATCATAGATTAACATATTATTATAAATTATTAAATTTTATAATAATTGTTTTAAAAATTATATTTATTATATTTTAATTAATTGACAAATAACGTTTTTTATACTAATAATATATTGAAATTAAACTCATAAATTTGTTAAACTCTATTATATGACTGTATAAAACTTATTTTCAATTGTTTAAGGTTTTTAAAATTAAAAAAATTAATTTTTAGGGTTCATGGCACACATATTGACATATACGACCAGGAACTCCTCGTGTGGAAAGAAAAAAAGACCTCATGATTGGTTAATCAATCAAAGAGGATTTAAGAATTATGACCACCGCTTTTAAACTCATCATAATCAAAGACCATGCAAAAGAAACACATACTTATTTTTTTAATATATATATATATATATATATATATATATATAAAGATTTTTATTTTATTTAAATCAATATATATATATATTGATGTAAAATATATAATCATATTATTTGATAATGTATTTCAATCAGTTAAAAATAAAAATTAATAGTTGAATTTTTTGTTAAAATATTTTAGTTTACTTTAGTATTTATCTGTATTTTAAATTATTTTTATATTTTTTAATTTCTGATTTAAATATTTTTATTTTTAATATATTTTTATAATTTATTATATATTTATTCTTTTAAGTTTAATACTATCCTATTTTTATACAACAATATAATTAATTTTAATACATTTATTTTTTACATGATCTTAAAATAATATATTTTAAGTTATTGTTTTAATATATGGTATTTATTTTATAATTACAATGTTATTTATTTTATTCAAGTACAAAACTAAACTAATAATAAAATTTTAAAAACATAATTTAAAATTTATTTATATAGAAATTAAAAATGAATATTTTACAAAGAAGAAAATTTAATATTTTTTATCCAAAAGAAAAATACACCATATTTATAAAATTTTAATTATATATTTATTTTTTAATTTATATTTATCATTTAGTTCAATTGTTAATTTTATCAAATATTTTTATTTAATTACTAATTTATCAATTTTTAATTTTCAGATAATAATTTTAATTTTATTTTTTATCGTTTGACTCTTAATTATTTTTTAACGTTGGGTTATCTTATCTATTAATTTTGTCATATGCATCTTAAGACTAACAAGATTTTTTTCTAATTTTATCAAATAATATTCTATAACATCATTGAAATTTAAAATTTTTTCCAAGGCTTTAACCTAAAATATCTGGAAGGAATAATATTATTTATAAATTTAAAATAATAAATGTAAATATTTTTATTTAATATTTATTTTATATTCATAATAACAAGATATACAAAAAAGTTTATATAAGGATATATTTGACCAAAAAAATATATATATAAAACAATATAGAAAACCTTTTAATAATTTTTTTAAACTAAAATAGTGTTATATCTTTATAAATATTTTATTATTATTTTATAATATATATTTTAAAATTATAAATATATTTATTATTTTATTTATTTAATAATTAAAATTATTAAAATAAAAAATAAAAAATTCAAAATCATTCTTAAGAAAATAATGGCCTACTCATAACATTCAATTTCTTGGTTCAAAATATAATGATTTCTTTATAATATACTTTTAAAAAAAATATAAATATATTTATTATTTTATTTATTTAATAATTAAAATTATTAAAATAAAAAATAAAAAAATCAAAATCATTCTTAAGAAAATAATGGCCTACTCAGAACATTCAATTTCTTGGTTCAAAATCTAATGATTTCAAACTTTTCAATACTCCTACAGCATTAGTTTGGTGTGTGCCTTACAGCATTAATCGGGTTGTGTTTGGAAGAGATTTTTTTTAATTATATAAAGAATATTGTTAAAGTTTATTTTGATAACCTTTAAAAATTTAGTTTATAATTTCTGTTCCTTTAAAAAAAATAAGTTATTTAAAATAAACAAAATTTTAAAACATATAATTAAAAAATATTAATTTATTTTTATTTAATTTTTTAAATTTATCCTCAATGATTAATTATATTAAATGCAAAATTATATATATATATATATAATTTTATTATAATTTTTTTGTACAATTTAAACAAAATAGATTATTTTGAAATTAATTTTTATCTAGTATATTTAAATATATACTTTTTATAATCAATTATAACAATTTTTAATTATCTACACAATTAATTATTAAAACAGTATTTTTTTTCAGCTAATTCAAAAACACAGTTAATTTTTGGTATACTTTTAGTAAATGCATCCATTTTTCTTATTTAAAAGAATAACTAACATTTTTATTATGTTAAAATAATTTTATTAATATTAATCCTTATATAAAGTATATGAAAATAGTAATTTTTATTTAAAATAAAATATTTATTTTACATTTATAGTTTTAAATAAAAATATATTATTTTTAACTATTCAAAATTAACTTTAAGCATCGATGTAAATTTTTTTATATTAAAATTATGAGTGACTCATTCTGACTTTTTTGAAAGGTACTTAAATTATGATTTTTATTTTATTTTAAAATATGTATTTTTTCTTTTAAAAGATAATATGTATTATAGTTTAATCATTTTAATACAAGTAAATATTTCAATAGCTGTGATTGATGAAATAATTAAAAATATATTTCCTAATAATAATTTGTATTTTATATAATTATTAGTATCATTAGTAACTAATTCTAAATATGTTATTATTAATTTTAATATTTTAAAACTATAATGAAATATTAAAACCCTGATTATCAGCTCTAAAATTTTATCTAAATATTTTATGTTATTTTCAAAGTTACAAAGTTATAATAATTATTAAAAATAAATTGATATTAGTTTTAAAAGATTATGTAAATTATTTATTTTATTTTTTCAAACTTTATAGTAAATATTTAAAATAAATTGTTAATCATGTTAAAAATTATCGCAATAGAAGATGTTTCTCTATAATCTTATTATTCACATTAAAATAAATCCAAATGTAAAATATATTTATTTTTTAAAGAAAAATGTACATTTTAAAATAAAATAGAAAGAAAATATAATTTACTGTAATATTATTGTTAATATTTTAATTTAGTCTCCATTATTATTTCTTTTTTTTTTTATTTATGACGAGCTTGCAAAATATTTAAGAATCAGATAAAAATAAAGATATAATTAAAAAGTTAATGATTAATAGTATCTTAAATTTTTAAATGATTAGATAGATAAAAACCAATTTATTTTAAAATGATATTTTGAAAGAAATTAAAGATTGATGAGATGGATCCAAGAGCTGTAATAAGCAACGAATTATGATCTTCGTCAATGGTTGAATGACAGCGTGTAAAGGAACAGCATAGTGGCCTTTCTATTTTTGAAATCAAGAGTTAATGTTTTTTACAGTTATTAATTACGAAAGAGAGAGAGAGAGAGAAAAACAAACAAACTGTCAAATTTGGCTGCTGCTAGGTGCTGAATGCTGATGCTGGTGGTACACAGCGTAACACAGGGATCACGCTCCACCCAATTCAATTTTCAGTCCCAACAACACGTGTTTTGCTTCGTCTCCACCGCCAGATAAATCAAATTTTCCTTAGATGCCGGGTATTGTATTTCACATTATTTGTCTCGTATTTTCTATGTTCAACATCAAACATACAACTAATACAAGAGCTACAATCAAATACTATTTTCTTCTATTTTCCAATTGAAAAAATATCTATTTTGACTATCTCTGATAATTTGATAATACAGCAGAAGAAGCTTCCCTGGAAAAGAAAAAGGGAAGAAAATTAAAATAATCTTGGAATCCAATTTTACACCTGGCGCTTGAGCTTCATACCTACTTGTTAACTAAAACTCGAAGTAATTCCAGGAATCTTTTCATCTCTTCTCGTCTTTGTAACCTTACCTCAGCAACCTAAGAAGAATTTCAACAGCTGTTTTTTTTGTTGGTAAAGTTATTATCAGTTCCTATATGCTTTCTTCTAAATTCTCGACTTGTTTTTCCTGTCTTTTTCCCCCTTTCTCAGTATTTGTTACGCCACTTGCTTCTATGAATTTTAACTACAATTACTTGCCATCAACCGTCACGCTTCTATTCCACTTTTGAGTACTAAACGTGCAGAAGGCGCGGTTTACTTTACTTTCTTGCTACTGCTATTTTTTGTTTTTCTATGACCTTGTGCATTTCAATTGGGAGGATTTGAGGAGTGAATCAGCACAAATTCGCACCATTTTCTTTAATGTTATGAAGTTGTTTTGTGTTTCTTAGTTCTTGCTGAATCTGGGTTATTTTGGTATAATCCGCGCAGGGTTGATGTGGTGATTGGGCGGTGACGTTGTTCAGTAATTTTAGCAAAATGGGTCAAGATTTGTTGTCCATATTTCAGCTGGAAAAAAAGAGATTGTTATGGCTTAGTGGCGTTACTTTTGCAATGATTTTATCATTCCATTACTTTGAGTTTCCTTATAGTAACGTTCAACCCTCTGTGTACTCTGCCCACAAGATACCAATATTGGATGGTGTTAGATTCCAAGCTGCAGATCCACCATCTGAGTCTGAAACATTTGACAATATGACAATTTTGAATCAAGCAGATTCTAGTAATGAAAATGCGGATGAATATTTAGGATTTGATGAAACTGATGAAGGTTCCATGGCAGAAAGTAATTGGAAATCAGATAATGGTTCTGCGACAGAACAGGCAGGAAAACTTGGACTGAGCAGTTATAACAATACTATGGATATAAATTGGACAGGAGAGGTTAACATTACATCTGGATCAGGAAGTTCATTTGTTAATTCGCATTCCCCTTTTCATGCAATAACACAGACATATTTAACTCCACCTATTAGTCTTCCAACACAAGTGAGCTCAAATGTTACACATCCAGTGGTATCAAATGATTCTCAGGAAACTGATTCCGAGAAGGATGAGAGGTTCAGACCATTGCAAGATAATGTCCATATACTAGGCAACGATTCTTCTATTGACACCGTGCCTACGGAGACTAAAGAAACTCATATACCAGTTCCAGAAACAATATCAATCTCTGAAATGACCAAGATATTGATGCAAAATCATGCCTCATATCGTTCTATGGTATGTGGCTTTTTTTTCTTCATTTTATGACTTACTGATTGTACCATAGTCTTGTGTCCTGTTCTTATGCTTTTAACTTGATTCTAGAGGCCAAGGTGGTCTTCAGCTGTTGATCAAGAGCTACTGCAGGCCAGATCAGAGATTGAAAATGCACCAATTGTAAATGATGTTGAAAATCTTTACACTCCCCTTTTTCAAAATATTTCCATTTTCAAGAGGTATCATTTGATCATTGTGGCTTTTTGTTTAAAGAAATGTTTCGGAAGTATCTTCTAGAAGAAAATTTCTGTTCATGCAACCTAGAAATGTATGGATATCTTTATAGTGATAATATGAACTAAAATTTTTATGGACAGAGAGAAATTTGCTATTTATCATTCTGGTAACTTGTAAATTCCACCTTTTCGTTCTTCTGTTTTGCGATAAATAATGTTCCTTAACACAAATATCAGTGTCTTGATCATCAACTCATACTAAATTTAGTATAGTTTTTCCAAAATTTCTTAAATTTCTTGATGTTGAAGAATCTTCTTGCTGTTCAAAGGAACAAAATTAGAAAAAAAAAAATAGCAGATATGTGCATTTGTCTGAAAGTGTAGCAACAATGATACATGAAGCAAGTTTCTTATTGATACTGCTAAATTTTCATTTCTCCTTATTATCCTGTGACTGTGTTATTATCAGGAGCTATGAATTGATGGAAAGGACTCTCAAAGTGTATGTATATAGAGAAGGGGCTAAGCCCATAATGCATTTGCCATATCTTTTGGGAATTTATGCTTCCGAGGGATGGTTCATGAGGCTGATGGAAGCTAATAAAAATTTTGTTACTAAAGACCCAAAGAAGGCTCACCTGTTTTACTTACCATTCAGTTCTCGGATGCTAGAGGAAACTTTGTACGTACAAAATTCACATAATCATAGGAACCTGGTTCAGTATTTGAATAATTATGTAGACCTGATTTCCAAGAAACATCATTTCTGGAACAGAACAGGAGGTGCTGATCATTTTCTTGTTGCTTGCCATGACTGGGTAAATATGCTTCTGATCTCAATGAATGTGTCTTTTCTGAGTTAATTGGCTAGGGGAACTAGCCACAACTGTTTCTGATTTCTCATTCAATGCTACTGCCACTTTTGTGGTATGCATGCATTATGCATTGTTAAACACTCTTATCACTTTAGCCTCCTTCATTGTATCTTCTCATAAATATGCTCCTGGACTACACTATGCAGGCCCCTACAGAAACAAAGCACCACATGGCTAAGTGCTTAAGAGCCCTATGCAATTCTGATATGAAAGAAGGATTTGTCTTGGGGAAGGACGTGTCTCTTCCTGAAACCTATGTCCGCAATGCTCAGAATCCCACCAGAAACCTTGGTGGACAACCAGTTTCAAAGAGGAAAACTCTAGCATTCTTTGCAGGGGGCATGCATGGTTATGTTAGGCCAATCCTGTTGCAACACTGGGAAAATAAAGATCCTGATATGAAAATCTTTGGGATACTGCCAAAGTCCAAAGGCAACAGAAACTACATTCAGTACATGAAGAGCAGCAAGTACTGCATTTGTGCAAAGGGCTATGAAGTTAACAGTCCAAGAGTTGTGGAGGCCATCTTCTATGAATGTGTCCCGGTTATTATATCAGATAATTTCGTGCCTCCATTTTTTGAGGTTCTGAATTGGGAAACCTTTGCTGTTTTTGTTTTGGAGAAGGATATTCCAAATCTGAAGAGTATACTCCTTTCCATCCCACAAAAGAGGTATCTTCAAATGCATATGGCGGTGAAAAAGGTGCAGCAACATTTCCTTTGGCACAGGAGCCCTGTCAAGTATGATATATTTCACATGATTCTTCATTCTATTTGGTACAACAGAGTCTTCACAGCAAGAACTAGATAGATAATTTTGAAGATATGGATGGCCAAAGTACATTGAAAAAGGCTTTTGTTTAGGGAAAAAAAAAGAACATTATTTGGGGATTAACATAGAGAATAAGACCAAAGTTGATAATTAACAAGGTCATTTTATGTGTATGTTTTTGGAGTATTTGGTGTACTTAAATTTTGTATATATATATTTTTATTAATTTTGTTATTCTTAATTCTTTAAGTTGATTTTAAGTATTTAAAATAATAAAATTTAAATATTTATTACATTTTAATATTTTAATATAATAAATGTTTACTTTTTTTTAAAAAAAAACGCTATCATTTTTAAAAGCTAAATATCAGTTCTTAAGACTGAAATTAACATTTATTATTTTTTATTCTTAATTTGTCATGATATATTGAATCATTTATAATTCTCATACTCACATATCTTATGTCCCTATGAGTTTGCACTTTGATAAAGGAGCTTTGAATCTTGGTCAAATTGTGTGGGGTTTAGAGTCTATCTGGATATTCATTGGATTCCACGGAAAGCCAATTTGCAAGACAATGAAACAAATTTTATGTGAATGGTCACACGGAAAATGTGTTTTATACTTTTTCTACTTGAAATGTATTCGGCGAAAAGAAAAAAAATATTGTACAACAAGTAGAAAAGTATACATTAATATATATATATATATATATATATATATATTTATTTATTATTTTTATAACTAAATATACTTTTAGAATTTAGTTAAAAAAATAATTTTTTATATTTTTAATATAAAATATTTAATTCAAATTAATTTATATATTCTAACAATATTTAAGTTTTAAAATTAATTTAATTAAAACTAAATTTCTTCAATTTTAAACCAAACAAATACTTAATGTCTCAAAATTAATTGTATTTCAAAACATATCAGTTATAGAAATATGTTTCTTAAATTGTTTTTTAAAGAGAAGATCATAATGTATCTCAGGATCTTCGTTAATAAAATCACAATGAATAACTTCAACTGTCCATTTGAGATTTCGTAAGAACCGCGAATAAAAATGTACCTTTACAGTTAAGGTTTGGACCTTTTGAGTCTCGGACTTATTCACATGCTGGTTCCTGAATTTTCTCCAATCTTTCCATTCCTCTGTTCCTTCCTTCTTTTTTCAGTGACCTGTGAGATCCATTCTCTGTTCGTTACCTTACGAAAGAGACAATCACCAGACAAATTCCACACTATCTACATGTCTTTTTGTCGGTGCATTAGTCTCATAATTCCATTGCACCGTACTTCTCTGTTTTCCTAACCAGCAGATGTATCTCCATATCATAAGATTATCTCTTTTACCTTCCCATTACAAAAGTTATTGACTTTTCTTGGTTAATCTCATTGGGTTTGTTTCAATTTCTTCTTCTGATCCCTCTAAGATGAGGTTAGCCTATTAACTGCTGCATTTGACGATCTTTATAATTATGGCCACCCCCTCTAACAAAGATTGAATCTTGATCATGAATTTGCTGCACAAAGGTATCAGTTGTGGTGAGAAATTGGAGTTTTGATGATGGGTGTTCAAGGAATTTTCCGTCTCTGACTCCCCCAGTTAAGTAGTCTTGCTTCCTTTTCTGAGATTGTGACATGGATCGGGGATTTAGATTTCTGTGTCAGGCAGAAACTAGGAGATTAGTTTCATTCTTAGGAATAACAGTAGCTCTAGTTTTATTGGTTCAGTATTCTGAACTTCCAAATAGTAAATTTTTATCATCCATTACTGCCACCATTAGTAGTTTCACAATGGATGCATCTTCAGTTAATTCTAAAGTGGAAGGTAATAATAATGATAATATGCACCTAAATGCTTCAAAATCAAGCTCTACTCATGCATTTGAAGAGATAGCTATTAGTCCTCAGGCCTCCCTCTTAGATAAGGGTAGTGTAGTGAACTATTCAATCGCGGCCCCTGCACCACAGAAAGCCAAAGGACTTGATAGTATTGTCAATTTTACAAGCAGAGATGATGGTTCACCGATGGGTAGTGCTCAGCGAAAAGACTCAAAAGAGATTAATTTGACATCACAAGGGGCTGCATCTTCCTCGCTTGCACCACAGCCTATGGTGCCATTGCCCAACAAAACATCCTTAGATTCAGGCACGGATTCAAAAAGTCCCATGATATCTGTCACTTCTACAGCAGCTTCAGCGAAATCAAATAGAACCAATCCAGTTTATAAGGATGGAAACTTAGCTTCTTTGCAGGGTGGTAACTTGACATTCAATAAAGATAAGCCAGTGACTGTAAAAAGTTCCAAAAAGAAGCCATCTAAAATAGTTTCAATATTCGAGATGAACTTAATGTTGCAGCATAGTCATGCTTTTTCCCAGCTAGTGGTATGTCTTGGATGATGGGCCATATACGTAAGTATATATAGATTGAATCAATCGTTACTTCTAACTCATCCTTTTGATGTTTGTAGAACCCAGAAAGGTCTTCAGCTGTTGAGAAGGAAATATTGCATGCAAAATCAGAGATTTTAAAGGCACCCACCACGATGAATGATTCAAGACTTTACTCACCTTTATACAGGAATGTCTCCATGTTCAGAAGGTATGATAAACATTTATCACTTTTCAATGCACGGATTCTACTTTTTCAGCCAAACTACTGCCAGATGTTTGAATGGCTAAAATTCTGATTGAATTATATTATTGTTCTCACTCATCAACTACTTATTTCTGAAGAGTGAAATGAATCTAATAGTTTGATAGAGTTCAAAAACATCTGTATAGACCCGAAGAAAAGACTGGCCGTTAAAATAGGTTGACAAATGCATGATTCTGGTTTGGGCGCACCATTTCCTATGGGTTTTTCACCTGTATGTATCTGAGTTTGATAATTAACCATTTGAAGTTTTCACTTGGTAGCATTTGGTTTCTGTGAAATAACAGTTTATTTTAAAAAATCCGTGTCATTATCAAACTAGGTGTTTTTCCATGTCTTATTCAACAAATTAAATTACTAAACAGAATATGTGCCATATACAAAGATATGTAATTAGTTTACATCATGTTATGTTGGACTCCAGAATTAGGAACACAAAATAATGATTGTATTACAGAAACAATCTGGTTTAGTGACCAAATTTGTAGTACATGCACTCGGGGCACCAGAACCCTTACAAGGAGTATTCTCCTTCAATACACTGCTAATGGCAAACCACACTCTGAATAATCAAACCCCATGTTTAGTATGCGCATAATCATAGCACAATTACTGTTCAACCCACAATTGATACAAATAACTGCAAACCAACCACAAATAACTGGCTAAACCTCACATTACTGTTCCTCACACAAATAATAAAAAGGTTAAAATCCGTTATTGGTCCCTCAGAAAATCATGAATTTTCCATTTGCTCTCCCTTTTTTTACTTCTAAAAATTATAATTTAATTACTGTCCACTAATTGTTGTTTTTATTTACTTTCTGGTCCCTTTAAATATCACAACTTTCTCTTTTGATCCTTCTAAATGTCATGAATCTTCCATTTGATCTCTTATTTTTCAGAACTACATAAGCACTTAACAGAGAAAACAAATGGAGCCTAACGAAGGGACCATATGGGAACAATATATGTTTATTTGAGAACTAAATAACAACTTTTTAAAAATGAGAGATCAAATGGGAAAATTGTGGTGTTTTGAGGAATCAAGAACATAATTTAATCTGATAAAAATATCTATTAAGCTTATTCCTTGCTTCTCCTAACATATATTTTCAAAGGATTATGGCCTCCCATTGGTCTATCATGTGGAAAGAGCACCAAAATCCAAACTTAGATAAGAAGATTTTGTTTACATATTGTTTAATTAATTATGTGTTTCTCTTCCCCCTGTAAGTTGATTATCTTGCGTGCATGTCCTTGCTAAAAGATATCCACCTATAATCATGTCTGCAGGAGTTATGAACTAATGGAGAAGATGCTCAAAGTTTACATCTACCAGGATGGAGACAGACCAATCTTTCATGAACCCTTACTGGATGGAATATATGCATCTGAAGGATGGTTCATGAAATCAATGGAGGCAAACAAACAGTTTGTTACTGGAGTCCCTGGGAAGGCTCACTTGTTTTACATACCTTTCAGTTCAAGATTGTTGCAGCAGACACTCTATGTTCGTAATTCACACAAACGTTCAAACTTAATTGAGTACATGAAAAATTATGTGGACATGATTGCTGGAAAGTATCCTTTCTGGAATAGAACTTCTGGAGCAGATCACTTTGTTGTTGCTTGCCATGATTGGGTATGATTCTTTATGTTCATGCAAATTTTGATTAATGCATTTTCATCTCCCTTCCTTAGAACAACAGCTTTCCCTATTTTCTTGATGCAATTTATGATAAAGAATATGCTGCTTGGTTTGTTCCCTTGCCTCTCTATTCTTAAATTGCAATCTGTGACATTGTTTCACTCTTATTCAGGGAAATCGCCCTTTATGTAACCTGTAAAATATTTGCATTATTGAGTTGTGACAAATTGCAATTCCTGCAGTTCATAAATTAATAGTTTTGGACTATAGTATTTGCCACAAGGCATGCCTACACCATTATGATTGAATCATTAATTTCTGTTGAAGCAGTCTCACCAGTAATTGAGTGGAAGAATATTTAACAAGCACAATTTCTCAGGCTCCTGCAGAGACAAGAGGGCGCATGCTGAATTGCATCAGAGCCCTCTGCAATGCTGACATTGAAGTAGGATTCAAGATAGGCAAGGATGTTTCTCTTCCAGAAACATATATAAGGTCAATTGAGAATCCTGTAAAAAATATAGGAGGCAACCCTCCTTTTCAGAGGCCTATCCTGGCCTTTTTTGCTGGTGGCTTGCACGGTTATGTTCGGCCTATTCTGTTGAAGCACTGGGAGAACAAGGAACCTGACATGAAAATATCTGGTCCCTTGCCACATGTCAGGGGTAATGCAAACTACCTTCAGCTCATGAAGAGCAGCAGATTCTGCATCTGTGCAAGAGGTCATGAAGTTAATAGCCCGCGTGTGGTAGAAGCTATATTCCATGAGTGCATTCCGGTTATCATATCTGACAATTTTATTCCTCCTTTGTTTGAGGTTTTGAATTGGGAATCTTTTGCTGTGTTTGTCATGGAAAAAGACATCCCTAATTTGAGGAACATACTGCTTTCCATCTCTGAAGAAAGATACTTGGAGATGCATAGTAGGGTGAAAAAGGTACAGGAGCATTTTCTCTGGCATGCTGAACCTGTAAAGTATGATTTGTTTCATATGCTTCTTCATTCAATTTGGTACAATAGGATTTTCCATTCAAGCAAGACATGAATGATCATGTATCAATTTTGTAGAGAACTTATTGTGTAGGATTGATAACTTGATGTTGGGTAGGCATGAGTTAACAGGTGAAGCAAGAACAATATGATTATAGAAAAAGTTTATTGATTTTAGAGGGTCATATCTATCCCTGGAAATCATGAAGATCTTTGTCTTCAAAACTTGTTGAGGAATTGACCAAAGTTCTTATTATATGACATCAAAATTCAGATTAGAAAATCACTTATTTAAAAATTCAAGGAATTGGAGCTGCTCATGGGAAGCAGAAGAAGATGCTAAAGCTAGAGTGACAGTGTTTGGCAAAATTGTTAAGTGACAAAGAGCTCCTTTTATAAGCATGTTTATTGCTTTCTCCTTAAATAATGGCTTTGATGGTTTGTAAACTTTCTCCGTTCAAAGAAGAAAAAGGGCATTTTGATGAACTGCATATAATACGAAGAAGACAGCTCAAACACAAGATTTAGCTTTAATAAATAAAATCAATTTTCATGTTTCAAACATATTGCTTAACTCGAGAAACAGATAGGATGAAATTTTTCTGTAAAAAGCAACCAACAAATTGTTTTATTAATATCCTATTTTGTTTAATATTGAATGAAAAATAATAATCATTGATTAAGAAAATTAAAGAAAGTAAATATCTCTTTCAAGTAAAAAATAATTAAAAAAACTTTTATTTAATTTGATATAAAAGCTAATAATAGATGCTTACAAAAATGAAGACATATATATGATTTCATTATATATATATATATATATATATATATATATATATATAAGTTATTCTATTTTAAAGAATAATTGAAATTTGCTGTATGGAGATAACTTTATCTCATAGATTCAGATTTATCAATCCTTAATTTTTTTTTTGTTAAATTTTTATGTAAGATAGGATTATTACAACTATTAGAATAATTTTATACGAGAATTTTAAATTTTAAGTTTTGTTACTTTTTATTTTATATAAAAGTAATAATTTATAAATATATTATCAGTATAATTAACTATTTTAATTAATTAATAATTAATGGTGACAATTAAAGTAACTACTTGGGCACATTAAAGGTTTTTTTCACAAGAATTCCGATTCCCCTTTTAACAAAAAGGGCGTAAACGCGTTGTTTTAAAGACGCTACAAACACGCTACATGTGTTCCGCGTATGTTTTAAACGCACTACATTTGTTCCGATCACGGTACATGAAAATCAGTGAAAACAATGTTTGAGGAAGTAAAGAACATCCTAAACGATGTGGTCCCCACCTAAAGATCTCTGTTCCCTGAAAATCTTCACCGTCTTTGCAAGATCCACCTCTGTTTATTTTTCTCCTGCATCTCATCTCATCACTCTCACACCTCACCCCGTTTTGCTTTTACCTTTGTACGTTATCCTCTCTTTCTTTTTCTTTTTTTTCTTCTCTTTGGGTATCTTGGTAAAGAAAAGGAAAGAAATTCATCAAGAAAGAAAGAGAAAGGCAACGGTTATGAATTGAAGAAGTCTAAATCGTCAAAATATTACCAAAGAATGAATTGGGTCAATCGGATCTGATGTATAAGCTATTGTAGATAATTGGCAAAGGCGTGTTATGGCTACAGAGACCAAAAGCACTACGGTTAAGCTCAAGTCAAGTGCCCAACATGTGTCTTCCAAGCCCAAGATTGATTCTTCAGCTCTCAAGAAGAAGGTGGATACCTCAACCAGACACCCACCTGATTCTAAGATGAAATCTGTCACCACTGTCACAAAATCTGAGGTATCATTGTCAATAAATTCAAAAATAAAAATCCCTACTTTCTGAATTATTGGATTGAATTCTTATATGGGTGGTTTGAACTTTGACTTTTTGGGGTTCTCAATTCAAAATTCATCAGCTGCTTTTCGTTGACTGTTAATTTTAATTTAATGTTGCTGTGCTCACTGCTTCTTGAGGGAGTAGGGTTCAGTGTTCCCAGAATGGTGATTTGTTAGGAGAATTTGCATTTGATTTCTCTTAATTAGTTTTCACTTGTTTTTTCTTTTTTTTCTTTAAAAAATTGTAACCATCAAACATTTCTTATCTCAATTAAAATGTGTTACTTTCAGTTAGAAAGGTTGTAACTTGGAATTTTTGGTTTGTATAATCTTGAAGGTTAAATCAAAATCGGCATCATCATCATCATCCAAAACAATAACAAAGACAAGAACTACCAAAGTGAGAGAGAAGAAGGTCTATAGTCTGCCTGGTCAGAAACATGATCCTCCCGAACAGGTTCTGAATCTATCTCAGTTGATTCCTGGAATTCATAAACCAATATCTGCATATGGTAATCAGCTCGTACTAACCCTTGACATTTTTTTAATACTTTCTGTTGACAGAAAGAGCCCCTGAGAATTTTCTACGAGTCATTGTCAAAACAGATACCAACAAGTGAAATGGCTGAATTTTGGTGAGTTTTTTTTTTTTTCATGTTAACCATCCATTTTCACTTTTACAAAATGAACATACATAGCTTTTTAAATAAGTCTTAATGAATTCAAAAAATTAAGCTGTAAATTCATTCATTTGGATCATATCTTATTGTTGAAATCATCTTCATTTCATGATGTGTTATATTTTGGGGTTTTATGAACCATGTTGCTTGAATCATTCTCTGGACAATTCTGATACAATATTCCTAATAAGGATATATACTTAGGTAATTGTGTCCGGCTGGACTGTTATATGATGTTAGCTCGGTTTCATTTAAAATATGTGCCTACGCTTTCCATTTAGGATAGCCATTTGCTAGACTTTGACCACCACAAATGTTTTGATATAATTAATCAAACTAATATTTCATGCCATTGACATCAATTTGCTTTAAATGTTTTATGAAAAACTTGTACTGTCTATTGATAAGTGAATTTGGTTATAAAATGACTATGGTCTCCATTTGTATCACCAGCTCATTCCTTCCATTTGTATGGTAGCGCATTTGCGACCACTTTGTTTCTCTTCATTGCATAAAGATCAACATTTTGCTGTCGAAGTACCAGATTACCTGACATATTTGTTTTCCTAGATTGAAAGATATTCCGATAGGAAATGTAATTAATATAAAATCATTCATCTGTCTTGATATGTGAACAACTGATTAAGTACTTATTCATTAATCATTAAGCTCTTATCAAATGAGAACTTGCTTGTAAGCTTAACTTGGAAAATCTCAATTATAACCTAAAAAGAATTTTTAAAAAGATCATAAATCACTTGATGAAGCCCAAAATGTAAATACAACCGAGGCCTGTATCACTTTGATCTCACCCGAATTCGATGAATAGAAGTATATTTTCATTTTTCAGGATTATCGTCTTCTTCTCTTCTCTCTATAGCTTGCAGGTATCCATCATCACTTTCACAGGCTCAAATAAGCTCTTGGAAACACTTCCTATTAACTTAAAGCTTTTGGAATTATTGATCAATGCATAGTATTATAGCCTTTATGACCAAATGATCCAGAATTTAATCCTTTTCACCTCCTTTCTTCAAATAAAACGATGAATATCAACACATGGTAATTAGACTCGTGCATTATCTACTTCAAGTCCTAAAAGCTCTTGCTAATATAAACCAAAGACATAACAAATCCCATATACAGGGTTTATTAATATATTTCATATATTTTATATGGGATATTTTATCAAGCTATATCAGTGTATGAGTCTTGAACCGATGATGTTTTGTATTCACTGTTCAGTTGGAGTGTTATGCTGTCGTTTTCTGAATTTTACGTGGATTATATCTTGTTAAGAAATAACAAACTAAGGTGTACATAGAAAACTCTTATGTGCAGGTTAATGGAACATGGTTTGCTGTCTCCTGAAAGAGCTAAGAAAGCATTTGAGAAGAAGCAGAGGAAGCAAAAGGAGCTTCGGACAGGAACTCCTGTTAAGTTATCAAAGCCCCCTCCTAAGACTCAAACTTCACAGAAACAGCAACATCCATCAAAGAATGGTGATATCAAAGCCAAGAAAAGAATTGTCAACGATAGCGATGACGATGATGATTTCAATTTAAGTCATAAAAGAAGAAAATGGTAAGAAGGAAAGGTTGGTAGACATGGATGGTGTTTATTTAAAAGGAGGAAAAACAGAAAAGGGTAAAATAATAAATGAAAGAGAGTAAGAAATGTTGTAAGAGAACCTAACATTTATTAGATTAAAGCATTCTTCATGTTTCTAACTTACCAATACAATAAGGGACGTGCAATTTACGTGTCTCCCTCAATCTACATTATGACAATAGAAACAGCTTCCCTTCGTTACCTCTGCCCTTAGATTAACAAACATATTTTTACATCACAGTTTGTTTGAGTAGCCTTTCTTTCTTCTTACATTTAAATGTATGATATTACCTTTGAATTTGAGATCTTTGGTGTTCTTTCTTTTCCTTTTCCCTTGTACTTGAGCTTTCTGATTTGCATAAATAGTCTTGAAAGTTCCTCATTTGGTTTTCAACATACAATTAGTAAGAAAATGATAACATAACTTGTGAAACAAAAAGGTGAAAAGGGTAATGTTATGGACGCGTATTCTTTTTGGTGTGTCACATCACCTTTTTAAAGTAGTTAATATTATGCACAATCAAATATACGTTTGTCCCTGGGCCACAGGTAAATGTATATATATATATTTATTAACACCATTGTTGGGCAAATGGATGCGATTCTACTTACAAAGGTTGCTCGATCGTTAGTTATGATAATTTATTACTCTAAGTTAGGATGAAGAACTATCCTCCTTTGTCATGTGGGCCTATCAATCAATGCATTCAGAGGAATAATAGGTAGCAGTTTTGTTGGTGACATGGAAATTACTAGGAAACCTGCTTCACCAATTGTTTTAAGCAAAAATCTAGGACTAAATAAAATTATTTTGCATTCACAAATTAATAGCGTTTGAATGTATTTAATAACGGTATATGTAGCACATGCATTGTTCCCCATTTTTCGGTACACAAGACATGAGTTGGTCCTAATGTAGTTAGGATTTTGATTATTAATGAGGGTGTTTTTAGCGCATGTAGTTAGCTTGTATGTATGCTTAATTTTTAAAAATGAAAACCAAAAACATTAGCATAAATGTGGTTCTATACTTTTTTTTTATTTGAAATCTAAGTCTATATGTTAATATGCATTCGTATATATTTTGTTAAACATTATTTATAATTTTGTATGACTATAAATTAACCTTTTTTAAATATAATCATGAAAATTTTGTATTAATTAAATAACTTAATTTTTCTTTTATTATAATGATATTATTATTTTTATTACTTTAATTTACATGTGCCAATAAAGATTCATATATTTGTGAATATAGATCACCATAAACATAAAGCCAACAATTGATACATCTTCAATTAGTTCCCTAATGACTAGATAAAAACTTTTTTTATGTAAAAATTAAATTTCAAATAATGAAAAATTCAAAGTTAAGAGAAAATTAAAAAGATAAAATTAATAAAATGCTACATTTAGATAATGAAATCTTGTTCAAACCTTCCCTATAACCTAAAATTAAATGTGCAAGTGTATTTTTCATTATATAATGGGTGTGAGAAGAGTGTAAGAGCAACTTTGTTCATGAAAGTTGCTTAAATTTATTATTTTCTGATTCCACCAAACATTTTATCTATTTTTATGTTAGATAATAATTATTATTTATATCTGATTTTTAATAATTTTTTATTCCATTTTCTTACTTTTTCTTTTCTTTTATTTGTTTTTACCTTTTGGTGTAACTACTCAAACTGGGATACAAATCCCATTTTTCGTTGGTGTTTCACATCACATAATAAAGTGCTTAAGCAACTTTCGTTTCTAATAATTGAACTCTAAAAAACTTATAAGTTCCACAACCTTTTATATCTTTACTTTCCATTTTTATTGCAACTTAAAACTTCAACTTATTTTTATTTTAAAATAATATAAAAACATAAAAATATATAATATATTACATAATAGCAAATTTATTTCAATTAAATTTGTATGAAATGCTTTTTAAAATAATATAAATATAACATTTTGTTATGAACTAAAATCATTAAAGTTTTTAACGGTAATTTTTTTTAGATACACTAAATTTGAGATTGTGCAACCTTTCCTAAAAGGAAATTATGCAGCGGGAAACATTTTATTAGAGTTTATTTTTATTTGTTATTAAACTTTTTAGCAGACTGGATCTGTTAAGAATGGTTGTTTAACAGGAAAAGTAAAAAAGCAACCACAGAAAAGGGAAAGGAAGAAAAATAAGAACAAAATCTATATTTAAATTAGTAGAAGACAGAATAGATCAATAGAGTGTGTCTATATTCTATTATTTGGTTTATAAAAAAAAAAGATAAAATAAAACGGATCTTATGCCATTTAATTCCATTTTCTTAATTTTGTTGTCCCCAAATTTTTTATTTAATTATAATATTACAATCACATCCTTCACCTAAATATTCTTTCCCACACAACTCTATTACAGCTTGCATCCATTTTCACGCTGCAACATATACACTGTGCATCTTGTCCATAAAGACTCAATCATTCACCCATTGTTGGAAATCATCAAACATCTTTTAATGTCTTCCACGAATTAGCAACCGAAGCTAGGCATGCTTTATCACCATAGCAAGAAGTTTCTTCTGAAGCAATATGTATGCATCTGATGTTGACCTTCCTCAGATAAAATAATTATTTGAATTTTTTAAAAAAAGGTAATACTCAATACTCAATTCTGATTGTACTTCATTATTAAAGTTTATATATTAACTTTAATACGTTTAAACAAAATTATTCCCATTTGTAGATGTTAGCAAAAAAAAAATGAAGGGGAATAAAAAAATACTGCAGTTATAATCTTTTATTTGATAAGGTATAAAATAAAGAAAATATAAAAAATAAAGAAGTTGAGTTCATTCCATTTTATTTACTTTCCAAGTAATGGACTAGGAATATTGTTCCATTCCATCATAGAAGACTCAAATAATGGAAGTAAATTATTTTATTTTATTATTTTTCATCGATCCTTTTCATTTCATTTTCTTTAACCAATTCAAAGGAATATAGTGGATGATGAAATAGAAAGGAAATGAATATATATAAAAAAAATGATAATCTTGTTATATTCTATACACCACCAAGAAAGGAAAATTAATAGAACAAATTACATTAGCATTTTAAGATTTATTAAAAAAATATTAAATATTTTATTATTATTTATATTACTTTAACCTCTTATGTGTATATAATATTATATATTATAATTGTATTTATATAAATTAAGAAAGTTTTGTATAGTATTAAAACATTGAAAAAGTATAAGATATTTGTATATTTGTGATATATGTAACTAACAGCCATGTACTCCACTAGGTTGAGCTGCATCAATTGAGTTTTGCAACACTTAATAGAGAAGATATACCAAACATGAGACATGATCATTACATTTTCTTTCTTGACTGGCAGGTAAATTGTCCCATATCTTTGACTACAGGGTAGAAACTGGTTATACATAATACAATACAAATTCAGACGCTACACTGACAAATAATACATTATATAATGACAGGAAGCGTGTGCTGATATTTAGAAATCCAATCCAAACAGGCAACCCATCATTGAGTACACATAGTTTTTTATCCTGGAAAATAATTTAAAGCTATATCAAAGGAAAAAACTGTTTGTAATAAGATTCTAAGATTTAAAGATGGGTTGGAGATTGAGCAAAAAAGTTATAGGCTCAACTGTCAAGTTCTAATGAGAATTCTCAATCTGAAAGACTTTGCCAATTAAGTTCCCTTAAGCCAGATGAGTTACAAACTGAAGACTGAGGTTGGGTGTAGAATGTGTACTGTCCACTGTGAATCATTGAAAAGAGTATGGTAAACTTAAAAGTCAAAACAATAATGTGTCCTCTTTTGTGGTTCACCTCCCAATACAACCATAGGAATCCTGGAACAGAAATCGAATTCATTCATCAACTCAAAGATCTTATCTGGAGTGGCCATGTCGGGCCTTAGCTTGATCCATGCCTTCACGTGGCCCAGATGTCTCATCGTTAACGTTCTTTACCCGTTTTTTCTCAAAGGAGAAAAAAATATATATATGTGGCATTCGTTCCGTTCCAAGAGTTTTCCTTTGTACTTGTGTGCAGTGCATATGGATCTTTATGTGTTACTGTTACCAGGCCCCTGTAGATCGGAAAAAAAAAATAATAATCATTTTATGGATCCAAAACAGGTTTCCATCAAAAGGCAACAGCTCATTTTGGAGGTACAATATCACACTCATGGTACTCATACTTGGGAAAATATGGAAGCGCACTTATAAAACAAGTACCCCATAGATGAATTATTTATAATTATATTATTATTATTCCACTAAGATTAGTTTTTCTCTGTTCTTTGTATTTTTCTCAATAGTATTAAAAGAGCAGAAATCCTAATTTGATGATAATTATGTAGACTCTGATTCCGTCATTAAAATAAAAAATAGGGAGTAATTTATATTTTTGAATAATAATTCTTAAAAAAATCGAAGATTATTTTGGTTGTTATATATTGACGTAAAGCATAAAATGCAGAGACCGTAGGGGTGGCAGAAAGCTATAAAGTTATGAGTTATCAATCATCTTTGGCATAGACTTCTCGGTCTATTTCATTTGCAGAAGAATACAATAATGGCGGTGTAAATTATAAGGATTTGTAACGTGTCAAATCTTGATAATAGGAAAAAGGGGCCCTTTAATAAGTTTGACACAGCAATGTCACTTGGAAGTGTGGGGTTAGTCCATTTATTAGAGTTAAATCACTGTTGACAAACCCCACGTGGCAAGATGGAAACACCTATAGCGCACCATAACCATGACTTCCCTTTGCCAACACCGGCGTAACGCGGTTCGGTTGGGACGCATACGGAAGAGTACCATAAAATTATTATTATTATTATTATTATTATTGTCTATATACCAATATAAATTTGATCTTTAAAAACATAGGATTGGATGGATTTTCACTGTTGTGAAAACTGGTTGAAAAGAGAAAGTAGGAGAAGATTAGCGTTTAGTGAGAGAGAGAGAGAGAGAGAGAGCATGGATTGGACAATTTAGGCGTGGAACACCGGCAAACCCCATGAATTTAAGAGGGATCTAATCACATAGTAATAAACCGAAAAGGAGTAGGAAGAAGCTGAGAAAATATTGCATCCTGTTAACGAGTGGGAAATAATAATATAAGGTAAAAGGGAAGAAATAAAAGAAGGGTCCAAAAACCTAAATCATTGCTGGCCCTGACTTTCTAGTTTTAAAAGCACTCACATGCAATGGTTTTGGCCACTTAATCACCTAAGGAGGCAATCAACCCCCATGGTGGATCGAACTTGTACATGTCCAGTTACACATTACATACTACTATTACTACTACTACTCCAACAAATAAACTATTTCTGATCAACCAATCCATCAATCAATCGCTTAACAACCAAACATGAAGGGGTTAGACCAAACATAAATGCCTTCCACCTGTGACCAGGACCCAAAGAATTGGGAGCCTCAAATCAAATTCTTGGAACAAACATGCATAGCCCGTTAATATACCTACACATGCAAAAGAGAAACACAATTTTGATTTATTTAATTATTTACCCCGAAGGAAAAATATCAATTGGATGGAGAATATGTAAAGTAAATGAGAAGAGGCCAAAGGAGAGTATTATTAGAGCGTCCTTGCCACCTGGTTGTGAACGTTCATAAATTCCACAGGCCAAACCTGCCACTGCCATTTATGTACTTTTTACGGAGTAAAATACTAAATTGTAAGAGAACAAAATGGGGAAATGAGTGATGGTGAATTAAGGGAAAGGGGGTGACAATGAAACAGAACAGAAGAGAGAAGAGAGGGGGGTAGCTATGATATATATTCATATAGAGAAGGAAGGAACAGAAAGGGTAAAGGAACAGGTAGAAAAAAGAACGGAGGAGGTGAATGGTTAAAAAGATAAGTATGAAGGAAAAGAGGATAGGGAGCAGGAGCGGGAAGGTTAAGAGAAGGTTGCGTGGCAAAAGAAGGATGAGTTATGCCCGGTGACTCATTTTTCTCATGTGGGTCCTCCACTTCTCACTCCTTTGTGTCAAATTGTGAACCTTTATAAGTGATTGAGGGGAAAAACAAAAGTCACAGCTTACGAATCATGAGTTTCCAAACGAAACCAAATTAGAAACTCTTCCTTCCTTCCTTCTTTCCTTCATTCATTCATTCATTCATTCTTTCCCTTCCTATCCTTAAGAATGGATGTTTCGCCACAGAACTCAAACTCAGAGTCGTGTCCAGCAAGTTCAAAGAAGATAAAGCGCATTCGAGACTCAAACAAGCACCCGGTGTATCGCGGAGTGAGGATGAGGAACTGGGGCAAGTGGGTGTCGGAAATTCGTGAGCCTCGAAAGAAATCCCGCATATGGTTAGGCACATTTCCAACTCCTGAAATGGCGGCGAGAGCGCATGACGTGGCAGCACTCAGCATCAAAGGAAACAGCGCCATCCTCAACTTCCCGGAACTCGCAAACTCTCTACCACGCCCTGCCTCACTGGCTCCACGTGATGTTCAAGCCGCTGCAGCAAAAGCCGCGCACATGGATACCTCTTTGGTTTCTGCAATGGACTTCTCCTCTGCTTCCGATGAGTTGAGCGAGATCGTTAAACTTCCATCCTTGGAAAGCACCGACGTGTCAGGGGAATCACAAAGGGAATTTGTGTTCATCGATTCCCTTTCCCTTGATGCCTGGACGTATGAGCCTTCCTGGGAAGAACACCACTTTGGTTTTGACACTTTGCTCTGGAATTACTAGCTTCTACAATTTTCAATTTTCAATTTTCTTTTGCTTCTGTCTCTTTGTATTGTGTAAAAAAATTATCTCCTCTTCTCTTCTCTTCTCATTTCATTTCATTTCCTTTCCTCCTGTTTTACTCTCTCTCTCTCTCTCTCTCTCTCTCTCTCTCTCTCTCTAAGTTAAGCAAGCAGCCACTTGTGCTTTTTCTTTCAGGGGCTGCAATTCCCCCATTCCTCTCTCTCTCTCCTCCCATTTTAATCTGTAAATGTTTAGAAATAAAGTGAGAGCAGCACTTTTGTGTTCCCTGTTTTTGAATATTTTATCTTCTTTAAAAGCTTAAATTGTGTGCAAGTTTTGAAAGTCATTCATAATTTAACTGCTTGGAAGTTCAAACAAGGGGGATATTAAGGCATATCCCTCTGAATTCTTGAGGGTTGATGGCCCTTAAATGTTTGTGGTTTTGTTATGGCAAATGGAGGATTATGATTGGTAGAAGCGGGTGAGTTGTGCATGTGAGGGTGACTGTTTGGTTTTCATCAAACAAGACACTCACTCATGTACTCTCATGTACATACACATACAGTTAACGTCCACCTCTCACATCTTTCCATCCCAATTTCCTTTCTTCTTAAACTTAAGCTCTGCTCCATCGGTTACGGATGCAAATTCCAATTCCAATCTCTCTCTTTCTTCCAACTTCACTTTCATCGCTTCGCATACACTCACTGTCTCTTACATTTTACTCCCATAACTCATTCTTTTTAGCACACGTTATTCCCACTGGATCCCAGCTTTTTTTTTTTAACGTTACCAAAATAGCTTATGTGTATTCCATCAACGTTTACTAATCTTAAATCTCATAACTTACTTAATACTTTCTCGCTTTTTTTTTTCGTAAAATATTTTAAACAATTTAAATATCAATGAAATCAGTTATTTTTTTAATTAATATTTTACAGATTATTATAACTTGTTAATTTTATTCTCTTTTAATTTTAATATCACTGTTAATATTTATCTTTATTAATATTGATTTAAATTCCTGACTGCTTCAATTATATTAAGAATAACTAGAGAAAAAATAATAAATATTTTATACAAAAGATTACTATTTTTTTTTGAAAAAATATCTTATATAATAGACCAGAGCAATAATATAAAATTTTAAAATCCAAAAAATAGGGGTCATGATGAATCCAATTCAACTTGTAATTAGGACAAATTGAATCATGAAAATTACAATCCAATTGTTATCAGGTTGGGTGTTAAATCATGCATTTTCCATCCAAATAAATTTCAACTTTCTATTATACTTTTTTTATTTTGATTTTTTTATTAATATTTTTATAAAATTTAAATATATATGTGTATAGTATGAAACTTTGTCTTTTTCTTGATGCATTTTCATTTTGATATAAATATTTATTTTAATAAATTAAAACTAGGTTAAATCTGTTGATCAAATCCGATTTAACTCGACTTTAATTGGATTGGTTCGGAACTAGGTTAATAGAAAGAAAAAATGGACCAATAAATCAATAAAATGGAGTATGGAGTACTATTTTACATTTAATGGTATAAAAAATACCACCATAAGTAAATGAATACGTTAACAGAAGATTCCCCGCGATTTGTTATACCTTTATACAAAATAAGTAAGATAGTTTTCTTAAGGTAGTGTTCTTCAAATCGTGGGCTTTTCTAGGTACATAATATGTTGTAATATGTAGAGTGAGCTATCAAAAAGATTGAAAAATCTGTTATGGTTAGACTTTAGATGCCATATTATGACCACAAATAGCACCATGGAAAATGTCCACGTATGGTTTCAAGGGGTAGGGGTTTTCCTCTTAAAAGGATCCACGATGACAATCAACGACCTTTTCTACCAAAAAAAATAAAGTCAGAAGGGCAACGTCAGCTTTTATAACAATGAAAATGTAGTTCAATGTTTCATCTTGAAGCAAGCCAAACTCAATCTCCTTTATCCTTTTCTCTCTTTTACTGAATAATAAATACAAATTTTGATAACCAAAAAAATATATCTACATGCTTTGAGGTATCACTCGCAACAAGTTATATAAACTATCTCATGGATTGTTTTATATATTATGTACACATATGAAATTTTAATTTAATATTTAATATTCAATTGAGACTTGTGATAAACCAATGGTTAGTTCGAATAAAACATATCTGACTTTTTTTTCACTAAAATTTTGAATTTGATTTTGTATATATAAAAAATTATTACAAGAGTTAATTGTATCATCTTATATACATTTTTTAATTTAAATAAAATTATTTTTTATAAAGAATACATGTTATTTAATGTAAACATTGAAATTAAATAGTAAATTTGGCTCAACAAATTAAAATATGAATACGCAGTACACCAACCTAATGTTTTTGGGAAAAGGAATTAAGTAATCGCTCAACTTTCATATACTAGCATGTTTTGCTTTCAAAACATATTATTAAATAGCTTAAATAAAAATTGAGATGAATGCAAATTATATACTCAGAAAAAAAAATATTATTAACATTTCACTTGATAACAATGGGATATGAGTGGTATATGCAGTACGTGGACATCTGAACAGCTCTCGTGACTCGCATTACATTAATGTTCGTCAAAATCACTATTATTATGGCAACAGCGAACCGAGTGCTTTATTTTGGTGGGCGATAAGGAAATATAGAGGAAGCCAACAGAGAGCATATAAATGTAAACATTGTTTGATAGCAACCTTTTTCGTACATGTACAAAATACATAATCTTTCTCCTCATTAAGATTATGATTATGCATGATGATTAAAAAATTATTGTTCTTGATAAATTATTATTTTTTATTAATTAGTAATTTAAATTTTATACAAATAATAATCTTCAGAGGTATGTTATAGTTCAACATAAATTCTCATCCTTCATATTTTGAAGAAAAAAAATTGTTTAGAAGATGGGATTTTTTTTTCAAAATAAAAAATGTAGATCCATAATGCTAAGCTTCCAGAGCTTGCTTCTAATTCTTTATTTACTCATCCAAAATCTGATGCGCACAAAATTAATAGATAAATATTTTAAGAACTCAAGTATGCCAACCTTCAAATTGTCTTTTTGGTTTAAAAAATATAAATGCTTCTGCGCCAAATTAAAGAGAGAAATTATTGTACAAAAAAAATTACATAACCATGAGAGGAAAATGGAAGCAAAAGAAAGAAAAATTTATAAAAATGTTGGTGATATAAAAAAAGATAAACATAAAGAATAATATTATAAAAATAATAACTCAGAAAAAAACTATGAAGGTCTAGAGAATACATTTTCTGATTACAATATACGTCCAAAGAATAAACTAATAACAAACATCAGCAACCGCCATGAAAGTAATAATGTTGTTATATGAAAGATATTTAATTAAAAAAATCAATTAATACTTAATATATATATAGAGAGAGAAGAGGCGATGTCCTTTCCTTAATTTATAGCTGATCCTGTTTCATCATATTTAAAATAATATAATGAGACCAATATACCATAATGAGAAATAAGTTCAGCCGTGCATTTTATGTTATGCGGTTTTTGGTGTTTGTTTAGTTAATCAAGGTTGCTACTTAATTAATTGTCAGGTACGCCAACCATCATTGTTTTCTACCCTTATTATAATAAACATTATGATCAAAACATATATATATCTTTTATTATTGTTAAACCAAAAGAGTTAAAAACCTTTATAATAAGGAAAAATCTTTCTACACACGAGGATCATCAGTAATTTACACTCGGATTTATTTAAATATAAGCTGTTAGATTATTATTTTTTTAAATTCCTTAACCGTTAACTTTAAAATGTAATGTTGAAATATGAGTTTATCATTGCTTTTATAATAAATAATCGGTATATAATCAATAAATTCCTATAATTTTGATAGAAAGGTGATAACAGAGCACTGTTGACTGTTGTGTCTTCCGATCCCCCACATATTTACACTCTGCATGTGTACGCTATACGTAACGTATTGTCATTGTCATACCGCGATACGTATACAGAGGTAGGGTCTCTGCCTCTCTGCCTCTCTGTGTGCCTTTCATTTGTCCATTTGAAGGGGGTTCAATTTGGGCTTAGGGAACTAACAATGATAAATAAATATATTAATTTTATTCTTTATTTTCATTTTATTATATATTATATGTCTTATTTTTTTAATTTTTTATCTCTTTTGTTAGGATGTATCCATCTTATTTAAAACATTTTTGAAGAACATACTTATATATATAGATTTATCAAAACATTTAAAATATTTTTTGTTGATTTGTTAATAAATAAATAAATAAATCAAGTTTAAATTTATAAAAAATTTATTAATTATGTTTAGGTTGATAAAAAATTTATTAAGTTTATTTAGGAGTAGTCCTATATACAGAAATTTATTATAATTATATGGTTTATTTTAATATTATATATATATTAATATATAAAAATTATATAATATATTTTAGGTAATAGGAGTTGTTTTGGAAGGTTCTGCAACATAAAAAAATTATATATATATATATATATTAGATTTATTTATTAATATTTTTATATTATATACTTTTAAATAGATTTTTGATTTTAATGAATTTTAAAATATATCAAATTTTAATGAAAGAAAACTATATAATAAATAATAAATATTTAAATATTTTAAAATAGATCACATTTAAACACACAAAATATTATTTGATTTGACTAATTTTAAGTGGAAATATAAGATTTCTTTATTATTTTTTTCTATTATTGTGGCAACGATTTTTTTTATCTATATTTTGGTTTTAAATTTGAAGAGTTATTTAAAAATATTTAAATTTTTTAACCTGAATAGAATCGTGCTTTAATATTTAAAATTATTTCTATTTGTTATGTAAAAATATTTTTTCTCAAAAAAAAATATTATATTAATATAACAGAACTTAGCTCGCAAGTTATAAAAATAAATCAGTATATATCATGGTGTTTTAGTATTCTACCAAAAAAATTATATTAAAGACGTTTGAACTCTTAATATAGAAACTTAAACCACTTTTTGAAACTTGTTTTTAAATAAAAAACACACAATTTATTAACATGCAATCCCGCCTCCTTTTGTATGTGTTTACTATGTTGTCTCATAATTGATTTTATTTAGTTAAAAAAGTATAATTGTTTTTGGATAATAAATGCACAATTTATGAATTTCATACTCAATAAAAAAAATTTAATAAGAAAGTTAAAAAATTAATTTCTTCCAAAGTTTATTTTACACGCTACGAAATTGATTTTGGGATAAAATAAAAATAAAAACAAAAACATGCCAAACGATACTTCGACACTTTGCAAAACCAATGTGCTTTGCCGAAAACGATGGGAAACAAACAGGATCGGAGATGTTGCAGCAAACAAAGAATGTGTTTGTTTGTTGGGTTTGTTTTAGTGTCCAAATAAATAACTGTAAAAATCCAATCCAACTTGAGTGAATGAACAATTTTTTATTAATTTTTATCTATTATTTAAGGTAATAGGATATATATATATATATATATATATATATATATATTACAAGATTATAGTACATAAATGAAAATAAATAAATTAAACTAATATTTTTCAAAAAGGACGGACAAATAAAATAAATGTAGCCTAAAATGTACATTAAAAAACGTGTTTTTTTTTTTTGCATTGATTTCTATCTAAAATAAGCATGCTGCAAAATGACATTTTCTTTTACTAAAAAATAGGTCTTTTTGCAATCCATGAAAATATTAATTCTTAAAAAAATGCGGAAGAAATTGAGGCTTTAAATTCAATGGTTGATTTGCATGTGAAATAATTGAGGATTTAAGGATGTTTATATAAAAGAAAATTTTATCATCTTATTCAATCTTTTCTTTTTAATCTTTAAGTGTAATGGTGAAGTTTGGACAAAGCAATGCTACATATATTTAACTATATAAATGTAAAAAAAAAAAAAAAAACTATATGAATCTATCATCTTCAAAGAAAAAAATTAAAACCATTTATCCTTTTTTCCCCTTTTATATACCTTTTATAAAAGATAATCCTACTTCAACTTAATAGAATTACTATAAATTTATTGAGTCTAATAATTAAAATGTTTAATCTCTAAATTAATTCTCATCAAATTTTTTAACTTTAAAACTAATTTAATATACATTAAAAATGATATGAAATAATTTAAACAATCTCAAAAATTAAAATTAGACTATCCTTTATGTGAAGAAAACAAGGTGTCACAAAGTAAATAATAATAAAAAATCTCGTGAGTTTTAACGTTTGAGATTATGGGTTCGGGGTTAAGAGATTAGAGATTTAGGAATTAGGGTAAGTCTTATTTTAGTACTTGATTTTATAATTTTTTATTTTTTTTTAATTTTATAAAATATATTTATTTTAGATTTTTTTCAACAAAATAATTTTTTTTCTCAATGTCAGTTTAAACTTCTAAATATAATGAAACCAGACTAAAGTAAATAATATTGTATTATTTATAAAAATAAAAACTAAAATAAATATAAATATAAATATAAATTAATTATTAAAGTGAGAGATATATTTAATTAAATTTAAGAAATAAATGTGAATTTATTCAAGGATAACGAAAACCTCCAACTATGTTTTATCTACCTAATAGCGAGCAATTAATAATAATTTAAAATATACTAATGTTTTATACTATTATTTAATCATAAAATATTAATTTTAAATAATTATTTCAATGTTACATTTATTATAATTTTTGATTAATTAATTTTATAAAAAAATTATATTTATAAAAAATTAAATTAATAATAAAAAATAAAAATAATAGTTTTATTTATTTTATAGTTAAAAAATAATTTTATATTCTTAATAAAAATAAATATTTGTTTTAATAGTATAATTCAGATTAATATTTCAATGTTAATTACATTGTAAAGATTAAATATGTTTTTTAATTTTTTAAAATTTCATTTTTAATTTTTAATTTTAAAATTTTTAATTTTAATCTTTCATATTTTAAAATAGATTAATTTTAATTTTAAAATAATATATATTTTACTTGTAACATCTACCGATATTTGATATTTGATATATACTTAATAATAAAGAATTGAAATTCATCTCTTTTAAAAAATATAAATCAAAATTAAAATTTTAAAAAATAAAAAATATATTTAACCACAACTTAAAATAAATTTTATAAATAGTATTAAACTGTAAAGGAGAGAATGTAGCATCTTGCCATGGTCGCTCTTTATTTTGATAGTCAAAGACTTGGCTGCAGTTGTGAGTAATTAGCCACACACTTCATCGTGATAGATGGGGCTACCTTAACCCAACCTACGCTTTCCAATCGCATTCTCATTCAGTTCTCACCACACCACACCAATTCGTGCCAGCTGATAATTAAATTAATCCCTCAGCACCTCTATTTCTTTGTCAAAACATTATTCCTCAGTGACAAACTATTATTAGAAGTATTATATGGGGGTAAGATAAATTATAGATATATAAAGTCAGAATATGAGTTCATTTTTAAAATTAAATTCAGTTAAAACTTAATTTTTAATATGGTATTAAAATTTATTTTTAAATTATTAATAGGTTACTCGTATATATTTATAGTCTAGAGATAACATTAATTATAAATATATAAAATGGAAGTAAATCTGATTCTATCAACTAATTTTTAAAATTAAATAAGATTCTCCCTTGAATTTCTAATAATACAACACTAGAGTGATTTTTCATTTGAAGTAAATATATGTAAACCAATAACCCTTTCAGCCAGAATATATATGGAACGGCCATCCAGAGATTTTGTGCATATCATCATATATATATATATATATATATACAATTCTATTTTCTAGTTTGTCCTTTCTGTAAAACAAACAAACAATTAAATAAATAAGAATATGCATATATCCATTTTGTAGTATTTAAAGCTAGAGTCCCCCTCAAATAATTGAGAAAGAAAATATCAAAAAGTAAACCTTAATGATGATTCTAATTGTATATATTGGGATCCTTGATATCTTATGAGTTTCTAAAGTTACTATTGCTTAGCAACTAGTGGCCAATTTGATTTGATCTATCAAATTCCCTTTTCGATATAATGATATATACGATGCAAAGCACTGCAACCATAATCAGACATGCAGCAGCAGACACCATTATTTTGAAGCGCACTTCCCTCCCTCACAGTCCTACTTTTAACGGGAAAAAAACAAAAGAAGATAACACAATAGGAAAGGAACTCATTAGTTTATCATATATTAACTATTTTTTTAAGATTGGATCATAATGATATATATATATATTTAGAACTCATTTTCTCGCTCTTCTCCGATTGAAGTACTTCATTTGTTTATAATTGAAGGACCGGACAGAATAAATTCCTAGTTTTATATTTGATTTTTAAATGACTATGAAACAAAACTACACTAAACTAAACTAAAAGTATATCAGTCTAACATTTTAAAATTGTCTCTTACTAAATTAATATATCGTTTGGTTGCAAGAAGACAGGATAGAAAAGGAGAATTATAATGTTTGATTTAAATTTCAAGAGAGAAGTAAAAATTTTCTTAACCTAATTTTTGTTTCTTTCCCAAATTTAGAAGATTTGAAGGAGAGAAAAAGTGTATTTAAAATATTTAGATAAAAAAAATTACAACAGTTAATTGCTCTTTTCTATTTAAGTAATCAGCTAGTTAGTTCGCTAACTATATTTGTCTCTGCAATGTTAGTTAGTTAGTTACTTACACCCCTGAACGCTCTGTATACAAATACATCACAATGAATTAATAATTTAATGAAATCAAATTTCAGTTTGCACTCTGTTGTATGAACCAAACTGTTCCAAATTCCATCGATATTAACAAAATTTCTTGCAGTGAGTGCCTTGCTTATTCTCTCTTTGTCCACCTCGTTCAGAATAACGATAAAAAAACTAATACAGTGAGGCCTAATTTTTCACTTAAGCAAGTTGCTTATATAAAGAATGATATTTACACATGCAAGTGGCACCGTACAGCATTACCAAGACATGGAACGAGAGAAGCAATTAATCTCATTAAACTTGTTCAAATAGCTAGCCCATAAAAAGCTCACTACCGTCATTGCTATAGTTATGTAGATAGGGGTAGGGTTTGAAAACATGGGGTATAGGTTTTGATAAACTTATAACTTTAGTAATTTTTATAAATAATAATTCGGCCTATTTCTGTTAAATAATAAATGATTTTAATTCAACTAGCTCCAATGCTCCCATGTACATTGCGCGGAAAACCTTTTTTGGCAATGTCATGAAGATAGAGATTGTCCTTATTTTACAAACTCATTATGGCATGGATTGATTAATAGTTTAATTAATACTTAATTTGAGATTTATATTTTACCCATCAAGGTGGAAGAAAATGATTTTGTGGTGTGTGGCGTTTGTACCTCTGACATGGTAGTTTCAGTGTATGAAAATTGGTTCGGTGTGGTTCAAACGATGGTGCAGAGAGGTCAATATATATCACAATCAGTGTCCGCCACAAGTTTGTGATTCAATTTGATCATTGAATATATAAAGGTCACGTATGGTCCCCTGACATTAATTAAATAAAATGAATGAATGAATGAGTTGCTCTACCCCTTGATATTATTTAAATATAAATTATCCCTTTCCTGGTCTTCAATTATTCAATGTGATATTGTATGTATGTGCAGACAGACACAAGAATCAATCTTATCAAAATAATTGAAAGCGAAATTTCTTGAGAGCAAGAACCATTCCATTTTTGTTTGTTTTTTTAAGCATCACTGTTTTAAGTACAGGAAGCGTTCCCCCGGGTAATGAAAGAGAAAGAGAAACCTCCTCCTACTATTCAAGTTGACATATTCGCTACTTGCATGACCGACCATCACCAACACAAACAAGGATCAACGTTATTATACGTAGTCTATCATCATTCAACATAAACACACTTCTACTCATTTCTCTGTTCCCATCGAATTGCGTGCTGTCAACCAATATCCTCTATTTCAAACAGACACTCATTCTCCATCATCATTACCTATTTAATCAAACCTCATATTTCTCCTATAATATTTTAATACAACTATTTATTTTCTTTAAGGTTCATACTTAAATTGGTTTCCGCTAATATTTCTTGGGAACATTTTCATTCTTCACAAAACTGATAAGAAACACTTTAATCTTTACTATTGTTGGATAAAAGAACTTTAGATGTTTCATAATTATAATTTTTTAAAATTATTGTCATGATATTTTTTTTTAAAAAAAAATCGTATTGAGTGAAAATTTTCAGAAACTAAATTAAATATTTTGTTTATTTTTTTCTTATCTCTTCTGATTATATAAATTTTTGTACAATTTTTAATATACAAATTATTTCTCTTCAATGAATTGATAAACATTGTATATATAAAGAAAACAGGTATATTCAATTATAATTTATCAAATTTCAGTAAAAAAAAAAAAAGTTTGCGTAAACAAGCTAGATGCATGTGAATATGTTTTCTTTGGACATTTTCTTTGCTCTTTTTATAGCGGGAAAATATTTCCTAATGGTTACAGTAATGAAAGTGAAAATATTGGACTGAATAATTAGGATGACTAATGTGTTCATTATACATTAATAGCATCCGTTAGACATTAGTAAATCTTTATAGTTGACTTTCGATAATTATTTATATAACCAATGGTATTTAGTCTCAATGACCGATCGAGTAAGACTCCAAGTGAGGAACCGTGTCCTAGACGGTCATCTAGGACACAACCCCTCAAATTATGAGACATATTTTGGGAGAAATAGGTTAGCATAAATATATTTGGTAATTAGGATGATTGAATTAGACTCATATGTCAGAAATATATATCCTTTCAAGCATCTAAGGTACATATTCAAATTTCCTTTTCTGATCCCTTTGTCTTCGTTATTATGCTCCACTTAAATCAGTTATAAACTGAATAATGAGATTTGCATCATTTGTGAGCTTTACTATACCTAGTTACATATTTTTTTTTATTACTTTATAAAATAAATTATTAAATTAAAAAAAATGCATACATTTTGCATCATTTTCAAACCGCTGGCGTTGCTTTTTCCAATGACCCAGTGTGTCGACTACATATCGAACATAATCCTCAATATTCAGCAAAACTCAGACAATGTCTTCCAAGCCACAGCCATACTCAATCTCTTCCCACCACAGTGAGTCACAGAATCTAATCAAATGATTCATTCCCTCTTACCATTGGAATTGTCGATGTCTGTGGAATGCGAAAATAATATTGTGGAATATTAATGTAATTTGACATTTTTTTAGAACTTATTTTTGAGTTGGCTTGATTAATTTAAATGAGGGGATAGCAAAAGCGAACATAAAAATTTGTCTTTAGAAATAGGATCCCGGACGAGATACTTAAACTCAATTAATGCTAAAGTTAACATTTGTACCAAAACAAATCTTGATAGTGATCATGTTAAGAGCACTCGCATTTGCTTTTGATTAAAACGTAATTGGAAAAAGTAATTGCAATCACCCAACTTATAGGTTGCGTTAGGATTAGGGTGCAAATATTTTAAATCTTTACTGAATCGATCTTTGTCCCCACTGTGAATTCTAGTTCTTCAGTGTGAACATTACGCATGCACTTCATTGCCGCGTCAATTTTGGTGGCCACATGTTAAATGGTGAAGACCCTGTGAGAAATATGGGGAACTGTATTTAATTAAATTTAGAACATTGACGATATATAAAATTATTATTATGGTTATTAAGTTTTAAATTTATTTTTATAATAGTCAAATTTTTAAATATGAGAAGTTATTTCACCATATCTCTAAATATAATAATTTGAATTTTACTTTTAAAATGCCATATATAAACAGTAAAAATATATTAGCAATTAATTAATATCACTCTGTGTTTATATAATATTTGTTTCATAGAATGCTGTCTGTCACTTTCACAAGTATGCATATTTTCAACAAAGTTACGACAAGTGATTGCATATTACAAAAGAAAAAAAGGAAAAAAAGAAGAAGGTCAATCTCAATTAAATTCAATAAGGTGCTTAGTGACATGCTTACTAATATATATGCTATAAAAAAATGATTACTTTTGTACCGCCATGTATCCAATAAAATCTTTAAGTCAAAATAAACAGAAGAAAGTTACGAAAGAGAACATTTTCGAGCATTAACCCGCCACTAACTAGTGTTGAAATATTATGCAAATTGCAAAGACGCAAAGGAAGAGCAAGAGGGAAATTAGCTACCGAGTCATTATCAAGAAAAATGATCCATCATGATGTCTTGGCATTTCTCAAAGCGTTTTTGAAGTTTACATCAATCAAAGCTTCCAATTCGCACTTTCTTTCCCTGTGGACATGCTTCGTTAGTCCTTACATTTATGAGCCATGGAGCCCAATTCTTGTGATTTTTAATACGTCATTTGTAGGTATTTATGACTGTCTGTATTCTTATTACCTATAGCATTAGAATTAAGTATGTGTTCTTATTTCATAGAATATTGAGTTGACATAAATAATGCATGTATTTTATGCACTGTTTTACACGTCATTTGATAATATAATATTCAGAATTTTGTTAATGTATTAGTTTTCAAATTAATGCACTATTTAATTAATTTTTTGTACAATTATTATTCATCTATATCATATTTGGATTTTAGGAGTATAAAAATATGCGCGCACACACACACTATATATATATATATATATATATATATATATATATATATATATATATATATATATATATATATATATATATATATATATATATATATATATATATATTGCAGTAATTATTCCTATACACTTATGTAATTGGTGTTTAAATTAAAGTTTTAAACCTTTTAAAAATTAAAATCATTTTTTAGATTTAATAATCCCAATTATAAAATTTTAATATATTACACTTTAAGCCTAAATACACCAATTACTCCTGATACTTTCTCATTCTTTTCTAAATAAAATTTTTCCTATTTCATTAACTTCCTAATTAGTAATCTATTGTGATTAAGAGATATTGCGGTGATGGTAATACGTTTTTACATAAAGATGGCGATGGTGATAATAACCAATGGAAGCCTAGACATAATGAAAGTATTGATAGCAACCATGATATCAATATTTTGCTTTGGGTCCTGATTTTGATCTCGTTTTCTTTGTATCTCAGTGCATCTTAAATGGTATTTAGACTTACTTTTTCCTTTTGTTTTCTCTTATGTCTATTATCTAAGACAGACGCCAGAGGAACAGTAGAAATTGTCGGATAATCATTGGAGCTGAAAAATGGTTTGTATATTGGAAGAGGACAGATGACAATGTTCTGTGCAATTTAAACAATAATTTCTTTTCTAACACACAATTATTAAGGTTTCATATCCGTACACAGACCATATATGATAATTATAGCAAGGTTTTATTAAAAATCATATTATTCAATATATTGATAATTTTAAATGTTATAGTTTTTTAATAAAAAATTATTAATTTTCATAAACATTCTTTTTCTATTTTGTTATTTACCAAAAAAACACGTGTAGAGGCTTACGAAATAGAGTACAGGTTTATGTGAAAATCTCTTTACATTAAGAATATATTTGCATATATAATTAAAGGAATACTATTTATTCTAGAGGTAAGTCTTACACATTTATTTTTTTAATAATTTTTTAAATATAAACTTTATAAATGTAGCTGTAAAATTATGTAATATATCTTAATGTATATATCATATTGTAGATAAATTAAATATTTACAACTATATAATTTTATGATATATAATTATTTATATATTTAAAAATATATATTATACTTTAAATTATAAAATTTTATAAACTTTATCTATTGAATAAAAACTCTTGAAACAATAATTAAATTAAAAAAAATTAACATTTAAAAAATGGTTATTAAATAAAATATTTAAAATTTTCTTCTAAAATAAATAAATCCTTTTTTATAAAAAGATATTTTTCTACTTATTTTTCATTTGAATAATGGATCGCTCGCACGGGCTTTTGTAAGGTTTGTCCACATGTGCCCGTGCATATATACTAAACATCATTGCATAAGCAGAATTTAATTAGTCAATGCAAATCACCTTCATTAATGACTTCATTGTGCTAGAACTAAATACATTCAACGTATGGTCACGAAGGGAACTGCTACATATATAAACAAATAGGAAAAATTCTTAAAATCATGCAATAGGGCATCTTTAAAGTTCTTGTCCACCAAAAGATTAATATTTTATATGCCATTAGTCTTGTAATCTCAACTTGGATGATGAATGTTCAACGAAAGACAATAATAGCAAAATGTTTCCTAGATTAAAAAAATTGTTCAAGCGATGAAGCAACCTCAAGAAACTTAAGTGAAGCAACTTCTGAAGAAGGCATTCTTTAGCTTGAGAAAATAATATCTCCATCATTGCAATATAATGGATATCAATCACCTGTTTGATTATCCAGGTGAAAAAGATGATTATTTAGATGTCCAAAGCTTAAAAGAAATGACAGCTAGTGTATCATTGAAGACGTTGTTGGTGATGATGTTGAGGATGCATGATTCAGTACTTTTGGAACCAAAATCATGCGAAAAAAAGCACTCAGAGGCAATACTCTTTACAACTATTTGCTGTAGCTCGAGAACACGACGCCGAATCCTGTCAATGCAGTGAGAAAAATTAGGCATCAAATCCAGCTAGCTAGATGTAAATTTCAATAGGAAAAAAAAAAAGGAGAAAAGAACAATAGATACATACTTACTAAATGGTCACAAATATGTTTATAATTTTAGAGAATTATTAATTTATGATATTGATACGACTATAAATTCATCTAAAGTTATCCCTAAAATATATTACTTTATTAATTTATCAAAATCAGTAATTTTGCATACAGGGCAAAGTTGAGACCAAAAAAAATTATTTTTTTAGGTTATTAATTTATGGAGAGTACATTAATTTACGGTATATAATGATTTGAAAGATATCTGGTAAATTATTTGTTGAAATTATTTTGGAAGAAGACTTTTAGCAGTTGAAAAAGACCAATAGTTAATTTTAAAAATTTTCTCAAAAAATTACGAAAAAATTTAAAAATGAAATAAATCAAATACACATAAACTAGTTAGAAATTAAAAAAAAATGATGCTATCGTACGTATTGCAAAATTTGAACGGACATCAATATCCTCTTCAACAATATTAATTTTCCACGGCCAAAAACACTTTTTCTTTTACTAAAAACAAAATACATACACATAAAACAATACTTTCATTTATACAATAAAGCGGAATTGCATTTTTGTTTCTTCAACCCGTAAATGAAAATTGTAATATTGAAACTGGAAGGGAAATGTTAGTTGTAAGTTGTTCCAGAAAGAAAAGAGTTAGAGAATTGGTCTTACTTATATGCATATGATATAGAAGGGATTAATTTGTATCGTTCTTATATATGTCTTCCAATAATTATAAGAAATCAAAAATAAATTTTGAAGCTACTTGCATGCAGTGAAGTGTAGAGAGAGAGGTTAGTGATTCTAAGAATTGAGAAGAGAAAATGGGAGAATTGATTGGTGTGCATGATGGTACCTAAAAGCCTATGGCCAACATCAAGACATGGGCACCCTATCCACTTCATACGGTGAAAACGAAATAATGAATAGCAGTGATAGTGGAAAATATCTTAGGAAATACTACAAGAAATAAAAATCAAAGAGGATTAATGAGTGCCACCGGCCACGAAATTGGCATCGGGTCACAGTCCCTATCTCTGTGGCCACATTTCCCTTTGATAGCGACTGTCGGCATCATTCTAAACCCACACGTATTTGTCTTAATCACCCGCTCAGCTGGTTTCCGGTACATGTTCATACTCTTATTACTTCGGATCATAATAATTATGCACCTTTTTTTATTCATTCTAATTTTTAAAATAATATACATAATTGTACTTTATTCAATTTCAGTTGTAATTTATAATTTTAATAGATTTAATTTATAAATAAAAAATATGTTTTATTAACGGTTACCTCTATCATCCATGATTTTCATTGATAATGTAGTTTTCATTTATTCGAGAAAGATTTTATGCGTCACTAATTATGAAAAAAGTTACTAAAGTCAAAAGAAAAGTTAAAAAAGCATCATCTGCATTTCGCAGATTAATCTTTACCTGTTGATAACAAATATATATATATATATTAAGAAAAAAAAATGACACATGATCATTTATTAAAGGTTAGTTGAATATTAGAATATCAAAATTCAACACCGTCGATCGACGCTTTCGATTTATAAGCTGCCATTCGTATCATCATGTTTTGTGACCACTATCAATTCAAGTAGACAGGTATCATTTATTTGACGATGTTTTCATTATTATTTTACATTTCAATACATTTCAGAAAAAAATTTACACTCTTTTCCAATCACTACTATTAAAATTTTAATATAAAACTGAACCCTCAGCTCTGTGTGTTACTCTCATTAATTAGTAAAAGGGGTTGCACCTCCTCATCATTTGTTTTCTTTGGTCTCATAAATAAAAGACCTCTTTCTTATGCAAGAGATTGGAGTGCTCGATTCAATAGGAATGCTGATTGTTCAGCTAACTCAAGCCATACTGAGAGTTTAATTTGTTTGTAAAGAATTCCAATCCTTCGCGAAAATGCCTATGAGATTGCCTTTTCTAAATTAGTTTAGTTGTTTTGGCTTGCTTTTATCCCCCGTTTATTATTAAATAAAATGAGGTGTATTATTCTCTGAAAGAAGAAGGCTTTAATTTCCCTTGAACATTTATTTCTTATCACAAAAAATGATAATAAGGTGTAGAAGTTATGAGATAATTATATAATAAACGAAATCCTAAATCTAGAAGTAATATAGTAAGATAGGGATATATTTTTTTACATGCTAGTAAATACTAAAGCAAACACCTTTTTAGTACTTAAGAAAATCCTATACAACGTTATAAATGTAGAATAACGATAATGATAATCAAGGACGCAACGTTCTTTTGTACGGAAATCTAGAAGCTGTAACTAGAGTAAAAGTTATGTTATTTTTTCTTCTCTATTTTTATATTTATTTACTTTTACAAAACTATACATACATTCTCTGTCTTTAGCTTTTTAAAATTTTTCAATTAATAATTGAAGAGATAAGTGACTTTTTTTCCCGTGGGCTAGCTGTCCACTGCTTTATAAGATGATATAAAAAAAAAGTTGTCCATATTAATATTTTCTTCATTTCTTTAACTTTGTCGTTTAAAATTTATTTTATATAAATTTAAAAAATTAATTGATGTATTATTGTAAATAAAATATTTTTAATTTATTTTTCAATTAAATAAGAAAATAGAGTTAAAAATATTAAATAAATGTTAAAAATTAAAAATAATAAAAAAAGTTAATGGAGGAAGTATATTCCTATAAGGCTATGACAGTTAATATTCAGAATTTATTATATGACCTATTATCATAGGGTAAGAGGGAGGTCTATCCTCTCTAGCAGTCATTGTCTGGGGCATAATGGGAAAAACCAAAATTTAGGCTGAGAATGAAGTGTGCGTGACAACCATTTTGCTAAATTGACTGTATTATTTCTAATTTTTACTTTATTTTTTTAGTTTGACATGTTTTCAAAACTTTACCATTTCCTCCCCGCAAAAAATGGGAATTATGATCAAAAGCTGCATCGTATAATATTAAACGTTAAATTTAGTAAAACAGTATTTTCAATTTTTAACTAAAAAATTATATTTTATTTATTTATAATTTTATCACACATTTAAAATTTTTATTTTTATAATAATTATTTTTAAAATATATTTAAAATCATATTAATTTATTGATTATGTAAAAATTTGTATATTAATAATATAAAATTTAAGTTTTTATTGTGATGATTAATGTATAAAATATTTTATATGATTCAAATATATGTATAGATAAATTTATTAGGATTAATTTAATAGTAAGAAACTGTGGATTAAAATAATTTTATATAAAAATTTCAAATTTAAATTTTATTATTTTTAATATTATATTGAAATATATATATATATATATATATGTAAAAATAGTTATATACATATATATATATTTATATTTTAAATAATATATTATATTAAAATAAAATAGATTAATAAAATATTAATATAAAATTTTATAAATTTAATTTATTATATAAATATCTTTGAATTTAATAATGGTATTATTTTAATAAATTTGATATTTAATATGGTTTAATTCTATTTAATATATCAAAAATAAAATATCATCTTTGTAACTCTATATAATAAAAATATTTTAAAAATTAAAAAATCAATTAATCAAATAATTTATTGATTTATCTCTTAAAATTTATGTGTAAGTCGTGTCTAAAATTATGGCAAAATGAATTAGTGGATTTTTAACTTGAGTGACTTGTGCAATTTCACCATTATATATTTTTAATATTTACTCCCTTAAACAAATTAAGTTTCAAAGTTATAACAATTTCTGTGATCTAATTATAAATTATTATATTATTAAAAATATTTATGTTTATGACAATTGTTTAATTCCATTATAGTATTAATAAACATTAAGTTAAATACATCACTAATTCATTAGATAGCATCTTGTCAAATCTAATTTCAACCTTTAATTAAATTTTTAAACTTTTAATTAATATTTGTTCTATTCTTCTTACAACCTCCATATTATATATATATGGCTTCGATACATTGTTCTATTGTTCTCAGTTCTATTGTTATCTTTTATATCTACATAGCAAAAGTATTTACTAAGTATTTTATGAAACTAAAAATTGAATTTCTACATATCATATAATATTCAATTTGTTTCTTGGAATATTACATAATAATTTGTATATAACCTTGAAATATTATATACATAACCTTGCGTTTTTTACAAGACAAATTATTAATAGGAACGCAGGAAGTACTCCAATCCATATAAAATGAACTCATTCACCATGCTATAGTACAGTTCATATTACATAAATCCTACTCCTTTCCCTATTTTTTACAATAAAGCATAATGCTTGCAATAGGATTATTATTCCATTCACAAATCAAAAATGACCACTAGGACACTTCTTTTAACCATAACCAAGATCTAACTTTCGTCAAATCAAGAATAACCAAAGGGTCAAATTTTGCCGTTTGGTACCTTCCATTCCATATATATATATAGTCCACAGTGCATCAAAAAGTGATATTTTGCTGATTGTGTTAGAACCAAGGAGAATCCTAGCCAAGCGTAGCATTTTTGCCAAGCAATACACAACTTTACATGAAAAAAAAAAAATGAAGATGTCTTCATGCATAACTTTACACAATTTTTGCCAGCTCTTCCTTGCATAAAACACATACAACTTGATTGTTTGAAAAAGCAATACCTCTCTTTTGTAAATTGGTCGTAGTGAGAATCCGATCCATCATGTTTTTTCAAATTTTATTTTCCCTAAACGTTTGATTCTAACCTATTAAGCTGGAACTTATTAATGTATATTACATGAATATTTTTATTAAATGTTATTCACGTCCACTAATTAAAAAGAACTGATGGAATTAACATCTCAACGATTTAGGAACTAAAATAAAGTTAAGAGGCCATACTAAAAGAGGCTTACCAAAATTAGAGATTAAAATAATAATTTATTTAAAATTTAACATAAATAGCACTATTGTTACCTCTGCGGCAAACCGATCCCACACAGCTGAATACTTTCAGAATGGCCACGTGAAATCATTATAATCCATTTGCGTGTCACAGCTTGTTATTGGACAAATTATACATACCGAAGAGATAACATCAACATATTCCCAACCTTCTCATCCCATATATTAGACTTGAATTTCGTAAGCTTAACTCAAACATTTTCTTAGAATGCTCAAAAATTACTTTGAAGGTTCAACATATTTTTATACTCCCCAAAGTTCTTCACCAGCAAGTCGGCAACATATTCGAGAAAGGGATTGTACATACACGGTTGGATACCTGGTGTGACGGGTGTTTTGATGCTTACTATATAGGTTAATTATTATAATATGGATAGAGCTTAAATACAGTTCAATAAGTATTATTGGTGTCAATTTTTTACTCAAAATGGGTATTTCATCTTAACAATTATTATTTTTAATTATCTTGATAACTAAAATTGATACTAATAAGAAAAATATTAATTTTATTTAAAAATTAATATCGACATTACTATATATATAATATATCATGCATATCTAAATTTTGTCTCTGTATGATGAAGGAGAAAGTCTTCAAGGTTTGGTATTTTGTAACTTACATTGTTGATGAGTTTCAAGATTTATGTATAATTGCTGCTAAAATATGGGTAGTCATTAGGATGACAATTGATTATTACTTATTATTAGTCTTTTTTAAAATGCTAATCATGACTTTGATGTATATTAATTAGTCTGCACACGCACCAAAGAAATATTAATTAGTTTGCGGCTTGATCGGGAAGACAGTTGTTTCTTTAGTGTAAGTTTATAAAAAAAATTAAACAAAAAATTTAATTTTAATATTTATTATAAAATTTGTATATTATCAATTATTAAAAATTTTAATAAATATAATTTTTAAATAATTATAATTATCACTAATTTTTAATGATATAATATTTTATAATTAGATAAAAAAAAAAAAAAAGTATATTATCAATATATTTTAATTAAATTATTTAAAGAAGTTAAAAAAATTTAAAGAATGGCCAAAAATCTTTCACGCTATTAACAGTCTATGTCAGGGCCGTTAGAATTGATGCATCAATTGACTAACCAAAAGTTTAATAGTGGCAATTATTTCATATATTTGACAAATAAAAATCAATTTGGGTGGCTGTCAAAGGATAGTTGAAAAGGCAGGCGAAGGCTACTCCACTGCTGTAAAGCATGTTGGATTCATAAAAAGGAAGGTTAGAATTTTTAATTCTTTAGAAGCCAATAGAAATAAATATAGATTATATATCTTGAGTCAATAATATTTTAGTAAAATAGTTGTGAAACTCTCTAATTTAGAAAGAACTTAATTTGGGTCGAGTTCATATTTTAATGAGTTTTAATTTGAAAAATTTCCGTCTTTCACTGGAGTTTCGTACCACCGTTATTAATTGTTTCAATGACCAGTTTTTTAGATAAATAGAAGCGAGGAGAGAAAACGCAAAGCATAGAAGAGGAAATTAAAATATGTTTGAGTTTGAAATGGTGCCACGCCACACCTATATATCAAGATTTGAAATTCTTCTCTTGAAGACAATAACAAACAGTTCATATGGAAAGAAATTTGCATCAGTTGTATAATATGTTAAGATGTAATTTATTTTTAATGTAATAGCAAAAAAGTTATACTTATGTCCAATTATATATTTTATAATATGTAATGAATTTGAAATTTTATATATGCACTGATATATATAGTTATACATATTATAAGATGCATCACTATAAATTTATATATTACTAAAAAAATATTTATATTGACCTTACATTACGAATATTAATTATTAAAATTTTAATACCTAAAAGTATATGCCAATGTCCAAATGTGTCTTATTAGGATAATTATAAAATTATTTAAAATTTGTAATATGTTAACAATTTAATCTAAACATTCTTTGCTCGCTGCACTTTATTTTCTATATTAATTAGGTATAGTAATTTTAATATTATTTACTACAAATAAATAAATAAGAATATACATACTATACAATTTATAGGATCTTTTTACATATTAAATAATCTGAACCATGTTGTTTTTAATGTTATAAGTAAATCATACAAGTGAACATTTAAATCATAATTGTATGTAGTACGAAAAAAATAATAAATACAAAAATGAAATGACATGATATTATGAGTTTATTTTTAGTTTTATTTGTGAGTAAAAAAAATTTAAACTAAAATTAAAACGTCTGACAAGTTTAATATTTAATTAAAATATTATGTGTATGTTTTAACTTTGCCCCCCTCACCTCCTATTTATTTTTATTTACAATTACATCTATTATATCACTATTATTTTTAGAAGATAAGACAAATTATAATAGATTTAAAATATTATTTGATATTTTGAATATAGCATCTGCTTAAATAAATATATGAAGGTTTAGTTCAATTTTATTTAGAAATAATAATATATATTTTTCATTTTTAAGAAAATTTTGAAAAACAAAAGGCAGATTTTTTCAAATTTTCAACTAAAACAAACATATCCCGAACTTGACCAGTTAATAAAGAGATTATTTTTAAAGCTCTTGATAAGTCATTTAAAAAAATTAAATCCAATATTATAAATCTATTTTATCATATATAATCAAACTAACGTCAATCCAAATTCATCACGCATTTTATGAAGCTAGCTCGAACGCACATCATGCCATGTATATATTGGCCACATTTTTCACTGTCTGGTATATTTTTCTTTTGATTCCATATAGTTTTCTTGTGTCAAATTGAGAAAGATGGGTAAAAAAGGTTAAGGCGTTGACACTAGGTTGTCTTCTGAATTGGAAAAGATGAACCTTGTCAAATAAGAATATATCCCACTAATCCAAAATCATGAAATTGTTCGTTTTCATAATTTAAAAAGTCCAAAAGCTTTTTTGTTTTTCGATATTTTTTATTTTGTATAAAACAAGGAACATCAAGAAGTCCCTCAATTTTTATTTTCTCTCCCTTCGGAAGCACCTAGAAATATAATCCACCCGCAACTTTTTACAAAATAAAGCATAAAAAACCGAACCTCGCTTCTTTAACCTATTAATATTTTAAGTTCATACTTATGTTTTGGGAAAGATAAAAATATTAATTTTGTTTTCTAGTTATTGCCTTGTAAGATTATTCGGGTTGATTTTGGAGACACAAAACCTAGAACAAAAATTCCTAAATTTTGAATTTGGATATTGGTATAACCCTAATTTTAATTGTTAATTTTTATCGGCCATGATAATTAAACACAATGGATATCTACATTGGCATGATTTAATAATGTTAATAGCATGTAAAAGTCATGTACAACATCTCTGTTACTTTGCCGGATGAGACTGATAAAAAGGATAAACTTGACACAAATAAAAATTAAAGGAATAAAATAATATCATATCATATCAAAATTTTAAAAAATAAAAGATCAAAAGGGTTAAATCAATAATTTAGTCTTACTGGAGGCTAGTTTATATTAGCATCAATAGAACTGTAGTTTGATATATTTGAAGAAAAAATATTATATATGTATATATATATATATATTGAACATAATTTAGTCTTTTTTTTAGACAATGAAACCAAACATATTCTCATTCGACTTAGACAATGGGTGTGTCGTCTGAGACGAAAAATGATAATTTAACGAAGTTGCTTTTAACAAGAAACTTACATAAGTCCATGTGGCCTTAATATTATTCAGTTTTTATGGCAATCCTTCTGCAGGACTCATCTACCCTATCCACGATTACCTTTATTTGGCTTTTTTCATAAAGCAGAAGGTTCTTTTTCCCCGTTTATGTAACCATGATCTCTACTTTTAAACTTCATTCCATTCTTGTCACTTCTATTGATTCTTTTGTGTGTTCTTTTTTTAGGTAAACTTTTTGTTTATATCTTATGAACATATGAAAATGACGTCAATAATATCTTTTGTTCATTGTTAAAAATTGAACAGAACTGGAAAATTTATCATTACTTTAAGCGTAAGAAACACATGAAAACTGAAAGTTATAATGCTTCGTAACTAACGCATTGGTTTAAATAGTATTATAGTAGTATTATGTTGGCTTACAATTTTAGTCAAAAAATATTTAATTATAAAAAACAAAAAAATAATTTTTTATAAATAAAGGAGTCAATAAATTAAATGTACATAAATTAATTAATACCTTTAAATTACTCATGTTAGCAAGACATTATACTTAATCGTTAGTATTGTATCCACTGTGTCTTCAAATCTTAATGAATTGTTGTACCAATTTGTTTGTTTCGTTCCTCAACTAAAAAATGTTTAATATGAATCAAAACGTGATGTATTAAGAGAAGATGATTTGCATATATGCTAGCATGCTGCGCCCAATTATTTGTAATTTTAAAAAAACTAACTTATTGAATATTCAATTAAATTCAGTTGTTTTAATATATAAATAATATCACTTTTGTTTTAAGTTTGATTGTATAAATAAGTAAATATGCTTTTTTTTTTGTCTTGGTCTTTGATATTAAATCTATAAATTTAGGTTTAATGTAAGAACCAAAATCAATAATTTTTATAAAATAAAAAATGAAACTTTAAAAAGGTAATAAAAATTAAATAAAAAATTTGATTAAACTATACATTTAATATTAAATGTTTATGAATTGATAATTTTAAATAATATATATGTACTAACTAAAATGTGATGTTATCTTAAAAAAATCATTATTAAAGTTTTATGTTTAAATGTTTTGTTAATTTCTCATTCATCTAATTTTTATCTTCTCTTCTAACAAAGCAATATCTATCAAATATAAAAATAATAAACTTAAAAACATATTTGATAAAAAAAAAAGTCAATGAAGCTATAAATAAATAAAGTTGAAATTTAAAATTTATCTTGTTTAAATAAATGAATTAAAATTAAACACTATAAATTTTTTAAAAACTAAATTTAAGGTGGACTAAAAGGAAAACAAAAAAATTGCATCAAAGGACAGATCGAAACGTGTCGAGGTTAATATAGGTGTAAATTTATAATCCATGGCCATATTGTCTGGCTATTACATCCATCTATCACCGTCAAAACCACCCATCTGTTTCTGTACCAAAACGATAGGAAAGCATATTAAATAGGTTGCATTGAATTGGAGGTGCTAGAACTTGAAAGGTAGATAGAGAGGAGAATATAGATTATAGAGTAGGTGTCAATAAAATGTACATTTGTTATAATTTCTGCTATCTTTCCCACTTTGCCTCGCCGATAAGGAAGACAATTAATGCCACAACAATGCTGCCCAAAATTACTCCCTCGACCAATAATTGCTTCTCTTCCACTTCCTTACACATCCCATCTCTTTACACAATAACTTTCTTCATTAAAACCTTAGATTAAAAATATATTTGTTTAAATTATTTTATAGGATAAATGATTATATTTTAGATGGATTAAAATAATATCTTAATTCATTAGTTTGTTTTGAATAATGTTATTTACCTGATAATTTTGACAGCTTCAAAATAATATAAAAAATATATCTCTATTAAGGAGTAACATACTTATTTTTATATATAATTATATATGACAAGAAAAATATCAAATTCGCTTTCAGGAGACCATGATATTATCTATCTAGCTAGGAATCTTAGGTAGGATAGCCTGCTTAAAATAAGATCATCAATAATAATAATAATAATAATAATAATAATTATTATTATTATTATTGTATATTTATAATTTTCTTAAAACAGATTATTGAACCCAACGGAGACTTATAAAGTAAATATTTATTTATAATATCCGATAATTGAATTTAAACCTTTAAAAGTGAGCTAATGTATAAAGAAAGTGTGTATTTATGATTGAGATCTTACTTCTCTAAAGAAAGGTGATATAATTTAAAGGATAAAATATATTTACAATTATTGATTAAAAAATTAATAATAAAAATTAAATATATGTATAACAAATTTTAAAATTAGTTATAACATTAACAGTTTACTCTGTAATTAAAAGCTATAAATATTTTATTTTTTAAAATATGATTTTTTTTTCATTTGAAAATGCTAAATCTCTATAATTAATTTAGAGTGAGTTTTCATAAAACATTTTAATTCAAATCAATCATTAATACGTTGTTATTGTTTTTTATTTTACCCATCTACTTAATTTGAAGTTAGTTTTTATAAAACATTTTAATTTAAATCAACAATTAATACACTGTTATTTTTATTTTTATTTTACACATTTTCTTAATTTAAAAGAACTAAATTCATGATGATGACAGCTTATCGATTTCGGCTACAAGTTATTTTTTAGCTCCAAGAAGTCATTCGACTTCTAATAAATTGATTGTATTTTGTTTTATGGGCTTCAAAGCCCAATGGGCCCCAGCTCCAGTCTCGGGTAGAGAATCTTGATCCAGAAGTAAATGCACATGCCAGCCTGGCTCACCTCTGAATTACTCATTCAGACAAGCCTCTGGAACCAAAAGACAAATTCATTAATGAATCCTGTTCACCAAAATCTTGTAAATTTTTTTCCAACTTCAACTCACACTTCCAAATTGTGCCAAAAGCATTAGAAACAACGAGAACTGATAATAATGAATTTTTAATATAAATTTATTAACAATATAAAAATCACATCGAAAAAAGTATAAGAAGAATTTTGTTTTGGGTGAAATATAAGGGGTATTATTTAATTATGTATTATGATAGATAAATTAATTTATTGGTAGTAATTAATAGGAGGGAGGAACGAACATAGTATTGAATGAAAGAAAGAGAAATTAACTTTAAACTTTTTTGTGAAAGAGACTTGGAAGGCCATATAGGGTGCAGACTCCACCTGGGTTTCACTATATGATGAGAAAGCATGGTGGGTCTGGTTCATGATTGTGATGGTGCGTGTCAATAATCAGGTACACCACCTTCTATAATCCGACAAATCTTATCCGTCCGATCATCAAAATAATATGAGGAAGCAGTGAGTCAAATCGTGGCCCCTTTTCATTGCTTGCTCTTGATGTGATTGGATGTTTTGTTTGTACGATGCTATGAAAAATTTAAAGTTTTCAATTCCAGAAATGGAAAATTAATAATATCGTTGGTTTGGAGATTGAAATTGACGACCAAGCCCTGGTTGGAACAAAATAAAGGGGGGACTTTTTTTAGAACATGAAATATGTCTGAATACTAATTCATAAATCATAATCTGAGATTGATTTTTTTTAAATTTTAATCAAATATAGTTTGAGACTAAAATTGAAATTATACTCACATAATCCAATTTAAATTTTTTTAATCGTGTTTATTTGATTACAAAATTCAATTTATGTGCATTTTCTTAATTAAATTTTGGGCTGATAGAGTTTAACAATTTATAAAGCTGGTTTACAATTATTTGAATGAAGGTGAATTTCCAATTTTTTGAATCTACCCACAAGTATATATAAATTTAATGTAAATTTCAGTTAATTTAAAATTTATTTTTTAAATTTATATATTGAATATATATATATATATATATATATATATATATATATATATATATATCTGGTCTGGTTAAGTTGATGGGAGGGGCTTTATCCTTTTATTTTGAAAACTTCACTAATTTATTATTTGTCATTTTTTTCCAAAAAAAATTTAGGTAAATTTTTTAAATTCATGACTAGGATTTAAGGAGAGTTTTTGGGGAGGGAAAATAAAGATAATATAGTCAGTTAGAATCTCTTAGCAAAATAATAAAAATGAAGGAGATTTGGATATTCAAAGTTTAGGAGTGGTTTAATATTAGTATGATAGTTAATTGAAGATGAAAACTGCTTAAAAGAAGAGATAGATTGTGGGTAAAAGTTTCAAAGTTAAATGTAAGAAGTTATGGGAGTTTGTTTATGACTTTTTACAGGGTGGATTGAATCACCAAAAATAGTCCTCATCATCATGGTGGACGAATACTTGCAATATAGGAAGTTATAGATTAAATACTGATCGTTTTTCATCTTCAAACATTCTTTCATCTTTTACGAAAGAAGTTTGGATGAAAAATATTTTATAACTTTAATTTTTTTAAAAAATCAACTTATGTATTGCTAAAAAAAACTCTCTGATTATTAAGAGTTTATTACTTTTAAACCTAGTTATATAAATGTATAGCTCTTTTCAAAATGTTAGCATTCTTGTAGCAATTTTTGTTGGATCAATTTCTTGAAAAGGTTGAATTTGCAAAAAAAAAATAAAGAAAGAAAATAAAGATGCTAGCTATGTGGCAACTTCAAAGCTTGATCTTTTTTATTATATAGATTTTAAAAAATTCTTAACTTAATTTATTTAATAAATTGATCTATGTTAATCTAAGTGGTTGTAGACTTTCAATAAATAAATTAACCTATTTTCATTCCTACCAACAGAAGCTGAAAATAGCTTACATCTTTTTTTGTTTAATTCTATGTTAGCCCACCAAGTTTGGCTATGATCAAGATTAGGTGTTTAATGTACACAAATCACATAGTTATTCCTTTAAAGTTCTACGTATTGACCATTACCTTTAATATCAAGATATGCTTTTTAAGAAAAAGGGCTTGAGAAGGTATATACGGTAATTTATTTGGCATGTAGTTAATTATTTAGTCCTTCGGATTGTTGAAAAATGATATTATATTTAAGAAGAGTCTTTTGATTTTGATTTGGATATATATAGATTATTAGATCTGATTAAGATTAGTTTTGATCATAATTTAGATTAAAACTAGATTTTGGTCTTAATTTTACATTAATTAAAATGGATAAACATGTGATTTTTATTTTTGATTGGTATGCATTCCGTATAATGTGTAAAATTCTTCCATAATTATTCTAATTACCGATTAGGAAACCGTTTATATTCTTATAATAATCATACTTTTGCTCCATTTTAAAAGAATTGATGTAGATTAAAGACAATTTCTTCTTGCCATCACTTGTTACCAAATGAACATTCGAAGTCATGTATTCTATTGAAAATATTTTTTAGACGATAATAGCGTATGTATTTTCTATTTCTCATTATCTCAAATACAATGATGACAAATTTATTCCAAAACAGTATTAAATGTCTTGATTTTCAATATACATACACACTCTGACAATATATTTAAGATTCAGTAAACACGGTTGTATACTTTTTACTTAAGGCATGGCAGTTTGCATACACATTCCCTTGGATTTATTTAACGCAAAAAGGTAGGGCATGTCACTTATTTGAATCTATTACATTTATTATACATAGGAAAGTCATTTGTCATTTGGGTTAATGATGCAACAAACTCGATCTTCAATTCAATTAGCTTTAAATATTTATGCGGGTAGTTAACAAAAAATAAAAATTCAATAATGCAAAATTCTTCGAAGTGAAGAGCGAAAACCAAAAATACATTTGTACGTGTTAAGAATATTCTTTGTTCACACATATTGTAGAATTTTGCATCCACATATGAGTATATAAAATTTCCGCACAACCATAGACCCAGAAGAAACGGCAAAGGCTTGACCACTGCTTCCACAAATTGTGTGTCTGTATAGTGAGTGAACTGTGAAGCAGAGAACACGGATGGTGTTTGCTCCGCTACCCATCATTTTCTTTTTCTTTTCATTTATAGCATATCATGGAATAATTAAGGTTTCGGTGCTAGAACATAATGATTAATGTCAGTTTTGCAGCGAAATAATCATGTTGCTGTAGCTGGGCCAAACAAAATTCAGAAGTTTCCATGCCATTGCCATGCATACTATCCAGTACAAACATAAACTACATCACCCGACCCACCAGATGTTGGGTTTGGTGGTACATGAAACGTTTTTTGAGAAGGACAAAAGTTTGAGTTGTACATATTTGGTGAGAATTAATTGTATTTTCAAAAAATCTTTTATAAAAAAAATAAATGTATTCAAACACGCACTGAAAATATCATTTCGTTGGAAATAACTTAGGTGCATTGTTTTACCCACCCTTGTTCATATAAAGTTATTACACATCCAATATCATTTTGTTCATATCTCTTATCGTTTTTTGTACTGCTACTGCACTTATATTTTCTGTATTTTACAAAGACAATTCAAGTAATTAGCAAAAGAAATAGTAGACAAATCTGAAAGAGAAAATGTATCTGATGATAGCAATGGAAGGCAAGAATTTCTCCATCCAGGCAATATGTGAGCTGATGAATTCAAAGCAAAAAGGGCAGAAAAGAACGACGATATACAACGCAGCTCAGTAACCAGTACGAATAGCCCAGTGGAAAGTGCCTTATAGTGTTTTGTTTTTGTCGCATTTATTTGTTAAGAAAATAAGAATAAGCTTGAGAGCCATGAAACCAACACAAAACTTTGTAGTATTTGTGAGTACGTGAGACAAGTTTGGGACTATGGCGCTATGGAAATACAACGTATTGCACGCACACACATATTAATTAGCTAAGAAAAAATTAAGTATCCAATTATGGGTTTTGTTTAAAACAAATACAAAATAAATATAAATATATTCCACTCTCAAACAAATATGCCATAGCAGTTTAATTTTTAAATCTATCCACACAGACGGATATTGATCAATATAAATAAAAAAACGGCTTTTGTTGAAAAAATATTTATTTTATTTATACAATTTTATATAATAAATACTTACATTCTTAATAAAACTTATAATTTTTAGATACTTAAACTTAATCCTAAAAACCGAGGTCAACATTTTTCATAAAATAAAGCTCTACGAAAAAAATGGACGGAATAAACCTGCTTTTCACCCCGAAAGAACTGAAGCCCAACAAAATAGGGCCCAACTTGCTTTGAGCCTTTCATCCTCGAGCATCAGCATCAGCATCAGCAGAGCTGAGAGTAAGTTAATCCTGAAAAGGCCCACACTTTGCATATGATCCTGCCATCGTTCAGATTATCATCGTGATTGTTTTTGGGCCCAAGTAAACAAGACTAAGCCCAACATTCTGATTTGATCTGGCACTTTTACCCATATTAAAAATGTAACTGGAAAACACGTTAATAATCCAAAAAATTAAGATCATATGCCTGAGCCATGTCCTACTGTTATCCAACAAATAACGATACTAACTAAATTAACTAATGATTTTTTTTAAAATATGCTAATGTTTATTAAAATTTTAACATTTCATATTATAAATCTATTGAATATTGTAATTTTTAATAAAAAATTATTATATATAAATTCTTATGGTGTACCTTTAAGTACATATAAAAAAATTAATTAACTGAATTTTCAAATTTTTATATTAAATGGATCTTATTAAAATGATTATAATATAACTTTCAGCATCAACTTTTTATCGACCAAAATTTTCTTTATTGTTATTTTTGTGAGTGTTAATCTTTTAATATATTCTTTATTATTGATGAAAATTTTATTAGAAATCATAAAATCATAAGTAGAACTCATCCAACACAGAGTAAAATCTATGTAATTTTACAATTTTATATAAATTTTAATCAATAATAAAAATATGTTTAAAAAATATATTACTAATATTTATTTTTAAACATTTTGGGATACACAGACAAATCATTATTTTCAGCTGCAACGGCAACTGTTCCATTTTAGCTACAGCATATATGCTGGACATTCAGTCATTCACTAAATTCTAATTTAGAAACTAATCATGTTTGCTACCTTGGTTAACATTTAAAAATGACGAACAGTGAATTTTCGTGCAATATATTTATTTAAATTTTAATATAAAATTTCTCTCTCTCTCTCTCTCTCTCTCTAAAAAAAACTTAAGCTAATCATGGGTCGAAAGTGGTTACTTATGATTTACATTAACTAACAAATTACAAGAAAAAAAAATAACTGGCAGGAAATAAACCATCAAACACGCATGTATATCTTAGACAATATTTACAAGTTAATAAATATATAAATAAATGATATTTTAATCTAAAAAACTAGCATATTTTTCCATAGCAGTTCTTATGATTTATTAACAGAATAAATACTGACATCGATTTTCTAAGTTGACAATTCTGAGATATTCTTAAGTAATCTAAATATAAAAAAGAAATATTTTGTTTTGTGCTGAGTGTCAAATATACGTCATATCTGAACATTACTTAATCCGTTTTTTATACTTTAGCAATTTATTTTTGTTTATTTATTATTATTATTTTATAATATTAATAAAAATTAATTTTTCTTCATCTTGGATATTTTTTACAAATACCCACTAAAAAGGTTTAATTGTGATATTAACATTAATGAAAAATATAGCTTCGAAACAACTAAAACTCCATCCTTTTTAAGCGTCCAATAGGTTTTGAATGCTTACACATAGGATGATATAGCATTAAAATCACAGAAATTACGGCGTATTATTCATCCAAAATAATTATAATATAATGGAATTTATTTATATAGACATTAATTTCGGACACTGGGAAACTGCCAAAATGTCAACGTCGATCCTCGTATGGTAATGCCCACACAAGGTTTCCAAAATAATGCTTACGCAATGTCTTTGAAAATAGGTTGAATGGATACCTACAAATTTTAGGTAGGACTTATAACATAAAATTTATATTTGGATATAGCTTAATATAATTTATTCATTTTTATTTTATTCTTTTACTTGTCTGAGTAGAAAAATTACTATTATTATAGTATAACTATTATCAACACAGGGTTAAATTCTAATTAGGGATCCATAAATATTTAGATTCTCAAACTTATTGTTACTTAACCATTTACACGTAAAAAAAATATTAATTTTAACCTAGATTAAAATAAGGTTTTTCTGTCAAAATTAAAAAAGAGGCAAGTGCCTGCCAGATTTTTATTTTCTTTCATTTTTTTTTTCTTATCAAATTAGAACTAAACACGGCAACCAAATTTTCCTTTTACATTTTCGATTGCAAAGCAAGAAAATATATTCTTTTTTGTAACTTCTAATTTTTATCTTTAGGAAATGCAAATGCTAATTATAGCTTCTACTTCATCAAGCATAAATAAATAGTTAAAGAATAATTTTATATTTTTTTACATTTATTTTTATTGAATTAAACACTTAAAATTATTTGTATCAATATATTATATAAATTTTAAATTAAAATAAATTGGATCAAACTCTTAAAATAAAAAAATTATATCTATCATCATATTCATATAAATTTTACTATCATATTTCAAGTTAAATCAATACTTTCTTCCGAAATTATTCTACTCAGCTCCTACTAGATAATGTTAAATATTCAAAATTCATGTTCTTATTATGGATACTAGATTTAGACTGATATTTAAAAAATATATATTTGAAATATAGTGATACAATATTATCTAATTATTAATTTTCATACAGTTAAATATGATAAATTTTTATAATAATTATTTTAAAATTACATTTATTATAATTTTTAATCAGTTGATAATATAAAACTTTTTATACTAAAAATGTATAAAATTTATACTAATTTAGAAATGTAGATTTGTATTTGAAATTGTATCTATAAATGTGAAATTTATTTACTTGAATGTATTATGATAACTTCTGTTTATTTAGAAACAAATTTATATTTTGAAACAGATCAATTAAATAATACCATGAGAAAATCAATCAAATTAAACCTAAAAAAGTTTTAATTCAATTGGTGAGTACATAATGTATAGTACTAATACTCAAACAGTAACATCGACGTAGCAACATGACTTTCAACTTTTCTGAACGTAGCAGCTAATTAACTTAAAAAAATTATTTAATCAAAACTAATAAAAGCAAAGGGACAACATCAGTAATGAATTAGTTTTAGTTCTTAAATTTTATAACTAAGAACCGGCTTAGAATGGCAAAATTTGATAAATTAATCAATAATGAATGCGTGAAAATATTGTTCATGCATGGTGGGAATAATTCTTTAATTTATCGATTAAGTTCAACGGGTCATTATCGAATCCACAAGATGTCAAGCAGGAAATTGCTGAAAAGCATCCAAGAGTACATGGGGAATGTGGGAGTGTGGCATCTCAGCGATTAGGTAGCTTCTTTTTTTATTTTAAAAAATAATAATAAGGAATATCCATAGCGGCACTTTTGTTTTGTTTAAGAATTAATTTTCTTCAATGCCTACTTAATGAATTTGTTTGGGAAGAAGGGAATGATGATGATGGTATCAACTGGTCTAATTCAATGAAGATAACAGGGAAATCAATGTCCACAAATTAAACAGAGGTCTAACTTTGAATAATGAAAAAATGACAAGAGGGTTAAATAATTAAATCCCACAAAAGAAAAATGAAGAATGATTAGCTAAGATGGTTAAGGTGTAATTATAGAAGTTAAGATTGCACAACGTGCGTGGCTGCGTCAGTGCGCATCAGCACCGCCCACATTATTTGATTGTTGGTTTTGGAGTGTGACCCACCTGTTAGTTTATATAATAATAATAATAATAATAATAATAATAATAATAATAATAATCATTCTCTAAATAAAACTTAACTGTTCTTGGTTGTGGGAAATCCCTAATTTTGTCTGCCACATACACTTTGAGCAGAAATTGTACATTGTGTGATTGACTGTTGTGGGAATCAAACAGGGCATGAAGAGACCCAAGCAATTACAGAGGTCTTCAACTGAACAACTACTCCACCAATTGCAAACCAGAGTTAGACATCTAAGTAAAAGCATAAGCATTACATAAAGTGGCTCAAGCTGATGTAATTTATTTATCCCCAACTATGGATTATACATCAACAATTTCAGCTCACAACTTGCTTCACATCCATTATTTCAAATCAAAATTTATTCTATGACTTTTCTCATAAAATCTACCATTAAATCCTCGTGTCAATAGATAATATAACATCACAGATAAAAGCATAAAAATAAAATTAATAAACCTACTCAAATATGCCCTCTATAATTTTTGAATGAATCCTTTTTTCTTTCATAACATAGTAAAAATTGTCGGCAGAAGATTTTTCTTCCAAAGTTTATCATGATCAGTTGAAAAGTTTTATTATTAAAATTTTAAATTATTTTATATTTTATTCATTATGTAAGATTTTTCAAATATAAATTTTATATAATAGTAATATAATAAATATTAAATATAATAAACATGTTATTTTTATTATTACTATTACCATTATAACTTTACATTACTTTTATATATATATATATATATATATATATATATATATATAAGTATTATTTCTTTCTGCATCATTGTCATATGTTTGTATAAATAAGGTAGATATTCAATTCAATATAGACTTTGAAATTATGAGAGTCATGACACTAGCCTGTAGCGTTAATTGAGTTTTGGGTAAGTAACATTGTCGTCTTCTTAGAGAACATTAATGCGTCACGTAAATAAATTTCTAATTTCTAATACGTTTTGATTTTGAAATTCTAATTTTATTGGTTTGTTAAAATATTTTTTATTTTTAATTATAATTATTTTATTTTATTTTTTGTTTTTAAAATTTGTATAAGAATACTTTTATTTAAAAATAAATAAAAAGAGGGGGAAGGTTTTTTTTTAAAAAAAAACAACATAAAATATGTCTGAATTTTAATTCATAAATCAAAAAATGAGATTGAATGATTGTTTTATTTAAATTTTAATCAAAAATATAGTTTGAGATTAAAATTACATTCACACATAATTCACTTTAAATTTTGTTAATTAATTTATTTAATTACCAAATTCAATTTATACATATTTTTTAAATTAAATTTTGTGCTAAGTATGTGCCTATGGATGGATGTAGGCCGAGCCGAGTTAGGCTTTGAGTGTTTAAGCCTGTTCTGTTTAAAAATTTTGAGGCATGATGTACCTGTTAAAGGCTTTTTGCTGTTAAGGCCTGACCTGATTTAAAGCCTACAAGGTCTGTAAATCTGTTTAAAAGCCTACATTACAAAAAAAATCAATAAATAAACTTAAAGTCTATATAAATAAATAATTAAAAAATCTTACAAATTTAAAGCCTACAAGATAAAAAAGCTATTAAATAGGCTTAAAATATACATATATAGTAATATTATGTAAATAAAATATAAAATAAATATTATATAAATATAATATATTAAAATAAATATAAATATAAATAGGTCCCTAAATAGGTTAAATAGACTTTTTTATAAGCCTAAGTCTGATTTGTTTATCTAAAAAGACTTTTTAACAAGTCTGAACATATCTATTTATTAAACGAGCCGAGCCTGTCGGACGGTCTTGTTCACTTCCATCCCTATATGTGCCCAACCATATATGCTAATAGTGTTTAATAATTCATAAAAGCGGTTTAAAATAATTTAAATGAGGGTAAATTCCAATTTATTTGAATCTAGCCCAAGTATATAAATTTATGTAAATTTTAGTTAATTTAAAAAGATATATTTTTGTAAAATTTGTAAATTGAATATTGACCAATTTTTATCATTAAATATTCTTTTTTCTTTTAGAAAAGAGGGTTGAAATATAAATATTCTATAACTTTAGATGCTCTTTTTTAATATCATTTCATGTAATGCTATAAACATGGTAATATATTATACTTTTTATAATATTTAAAAACTATTATAAAAATATAAAATAATTATTTAATAATTTTAGTAATATTTTAAGAAGTATTACATTTAATTTATGTTATAAAATATTATTAGTAATATTTAAAAAATATAAAAAATATTATCTATTAAATTTAAGATATTTTAAAAAAATATATTATATTTAATATATATTATAAAAAATATAATATATTATAATAAAAAATAATTACCACAATTAGAATTTATTGTTCTTAGATCTAAGTAATTTAAAATAAAATTTAATAATATATACCTATTTTTAAAATGTTAACATTTTTGTGATAATTTCAATTGGACTAATTTAAAAAAAGGTTAAAATAATTAAAAGAATAAGAAAATAAAAATGCTAATTATGTAGCAACTTTGAAGTTTGATCTTTTTAATAAATTGATGTACGTTGATCTTGATCTTATTGTAAATTTTTAATAACAATCTACTGATAAATGAACAATAAATGTATAATAAATATTTGAAAAATAATTTTTTAAAATTTTGTAAAATTTTGTAAAATTTTGTGAAGAGTAATAATAATATACTGTAGAAATATAGTAATATAAATAAATAATAAATATACAAATTAAAATATGAAAAATCTATTTAATATAAAAAATAAAAATTATAAATCATCCAAACTAAAAAAATAATTTTATCATAATCAAATAACAAATGCATAAATTATGTATATAATAAAGCAAATTAATCAAATAACAATGTTTGCGAAAAAAAAATATATATATATATATATTTTGTAACCTATATTTTTTCTTGTCTAATTGTATGTCCATCATATTTGATTATCTTTATGTGTATGATTGGACATGTTCATAAATTACATAGTTCTTCCTTCAAATTTTTTTTACCATTATTTTTAACATCAACATTTATTTAAAAAAAATTAAAAAAATAAATTTAATGATTGTTTGGACATATAAACAGTAATTAATTATATAATCATTTGAATTGATAAAAAATATTATCATATTCAAATAGAAATTTTTAATTTAGATATATAAATTGCTAGATCTTAAGGTTAGATTTTGATGATGGTTTATATTAAATTTAGATAGATATTATTTTATTTTTAATTAATGTATCCATTATAAAAAAGTCTTGCTTTTATTTATTTTCGGTATAAAGTTTTTATAATAAAAAATAAATCTAATTATACTTAAGAATTCGATTAATTAGGTCTATCATTTTATATATTTTGGCTGATTGATTGGTTTTATTCCATTTTTTTATTAAATGGTATACCAAAATCTTAAGTTAATCATCAAATAAATTTACTTTGAATAAATCATCATGCATCTTTTGTTAATTTTTATTATTTCCTGAAAACAATTTTCTATTTATATTTTATAAAAAGAGAAATAAAATTCTTTTTTTTTCTTTTTTTTTTATAATGTAGAATGAAATTAATAATTTCTTTTGATATGTATATAACTGGTAAAAAATTTAAAATCGAATAATTAAGACACGAAATATGTATGTAACTTCAATTAATCCATTAAATTTATGAATTTTTTATCATAATAAATATATCATTAATTTATTTTTTAAAATTAAAAAAGAATCAATATTATATCAATTAAGCTATATCAATACGAGTTCATTGCTTGTAATTTTATAATTAAATAGATTATAATAAGTTTATAATCAAATATTTCTTATTTTCATGTAAAATATAAATGATATTAATTTTGATATAAATAAATAATATATTAAAAAAATTCTAGATTGATGTGAAATTTTATAGATATAATCTATCTGATAATAATTTTAATTTAAAATAAATTTTAAAATATAATTATATGATAAAAAATTATCAAAAAATAATATATTTATTTAAGTGTAAATTAAATAATATAATTTGATATTTATTTAAATGAATTTAATTTAACTAAATTCTCTAATTTAATAGATAGAAATTAAATTAAAATTAATTATCCTAAAGTTTCTAAAATATTTATCATACCAAGAATTCTTTTTTCTGAACATGTGACGAGCTGAAATAGTTTTTATATAAATTAAAATTTATTAAAATAAAAATCATCAACGCAAATAATACATTTAACAATGAAAGAAAATAGATATAACTTTTAAAATTATTTATAAATTTATGTAACAATAAATTATTATATAATTAATATTTTCTTCTAAATTTATTTATAATAATTTTTAATTAATTGATAATATAAATTTTTTATATTAACAATATGTTAAAATTAAACTTATAAATTTTATCCAAAATTAATCTACATGATTTGTGAAGTTATAAATATTATTGATGATGAACTTTTTATTAAAAAAATAGTGTATTAATGTTTAAAAAATATATTGTATTTTTTTTCTCTCAATATATTAAGAGGTAGCGTATGACAGACTTATTACAACGCCCATGCATGAAATTATAATATATAAGAATTAAAATTATTAAAAATAAAATAAAATTTAGATGTAAAAAAAATAAGAGAAATTTAAATAATTAATCATAACAAACGGATATGATAGATATAAAGTCTTTAAATATTTAAAAAAATTACATATGTAAAAGATTATGTTAAATTATTTAAAAAATAAAAAAATATTAAAAATTTCAAACAACAATTTCATTAGAAAAATATTTAAAAGAGATCAAACATCATCAAATACATAAATTACTATATATTGGTTGATGTATAACATATTCGTTCACAGTTTTTTTATTGTAAAAATAATATTTTCAAAACAATTAGTAAAGTATTTCAAAATTTATTATATATTAGATGTTGGTATCAAATTGAATTATATGAAATAAATGTGAGAAATGTTATATCCTAATGTTTGTTACGTAATAAGTGATAAGTTATTGTGTGTGTGGTATTCTATAGTAAAAAAGAAAATATCATAGTATCTAAATTATTATGTTAAGCAATATTGAAGGATGTTACATATTAAAAGAAGAATTATAGTGAAAAAAAAAAGTTTAATAAAATTTAATATGTTAAATTTTTTTTGTCAAATTCTTGGATTGTTGTATGTTTTGATTTAACTACCTTTTATGATGCATATATAAAGAAAGATGGATGCTAACAAGTCATAACAAATTATAGATGAAGAGAAAGGACACACAAAATAACATCTCACCCCTACAAGTGATGCATGCGGGACATCATGCACACCATCCATGGTTCCAAAAGTGGTGTATACACAAAAAAACAAAAAAAAAAACAGATAAAATTTATGGTACACAACCAAAATAAACAAACATAATACATATTTAATATAAAATAACAAAATATAATATTGATAAAAATAACACAGGTAAAGGTTACCTTCACTGTTTCAATCCCATCACAATAAAATATTTTAAAATTAAAGTTTTTTTATAATTATTTTAATAATAATTTTAATTTGATCAAAATTTCAAAATAATCATTATACTTAAAAAATTATATTATTTCAATTTTATATTAATTTTATTTACATAATCATTATTGTATTGAAAATGGTTAAACAAATAGGTTACTAATTATTTTAAATTTGATATTTGATTATATAATTAATTAAATATTTAAAATAATATATTTTCTATTTATAACTATCTTATTTAATTTTTATAAAATATATTTATGATTTTAGTATAAAAATATCACAAAATAAAGAGAGTAAAACCAGAAAATGAAAAAAAAAACTAAGACCAACTTTTTCATCAATTCAATATTAAATAAAATAGATTTAATTTAATTTTAATTATATAAATGTGTTGGATTTAAAATGGCCAAACTCTTTTCATATTCTATAATATAATATAAATCTATTTAACATCAATAAATATTTAGGTACAATATCTATTATAATGTTTTTTAAGATAACTTCAATATTTATTGTTAAATAGGTTAAATATATTTTTAATTTTTTAAAAATTTTAAAATTTTATTTTTATTTTTTTATTTTTAAAATTATTAATTTTTGTTTCTATTTTTTAAAATAAATTACTCTTAATCTTTTATTATTAACATGTCAAATATCAATATACGTTAAAGATTATTTTAGAAGATTAAAAAAAATATTTTAAAAAATAAAAGAATAAAATTAAATATTTTAAAAATAAGAAATTAAAACAAAATTTTAAAATTGTAAAAAATAAAAAATATATTTAATCTCTATTAAATAAATAATATAGGATAATAAATATATAGCACATAACATTATGTTATAAATTTATTGCAACTAACAAGTGATATTATTTATGTGAGTAAATAGGTTAGTTTCGTAAATGATACTGTGATATCAATAAATAAAATATAATAAAATTATATTTAAAAATAAAATAATAATTTTAAGAAGTATTATAATTTTTATAAAAATTAATAATAATAATAATATCAAATCATAAAAAAGTTAAAAAAATAATTAATTTAATGTTCTTAAATAATTGTGCTAAAAGTATTATCATATTGGATGGAATTATTATTTCAATTTTTTAATAGTTATTGATACTAATACTGGGAGAAATTTGGAAGGTTAGTCCGTTTTGATTATATTTTTTAAAGTAAGTAAATATATTATTATGATGATTCTAATATTAGTTTAATTCAATAACTATAAATAGTAATATTTGTCATATTAAATATATATATATATATATATATCATAATTTAAATGAACTCAAAATTATTAATATTATAAAAATAGAAAAGTCCACAGCGGAGCATATCACGAGTAAAAAAATGTAGTTAGATTTAAAATTGGATTATAAAGAGCACGATTGCATTCTTGGATTGGAAATCGGATTATAATTAACAGCACGATTGCATTCTTTGACACTTCACTAGGACCCTACACTTGCCTCCTATGAAAACGTTTAGGTTAAGCAAATAAAATGATTAAAAATTGGGAGTTGCTAAAATATGGTAGAATTAACATACACTTTAGTTTATTTTGTGCGATGCAAAGTGTTAATTGATTTAAGGATTGTTGACATGAAAGAAGATTGAGTGGCCAACATCCGGACCCAGATTGCACAACCATGCAGGTCAACCGATAAACTAAATATATTTTTGTACTAAATGGCAAGTGGCAACAATGAGTTTCCACTTTCCTAAAGGGGTATGAACTATGTAACAAATTAACATCGGTCATCAACACTAAATAATAGACCAAAAAACTCAAATAATGAAAAAGTTGTATGTATTTTACTTCATTCATTGAAAACATCATTATTTGCTCAGATAGCTATTGAAATGCCCCAACCACCGCTGCACCTCTTAAGTTATTTCACCTCCACTTTCGACGGCAATATATATATTCCGTTTTCCCTTCCTTGTTTATTTCTCCACCTAATTTGATTTCACTTTTTTCTTTGAATTACATTAAGCAAATTACCTTCTCTAAAGGAATCACTACACTCCATAATAATCTTTTAAGAAAAAGGCAATGGCCAACTGAACCCGGAATTGCCTATCACTGTACCAATAAATAGGTGTCATTATTTCATATAAATATTTTTTTTGTAAAAAAAAGTGAAAACAAGAAGAAAAATTGAAAGAAATTAAACAGAAGTAGGTTAATTTTACAGTGCTCCATTTTAAGATCAAAGTAATTAAAGGTGTAAAGATATCAAATTTTCTTAATTGCTCGCACCTCACAGCACAAACATAATTACATGTTTGATTTTTGAGAGGGTTAGATTCTATATTAATTATGCATAAAGACAAACGTGGTGGGTTTTGGTACGATCAAATTTCAAGGTCAAAGAAGGAATCAATGCATTATGCATAACATGCACCTCTGGAAGCGACTTGCCATCCTACGATCACAAATCATCGGTTTGATTATGGAGAAGAAATCATTAGCTACGATACATGAACTAACCAATAGATCAAAGTATGTAATCAAGAGCTCCATGTTATTATTTAAATAATTATTTTGCTTAACTAGTTACTGAAACAGTAAATGTTACAATTAGTTCATTTCCTTTTTCTCGGCTTCAAGTGTTGAATTCCTAATTCTCCAACTCGAAAAATACTCTTAGTAGGTTCATCCACCTGAAGCACTTTTTTTTGTTTTCCGCACAGTACAATATTTTATATTCTAGTAAAAAAAAAAAGATTACAAGCCTCGTTTCATAGTATGCTAACTATTATGATTTGTATCTGATTTTTTTAAAATTAAACATGGCTGAGGTTTAATTGTAATTCTCTATCTAATTACATTAGTTTTTTGTTCTTTATGTTATTTATTAAAAAAAATACAAATAGAAACATATATACGTATATGTATATGTGTAATGTGCTATTTTATAGTTTACTTTTCCACAAAATCAACCTTGGCAGATATCTCAATTAAGTAGGAGAAAAAAGAAATGAGGGTGCGGTTTGTTGTATATAGGAGGGGGCTACGTCATGTGAAGGTACCTTGGATGTTTCAAATTTATTTAAAATGGGTGGAAGCAAATGAAAACACTTTAAAGGGGCATAGAAAACTAGGAATGAAGCTTCAAGAAGATAGATGGAATGAAGAAAACCGCGGAGAGAGAGAGAGAGTAAGTGGGTTTTATATTATATTCATTCATCATTATAATTGTAATAATAACAGCAATTAACTAATGCTTCTTCAACAATTGATATTATTTAACGGTAAATAAGATAAATAATTAAAAATCAAATCAAATCAAATAAAACAATTGTTAAATTCACTATTTATATGTTTTTATAATAAAGCAATTACTGCGTTGTTTCTCTGAGCTGTATTTACATGTAGTCACACTCAAAATGTTAGTAGAATACTATCAAAAAGAATACTGACCACTCTCTGTTAATTACTTCATTTTAATAAGTATAGAAATATATATCCTACGACGCTCTCTTTTATAGTTTATTTGTTGATAAAAAATAGGGGAAAATAGTGAAAAAAATAGAAATGCATATAAAAAATATTTTTTGTTATTTGTTTGTACTAAAAAATAGAAAATATTTTTTTGAATTCTAATTCTTCCTAACAATCGTGTAAATGGGAGAAAGATGTAATTTTGTTTTTTATTTTTAATTTTTAAAATTATTAAATATTTTTAAAAATAAAAAATATAATAAATAAATATTATCCTAACAAAAATAGTAAAAAATAATTTTTAAAATTAAATTTATTTTTTAAATTTATATAAATAAAATTTATACTATTGATTTTTCTTTCTTTTTTTCATTTGTTCAAATAAAAAAATAAAATTTTTCTTCTCATTTTTATCTATTAAAAAATTTATTTATTTTTTATATTTTTATTATTTATTTTTTCTATTTTTCTTCCTATTCCACATAACATCCAAACAAAATATTAAAATTTAGCTTAAAATAATAATAATAATATAAATTGATCCAATTATATATATATATATATATATATATTATAAATGACTATATCACTCATTTTTGTATAAAAAATATTTATAAAATTTCATACCAATTTTTATTTTATTTTTTATCTTATTATCTAAATTATATTTTATTATTCTCATATTTTTATAAGTTTGTTAATTTTAAATTATTTTAAAAATATTTTTATTTTTTAAAAAATATTTTAAAAAGTTTTGGTAAAATAAAAACAAATAACAAACAAAAACTCAATCATCCAATTTAATCTAAATTACTTGTAACCTAAATTATAATGAATGAAATGTGATATTTTATCAAAAAATTTCCAATTAAATTGCATTTTATTTTTGTATTCAAATCTAATAAATTTTTTACCTTAAAATTGTTTTGTAATGAATCATACATACCTTGCTCTT